>CM022955.1:3361892-3961892 GCA_012931725.1 Litsea cubeba
TCGTTTTGGAAGATTGTCTTCAGGATCAAGAGGCTGTCGTTTTTCATTTGCTGAGGATGCATCAGCAGCAGAGTTACCATCCTCGTGATTGTGTTGCTGGAGCATTTTTCGGGAACAAGTCCTGAACAGCATCCAGCAATCTTTCTTCTTCGTTGACTAATTCATCGTCCCAAACATATGGCTGGGAATTCTTCCGTCAGGAAGGGTGTGAACTTCGAAGTCACAGTCTCTGGAGAAGACCTGAGAGGGTTCTCTCAGTGAAAGTCACGTGAGACGAGGTGGCTCCAGAAGATATATTGCTAGGCGTCGCCGGAGTGTAAGTGCTCTCTCAGACGATGCTTCGGAAGAGCTATAATCCCGAATTATCACATTACAGGAAGCTCTGACGGGAGACGTTGCCTGATTGGAGTCAGACTCATCCTCGGATGTGAGAGGATCGTCTATCCAGCAATTTTCTCCTTTTCATTTCAGGTTAAGGGAGGATGTACCTGGTGGTCTTCAGGGACTTCAGGCTCTGGATGCGAGGAGGCTCGTTGACGCGTTCTTGCTCTTGTTCTAGAGCGAGTCGCTGCAAGATCCTTGCATATTCTTCAAGATCAGGCATGGAGCCGGATCTTCTTCTTCATCATCTCTCTGTGGCTCAACTTGTTGATTTCCACTGGAGTAATGAGAGGTGCTGGTTCAGCAGCATTTTCTTGTACAGCTTCTTGGTCTTCTTCATCATCGGACCAGGATCCTTGTGGCTGTAGGGGGTTATACCAGATTACTAGCATAAATGAGACTCAGGAACCCATTCTTCATCGGAGAGATATTCTCCTCCTGTTTCAAGGGACTCCTCCCACTCACTGTGTAGTTGGATTCAATCCATCATCGGTGTCGCTGGACTCGTATCCATCAATGGAGAATCCAACTACCGAATTGCAGAGTATGATGTCTCCTGCATGGCTTCTTTGAATTGAGGTGGCATGAAATCACTGAGAGTGAATTTCCTTACCCCCTTTGAAGTCTCTGGAAGGGATTTTTGTTACCTCCATCCAGTGAAGCGGTAGAGGAAGCCTCTGCCTTTTCTTTGACCTCTAGTTTTGGCTGGGTCTTCTCTTGCCGTTTGAGCTGAGGAGATGTTTCCTAACCTGCCTTCGCTGTTGAGCTGTAGGCTTTGTTTTCACGATCTCCCCAATTTTCATCTTCAGGAGATCGGGATGTACCCATATCAGTTGTCCGTCTGGTGTCGGGTAAGGAACCAGTTCCTCGGACGCTTCGATTGAGTTTATCACCTTGAAGGAAGTAGTGATCTTCTTCTTCGGTGATCTTGATGTTTGTCCACATGTCACCATATTGACGGAGGCAGACCCATAGTTTTTGTCAAAGGTGATGACTCCGTTTTTCCACATCTCATTTATTTTCTCTTCACAACGAAGCATTGATTGAGAGGATGCGAGATCATCTGGTGGTATGGACAGTACCGAGGGTCGTTGGTTTTGCCAACATCACCCGGTCTTTTTGGTTCAGGCAAGGTGAGCTTGCCGTTTGCCACAAGAGCCCCGAAGATTTCATCAACATCTTCATCAAACGGGTATTTCTTCTCTACTCGTTCTTTGAAGGCATCACAGAGTTCAGGTCTCTTACCAGCAGCTTTGTTTTCAGCTTTCTTTGGTGGCTGAGGAGCTGGCTTGGTCTGCACATTAGGGACCTCTTTCTTCTTTGGTTTAGAGGTTGCAATGGCGGTTGGCTCTTTTCTTGATGATTCTGACTGTTGAGGTCTTTAATCACCGTTTCAGCTTCCATGGAAGCTTCTAGGAGTTCTCCCAGGTTTTTTGATTTGTTGCCGATGATCATGGAGCGGATTCTGGCTCTCATGTTGTTTCGGCAGATGTCGACTAGCGACGCCTATGGCAATACGTCAGAGCATTTGTATGCCATTGCTTTCCACTTGTGAATGAAGTCATATGTTGATTCATTCTCCCCCTGTTTTAGGCTGCACAGCTGAGCCATAGTAGCGGGATGATCTTCACCTTTGAAGTGAGTCAGGAAGCGTGTCTCTAGCATGGCCCAGTTTGGATTGAGTCCTCCGGCAGAGTGGAGTACCAATCGAAGGCCGTACCTTTTAGGGTACTTGCAAAGAGGCGGATCTTGAGTGCATCTTGATCCGCGATAGCTCCCGTCAGGATCTTGAAGTGGATGACGTGCTGTCTGGCTGATCCTTTCCCCGTATATGTTTGGAGAGTAGGATGCTTGAATTTGGTGGGGAACGGGACCGAGTCCATCCATAAGGGATATGGTGGCTTGATCCCATGCTTCTTGAGTATATCCTCTTCTTTTGCTTTGGCGAGGATACCGCTACGTCCTTTTTGGTAAGGCGCGTGACTCATTTTCTTCTCTATTTACCTCGTCGTCTTGATGATTCGGAGGAGGTTCATTGTTCGCCTGATTTTGGAAGGCGAGGAGAAGGTTTTCCATCAGAGTTTCAATCCTCTGCTGGCCCTGTTCCAACTGCTGGATGCGGGTGATCGCATCTTCTGGAGGTGGATTGCGGGGTGGTGGCTCAGAATTTGTAGCCAAGACATTCATCCTTCGTGACTTCAAACGAAGAAACTGTCCTGGTGACTGAGCTGGGGCTCATTCTTTTTGAAGAGGAGCTTGAGGAAGGATCACTCCTGCTGTCCTTTGCTTGAAGAGCAGGGGATTCTTCTGAATGTCTTCTTGTCCTGGAGACGCTGCGGGTCATTGGACGTCGGACATGGATTTTGTTGCTGATTTTTGGCGCCTTCCTGGTTTTTCCAACCATATGGACGGCAGCAACTTGGTTGGGTCCTTTCTTTTTCGACCCATTTGGGAGAGACTTGAAGTGTGGGAGGCTGCGTCCTTTGCTTCTCTAGTCTCTTTTGTCTATACGACGCGCGGCGGCGTATACGACGAGCAATTTGAGCTTCGGTCAGCTCTGACTGGGCTTTGACGATGAAGGATGTGCTTCCTCGGGCGCAGCAGCCGAGCCTGTCTTCTCTGTAGCTGGGCAAGGATAGGATGCGAACCCTGTCCTTAGCCATTTGCAGCGAAGCTTTGAATTTTTAAGTTCGGCCCCTGTAGATATGAAGGGTCGAACTGCAGATTTGTAGGCCTTAGCAGATGCTTGTGGAGGCCTTGTGATGCATGACTTGATTTTGGGCTTGTAGGAACAAGCCGGCTCATGCTTGGTTGACTTGGAAGTCAGGTTGGAGATGGGTCTCTCATCTTTCATGTAGGCAAGAGGATAGAACTGGTTCTCCTTGAGTGGGGCCAGGAATGCTGGCTTAGTGGATGTTTGGGACCTTCTCTGTTTTGGTGAAGGTCTTGGGGACCAAGTCTTGGAGTAGACCTGGTTGTTTGCAGGTTGAGGCATCGTGGGGCTGCCACGGGCTTCAGGCCTTCTGGTGCTCGCCTTTGGTGTCACGGTAGTGACACGTTGAGAGGCGAGTTTCTGCTTCTTGGAGGGAACAGTTTGTTCCTCAGGAAGTGGGAATGGTCCCAGCGTCCCAAAGACGATAGTCCGGGGAGTCGGGGTCGACCCGGAGTTCACAGAGTTGCTGAGGGAGTTGACACTTCGGCAGCTGATGGGGCGCTTGTAGGTGCGCGTGGCTTGCTTCTGTTGAAGCATAAGTTGGTGCTTGTTTTCGTCGAAAGTAATGGTCAGTGAAGCTGCCATTGTTAGTTTTCGAAAAATTTCTGAAACAAGACTACATCCATTAGTAATCACAAGAATATAATGATCATAAATGGGAAGTTCTATGGTTTCGTCTTTTCAAATTGCTCGAGATAGATGACCCAAGCAATATGAGGAAGGCAAAATGCATAGAGGGTACAATTGTTCTGATCGCAGGTATGGTAAGCCCAGAATGGGCATCCCAGTTACTGCTAGAAGCAATTGTGAACTTAAATTCGACTTATCGAGAAGCAGAGCTTGCTCGAGGTAAGAAGAATATAAAGTTGGAGTTACAGATGTGCCGATCGCAATACAGTAGACCCTGAAAGGGCGTACTAGTACCGCTAGACACAAATGTTTTGAGACCGCATCTATGAGATGAGATTCTCTGTTTTGAAAGGTCAAGATTGGATTCATCAAAGAGAGCAGATGGTATTCCAATCTGAACACGGCTATCGGCGATTTCCGCGAGCGCCAGTGCTCAGAAAGAAATGAACCATGATTCTCGGATCTGAATCTAAAAATGACGAGGCTTTTTTTTTTTTGAAAGGCCAATATCGGGTTCATCAAAGAGAGCAAAAGGCACTCCAATCTGAACACGGGCTCAGCGATTTCCGCGAGCGCCAGTTGCTCAGAAGAGAAGACCAAGATTTCTCTAATCTAAACCCAAATGACGGAAGTTTTTTTTTTCGAAGATTTTTGAAGATTTTTTGAAGATTTTTTTTTGTTTTTTTAAAAATCTTTTTTTTATTATTTTGTTATTTATTTTTTTTTAAGATTTTTTTTTTTGAAATTTTTTTTTTTATTTTTTATTTTTTATTTTAAATTTTATTTTAAAATTGTTATTTTTGAAAAAAAAAAATTTTCTTTAAAAGACGAGGAGAGAAACACCTAGGCCTCCTAATCGGTCTTATGAAATTCCTTGATTGATAGAATTGCCCCCAGGGTACGGGTAGGATTACTAATGAACCGTTGGGGGCCGACCCCTGCCCTAGAACAGTCAAGTGTCTCCACACTCTTGTGGACAAGGCTTTTCTTTGAATTCAACCATGATCCAAAGCACACACTTGGTGTTAACACTTAGTAGGTCTATGTCTTTTTTTATTAATATCTTTTTTTTATTTTATTTATTTTATGAATTCATCGAAGCCGAAAACATTGGCCCAAAACCTTCGTCGAACAGGCTCACCATTTCTGCAAGCGCTGCATGACGATAGGACGATCAAGGTTTCTCAATTTTGAATCCAATTGAGAAATCTAAATTTTTTTTTTTTATATATATTATATATTTTTTTAGATTTTTATATGTGACTCATCGAAGAGAAACAATGCCCCAAAAACCTTAGTCGAACAGGCTCAACATTTCTGCAAGCGCGATGAACGATAGGAACGGATCAGGTTTCTCAATTTGAATCCAAATTGAGAAATCTAAATTTTTTTATATATATATATATATATTTTTTTTAGATTTTTAATGAACTCATCGAAGAGAAACAATGGCCTAAAACCTTAGTCGAACAGGCTCAACATTTCTGCAAGCGCGATGAACGATAAGAACGGATCAAGGTTTCTCAATTTTGAATCCAAATTGAAAAATCTGATTTTTTACTTTTTTATATTTTTTTTTTTTAGATTTTTAATGAACTCATCGAAGAGAAACAATGGCCCAACCCCTGATCCGAACACGGTCTCGGCGATTTCCGCGAGCGCCAGTGCCCAGAAGGGAAAGGATCAAAGTTTCTCAATTTTGAATCCAAAAATGAAAAATCTGAATTTTTTTTTTTTTGAAAAGAGAAAGAGTGGAAATAAATTCAAAGAATTAGAAATTTCCAAACAAAAAATCTCATCTCATTTTTTTTATTATGCGGAATTCAACATAGGCCACCAATTATAAAGTAGCCAAGGAATTAAGAAAATAAATATAAGCATAGAGCAAAATATATGATATGCAAATATTTCATTTCTAGCATCGTGTTCTCAAATAAACGAGTCCCACCGGGTGATGCCAGCTTGATGGACCGCGCTCCTGCTTGGTTCTACCGAGGTCGGCGGACGTGGGAGTCCGTCGGGTCCGACCCTTTCGTAACCGGGGGGCAAGGGCGTGCATCAACATTTCTTTTTTTTTGTGGGTGTGCCGATTTTCTATTTTACTTGGAATTGCAAGTGGTGATCCGGAGATCAACCTTCGCAAGTAAAAAGGAAATCAACTTCTTTCAAGTTTTCCATTGCACATATATTTAAGAAAAGAGACATTTTTCTTGATTTGCCGTGAAAGGCGATTTTTTTGGCATTTATAGCCGATTTTTTGGCGTTTATAGCCGATTTTGGCATTTATAGCCGATTTACAATCCTTATCAACAATGAAAGACAAGAATTGTGATTTTTGTCTCTTTTGAAAAATACAAACTACAATGAAAAGCAAGAAAAGGAGGATCTAACTTCTCAGGAGATTGTGGGGGACTCGTTTAGATTGACGGTCGCAAGCCATATGTGGGCTTCGCCATCATCCATGCAGATGAGAACAGAGGATGCTATTGATTCGCTTGGCTTGGCTATAACCTCAGGTTTTTAGAAGACAAAGACCAAAGGAAGGTCCTATGTCCAATAAAAAACCGAGTAGACAGGCTGAAAAAGCCATATCTAAACCATTGGAGGCAGGAGGAGAAGGCAAGGACCTTGGGGGGGTACCCCCCAAGGGACTTTTGTCACCTTGTTGCGGTGGCCGGTGTAGAACTTCCGCAGAGTTTTCTCTCTTTTTCTTTTCTCTGGATTTCTGACTGCTGTCTGTTGATGTTCGTTGTGTCTTTTCTTCTTGGAGAGCCCTCCTATTTATAGGCTTTTAGGTAGCCATTTAGCTGGGTTTATGGGCTTTTATTGTCATTAAGCCGCATAATGGGAGGAGTTACAAAATTGAATTGTTTATTTTGTAACTCCTTTTTCTTGGCTTCTGATTGGCCGGAGGAGATTGAGGGCATTTAATCGCCTTTAATCGCCATGATGGGAGGAGTTTCATGGGTTAATGCCATGAATCTCTTGACTTGTAACTCCCGAATGCTTGCTTCTGATTGGGCCGTCTAAAGAAATGGATTAATGACTGTAATAAAGCTAGTCAATTAATCGCATTAAGTGGTCGCCGAGCAGCTGAAGAGTCGCGGGCCGTGCCACGTCTTTTGAGATTCTTCTGTTGATGATCATCGATGGATCTTCATGTAGATCGACATCAGATGATCATGTAATTTCAGGTGTTTGTTGCCAACAGCGGGTCGGTGCCATCTGTCCTGTCGATTTCTCGATCGGTCGGGTGGAAAGCACACTTTTTTTTGGTTGACCGGGTGGCGATCAATACTGTCTTCGATACTCTTGATGATTTACCCGTGTTTTTGGACGGATGTCAGAGGACTTGGTGTCTCAAAAGCATGAATTTTGGAAAGTACCAGAGGCTGGGCTCCTCGAATCGCGAAAAAAATGGCGAAAACCGGGGTTTCCGGGGGCTTTCCCCGGCGACCCCGGGGTCCAAGGTCGCCGGCGACCCTGGCCCAGGGTCGCAGGGGTCTGCGACCCTGGGGGGTTTTCCCCCTTTCGTGTCCCGTTTTGCGTCCGTTTTTGCTTTTTTCTGATTCTTTTTTCTTCTGTACTTTTCCTTGACATTTTGACCATTTATTGGCCTGATTTCTTTGTAGGAAACCTGATGAGAATCCTTGCATTTTATTTTGCAAAGTTTCCAATTTCCTGAGAAAGCCGAAGACTTTGTCGCGCAGAGCTTGCCGATTTTCCGTCAGAAGCTGAAACTGGGTCAAACGATGTCGGAATGACCTGAAATTTGGTGTGAAGCCTCCTGAGCAATAAATAAGACCAACCATAGGCTTTTGTTTGAGTTTCGAAGCCGTTTGGGGTCCTATCACCTGCAGACTTGCTTTTTGTCGCGATGAAGATGTCGCGGTTTGATGTGTGGTCAAACCGATGTCCGATTGACTTGAAATTTGACAGGGAAACCTATTGGAGTCATTTTAAGATGATCCATAGGTTCTGTCTTGGAAACCATGGTCCCGGAGAGCTTTTGTCGCCGAGAGCTCCTTTTCGGCTGTCGGAGAAGCGAAGTTAGGCCAAATGATTTTGAAATGGGCCCGTAACTTCTTGTGTACTCCTCTTTTGGCTGTCTGGAAGAATCTTGCAGTTTTTGTTTGATTCTGACAAGATTTGATTTTTGGAAGCAGCATTGCCTATTTATGGCAGGTTGCGACTTCATGTAGCTCTTTGGATCTTGATGAGGCAAAGTGACATTTTTGGTGTCAACAACTTGCTCGACGGAGTTGGTGGAGATCTTGGAGGAGAAGGGTTGGAGGGCGGATTCGAGAGATGTGAGGGTTTAGGTGGTGAAGGAGATGATGAGTTAGTGTTCTGATTCGATGGTGGGAAATGAGTAGTACTCGAACGGCCATTGCAGGGGAGAAATCAGGACTTCCCATTTTTAAATCTTTTATTCCTTCCTGAAATGGATCGAGAGACCCTTCCTTGAGCACGAGTTGCAGTCGATGAAAAAGGTTTGTATGTATAAATGGTTTACGCATATTGGTCGATATCGACAACTATATTGTCGATATCGACAACATCGCTAAACGACAAAAAAGGACCATTGCTGTCTCTAAACTCCTGCTGGGTCATCAACTTACTCATGGCTCACTATAAGGATTTTTCAGATAGTTTTCTCATTTATCTGAGTTCTGAAACAAATTTATCTAAGTTCCGGACAAATCCACCTTAGTTTTTGGCTACTTTATCTGAGTTGTAAAACAAATTTATCAGAGTTCGCGACAAATGTATATGAGTCTTTGGCAAATTAATTTATTTGAATTTTTGAAAAATATATCTGAGTTTCTGACAAATTTTTCTCCATTTTAAATTTTTTAACTGAGGTTTTGATCTAATTTTTTTGTATTTTTGGCAAATTTATTTGTATTTCTTTATATCTATTTGTATTTTTGAATTTTATTTGTGTCTTTTGAACTTTATTTTCATTTTTCGAAATATATTTAACTGCATTTTGGCAAAAATATTTGAGTTTTTGCCAAATTTTTCTGAAATTTGAAAAATTAGTTTATCTTAGTTTTGGCAAATGAAATTTATTTGCTTTTTTTTAATTTTATTCACATCTCTTGAAATTTATTTATTTTTTGAAATTTATTTACATTTTTTGAAATATATTTGGATCTTTTGAAATTGATTTGCACCTTTTTGAAATTTATTTATATTTTTTTAAAATTCATTTGGATCTTTTGAAATTTATTTGCGTCTTTTTAAGTTTCTCTGCATTCTTTTGAAATTTATTGCGTTTTTTAAAATTTATTTGCGTTCTTTTGAATTTATTTGTATTTTTTGAAATTTATTTGTATTTTTTTAGAATTTATTTAAAAACCTCATTAATGGGATTTCATTAATTGTGGACAATTAAATGGTAGTTGACCATTATTAATATGCCCACTAAACATGGGATATGATTTAAAGAAATGGTAAATTAGACATTTTAGGTATTCAAATTTGAAAAAATGACCTATCAAACTATGAAAAAAGATTGTTGTTCAGGGACCTGTCGCCGAATGCCCCTTTAATTAAATACCAACATCTCACATTAAAATTAGGGATGATATGTGTTATCAGGGAGGAGAAAAAACAGTTCACAAAAATTGCTGAAATGCTATAAACGTAGGAACCACCTTAATAGTATTGATTGGAGGCTTATTGAGACGTTTAACCGCTATCCTTATTTTCATATATGTAAGTAGGATTGTCAATCCAGCCCTTTAATGAGGGGGCCCGGCCTAGCCCGCAAAGGCCTACAACAAAGTGAGGGCTTATCTTTTTATCATAAACTTTAAGCATTGGATAGGGCCCAATTTTGAAAAGCCCGCAATATTGAGGGCCAAGCTAGTGCTTGTCGACCTGCCCGGCCTTGCCCTTTGTCCATTAATATATATAATAATTAATATCTAACGTCTATATAATAATAGATAATAAAGAGCTAGATGAAAGTGCATTCGGTTCTCAGTCCCTCAAGGATAATGTGTTCTGCTCAGAGTCGCTCAATGGATATGCATTGTACGTTATGCCAGTATTCAATTTGATTTTAACCCAGCCCTCGTGATGAATATTCCTAATTAAAGTTGCAGGCATTTGAGGGATGTTTATGAGGGTCCAGCAGGGAAAAAGAAAAGGATGATCTGGAGCATGTCTATCGCAGACACAAATATGTGTATGTTCATTTGGACTTATGCAAGTACTACCAGAGAAGAATTATGCAACCTCATGTTGAGAACATCTATCATATCCAGCCTATATCCAGCCTATATCCAGCCTTTAGTTTATGCAAGGATTTCATGGTTTGTTGATCCATATTATTTGTTTGATCGTGCGTCCTTTCGTGGCAACACAATAGCCCAACGTAACCCTAACCATATATCTGTTTTTCAACAGTGGATTCAGACTTGGGAATTTTTTTTTTTAATTGGCCCTCTTTAGGCCAAAAACACTGGATGGCCTAGGGTCTGCCAATCTAGATAAGTTTGCTCATGCACCATGTACGGTTGCCCCACCATTTTAACTGTCTGAAATGGATTTCCTAATCATCTGTACCATTTGCGTAACTTTTGAGCATGGCAAACTGGCACCAGTTTGACTTTTTACCCACCCCCCATGACCACTAGAGCGGAAGGCACTTATCAATAGCCCGAAACCAGGCATATAGTGGTCCATAGAAAAGTAACAATTTTGGTTTGTGTAACTTTGTTGCATCCAATAGGGCATCAACTGGTTTAAATTTTACATTGATGAGTCCTAACAGTAGCCACTTCTTTTTAAAAAAAAAAAAAAAAATGTAACCACAGATTGGAGAATTGGACCGGCCCTGAATGAAGTTAATCTTTATTTCAAATATGATACAATTCAAAAGGGCTTATGCCAGAATATTTAAGTTTGATTGAGCATTTACATTCCAAGGCAATCAATCTCCAACACTTCTTTTACCATACCTAAGTATGCAATCAATGGATCCTAGATCACAGAATCAAAGTCCACAGCAGAAGAGACCTATGTAACTTCCATTGGGCCAATGCATTTTAAATATGAAAATCAATTTGGTCTCTCAAAGAAATTATCTCCATACAAAAAGATCTGAAGTTCAATACAAAGTTTATGAAGTTTTAACCCCGAAGTAGTTCATGAAATATTCATACTTCAAAAGATCAGGGGCCGCCCCAATTGAGGAGTCAGCTCCCGATGATCACAGATTAGTAAAATCCCTGAACTAAATTAGGTTCGATCTATGGGTCGAACAGTTTGGATACAGAAGACTAGGTCAAAAGGGCCCTCAAATCAACTAGGTCCTCCTAGTTCTTGCACTTACAAACTTTATGTCAAGTGTTGGAATAAATACAGCTTAAGTCAAAAACTTATTACAAAATGAATTTTTTCAGTTAAACCGCACACCAATATGGCCAATATGTTCATCCAAACTATTGAGAGATGAATTTTATTTTAAAATGTTAAATGGAGGTTTCAATCTTCTGTAATGTTTCTCTGCATGTTTGCAATAGGATTTTTTTTATTATATTCAATTTAGTGATGCATAAATGAAGGTTTAATTAGAAACATGGAAACGTAGGAAACTGTATAATAGTGTTTCTTGAGTTCTCATTCTTATTGGTTTTCAATGTTAGGACATGTGGTGTCATTGGATTGATGCCTGCAAGCGTGAGGTTAGGATGATCAAGTAGATTTGGTCATCATCCATAAGGAGATTGCCTGTAAGACCCCGTCCCGAGTTAATTGAGATTAACTCTAATTGATTACAATTAAGGCTAATTAATTACGTTTAATTAAGCTAACAATGGTTTATGACCAAATGATATTGAATTAGCCCAAAATGAACGGTTTAGGCTTAATGAAAGGTTAATGAATGGAATCAAATGAATTGAATAGAGTTTTGAACTCAAACATGGAATTGGAGGACTTTTGTGTAAATACGAATTTTTGTGTATTTCGTCGAATACGGAAACTCTTGATACCAACACGCGTATCTCGAAAAGGACGTTAGCTTTCATAATGGACTTGAGCTTGTCCGATGAGAAACTAATCAAATGACTCTTCATTTGACTTAATTTGAAATGGATTAAAGACGTTGAGGGCCAAAATGCAAATTCTAAGCTTATATAAGCTAGGAGATGGTTTTGTGAATTGATTCAATTCATTCCAAACCCTAGGCACTCTCTTCTTCCATTTTCACTCTTTCTTTCTTCCATTCTCTTCATCAAGCATCACGAGTGAAGCTTGGAGTGTTGTAGTCTTAAAGAGATTTTCTCTTCTTCATCTTCTTCCTCAAGTTATATTCAAGTTTCTTGGAGTTGAAGCTTTGGAAAGAAGCTTCAAATTGGGGATTTTCACCAAGCTCAAGCTAAGCAAGGGTTTTTCTTCAATTCATCTTCAAACAAGGCATGTGTATACTCTTCTTATGATTTATGATGTTTTTAGAGTTGTTAGAACTCAAATGGATCAAATCCCAGAAAATTACTTCAGTAGTTCTGAAGCTCAAAACTGAACTTCTGGTTCGGTCGACCGACATGCTGACCGAACTGGTCCGAGGTTGTTTTTCAATGTGGTTCAGTCTCTGGAAAGCCGATCGACAGCTGACCTAGTCCGAACCGAGATTTCCTGATGAAAATGTAGAAGAAAACCAGCTTCTGGAAAGCTGACCGAACCGGGTTCGGTTACCCAAAGTGGAGGTTTCGGTCAACCGAGGGTTGACTGACACAAGCTGACCGAGACCCTTGGAAGTTTCAAGAATTTCTGAACTTCTGGAGTGTGGATCGTGGTCGACCCCTTGGTCAACCGGGGGGTCGACCAGGGTCAACCGGGGTGAGTTTGGTCGACCGACATAGTGACCGAAAGATTTTTACAGGATTTTTGGGAAGAATGTGAGGTTCTGGAAGGTGAACCGAATTGAGTTCGGTTAACTGAACCTGGTCTGTCGGTCAACCTACACCTGACCGACGAGCTGACCGAACTTGTAAGGATTTTCATATTCAGGTCTGATTTTCCTGAATTTAAGCCTAATCTATACAGGCTGGTTTTTATTAACTCTAAGCCTTCATAGGTGTAAACTAAGTTCTCTAAATGCACATATATTATTTATAAAGTGATGTTCATAAAAAATAACACATGCATTGGATAACAATGGTTTCACTCAATTGGTTGGTTTAGAAGTCTGAATAGGATTTGACTAGATTTCCGCATTGAAACTATATTTATCGTAGTTAAGCTCATTATGGAGTTACATTGACATAATGTACAGAATTAATGAAATGAACAAATAGTTACCAAAGGTAACAATGTACACAGAATTAAATAAATGAATAATTCCTACTGCAGTAGATGTATAGGGCGTTCCGGAGCCTCGTGGATGTTAGTAATCTCTGATCAAGACACTGGCAAATTCCACTCATTTGACAAGTCATCACAAGCCATGTAATGAAAAGAGTAATTACTGAATAAATACTGATACTCACTGAATAATGCTAAATGACATACTTATTGTATAGTCTGCATAATGCTAGATGACTACTGATTGGTATTTGTGTTTAAAAATACACCAAAAGGCTTCCGTTAGGAAGAATTGAATTGAATCTTACTGTAGTTGGCTTAAGTAATATTTATTACTTGACTCCACTGTTAGAAGTGTTCACTATTGAACTGTATTGAATTGTATAGAACTGTTAAATTGATAAATTGACAGATTCTTATGTTGATAGCATATACTATCATAGAATTGTATATACATTATTGAACCGTCGTATTCACGGTGTTATTGATAACATCGCAAGCCCATTACCCGTGACGGTCCTACAGGGGTTGCGCCGCCAGTGAAGGAGGCCTATCCGATACCTCCAAGAGAGGTTTAATCGAAAGGACTCGAATCTGAGTGTGAACGAGAAGTAGAAACATTTTGGAAATAGTTTTGTTATTAGTCATTTTGGAATGTAAATAGAAGTCCCCTGTATTGTGTTTGAAAATACAGTGGTTGACTTTTATAAAATAGTAAATGTATAAATTGAACTTTACTTTTAGTAAAGAACTCTTGTTATACGAGTGTTTCGTTTGTATATTTTCCGCAAATTTTATACAGTTGACAGGTTTATGTGATTTGATATCCCTTGTGGATTTCGTTTTAACTTTGGTTAATTCAAAGTTTACGGAAGTAAATATGGGATCAGCGACTCGGGGTTTGTCTGAAGTAATCAGATCTCAGGCTCAGGTTGTGACATTGCCACCTGTAGAAATCCTATCGATTCGATTGAAGATGCCCGTAAACTTAGCAGAGAGGTGGAAGAATTTGGTGTTTCTATCCCCATCCTGAAGCCATCTGATTCTGGACCTCTATTTCCAAAAGACAGCTTCTACATTAAGCCAATTGTGGAGGGAGTCCTTGGCTGAATTCAGATCCAAAAGAATGGCATCAGTAGGATTAGAATCAAAAGCCTTTTGGAAGTCCAAAACCTCCTTCTCAACTTCTGAGATATTGAGTTTCAGTTGCCCAAAAATACTTGTGTCCCAAACCTTGAGATTTTGCTTGAGAGTTTTCAGTTTAACAAAAAATCTTATTTTGAAAATCCAATCCGGCATCAGCTGGCATTCACGAGAGCTCTGATGTGGCACTGTGAGGTTTGATAACGCTGATTGAAAGAAAGAATTATGATCAGCTTAAATTGAGGGAAGATTTAAATTTGAAAAGATAAAAGGACAAAATGTTATAATTAAAAAGAGAAATTTTATGGGAGTTAAAGGAATGAATAAAGAGAGATTTATTGTGATTCAACCAACTTGCTTACATTCCTAATGTGACCTGTAAAATTTGATATTTTGTTTTGGAAACACCCGTAAATTTAGTTAAACTAAAAATCCTATTTTGAAAATCTTTTCTGGCATCAGTTGTGATTTCAGCTGACATTCATGAGAGCTCTGATGCAGTGCCGTGAGGTTTGACAACGCTAATTGAAATAAACGCTTATGATTAGATTAAATTGAGGGAATATTTAAATTAGAAAAGATAGAATGGACAAAAATTTATAATTAATAGGGAGAGATTTTAGGGGAGTTGAAAGGAAGAAAAAAGGAGAGATTAATTGTGATTTGACCAACTTGCTTACATTCTTAATATGACCTAAAAAATTGATGTCTTGCTTTAAAAACACCCTTAAATTTAGTCAAAATAAAAATCTTATTTTGAAAATCCTATCTTGCATCAGTTGTGATGCCACATGGCGTTTGTGAGAGCTTTGATATATATGGGACCGTGAGGGTTGAGAACATTGATGTAGCTTACTCTAGAACAGGGCCACCTATTGCTTATATATATATATATATATATAAATATATAATGAGCCAACTCTTCTAAACTCAAGCTTATGATAAAGTAAGCTCAAGTGTGTAGTGGGGCCCACCTGGTGGATCTTCCACTCTACAAAAAAATCAGCTCCAATCATCATCCCCATATGGCCCAAAAGTTTAATGGTCAATAGTCCATTCGGATCGATACATAGTCGATCCAACGGTCCGGTAAATTCGAATTTGACCGAAAGTTGGTGGTCATGTGCAATTTAGAGAGGTTATATGTTTGGTCCATTTGGATGGACCAAAGGTTGGCCCCACAAGCATGAGCTTACGAGATTTTATCATAAGTTTGAGCTTAGGAGAGCCTTGCTTATATATATATATAGAGAGAGAGGAGTTTCCAGGTGCGCCCGATGCTCCTATGAGAGCATCTCTCACCTTATTATGAGAGATATGGTGGGGGCCCTCATATCCATATCCAATGCCTAACAACCTAAACGTGAGGGCCCCCACCCTCTCTCTCATAGTAAAGGTGAGAGATGCTCTCATAGGAGCATCTCCCATTTTCAAAAGCTTGAATTTGTTTTTCTTTAAATCTTTTAATATTAACATTACTATATTACATTCAGTGGGAGAGAGTAACCCTATATAAATCCATTTTTATCAATACGGGGCCCATTTCATCAAATCTAAATCGATCACAAAGAAAATCAACACTTGTACATATAATTGGTTATAATTGACCCAATCCGTGCACAACCCCCAATTAGATTAATGAAAGCCTCAAATACATGATTAGGTGTCATGTGCATGGGGGAATTTGAGAAAGACTATTGGGACTTGGGATAAAATAATGGTATTTTTATAAATAATGACATACTTATATTTTTTTAATTTAACTAAAGGGCAAAGTTGTCGTTTTTATAAAAATTCAACACAAATCTTTTGGTGGTCGCTATGACTAGTAAATTTATAGGTTATGGAAGGTATTAAATTGAAAAGATAGGAGGGTATATGCAAATACTGAAACCACAGGGGCCTATTTACAAATTCTATAAAGCCTAGGGGGTATATACAAAAAACTCAAGTTATAATCTTTCTCATTTTAGGAAGACAGACATGGTTTCTTAACACTATATATACACATCATTCCTGGTTTCTTAACCACGTTTTGGATGACAATGTTATCTTTATAAGTTTGTTGATTTCTCGATTTTGGAGAATAGTGTTATATATTCAATCTCTTCTGGTATATATCTTAATGTTTGATAATTTGCATATGGTTTTCAAACTTGTTCGTTTTGATGGCGAATGAAATTTGCGAGAAGTTAATGTTGGTTATAGTAGGGTCGTAGAGGGCATTCTTGAGATAGGGAGGATTAGTGTCTTGAATTGCTCATCACCATCAAATTTAATTTTTTGGGATATAAAAGATATTAAAATGAAGTAGTAGGAATTTATAACTAAATATTAAAACAATAAGGACCTGTTTCTAAATTCTAGAAACCTTACGCATATATCTTTAAAAAAAAAATCAATTTAATATAATCAAAATAGAAATAAGCAACTAGGTGTTCACAATTGTTGCTCACTTGTTAGGGACATATGTAACATTTTGAATGTATGAGTTTGACTCTCTTATCAAGCAAAAAAAAACATAAAAACGCGAGAAGGGCTAATGTAGAATGTACCCATACCAAATTTTTCGGTCAAATCATTACATGGGCCACGCTACACCTAGGCCCAACTTAACTCCGGATAGTTTTATATTTTTGTATCCGGTTGGGCTTGATCCTGAGTTTTCTTGATGGTGGATTAATGGATCCAGCCTCATTATATGGCTCAACAATGGGTCAAACCAGACCATAACACCCCACTAAAAATGATCAAAAAGTAGATGCATGGCTAACTTACATTATAGTATACTATATGTAACTTTTTTTTTAAATAGTCATATTATACTCTCTCTTTTTTTCAGCACATCGGAATTCATGCATACTGCACTATGACCCTAACCATTTGAGCATCCATCGTGATTTCCAACATTGACTGATATTATTATTTCATTATCAGCAATAAATGAGTCCCACTCTATGATCCCAACGTTAGATAGGTCCCACTTTATTACAAATGTTTGGTGGATTTCATCGTGACCACAGTTGAAATTTGGTGTGCGAGCATTGTAATTTCAAACATGAAACGAATAATACAACAATGACAAACAGTTAAAGGGTCCACTATTATTATATAACCACATTGATGGTTTCATCGGAATTCTGATTAGATAGAGCACATTACTTTTTACCATTAGACAACTCCCATTTTAATAACCACCATGAGAGGGCTCCAAAATGATTACTCATTGATAGATCCTACCCGGGGTAAATCTTTTCTATTTTACGCATAGATCTGGTGAGTCTTTAAATTAGCAAATAGTATAGTTTATATTCTATTGAGATTTGCAAAGATTATGAATTACCATAATAAGCACAAGATTTTCAAAGATGAGATTTGAAGATATCCAAATTAACCTGTTGAGATTTTGTTATGTATCCATACACCCCCCAAGATAGAAAGAACATGATACATGTGTATGTGCATTTCCATCTTTTAGACAGACAGACAGATAATCACATGATTACTACAGTCATAAAGTAGTACAACAAATTCCTAAGGTTTACACTACTCATACGTCTTCAGACCACCAGCTTTGCACAACAAACTCCTAAGGTTTGAAGATTTGTAGGTGATTTTCTATCCTTTCCTCCATTATCAAAGAATAGTGACCTCTTTTCTATCTCTACAAATATCTTATAGTTTGATGATTTTCAAGTGGTTTTCTAATTTGTTTGTCTCAATGGCAAAAGCAATTTGCGAAAAGTTAAGATTGGTTTTAGTAGCCCTCATTCTGCTCTCTACTCAGGGGGCTGCCATTGCAACAAAAAGGAAAAACCTTAAACATAAGCCTGCAATCAAGACCATTATTCAAGTGATCTTATAGGATAAAGTTATAATATTTCTCGTTTTAGTAAGACAGATTTGCCTAGACTATTATAATCAAGTGATCTTCAAAGAATAAAGTTATAATCTTTCTCGTTTTGGTAAGACAGATAATCACAGTGTTGCTGAGATAACGATAGGATAATCTTTCCATACATTAGTCATGGTTTCTTAACACTATACATACACACTATTCATGGTTTCTTAACCAGGTTTTGGACGACAATGTTGT
Source organism: Litsea cubeba (assembly GCA_012931725.1). NCBI lineage: Eukaryota > Viridiplantae > Streptophyta > Magnoliopsida > Laurales > Lauraceae > Litsea > Litsea cubeba. The sequence goes on from CM022955.1 coordinate 3,380,177, forward strand.
CTATAAGTTTTGTTGACTTCTCCATTATAGAGAGAATATTAATAGTGTTAAATATTCAATCTCTTCTGGTATATTTCTTAATGTTTGATAATTTGCAGGTGGTTTTCTATGGTGAAAGAAATTTGCGAGATCTTAATGTTGGTTTTAGTAGCCCTCGTTTTGCTCTCTGTTTAGGGGGCTGCCACTGCAGTAGGAAGGAAAAACCTCATCGATTTGGAAATAAGGAAAGAGCTTAGACGTCTCAATAAGCCTGCAATCAAGATCATTAAGGTGGTTCCTTTGATTCTATTATATGGACTTCTTCTTTTTTACTGTTTCCAACAAGCTACTATCTCTTGGGTGACTATGGGTTTCTCATGTTTGGGGCAAGTGTGAGCTTTTTTACTTTTATCTCGAGTTGTCTTGGGGGTGGGTTTGCATCTCGTTTGCATGTATCTACCCAGGAAATTGAACGTTTGCATGTATCAACCCAGGAAATTGAACTGGGGGGCAGAAAATTGAACTTAGGGGCATACCCATGAAATTGAACTTATGGGCTAGATGTAAAAAAAAAAAAAATATTGGAGAAGGAGCAAATGTAAAAAATATATATAAACTTTTAAATTTTCCATGAAAAATTCTAAGCTTTTTTTATGTTTGGGTGGGGCCTTCAGACCCGATACCCTAATACCTGGGTCGACTACCCCCATTAGGTCATACCAATGTGGCCCACTGTTGGGATAGGGTTTGCTGTCATCAATGGCCTTTTACCCTAGACTATCACATTCACCATTCTTTGAGAATCTCCTTAAATTTCACATTGATTGCCGATATTGAAGGAAATGTGAGACTTGATGTTTAGATTTCTAGAAAGGAGTGATTCACGACGTAGAGATAGAGAGAGATCGGGCAATTTCATCAATCTTCAAGTATTTCTCATATTTTGGTTGAATCTTTTTAAAAAAAAAGGAATATATGGCTTTCCTTATATAAATATATATATATATATATATATATTGAAAGGTTATAACTTTCCATGTATAAATTGCACTATTCTAAAAATGATGTAGAAATAGAAATAATTCATTGATGAAATATTCATGAAATACAAAAACTTGTATCAATCATTATGAGCTTTTCGAATAAATATAAATATATGTTACTGTAATTTTAATGAGATACTAATATTGAAATCATTGTATATTTAAAAAAAAAGTATTTTTATAACAATATATTAATATGATATCGATGTTAATATATATTATCATAATACGTTAATACTATCATAGAATACTTATTATCATAATATAAGTAGTCACGATCACCGATTTATGCTCATTTTGGTCACTACTAAAAACTGTTAAAGTCTTATTTTTCTTAATAAGAAGTATGCTCAAACTGATTAAAATGCATCAATGCGAAAGATGTTAGATCAAGAAAATTGTGAGTGCACCTTTCTCACAATTAGTGACCAAGATCAACCCCCGGTGCTGGCAGGAATGCATAGTGTCGCTGTGGTATGCATACTCACTCCCATAGCATCAATCAGAGATCACCAACCAGGGATCGATCTCTGGGTGGGCAGGTTATTTAACTTCTTCCAGCCCACTGGGCCAACTAGCAAAAAATGAAAAAAGAAAAAAAACCCGGTGTTGGAACATCACCAAGGCAGAGGTCCCTAAAAGCGGCTGGGTGCTCAAGGCTAGGTTCTGGCTTGTGGTTTTAGGTACTTGAGGCTGGCTTGGATCTAAATTTTTGGCCTATTTAATATATGATTTGGGCTTGGATTATGTGCAAGAAAGTTCAAAGATGGGCCCAGACTGGCCCAATTGACTTCAGTCTGATATTTTCTAAGGTGGGCTGAGTTCAGGGCATGCACTTAAGGCCCATATCGAGCTTACATGGGCCTGTGTTACTAAAGTCACACATGGCCATGCCGGGATATGCCTCAGCCTGGCTCGGACTGGCCCATCCACAACCTGGCTATGTGAAAACAGTGCTGTTAAGGCAGCGTGATATTTTTGATGGTTGTGAATTTTGGGAAAGCTCAAGGATTACAATTTTATTGTAATAGGTAGGTCATTTTATTAGAGTATCATTATATCATAACAAGTAATATGGCACACTTATGCACACAGTTGGACTAATATTATATCCAATGCCCATCTCCTACCGTGCGTGCAAGCATGACGTAACATTTAAAGCATATGTGCAAGCCTAATACTCAATGATAAATATTGATTGTTTAGTCTAAAGGTGATGGATGATGTATGCACTTTCTATGATTGTGCCTACGGAGTGAAGATGATGATATCATTGACTGCGTTGATATCTATAAACAACCTGCATTTGGTCACCCGTTGCTCAAAAAACACACCTTACAGGTTTTTCCCATTTCCTCATATGTTGTTTCTGTTAATCTGAGTACACAGATAAGTAATTCAGTATTTAGGAAACAGATCCTCACAATAGCAACAGTAAAATAGAGTTACAAAAAGTAATCTTCGAATTGAAATTCTCTTACTGTTTGAAGGCAGAATAACAGTACTTCGTTGTTGTCTTTTACGAAACTCAAAAATTCACAGTAGATGGCAGATCAAGGCTAGTGTTTAACACTATGTCCTTAAGACAAATTTCGCCCCTGCAATGGTGCTAACAGGCTTTAGTGGCTTCTGTCTCCCAGGATACAATGATCAACACACACTAGCAGCACTGCAAAACTGTGTGTCTGTTTGAACCAGAGTGCAACAGCAGGACTCTCTCTTCTTGACTATGCAGACTCGAAATTGTGCAACAGCAGCAGTGAATTGGATGATTGAAAATGAATGGGATTGAAGGCTTTAAATAGGCTGCTGCAGGAAACCTTTCAATGGAGTTGCATCTGTTCAGAACAGTGACTGTTCAGTGAACAGATGCTTCTTCTTTGGACACACCCTTTCACAAATGAAAGGACACACACCTCTTGGACACACCCCATTTAATCCAAAAAGAAATTATTATTTTTTTTTAATAAAAATTTCTCCAAAAAATTAATAATGGGTAGTGGGCCGAGCCAGGCCCGACCCGCGCGTGAAGCCCAGGCCCAGGCCCGGCTCGGTCCGGGTCGGGGCGAGGCGGGGCGGGGCGCGCGCGCGTGTGTGGTGGTGACCCGATGGTGACCCAACAAAGATCTACGTCCTCCCTCCTCCACAAAAGTGGGATGCCCCTTGGGGCTCATCTTATACCACTAAGGTAAACATATTTATACCAAAGAAATGTATTGCTCTCAAGCAATGTGGGAAGCAAGTTTTTCACTTCCCTTTCTTTCCGTGTTTAACATGTACAAGTAGTAGTGTTTAGGAGGCAATTTCTCATTCACTCCTTAATGGATTAGAGCAACCCAATACATGTCTTTAATCTACTCATAGAGTAGATTACATTCCCATGTATTCCCACCTAAAACTATAAGTGGGTCCCACTTTTAGTTTGGCCCAAAGATAGCCTAAAAGGTGGGTTCTCTTAGCCATTTTTCCAACAATCCCCCACATGAATGAAATTGACTGAAAACAATGAAATGATATGCAGACACACAGAGAGAGTACAATTTGAAATTTTCTGTATAGAGAAAGGTAGCTTGTGGCCTTGAACCTTCCCTTGTGAAGTACTATCGAATTTACTGGTCGAACAGTGAACGTGATGTCTTGAACTACTCAACCTTTTACGTAAACCGAGACAATAGAGTTCACACAGAATCTTTCCGGACACATTTGGTTCTAATGATTGTGTTCATTTTGGCCCTGAACAATGCCTGGTTTTCATGAGTGCTTTAGAGAATTTAGCCTTATTATTCTCATAGAAACGGCCCAGTTCACACTCACATAGGTGATTCTTATTAAGAGTATCCTGCTATAGCCCACTTGATTAGTCAAGATATAAGAATCATTAAAAGCCTTGCTTACCCTAATTTCCGCTACAGGTATCACTATTATTATTATAGGAATGAGCAGAAGATATTATCTCCATAGTGATATCGTTAAGTCACACACAATTCGGTTGTCCCTTTGAACCTAGATCTTGGGATCTCCAGTCAGCTAGGTTGGGTTGCCATTATGGCGACTTTTCATTCATAGGCTTTAAGCCCATTCCTCTCGATGAACGATTTACTTGCTCTCTCGCTAAACCTTTGGTAAAGGGATCCGCAATGTTATCCATGGACTTTATGTACTCAATAGTCATAATGCCATTAGAGAGCAGTTGTCTCACGGTATTATGTCTCCGACGAATATGTCGAGACTTACCGTTATATATGTGATTCTGCGCCCTTCCAATTGCTGATTGACTATCGCAGTGAATGCAGATAGGAGGCACAGGTTTTGACCACATTGGAATATCTTCTAGGAATTGACGAAGCCATTCAGCTTCTTCGCCAGCTTTATCCAGTGCAATAAACTCAGATTCCATAGTGGATCTAGCAATGCAAGTTTGTTTAGAAGATTTCCATGATACCGCTACACCACCAAGCGTGAATAGATATCCACTTGTGGATTTTGAATCATTGGTATCTGATATCCAGTTGGCATCACAGTAGCCTTCAAGTACTGCTGGGTATCTCGAGTAATGCAATCCATAGTTTTGGGTGTATTTTAAATATCTTAAAACCCTGACTATGGCATTCCAATGGTCTGATCCTGGGTTACTTGTGTATCTACTCAATTTACTAACAGCATATGCAATGTCAGGACGAGTGCAATTCATGACATACATTAGGCTCCCAATTATTTGCGCATATTCGCGTTGTGATATGCCTTTTCCAGTATTTTTGGATAGATGGATACTAATATCTATAGGTGTTCTTGCTGGACTGCTATTATCTTGATTATATTTCTGGAGTATTTTCTCAATATAGTGTGATTGAGATAATATCAGTCCATCCGATGATTTAGAAATTTTTATTCCAAGTATGACATCGGCAACACCCATATCTTTCATATCAAACTTATTGTTTAACATTCTCTTGGTAGTTTGAATGATTTCATCATTACTACCCACAATCAGCAAATCATCAACATATAAGCAAATAATGACACAGCCATTGTTAGTGCTCTTGACATACACACACTTGTCACATTCATTGATCTTAAACCCATTTGACATCATCAAACTGTCAAATTTTTCATGCCATTGCTTAGGTGCTTGTTTTAATCCATATAGAGATTTGACAAGTCGACAAACTTTCTTGGTTTGTCCTGGAGCATTAAACCCTTCGGGTTGTTCCATATATATTTCCTCATCTAATTCACCATTTAAGAAAGCGGTCTTTACATCCATTTGATGTATCTCGAAATTGTGTATCGCAGCAATTGCAATTAACATTCGAATGGATGTTATCCTCGTAACTGGTGAATAAGTGTCGAAATAATCCAAGCCTTCTTTTTGTCTGTACCCTTTAACAACAAGCCTGGCTTTGTATTTTTCAATTGATCCATCTGCTTTCATCTTTCTCTTGAATATCCACTTGCACCCAAGAGTTTTGCAACCTTGTGGAAGATCCACTAGTTCCCACGTATGATTTTGCAAAATGGATTCAATTTCACTGTTTATTGCCTCTTTCCAATATGGTGCCTCGGGACAAGACATCGCTGCTTTAAAGCTTTGAGGCTCATCTTCTAACAGAAATGTTAGAAAATCTGAACCAAACGTTTTTGATGTTCTAGCCCTCTTACTCCGTCTAGGTTCATCAATCTCTTGTTGGTTTGGATGACTGCTATTAGCAGTATCTTGAGTTCGTTTAAGAGAACTCGATTCCTGTGAGGGTTTATTAGGAAATACATGTTCAAAGAACGATGCATTCCTTGACTCAATAATAGTGTTAGGATGCATATCAGGAATCTCAGATTTGTGAATTATAAATCGATACGCACTGCTATTATGAGCATACCCAATGAAAACACAGTCAACTGTCTTTGGTCCTATTTTAACCTTTTTAGGTGTAGGAACCGCCACTTTAGCCAAACACCCCCACACTTTCAAGTATTTGTAAGTAGGCATTCTGCCTTTCCACAACTCGTAAGGGGTCTTATTGGTTTTCTTTTGAGGTATTCGGTTAAGAATATAATTTGCGGAGAGTATAGCATCCCCCCACAAATTTTGAGGTAATCCAGAACTTATTAACATAGCATTCATCATTTCTTTTAAAGTTCTGTTTTTCCTTTCAGCAATACCATTTTGCTGAAGTGAATAAGGAGCGGTAGTTTGGTGTATAATACCATGCTGTGAACAAAATTCACCAAAAGGTGATTCGTATTCACCTCCTCTATCGCTTCTTATCACCTTGATTTTCTTCTCAAGTTGGTTCTCAACCTCATTCTTGTAATGTTTGAACATTTCCAAGGCCTCATCTTTACTTCTCAGTAAGTAAACATAACAGTATCTTGTACAATCATCAATGAATGTAAGAAAATATTTCTTACCACCTTTAGTTTGAACAAACTTGAGGTCACATATATCAGAATGAATTAACTGAAGAGGTTCAGAAGTTCGTTCAATTGAATGAAAAGAAGTTCTAGTGAGTTTAGCTTCGACACATGTTTCACATTTGATATTTGAATCAAAACTGCATTTAGGCAAACATTCCATATTAACTAATCTACGCAATGCATCATAGTTAACATGACCTAATCTACCATGCCACACATTAGAAGACTCAAGCATATAAGCAGAAGAGTTTTTCTTATTAGGTACAATGGTCATTACATTCATTTTAAAGAGCCCATCGCTCATGTACCCTTTGCCCACGTACATCCCAGACTTAGTGAGGACAAACTTATCCGCCTCAAATACAAGTTTGAAACCCTTCTTACTCAGTAGTGAGCCTGATACCAGATTCTTACGAATATCAGGTACATGCAGCACATTGTTGAGGGTGAGTTCCTTTCCAGAAGTCATTTTCAGTACTACCTGTCCTTGGCCTTCAACCTTCGAAGAGGCAGAGTTACCCATAAAGAGTTGTTCTCCGTTTGTTGCATTATAAGTGGAGAACATGTCTTTATTGGAGCAGACATGTCGAGTGGCCCCAGTGTCCACCCACCATTCTCTGGTGTTGCCAACCAGATTGACTTCTGAGACCACAGCAGAAAGATTGATGTCTGAAACATCAGTGGAGAGATTGTCCATTTCTGTCATGTTGGCCTGCGCTGGTTTCTTACTTGTATTTCCTTGGTCCTTGCGTTTACGACAGTCCTTAGCACGGTGGCCTGGTTTGTCGCACACATAGCAATTCCCTTTGAACTTCTTGTTGTCCTTGGGACCTTGTCTTTGACCATTGGAAGGGTTCTTCCTTTTCTTGGGGTTCTGCCCATGTTCCACCACATTAGCCTTAGCTTCAGTGAAGGTTTTCCCTGCCTTTTTCTCAGATGCACGATTGTCTTCCTCTATCATCAATCTGACAATCAGGTCTTCAAGTCTCATCTCCTTTCGCTTATGCTTAAGGTAGTTCTTAAAATCCTTCCAAAGTGGTGGCAATTTTTCAATGATTGTTGCCACTTGGAAAGACTCACTAAGAGACATTCCTTCTGCATGAATTTCATGGAGAATGACTTGAAGTTCCTGAACTTGATTGATTACTGCCTTGGAATCACTCATCTTGTAGTCAAGGAATCTGCCAACAACGAACTTCTTCATTCCGGCATCTTCAGTCTTGTACTTTTTGTCAAGTGAATCCCATAATTCCTTAGCAGTCTTCAATGAACAATACACATTATATAATGTGTTGTCTAGTCCATTGAGTATATAGTTTCGACAGAGGAAGTCAGCATGCTTCCAAGCATCTACAGCAGCAACTACTTGCTTGTCTGTCTCATCTTCTTTTAAAGCAGGAGCTTCTTCATGGAGGAACCTAGCCAAGTTCAGGGTAGTGAGATAAAACAACATTTTCTGTTGCCATCTCTTAAACTCTGTACCATTGAACTTCTCAAGTTTCTCCCCATGGTTCACCAAAACAGGGCCATGGGTACTGACTGGAGTATTCTTCTCAATACCCATAACTGTATCCATCACAAAGAATTTTTGCAGAATTAATATTAATGTAAACAGTAACTCGAAGTGGTTACTTATAGAAAACTGACAGAACAGACTACAGGTCTGCTTACTGTAAACAGTAACTCAAAGTGGTTACTTATAGAAAACTTACAGAACAGACTACAGGTCTGCTTAATGTAAAAGAGAGATACTTAGTTTTACAGTACTAGTTTCATCAAAGAAGAAGTAGAAACCAGCAGTAAAACTAACATAAACCGAAACCAGAAATACTGAATTAAATATGATAACAGAGTGTACTCTGTTAGAAAGAAAATTTATCTTAAGATTGTTAATCCGAGTACACAGATAAGTAATTCAGTATTTAGGAAACAGATCCTCACAACAGCAACAGTAAAACAGAGTTACAAAAAGTAATCTTCGAATTGAAATTCTCTTACTGTTTGAAGGCAGAATAACAGTACTTCGTTGTTGTCTTTTACGAAACTCAGAAATTCACAGTAGATGGCAGATCAAGGCTAGTGTTTAACACTATGTCCTTAAGACAAATTTCGCCCCTGCAATGGTGCTAACAGGCTTCAGTGGCTTCTGTCTCCCAGGATACAATGATCAACACACAGTAGCAGCACTGCAAAACTGTGTGTCTGTTTGAACCAGAGTGCAACAGCAGGACTCTCTCTTCTTGACTATGCAGACTCGAAATTGTGCAACAGCAGCAGTGAATTGGATGATTGAAAATGAATGGGATTGAAGGCTTTAAATAGGCTGCTGCAGGAAACCTTTCAATGGAGTTGCATCTGTTCAGAACAGTGACTGTTCAGTGAACAGATGCTTCTTCTTTGGACACACCCTTTCACAAATGAAAGGACACACACCTCTTGGACACACCCCATTTAATCCAAAAAGAAATTATTATTTTTTTTAATAAAAATTTCTCCAAAAAATTAATAATGGGTAGTGGGCCGAGCCAGGCCCGACCCGCGCGTGAAGCCCAAGCCCAAGCCCGGTCCGGGTCGGGGCGGGGCGGGGGCGCGCGTGTGTGGTGGTGACCCGGTGGTGACCCAACAAAGATCTACGTCCTCCCTCCTCCACAAAAGTGGGATGCCCCTTGGGGCTCATCTTATACCACTAAGGTAAACATATTTATACCAAAGAAATGTATTGCTCTCAAGCAATGTGGGAAGCAAGTTTTTCACTTCCCTTTCTTTCCATGTTTAACATGTACAAGTAGTAGTGTTTAGGAGGCAATTTCTCATTCACTCCTTAATGGATTAGAGCAACCCAATACATGTCTTTAATCTACTCATAGAGTAGATTACATTCCCATGTATTCCCACCTAAAACTATAAGTGGGTCCCACTTTTAGTTTGGCCCAAAGATAGCCTAAAAGGTGGGTTCTCTTAGCCATTTTTCCAACAGTTTCTACTCTTTATTATGCTAAGATCTTAATTCCCATGCTCCTATTCCCATATGTACGTAAGGGGCATAAATGTGTAGACACCAATGTCTTAAGTAAATAGTGATGACACTGTCGAAACATTAAAACAGAGACACTAGATTAAAAGTAAGCAATGTGGAAAATTTTGATTCATGTACATCTGTTGCGGTGCCGCTGAATGATTAGAATGATTTTCACTTTACTTTGCCTTACAATATCATGCGTTGGCCTTCCGGTACTTCAAGATCTAGGATTGTTTCCCTTATTGCTTGAAAAGAACTTTTTTTTTAATGTAGACTTCAATGTATTTTAGATGAGAACAAGCATTTATAACGGGGAAAGCATGTCATCTTCCAAACCATTAGAACAGTTGTGGCATAAGAGTGGAAGTTGTCCACAAGGAACAATTCCTATTCAAAGGACTCAGAAGAGACACTTAATTGGAGCCATCTCCTTGGATGCATGATGCATCCCAATTGGAAGTGAGTTGTTATAATATTAGTTACATTTCAATTGATTCACCATTTATGAGACAATGATGGTTGCTTCCTTGAATTATTATCAAGTGTGAAGATAGTAACAAGTTTGTTAATAATGAAAGTGGACTCGTATTTCTCGAGTTACCAAAGCTATAAATCGTGTATGATTATTTGTTGTTCTCTGTCAGAGCTGTAAAGCAAGTAAAGATGATCATAATTACGGAGGTGCAGGAATTATCAATGTATGGAACATACATGTGCAGCCAAGTGAATTTAGCAAAGCTTCCATATCCGTTGGTAGAAGAGATAATTTTGATTTAATCGACGCGGGTGGATAGTAATCTCTCTCTCTCTCTCTCTCTCTCTCTCTCTCTCTCTCCATTTGTTTTATCTATTAGTAAAAATAAATTGATGGTAATGTCTTGAGCTTATTGCTTAGTCATAAGAGCAGGTCCACCGTAATGTGAACCCAACTTGCAACAAAAAAAAAAAAAAAGATTTCTAGACTATTGATTCTGAAAGTTCAGATACATGGCTAATATGGCATCTTTTTCTTTTTCTAAGACATTTCAATATATCATTGCAGTTTGTTTCTTTTGTTTAATCTATTTAGGCTTAAGCATTTGAATTTCTCAGATTTCAAGAAGTAAGTTTGGAGACGATGCAACACGAGTTTTTGGGTTTTGGGGTACAACTGTAAGTAACTAGTTTTACACTTTCTTTTGCTATAAATGGTGTCCTGTAGTTGTACTAGTTAAAAACAAGATATATTCTAAAGCCATTAAAGTTGATGGTGATGGATCAAAAGGCTTGATGATCTAAGATTTTGCATGCATGTAGATTTTATTTAGATCTTTCGATCCACCACCTCTATCAATGTCATGGCTCTAGGTGGGCCCATAAGGGGGGTAACCACGCAATGCAATGCGCACTAAGAGGGTGAGCATTGCCCATGTATAGACATGCATACATTTGACTCCACAGCTCAAATTAGGTGCTTGAATCCCAAAAATTAAATTTACCTGAACTAAAGTGATCTCCTTTCAAATTCTCCCCTTTTGTCTTGGTAGAGTTGTGTGCTTTAGTTTTTCTTTTAGGCGAGATCCAGAGGTTGTAGTTCTTGACAAAATAAAAATAACCCATTCATAACTTTGTTGGGACTCTAATAAGCTACATATGTTTTCTATTTTCAATCAGGATGAGTTCTTTTCCTTGGGTTGATCTCTTCCATTCTCTCTAGAAAAAGCTGGAGAGGATTCGGACTCTCCTTAAATTATGATCGGTCCATTGTAAAATCTTGTGATTTGTTGGCCTTATTTTTTATATTGCATTGTTTCTTGTGATTTGATGTAGTAGTTTCTCTGAATTGTGCATGTATCATCTACACCCAGCCGGATCACTTGGGTTGCTACAACTTGAAATGCCCTAGTTTTGTTCAAGTAAGCCAAAAGGTTAGCTTAGGCTCCGTCATTACTCCTACTTCAGAATATGGGGGGCTTCAAAAAGTTATTGATCTGAAGATATTCAAGGTGGGGTAGAATAACTTCTTTTTTTCTCTCCGAATGAGAAGATATGCTGCAAGATAATAGCAAATTCTGCATGCTTAGTATAAAAGTGGTTTCTATGAAATATCAAAGTCATTAGGAGATGATAAGGAACAATGTTAAATGATACTTATAATTAGCTAATTCGCTAAATCTTCTTGTAGATAGTTGACCAAGTAAATCACTAGCCTGAAATGATATAATATCTTTGAGATCCGCAATTATCAGTATTAGTATGCATCATCCAAAATAAGGTTCAGTCATAACTAAGTGTTCTCATGGGCTGGGAAGCTGGCGTCAAACCCCTCCCCAGCCTTCTTTGGGCTGGATTCGGGTGTCGTATTTCAGCACTCGGTCTAGTCTAGAATCTATATTTTGGATCTGTTTGATATTTGGGCAATGCTGAGCTTGGATTAAGTGATAAAACGTCTAAAAGTTCTGCTCAGCTGGGCCTGACTAAGTAGTGGTTGTAGTTTATTGATGATTTGTTGTAACAAGTGATGGAAAGCCTGAATAAGTGTAAAAGTTCAGACCTCCCCAATTGGCTAAATGGATGGGCTTGGGCCTGACATATTTGAGCCAGTCCCCTCGGTAAGGGACATCAAGGCCTGTGTCAAGCCTCAGCCAATAATTGGCATATGTTTCTTAAAGTTCGGATATGCCTAAAAACATTCGTAACCATCCATAAAGTCTCTTTCTAGTGTGGGTGGGTGGGTGGGTGGGGGTGGGGAAGGAATTGGAGCACTACTACAACATAGTCTCTCCTTAATTTGTGTGTACATATGTTTTCTGGTTTATTACGGCAGGACAAAGCAACTTCCAATTGGTGGTTAGTGGTTAACAATGAATCAGTGGGATACTGGCCCAGTTCTTTGTTTAAGAGCATGGCTGACCATGCTGATTACATTCAGTGGGGAGGACAAGTCCTGAACACGACAACCTAGGGAAGTCATACCATCACTGAAATGGGTAGCGGTCATTTCCCTGATGATGGACTTGGAAAAGCTGCCTACTTTGATAAATGTGTCTATTTCAACACAGATGACATTGTTGGAATGACCCCATACCGACCTAAAGGTATAGCCTCTAAACGAGGTTGCTACGACGTATTGAGGGTATTACCGCTCAAAGGTACTCCAGGTGTTCAATTCTTTTACGGTGGGCCTGGTGGGACTAATTGTGCTTAATGAACTTCAACTTCTCAGAAGCAAATTTTTGCAAGCAAATTTTTGCAAGCTGATAAATCATTTGTCATTTTACCATTCTACTTAATTTCATCTCATCTCTATGCAGGTCACTGATTTAAAATCGGCCCTTGATGTTATCTCATCTTTGTAAGGAATGACCATGCCATTTGGGATTCTTATTTTGTCATTGTTTATGAAAATTTCTATCCCATTTCCAACCCGTAATAGGAATTTAAAAAATAATGGGTCAAATTTTGCTCTCATGTCCTTAGTGAATTTGATTTTCTGTAATGTGGGCCACAATTTTGATGTAATCAGACTTCCTTCAATTGCTTCATGTCTATTTGTTCTTGGGACAACAGGAAGGACCGACCGAAAACCTCCTCCAAATACAACTACTTTTTCTCCAAACGACAACTATGAATTTGTTACATCTTGCAACATTTGATGGAATGCTTCAATTGCTTCTTTCTTTGCCATTGATGCCTCATCCCATATAATGAGTTTAGGATCTTACATTTTGGGTAGCCTTTGGGGAATTTTTTTTTGCCCATCTTCAATCTACACCTAAAGAAAATGTCCATAACGACCATTGTTTGTATTTAAATTGAAGGAAACTTGGCTACCATATGAATACACGTATTTTTGAACAAAGCATTGTTCCTTTATCAACATGAGTTTATTAAATAAAATAATCATAGTAGCCTTTTTTCCCTTTTATCTCCTATTTATTGTTGTGGCATAATAAGCCAATTTTTTTAATCTCCTATTTGCTATTTAATTTTTTAAAATGAGGATAAAGGATTTTTTAATTTATAAAATGAGGGTATGTCTACAGGCACTTGTTGTCCACTATGACAATATTAGATTATTTGAGTAAGTAAGATTCTTATTACATTACCTAATAGACATTTGATTTCATTTTTTTTTTCTTCATCTCTACAATTTGGTTCCAATGCCATAACCGTCATTAATGTGCTATAGACAGAAAATGAAAACAAATCCAAATCAGCAATCACCGAATCTTCAAGATTTGAAGTTAGAGTATAAGAGATTTTAGGGCTTTTGAAGTTTAGAAAAAGAGAAATTCGAATAACACCCACTTACAAATGAAGTCATGAACGATGAAAGAAGTGATCTTTAAATGAAAAAAACAAGAAAAAAAGATCATTAGATTAAAGAAAAATAAAGAAACCAGAAGAAGGGGGGTAAGAATAAAAACAAAAACTCCAATCAATCAAGATACATGGAAGAGATGGAAAGGGCTTGGTTGGAAAAACCAGAAAATAGGTTTCTTGGTAATCGTAGGCCAATGCTTGGGGAACAGATTTATAAATTTCAATATATGAAATCAATCTACTCCATTTTAAGATGAAAACACCCAAAGTTCCACCACAAAGCTGTCGAATTCAAGAATTCTGAAAGCTGCAATGCTTGTTGGGCATTTGGTAATGATACAATTTCTAGAATCTCAAAATTTCCCTAAAAGTTTACTGACAAAATTTAGAAATTCCTGCATATTCAGAACTCATGTTATAAATTCTAATAAAGAAACACGCCCCAAATGTTCTAGCTCCATATTAAATGTTAGGGTTATTTTCTTTAGAGTGGAATTTTGCCCACCCCTCATGCTCAATGTCTCCTTCACATAGTTGCAAGTTGGGCCTGCATTGAAAGGAGGCACATTTAGAAAGTGTGCTTAGGTTGCTAAAAGAACACTGTCCCATATCAATCTATTTCCTGATATCTTGGTCCAAAATTAGATGTTAGAATTATCTTCTTAGAGTGATGATTTGACCCCTTACCCTCTAGTACCACCTTCACCTCTAGTACCATGCTACCTTATGAATGCAATGAGTCCCACTGTCTCCGATTATCTAAAATAAAAGGGAAGGGGTTGAAATGGGCACACCCCACACCTAAGTCAATATATTTAGCAACTTCATTGTCAGTCAAAACATCTATTTCTTAGTTTGTCAAAGCATTGAAATTGATCTGCACATGGAGTGGTATTTTTTTTTTTTTTCCTTCTCAGGAGGCACTTGGCTTTATTTATCCAACCTTATATGCAAGCAGATAGAGTGTGTGCTACACACATCCATCATTTGCACTTCTTTAATCATAAGCCAATTAATGAAAACGCAAGGTATTTGTTGTATACATGTTTTTTCTTTTCACAGGAAATAAAAAGAACAGTGACCAAAAAGAACAGTGATCCCAAAAGAAAAGTGTAGGTGCAGAAAATAATGACCCACAATAAGGAGGAGCCTTATAGGACTTATCCGAGAAGATGATGGCTGCTGGGAACGTCTGGATGCCGTCCGGAAGCCTGAAAAGGAATAGCAAACGGTCAGAGGACCCTGGCCTGAGCGGCGCAAGGCTCTCCGATGCCAAAGTCAGTGTATGAACTGGAACGATGGAAGAGAGGGAGAAGAGAGACAGAGTAACGGCTCTGGTATGGAAAAAATGGCGTACCTTAGATGGTGGCATGGGTCTCTATTTATAGAGTGTGGAACGTATCTTCGGAAGATATTGTGGTGTGGGTCCCACGATTTGACTTAGAAGTCACGATCAGCCCACATTGCATTAATTGTGGTCCAATCCAGCCCACTATGCATTAAATGCCCGTCGGGTCAGCCCACATC
This sequence comes from Litsea cubeba, assembly GCA_012931725.1. NCBI lineage: Eukaryota > Viridiplantae > Streptophyta > Magnoliopsida > Laurales > Lauraceae > Litsea > Litsea cubeba. The sequence continues at coordinate 3,395,462 of CM022955.1, forward strand.
GCATTTAATGCACATCTTGTTGGGCCAGATCCTGTTGGGCGCCTTTGGCGGTAGGGGTACCAGCGGATCTGCCCTCGGGCCCTGCCCTGATGTGGCTTCAGCCGCTGGATGGGATTCTGTCAGGGATCTGGCGAAGATCGTGGGCGGCTGGATGTCGCGTCTGTCCCACCAGCGCGTGTCCCTATCCCTCCACGTGCCTGACGACGTGGGGGGATGAAGGGTACACGTGAACGTTCCCTCTTGCTTCGGCTTCTGTCTCGGCTTCTTTAGCCGAAATGGAGCTTTCTGCCGAGGTGGTACCCGTGGTGGTGCTCCTTGCCGAGATGACGCCCGAGGTGGGCCAGTTCGGCGCTAAGGGCCCGGAGCTGTCCAACTTCGGCCGGACCTCCTGTTCTGGTAGCCGGGACGAGCCTGGTGTCACGTGGATGACGCGAGGATGGCACGTGAGAATGCTTAACCTGATCTGGCTGTGATTAACTTAATCCTGTGGTTCGGGAAATCTCCCCACACAATTGCCCCCTAGGTTTTGACCTCTGAAGTGTGCTAGCCTTTAGGGGTTGAAAGCTAGAAGAATCCATCTGGGGATGCTGTGATCATTACCTGGTGTCGCTTCAACTCTTTAAAGCAATAAATGCCCTGCCCTGTCCGCCTTTGGAACCGAGCTGACGGCTACACGCGTAGTTTCCGCGCCGAATGCGTTGTCCCATTGATTGACGGGCTGTCTCATTGATTGACGGGCACGGGCTTTGAAGTGTCTCTTCGAATTCGGAGGCGGTACCCAAATGAGGGTTTCCCCTTCTATAAATAGGGCCGCCCCCTTCTTCTTCTTGCTTCTGACTCTTTTCGCCTTCGCCTCTGCTTTTTCTTTCAATTTCTGCTCTGATTTCTGAGATCCGTTCGAGGCTTCCGATCTCCGTCCTGGCTCCTGAGATCTGTTTGAGGACGACGACCGTAGAACGTGCCTGGATCTGCTCCTGATCTGCCTCTTCGTCCTCGTAAGTCGCTCTGTTCTTTCGTCTGGTTTTTCTTGGGGTTTTTCGATTTCTAGGGCTTTTCTTCGTAGTCACCCCTTCCAGACATGGGCTCCCCTAGATTCAGGGTAGATTCTGATGAGGGCTTGGCCGAGTTTAGGGCTGCCTTCAAAATTCCGGAGGGGGTCCTCCTGAAACCGGCAGACCTTGCCGACGCTGCCCTGTATCGCTGCTACGGCGGCTGGATGCCATTCCCTCTGATCTCTGTGATCGAGGGTGGGGTCAGGTTTCCACTGCACCCCTTGCTTAGGGCTTGCCTTAGCCTTTGGTCCCTCGCCCCGGGCCAGCTGATGCCTAATGGCTACAAGGTCATTATGGGCACAGCGAAGCTGAACGAGATCTTGGGGACCAACCTAGGCCCTCACGACATCGAGGACACTTATGATATCTGCAAGGCTGGGGAGGGAAGATACTATCTCCGTGTGAAGCCGCAGCGAAGGGGCTTCGTCCTAGCCTTGGAGGATTCAAGTAAGAACGCCGAGGAGGATTTCTTCTGTGTCTCGGGGGACTGGGAGTTCGGCCCAGGCGAAGATAGGAGGCTGTCGGTCCCACGTCGCCCTGGGGAAGTCCCAAGTAATCATCGCTGCTTTTCTCCTTTACTGTTTTGCTTATCTTACTGATGCCGAACTGACATTCTTCTTTGCCTGTCGAGCAGAGGCGGGTGCAAGGCGGCGCCGAGCTGCTAGCGAAGGTTGGAGGAGGAATACCGAAGACATCAACAAGGTCGAACGGTACAAGGGGCACGAAACCAGGTCGGCTTGGAAACTGCTTGGGTATAAGCCGAGGTATCGCGGCCACTACCACAGGACAGGAGCTCCTGGGGCGGACGAGACACACCCTGACCGTCCGACAGTATCGGTTGCGGTGTTCGGTGGAATCCCCTTGACCGATCCTGTTGCTGACCGGACTGCGTCTGGAGCCGAAGCGTCCACTTCCGATCCGGGGCTGCCGGACTTGTCGCAGATAGTGGAAGCTTATACCTCTGACCGAGAGGACATGGGAGGAAGCTCGAGGGAGGCCGCTGTCAGGGACCTGGCTGCCAAGTTTAGGCAGAGGTCAGCGTCTTCTGGGACCCCGTCGCCCACTGGTACTCGTGCTGCTTCGGGTCAAGTGGGCGTGGGCGCTCCGTCTGTTCCTGCTCCTGTCCCGAGTGGGAGAGCCCGGCAACGCTCGCCGGACCGCTCGAAGGAGGGGTCCCCGCCCAGGAAGAAGTCCAAAGCGGGGGAGAAGAGCTCAAGGGCCGATCCGGAGTCGGGCAAAGCCCCTGGGGACAAAGCCCCTACCGAGAAGGGAGGCGAGAAGGGCGCGCCGAAGGAAAAGGGTGCGCCGGCCGAAAAGGGCGCGCTGGTCAGCAAGTCGGCTGTCGGTCCAGCGCGCGAGCCTCTCGTCCTGGCGGGACAAGGGTCCGGATCGGCTTCCGGGCCCCGAACTGCCCCAGCACCGTGGAAGCCGAGGATGGAAACCTCTACCGGCGAACCCTTGAGCGTTGAAGACCGGTTGCTGGGAAATGCCGAGGTGATTGGGGCTCTCGCCAAGGCCTGTGCTCTGCCAAGAGATATGGAGACGCACGACAGGTACGAGGATGAGAGCCTGATGGTCTCGGCGATTCAGGACAATATTCGGGTAAGTGTTTGCAACGCCTCTCTTCATTCTTCGAGTACCTTGGTCGAATCCTGACTTTCTGTTTCTTTTTGCAGAACGTGCAGAGGCTCCTAACCGTGGTGGGAAGGAGGGATAGGAGCGCTGCAAGAATGACCCGCCTGGAGTCCGAGCGGGAGAAGTTGAGGAAGGAGCTAGACGAGCAGCGGAAGGGATTCGAGGAGCTCAAGGTAGCTAGTGCTGGAGAATCTGCTCGGCTGGCGTCGGCTCTGGCTGAGGTCGCCGAACTCTCGTCTCGGGCCGACCACATGAAAGGCGAGCTCTGGGCGAGGAACAAGAAGGCCGCCGAATTGGAGTCTGAGCTGGCCAGGTTGAAGGCTGAGTCCACTGCTGAGGGGACGAGGCTGCGTGCCGAAACGGCGAGGCTGAAGGCTGCGAACGCCGAGCTTGAGAAGGAGGCCCAGTCCGCCTTCCAGGATGGGGTAGATCGAGCCACCGAGCTGTACGAGAAGCAGGTGGAGGAGATCACCGCCATCCTGTTCGAGGAGGGATGCCTGGCCGCACTAAGACGTGCGGGGGTCCCTGAAGACCACCCCGTCTATCAGGACCTGCCGAAGTATTCAGACCTGGATCCCGAGCCGAGCTCCGTACCTACAACTGACAGTGCCCCGGTCGAAGCCCCCGCGGTTGTCGACGCTCCAGCTGCCCCGTTCCTAAGCGATGCCCCAGTCGCCAGCGAGGCTTTAGCCGTGCCTCAGGGTGAGACTTCGGCTCCTGGTTCGGCTGAGGTGCCAGCCGAAGCCTTGTCTGCCAGCGACGCTCCAAGCGAGGTCCCTGTCTTGGCCGAAGCTTCTGGCCCCTTGGAGACGGTGATTGACCTGGTCGAGTCGCCGAGACCGGAGTAGCTTTACCTTGTGGTTCTTTTTGTAATACTTTTACTTTTGCTTTCAGCCTTGTAATCCTTTCCATTGTCAATGAAAAGACTTCTTCACTTGCGTATTTTTCTCTTTGCATTTGTCTCTTTTCCATTTCTGGATGTGCATTGAATGGTACTGAATGCCTTTACGGTGTGGCGTGGCCCTTGAGGTAGAAAGAGTCAAACTGTCATGCTGACACTCCGTATTCTCGAGACCATAAATAGCAACAAACGAGGTGGCGCAGCTGACGAGGGAATCGGACGGATGTCTCCACGTGGCGCCATAGGGATCGCTGGTCAACAGCCGTGCATCCCCAGTGCGCGTGGGAGACTTCGCCCTCATAACTTTCTTCGGAGACCGAGTCCTCATCCTTCCTATAAATAGGGGTGGCAAACTCGCCATGGGAGAAGGAATGAACATGGCAGTAGGAATCATGCCTGGGAGGTGTCCGAAATTTCTTGATCCGGGGGGGAACCCTGCGCCGTTGGACGGCTATCCCCGAGGGGGGATGGCTGTCGTGGTCTGCGCGCTTTCTGAAGGAAATCCCCGTGGACTACGCGCTTTCTGAACGCGGGTCCACGGCCATCCGTCCCTGGCGAGACAGAGTGAGGATGCGCTGCAGGGGGACGGTGGCGCCTTCTCGTCCGACACGGCCCTGTGCGCCCGTCGTACGGCAGGCGGGATCGGGCCTCGCTGGTCCGCGAGGTTTCTTCAAGCTTTGCCGCTCCCACTGCCACCGAGGGTGTTGCAGAGCCCAGCGGGGCCCGAGGCCTCCGATTGGAGGGGCTGTGCGATGCTTTGGTCTGACCAACCAGAGTGCATTGCTGCATAGCCCGGTGAAGTTCAGGATCGCTCAGAGCCTCCAGAGCGAAGATCGGAGTCTTTCTGTCACTTTATTTTCTGCTTCATTTCCTGTTTTCAGAGGACTGCGATCCTCCTTCCTGTACTCTTCTTTCTGTTCTGTAGTTGTTGTAACAAAGCAGTTCATAATAAATGAAAAGGAATTTTTTGATTATCCAAACATTGTCCAATGCTTTTGAATTCCTTCTCTTTCTGTGTATTGCCCTGGAATGCTTGCATTATGTTTGAGCGCTGGCATCATTCCATTGGTCATGGCTGTTAAAGCGTGAGCTCGGCAATGATCTTTGAGGGGTGTAAAAACCCAGATATTAGGAATCCGGCCGAGTGTCTGGACTCGAGGCCTTCTCTATAGCCCGAGGCTAGGAGCTTTAGGAAGCGACCGAGTCTGGACTCGAGGTCTCTTCCAGGGCGGAGGGCCCAATCTCGGCTGAGTAAGGACTCGAAGCCTTCTCCATAGCCCAAGGCTAGGAGCTTTAGGAATCGACCGAGTCTGGACTCGAGGTCTCTTCCAGGGCGGAGGGCCCAATCTCGGCTGAGTAAGGACTCGAAGCCTTCTCCATAGCCCAAGGCTAGGAGCTTTAGGAATCGACCGAGTCTGGACTCGAGGTCTCTTCCAGGGCGGAGGGCCCAATCTCGGCTGAGTAAGGACTCGAAGCCTTCTCCATAGCCCAAGGCTAGGAGCTTTAGGAATCGACCGAGTCTGGACTCGAGGTCTCTTCCAGGGCGGAGGGCCCAATCTCGGCTGAGTAAGGACTCGAAGCCTTCTCCATAGCCCAAGGCTAGGAGCTTTAGGAATCGACCGAGTCTGGACTCGAGGTCTCTTCCAGGGCGGAGGGCCCAATCTCGGCTGAGTAAGGACTCGAAGCCTTCTCCATAGCCCAAGGCTAGGAGCTTTAGGAATCGACCGAGTCTGGACTCGAGGTCTCTTCCAGGGCGGAGGGCCCAATCTCGGCTGAGTAAGGACTCGAAGCCTTCTCCATAGCCCAAGGCTAGGAGCTTTAGGAATCGACCGAGTCTGGACTCGAGGTCTCTTCCAGGGCGGAGGGCCCAATCTCGGCTGAGTAAGGACTCGAAGCCTTCTCCATAGCCCAAGGCTAGGAGCTTTAGGAATCGACCGAGTCTGGACTCGAGGTCTCTTCCAGGGCGGAGGGCCCAATCTCGGCTGAGTAAGGACTCGAAGCCTTCTCCATAGCCCAAGGCTAGGAGCTTTAGGAATCGACCGAGTCTGGACTCGAGGTCTCTTCCAGGGCGGAGGGCCCAATTCGTCGAAATCAGTCAGAGAGATGACAAGTTGATGACAAGGTGAAAGCTGTTTTCATTGATTGAGATTCATTACATCCTTAGAAATAAAATTTCTTCAAGTGGGATGCATTCCACGGTCTCGGCAATGGCTTGCCATCCAAGTCTTCGAGCTTGTAGGCTGACTTTCCTGCCAGTGAAACTACTCTGAACGGGCCGTGCCAGTTCGGGGCAAGCTTCCCCTCATTTGGTTCTCTGTCAGCTGGCAGGGTCCTCTTTAAAACGAGCTCTCCCGTGGTGAACCTTCTTTCCTTGACATTTTGATTGTATGCCCTGGCCAACCGCTGCTGATAGTCGGTTAGTCTCAGGGCTGCAGCTTCTCGTCGTTCGTCCGCTAGCTCCATCTCCATTGCCAGGTTCGTCTCATTTCGGCCTTGGTCGAACAGTTCTGTCCTCAGGGTAGGAAGGCCGATTTCTAGGGGAATGACCGCCTCCATACCGTAGGCCAGAGAGAATGGTGTCGCCGAAGTGGACCTCCTTGGAGTTGTTCGATAGGCCCACAGCACGCTCGGAAGCTCTTCTGTCCATCTGCCCTTTGCCTTGTCCAGTCGCTTCTTCAGGCCGTCCAGGATCACTTTGTTGGAGATTTCTGCCTGGCCATTACTCTGTGGATATGCCGGGGTGGAGTAATGGTTCCTGATGCCATGCTCTTGGCAGAAATCTCTGAAGGATTTGGAATCGAACTGAGTCCCGTTATCTGAAATCAGGGTCCGGGGGATGCCGAACCTCGTGAGGATGTTTTTCCATACGAAGTTCCTGGAGTCCCTGTCCGTGATGGAAGACAACGGTTCCGCCTCTATCCACTTGGTGAAGTAGTCCGTAGCCACTATCAGCCATCTTTTGTTCCCTGGAGCTCGGTGAAGGGGCCCCACAATGTCCAGGCCCCATTGAGCGAAGGGCCATGGACTGGAGAGGGGGCTCAGATCCTGCGCTGGCTGATGGAGGGAGTGGGAGAACTTCTGACATTTCTCGCATTTTCTGGCGTAGACCTGGGCGTCCTTCTGCATGTAGGGCCACCAGTAACCCTGGCTGATTGCCCTGTAGGCCAATGAGCGGCCTCCTATATGGCTGCCGCAGATTCCTTCATGGATCTCGTACAGGAAGTCGTCCACCTTGGACGGGTGGACGCATTGGAGGTACGGGCCTGTGAAGGACTTCCTGTAGAGTTTGCCTTCTGGAGAGAGCCAAAAGCGGGCTGCCTTGAGCCTGATCTTGTGTGCCTCAGTCTTGTCCTCGGGGAGCTGGTCATCCTTCAGGTAGGCAATGATTGGATCCATCCAGCTGGGGCCGAGGTCAGCACAGAGGATAAGCCGAGATGACTGGAGTTCTAGACTTGACCTTGATACTGACCCGACCTCGATGGTCTTCTTCTTCCCTGCTTCAACAGCGGAGGCCAGGTTTGCAAGCGCATCTGCGTGCGTGTTGGTATCTCGGGAGATTTGCCTGACCTCGGCTTTCTGGAATTGGGAGAGTAGCTTTTTTGCCAGGGCTAAGTAGGCCGCCATCCTGTCGTCCCTGGCCTGGTAGTCTCCAGCGAGCTGGCTAGTTACCAGTTGAGAATCGCTGAAGATTTCCAGGTGCTGGGCTCCGAGGACTCGGGCGCTGTTCAACCCTGCGATCAGTGCTTCGTACTCTGCCTCATTGTTCGTCGCTTTGAAGTCGAGGGTGAAAGCCTGCTCTATGACCAGTCCCTCTGGCGATTGGAGAACTATGCCGGCGCCAGCTCTCTTGGAGGTGGACGACCCGTCGACAAAGATCCTCCATGCCGAGGTGGGAGACTGCTGGACTTCTGTTTCTGCTGGCTCTTGCCCTGTGCCCCCCAGTGCCGTGCCGAGCTGGGTCTGAGCCTGGTTGGGGCAGGCGAATTCGACTATGAAGTCTGCCAGAATCTGGGCTTTGATTGCAGTTCGGGGACGGTACTGTATGTCATACTGCCCCAATTCAACTGCCCACTTTGATATGCGCCCTGAAAAGTCAGCTTTCTTGAACAAGGAACGGAGTGGGTGCTCCGTGATCACCACGATAGTGTGGGATTGAAAATAATGGGAGAGCTTGCGGGAGGCGGTGACAAGAGCCAACGCGAGCTTCTCCAACAGAAGGTACCTGGTCTCGGCATCGAGCAGGGTCTTGCTCGTGTAATAGATCGGCTTTTGAACTCCCTCGTCCTCCCTGATGAGGACGGAGCTCACTGCGTGATCCGAGACCGCTAGGTATAAATACAGAATCTCCCCCCGAGTCGGGGTGGAGAGTAATGGGGGTGACATCAAATAAGTTTTGAGTGCGGCCAATGCCTGGTCGCACTCGGGGGTCCATTGGAACTTCAAGTTTTTTCTCAAAAGCTGGAAAAAGGGCCTGCACTTATCTGATGAGCGGCTGATGAAGCGATTGAGTGCGGCGGCCATTCCCGTAAGCTTTTGAACTTCCTTTGTGGTGGAGGGACTCTTGATGTCCTGGATGGCAGTGATCTGGTCTGGATTGGCCTCTATCCCCCTCCGCGTCACCAAGCTGCCGAGAAACTTGCCAGAGGCTACGCCGAAGGCGCACTTGGAAGCGTTGAGCTTGAGCTTGTAGGCGCGAAGGATGTCAAAGACTTGGCCGAGATCTACCAGGTGGTCGCTGGAGCGCACAGATTTGACGACCATGTCGTCGATATATACCTCCACCGTTTGGCCGAGCTGGGCCTGGAACATCTTCGTGACGAGGCGCTGATAGGTTGCCCCCGCGTTCTTCAGCCCAAAGGGCATTACTTTGTAGCAGTAAGTGCCGCGGGGGGTGATGAATGATGTTTTCTCCTCGTCGGGCCCATAGAGAGGGATCTGATGATAGCCCCGGTAGGCGTCGAGGAAGCTCATTCGGTCATGGCCAGCGGTGGCGTCAATCAGTTGGTCGATCTTCGGGAGGGGGAAACTGTCCTTAGGGCAAGCCCTGTTCAGGTCGGTGAAGTCTACGCACACCCTCCACTTTCCAGTTTTCTTCTTGACGACCACCGTGTTGGCCAGCCATACCGGGTATTGGACTTCCCGGATGGCCCCTGCTTTTAGCAGGTTGTCGACCTCTTCCACGACCGCATCTGTCTGCTGCAGCCCGGTTCTGCGGGCCTTCTGCACTACTGGCTTGTGGTCGGGGTCGACGTTGAGCTTGTGGCACATGACCTCAGGGTCGACCCCGGGCATCTCACTTGGGTTCCAAGCGAAGACGTCCACATTCTGAATCAAGAACCGAGAGAGTTTGGCCCTTTCCTCGTCCGACAGCTGGGTGCCGATCAGGAAGAAACGGTCTGGGTCCGCCGGGTCTAGCCTGACCTCGGCTAGGTCCTCGATGCTCTTCTTCTCAGGGTCCCTGCCGATCTCATCGAGGCCCTTTTCGAATTCGGCCAGGTTAACGCGCTCTGGCTCCTTTACTGCTGGAACTGCGGCCAACACGCACTGCCTGGCCTGCTGCTGGTCTCCCTTCACTGTGACTACCTCCATCTTGCCTTCCTCGTTCTCATGGACGAACTTCAGCTTTTGGTGGAAGGAAGAAGGAACTGCCTCTAGCTTGTGGAGCCACGTCCTGCCCAGAATGACATTGTAGGGGGAAGGGGCATCCACAACCAGAAAGTCGGCTGTCACGGAGGCTCCGCCAACTTGGGTTTCCAAGGTGATTCTACCCTTGGGGTAGACTGGTGTCGCGGACAACCCTAGCAGAGGTGCACGAACCTCCGTGAGGTCTGCTTCGGAGAGTTTCATCCGTTTGAAGCAGTCGTAGTAGAGGACCTCGGAGGAGCTGCCGGAGTCGACGAGGATCCTTTTCACGGTGAAGTCTCTCAACTTCATGGTGAGGAGCAGGGGGTCGGCGTGAGGGACCTGGACTCCCTCTAGATCTCGGTCCGAGAACGAGATGGCTGGTTTGTCGCGGCGGGCTTTCTTGGATGCCGGGGCGAGGTCGGCTTTCAATACTTCTTTCTCGTGCGAAGCCCGCCTGGCTTCGGCACGGGTCTGAGAGTTTCCCCGGGACGAGGAAGCGGGAGCTGAGGACGCCAGATGGATCACATTGATGATCTTCTCTGAGTCCTCGCTGTCTGGAGCTTGGGCTGCGTTCTGGTGAACCCGGCCCTCGCTGCCACCGGCATCGCCGGCCTTGACGAACTCTTGGAGGTGGCCCTGTTCGGCCAGCTTCTCTAGATACCCCTGTAAATTCCTGCATTCTCCAGTCCTGTGCCCGTTGCCCTTATGGAAGGCGCAGTAGAGCTTGCTCCGGGAGCCTTCTGTGGGTTCACTCTTCAGGGGCGGAGGGTACTTGAAGAACGGCTCGGACTTGATTTTGGCCAGGATGCGGTAGATCGGCTCCTTGAAGACGACATTGACGCTCTGACCGGCGCTGGAGGGAGGTCTGGGCTTCCAATTGCCCCCAGCCCTGGACGACGAAGGCTTCGCCGAGTTGGAGGCCCAGTCCCGCTTGGACTCCTGCTTCTGGGAGGGCCTCCCGCCTCTTTGCCGAGGCTGGCTATTCTTCTGTTCGGGCTCCGAATGCCCGTCCTGATCCTTAGCTCGGATCTCATCTTCTTCCCGGGCGATGAAGCGCTTCACCCGGGACATTAACTCTGACATGGACTCTGGGGTGTCCCCGGCCAAGTCCTTCCGCAAGTCGCTGCCGGGGATCAGGGCGTGCTGGAAGGCGTAGATGGATATCCCCTCCCTTGCGCCCTCGATCTGGCTGTAGATCGCCCAGAATCGGTGGGTGAACTTGGCGAGAGTCTCGCCCTGCTTCATTCTCAGGGCGATGAGGTCCCCTTCCTTCTTGGGGACGACGGTGTATGCTTGGAACTTCTTCAGGAAGGAGAGCTGGAGCTCCTTCCAACTGGGAATCGACTGCTCTGGGAGAGAGCAAAACCACTTCAGGGGGAGGTCGCCCAAACTGGAGGAAAAGATCTTGCAGTTTAGGTGGCCCTCGTTTCCCCAAATAGACATCTTCTGGGAGAAGTGTCGGAGGTGTGCAGATGGATCGGACAGTCCGTCATAGGGGACGAACCGCGGGACGGAGAACTTCCTGGGCAAGGGGGTGCGCTCGATCTCCTTCGTGAAGGGAGAGCCCCCGAGATCAGTGTGACCGCAGAGCTGCTTCTGGTCCCGCATGTCCAGGTTGTGCTGGAGAGCCCGTCTGACACGTTTGTCGAACCACTCCTGCTCGTCGTCCTCCTCTGGAGTCTGAACTCTGGACTTTCGCTTGGGGTGGTTCGGACTGTGATAGCTATGAGTTCGGCCATCGCGACTATGGTGACTCCGGCTGTTGCTCGAGCCTTCGTCACGAATCTGGCTCCGTTTCTGGTCCAAATGATGTCTGAGGTCCTCACGAGGAGGCTGGGCTGCCTTGCCGGGAGCGCCCTTCTTTTTCCCTTGGGGCTCAGAGACCTCCCTCAAGGAGGCAGTTTGCACTGCCCTCAGCTGCTGCTGGAGCTCGCGAATCATCCGCTTTTGCTTCTGGAGTTGCTTCTGGAGGAGGGCAGCCTCGGGAACCTCTCTGGGGGGTTGAGCGTGGCGCGTTTCTCCCACGGCCACGGCCTTGTCCTTTCGAGGACGCTGATGCTGACGCTCATCGCGTCCGGGTGGCGGGACCTCGTCTGCTGAGAGTGAGGCCTCGATTCCCTCTTGGAAAGGGATCTCGACAAAGAGTTGGGAGCCCAGGCGGCCCTCGCCTGCAGTCGCGCCTTGCACCGCGCGGGACTGCCCCTGAGGAGGGACTTCCGCCGGCGGTGGTGGCAGCGCGAGCGCTGCTCCTGAAGATTCTACGCCCTTCTTAGCTTTCGGAGGCATGGCTTCTGAATGGATGAGGTTAGGAAGATTGGGAAGGTTTTGAGAGGTTTGGATGGCTGGGATATTTCTTTCCCACAGACGGCGCCAATTGTAGGTGCAGAAAATAATGACCCACAATAAGGAGGAGCCTTATAGGACTTATCCGAGAAGATGATGGCTGCTGGGAACGTCTGGATGCCGTCCGGAAGCCTGAAAAGGAATAGCAAACGGTCAGAGGACCCTGGCCTGAGCGGCGCAAGGCTCTCCGATGCCAAAGTCAGTGTATGAACTGGAACGATGGAAGAGAGGGAGAAGAGAGACAGAGTAACGGCTCTGGTATGGAAAAAATGGCGTACCTTAGATGGTGGCATGGGTCTCTATTTATAGAGTGTGGAACGTATCTTCGGAAGATATTGTGGTGTGGGTCCCACGATTTGACTTAGAAGTCACGATCAGCCCACATTGCATTAATTGTGGTCCAATCCAGCCCACTATGCATTAAATGCCCGTCGGGTCAGCCCACATCGCATTTAATGCACATCTTGTTGGGCCAGATCCTGTTGGGCGCCTTTGGCGGTAGGGGGTACCAGCGGATCTGCCCTCGGGCCCTGCCCTGATGTGGCTTCAGCCGCTGGATGGGATTCTGTCAGGGATCTGGCGAAGATCGTGGGCGGCTGGATGTCGCGTCTGTCCCACCAGCGCGTGTCCCTATCCCTCCACGTGCCTGACGACGTGGGGGGATGAAGGGTACACGTGAACGTTCCCTCTTGCTTCGGCTTCTGTCTCGGCTTCTTTAGCCGAAATGGAGCTTTCTGCCGAGGTGGTACCCGTGGTGGTGCTCCTTGCCGAGATGACGCCCGAGGTGGGCCAGTTCGGCGCTAAGGGCCCGGAGCTGTCCAACTTCGGCCGGACCTCCTGTTCTGGTAGCCGGGACGAGCCTGGTGTCACGTGGATGACGCGAGGATGGCACGTGAGAATGCTTAACCTGATCTGGCTGTGATTAACTTAATCCTGTGGTTCGGGAAATCTCCCCACACAAAAAGATATCTGTTAAACAGGGATCAAAGACTTCTGATGATCTATAAAAATAAATGAGAAGCCCCGTTAGGCACTATCATTGACAACACAAATTGTCAATAGAAAATCATTTGAATATGAGTAAAGTGTTTCTACTTTTAGACAAACTTGAAAATAAATGATGCATCCCCAACCCATAGATTTGCAATACATCTATTCAATTGGATTACCCACTAGCTTTCATGTACTAAAAACTCTATTCCATCCCGCAGGCATAAATTACTTTGTCACATAATCTAACTTTAGAAGGAGGAGAGAGCTTCCAGTTGTGAATCTGATTATGTAGAGAATCCCTATGTTTAACAGATACATTTAATGAATTGAGATTCAAACACCCAAAATGTATTGGCCCCAACTCACTCAACTTGGCATTAAGGGTGTTGAATTAAACTAGTTTGACCAAGTCTGCCAAAACCCAGGTTCATACTTGCTTAAGTTACTGTGCTCAAATAAACTAGTTTGTCCAACTTCTTGTAAGAGGAGTTAGGTCAGCTTTTCTTAGAGCTATACTGGTCTGATGATAGTTAAAAGTAGATCTGCAAATTTAAAAAAAAAAACTAATGCCTTGAATTAGAAATTTAATGCATTTGTAAAAATACCATTGGTAATCCAATATACGGTTTCAGATGTAAGCACAAAACCAATAGTATTAGACCAATTTTTTATTTTACGAATTAATAAGCCATCAAAGGCCAAACTAATTATATCCACTGCAGAGGTCAGGGCCTGAACATAGTATACATCATGTGAAAAAAAGTGCATGATTTGTAAAGCATTTGAACACGAAGGATACCCTGAGAAATTGGGTGTTGTCTGCATGTCTTAGAGTTATTTATAGAGGCCACCAAGTTTTAATATTCTGTTTCTCTATATCATACCATTAATTTAAACATGTTTTCTAATTTGGAAATTGCATGAACGTTTCCTTCTCTGATATTAGAGAACCACATCCTAGTTTGACCAAGTCTGCCAAAACCCAGGGTCATACTTGCAGTCCCCATAATGCAGCCCAATTTAGTTATTATATGGAGGAGGAGAAAAGATGACCTTTGTCCAACTTCTTGTATGAGGAGTTAGGTCAGCTTTTTCTTAGAGCTATGCTGGTCCGATGATAGTTAAAAGTAGATCTGCAAATTTAAAAAAAAAAAAAAAAAAACTAATGCCTTGAATTAGAAATTTTAATGCATTTGTAAAAATACCATTGGTAATCCAATATACGGTTTCAGATGTAAGCACAAAACCAATAGTATTAGACCAATTTTTTATTTTACGAATTAATAAGCCATCAAAGGCCAAACTAATTATATCCACTGCAGAGGTCAATGCCTGAACATAGTATACAGCATGTGAAAAAAAGTGCATGATTTGTAAAGCATTTGAACAAGAAGGATAGCCTGACAAATTGGGTGTTGTCTGGATGTCTTAGAGTTATTTATAGAGGCCACCAAGTTTTAATATTCTGTTTCTCTATATCATACCATTAATTTAAACATGTTTTCTAATTTGGAAGTTGCATGAACGTTTCCTTCTCTGATATTAGAGAACCACATCTTAATCTTGTAAGCGGAGATAAGTGAAATGAAATGAACAAATAAATAAAAGAAAAAAAATTTAAATTAAGTTTCAAGGGTTAAATACTCAGAATTAAGAGATAAATTGATATGTTGTTATTCATTTTTGGTTAAATGGGAGGATGGAAATCCACTCATAGATTAGGATTTATATTTAAATGTGCCCCACCAGATTATCCCAATGTCACCATCTAAAAGGCAATAATTTTTAAAGAGAATATTATTACTTGTGCAGTTTGTGTGATATGATCCATCAGAAAGGTGGACTGAGTGGCAATTAATTTGTGGGTGAGTGGAAGTTTGGAATGGTCATAGGTGGACACATATCTCAAATCAGATCATTTATATTTTTCATTTTTTATTGTTAAAAGCTCTTTTTGGTGTTTGACTAATTCAAGGGTAACTACCAATTATTGCAGGAAAACATAAGGGTGAAAGTTATTGTAGTAGTTAGCCCAAGAAAGGCTAAAAATGTAATTGCAATCAATTTTATTAGTTCGAGAAAAATAATCATATTTTTTTATAAGTAGATAAGGTCATGTTTTGAAGACTTATATAATTTATGTGAAATGTCAATTCAATTTCATTCTCACGAAGCTAATATACTCAGAGATGCAACCAAGCCTCAGGGTTAGATTGGAGAAAATGAGGTTAGGTCAATTATAATTAATTATTTTTTATCAATCACATTTTTTTCTAACAATTTTTAGGGATCCAAACCTTTGATTTTCATGCAGAGTTGATTAGACCATCATTATTAAAGTTATTCTTAGATTGCGTTAATATCTTATCATTTTGTTCAAGAATCATGATCAGGGTTAATTTTTATCATAATAAAGTTAGATTTTTGTTATTCATAAAGTCACTATAAAAGTTTAAATTAAAGGTTTGGATTTGATGTACACAGGCTAATAATTTTTATTTTAAAAAAATTAGTATTTTAAAAGAAGCTCATGAGTCATGCATTCTCAATCCGATATGGCACGATGCTAATCAAACCAAAATCTAAGCCATACAATATTGGTAAAAAATTAATCAATAACCCAAATTCTTCAGAATATTAATTATTTTTTATTTTCAACAAATTTGTTGAATTTAACTAAGTGAAGAATGACTTTAGATTCTACCTTACCAGGCTACAACTGGGCCCGATAACATATCTACTTTTCTCCTCAGGGCTTTTGCTTGTAGAAATTCGACGGATAGCAAAAAACCATCCCTTAGATGGACTCATCATTTGTCTTTTTAATTTACGAACAGTAAATATTTCATTTCTTACATTGACTTTTTAAATATATTTATTTACTTAGTTCGTCTTTGGTGATGCTATCATATTAATCAACATTAATATTTAATTTGTCAATATTTTGTAATAAATCTTTCTATTACTGAACCAAACCAAGCATTTTCCCACTAGGTGGGGTCGGCTATATGGATTTGACGACGCCAATCAAATCTGTTTAGGGCCATGTCCTCCGTTAGATCCACGTAGGCAAGATCATGTTTAATAGTTTCTTTCCAACTTCTCTTGGGTCTCCCTCTCCTACTCTTGTCAAACTCCATGCTTTCACACCTTTTAACAGGTGCCTCTGTTGGACGCCTTCTAACATGGCCGAACCATCTCAGTCGCCCCAACGAAATTTCATTAGGTCTCAAATCCATAAAAAAATCCGAGTGAGTATTGTGCTGGCTGTCGGCTACCTAACGCACAACCCTCCTGCTTTGTCCGGGCTTGGGACTTGCTATGTCAAGGATACCCCAACATAGGCGGAGTTATAATAAATCTTTCTATTATTTTGATTTAATTTTTTTTATTTTTAATATAGTTTTAAAACAATCACACGTAATTACCTACCTAATATTTTATTTTAGCACAAAAAAATATGGACTGAATTAGATCCAATATTATATATCGAATCATACCCAAAACTCATTGCTCATTTAGGCCCAAAATCTGGCCTTGTTTAGACCCAATATTATGTCTTGAATTAGACCCAAAACCTGGCATTATAAAGGACCAAAATTGGATTTTAATTAGTCCCATTAGAAAAATACTATTCAAAGAACCAAATACATCTAACAGGAGGTGTTGAATATCAGTTGTTAAGCATTACATTTTTTTTTAAATATCTCTCTCAACAACGGTAGCATAATGCTCACCCTTATTATGTAGATAGTTTAAAGCGGGTCCCACTGTTCCAAATCTCATATGCAACCATCAATGAGTTCGCCCAAAGGTCCAACATCAGATGGACATGCCTGATTTCAAATAAAGCAATCTGGTGGGTCCCAGTATGCCATGACGACAGTAGAATGTAATGACAACAGTAGTTGCCTGGGTTGCATCATAGCAACTGGATGAATGCACGTGTTGAATGCAGGTGATGAAAGCACCTGCATCATTTCTTCTTCTTCTTTTCTAACCATCCACCTGCGTCATTTCTTCTTCTTCTTTTCTAATTCATGTGGAAGTTGCATGAAGGTTTCCTTCTCTGATATTCGAGAACCACATCCTAGTTTGACCAAGTCTGCCAAAACCCAGGGTCATACTTGCAGTCCCGATAATGCAGCCCAATTTAGTTATTATATGGAGGAGGAGAAAACATTACCTTTGTCCAACTTCTTATATGAGGAGTTAGGTCAGCTTTTTCTTAGAGCTATGCTGGTCCGATGATAGTTAAAAGTAGATCTGCAAATTAAAAAAAAAACACTAATGCCATGAATTATAAATTTAATGCATTTGTAAAAATACCATTGGTAATCCAATATACGGTTTCAGATGTAAGCACAAAACCAATAGTATTAGACCAATTTTTTATTTTACGAATTAATAAGCCATCAAAGGCCAAACTAATTATATCTACTGCAGAGGTCAGGGCCTGAACATAGTATACAGCATGTGAAAAAAAGTGCATGATTTGTAAAGCATTTGAACACGAAGGATAGCCTGAGAAATTGGGTGTTGTCTGCATGTCTTAGAGTTATTTATAGAGGCCACCAAGTTTTAATATTCTGTTTCTCTATATCATACCATTAATATTTTAAACATGTTTTCTAATTTGGAAGTTGCATGAACGTTTCCTTCTCTGATATTAGAGAACCACATCCTAATCTTGTAACCGGAGATAAGTGAAATGAAATGAACAAATAAATAAAAGAAAAAAATTTAAATTAAGTTTCAAGGGTTAAATACTCAGAATTAAGAGATAAATTGATATGTTGTTATTCATTTTTGGTTAAATGGGAGGATGGAAATCCACTCATAGATTAGGATTTATATTTAAATGTGCCCCACCAGATTATCCCAATGTCACCATCTAAAAAGCAATAATTTTTAAAGAGAATATTATTACTTGTGCAGTTTGTGTGATATGATCCATCAGAAAAGGTGGACTGAGTGGCAATTAATTTGTGGGTGAGTGGAAGTTTCGAATGGTCATAGGTGGACACATATCTCAAATTAGATCATTTATATTTTTCATTTTTTATTGTTAAAAGCTCTTTTTGGTGTTTAACTAATTCAAGGGTAACTACCAATTATTGCAGGAAAACATAAGGGTGAAAGTTATTGTAGTAGTTAGCCCAAGAAAGGCTAAAAACGTAATTGCAATCAATTTTATTAGTTCGAGAAAAATAATCATATTTTTTTTATAAGTAGATAAGGTCATGTTTTGAAGACTTATATAATTTATGTGAAATGTCAATTCAATTTCATTCTCATGAAGCTAATATACTCAGAGATGTGACCAAGCCTCAGGGTTAGATTGGAGAAAATGAGGTTAGGTCAATTATAATTAATTATTTTTTATCAATCAAATTTTTTTCTAACAATTTTTAGGGATCCAAACCTTTGATTTTCATGCAGAGTTGATTAGACCATCATTATTAAAGTTATTCTTAGATTGCGTTAATATCTTATCATTTTGTTCAAGAATCATGATCAGGGTTAATTTTTATCATAATAAAGTTAGATTTTTGTTATTCATAAAGTCACTATAAAAGTTTAAATTAAAGGTTTGGATTTGATGTACACAGGTTCATAATTTTTATTTTAAAAAAATGAGTATTTTAAAAGAAGCTCATGAGTCATGCATTCTCAATCCGATATGACACGATGCTAATCAAACCAAAATCTAAGCCATACAATATTGGTAAAAAATTAATCAATAACCCAAATTCTTCAGAATATTAATTATTTTTTTATTTTCAACAAATTTGTTGCATTTAACTAAGCGAAGAATGACTTTAGATTCTACCTTACCAGGCTACAACTGGGCCCAATAACAGATCTACATTTCTCCTCAGGGCTTTTGCTTATAGAAATTTGACGGATAGCCAAAAACCATCCCTTACATGGACTCATCATTTGTCTTTTTAATTTACGAACAGTAAATATTTCATTTCTTACATTGACTTTTTAAATATATTTATTTACTTTTTAATCAACATTAATATTTAATTTGTCAATATTTTGTAATAAATCTTTCTATTATTTTGATTTAATTTTTTTTATTTTTAATATAGTTTTAAACAATCACGTGTAATTACCTACCTAATATTTTATTTTAGCACAAAAAATATGGACTGAATTAGATCCAATATTATATATCGAATCATACCCAAAAACTCGTTGCTCATTTAGGCCCAAAATCTGGCCTTGTTTAGACCCAATATTATATCTTGAATTAGACCCAAAATCTGACATTATAAAGGACCAAAATCGGATTTTAATTAGTCACATTAGAAAAATACTATTCAAAGAACCAAATACATCTAACAGGAGGTGTTGAATATCAGTTGTTAAGCATTCCATTTTTTTTAAATATCTCTCTCAACAACGGTAGCATAATGCTCACCCTTATTATGTAGATAGTTTAAAGCGGGTCCCACTGTTCCAAATCTCATATGCAACCATCAATGAGTTCACCCAAAGGTCCAACATCAGATGGACGTGCCTGATTTCAAATAAAGCAATCTGGTGGGTCCTAGTATGCCATGACGACAGTAGGATGTAATGACAACAGTAGTGGCCTGGGTTGCATCATAGCAACTGGATGAATGCACGTGTTGAATGCAGGTGATGAATGCACCTGCATCATTTCTTCTTCTTCTTTTCTAACCATCCACCTGCATCATTTCTTCTTCTTCTTTTCTAATGTGGAAGTTGCATGAACGTTTCCTTCTCTGATATTCGAGAACCACATCCTAATTTGACCAAGTCCACCAAAACCCAGGGTCATACTTGCAGTCCCCATAATGCAGCCCAATTTAGTTATTATATAGAGGAGGAGAAAAGATTACCTTTGTCCAGTTCTTGTATAAGGAGTTAGGTCAGCTTTTTCGTCCGATGATAGTTAAAAGTAGATCTGCAAATAAAAAAAAAAAAACTAATGCCTTGAATTAGAAATTTAATGCATTTGTAAAAATACCATTGGTAATCCAATATACGGTTTCAGAAGTAAGCACAAAACCAATAGTATTAGACCAATTTTTTATTTTACGAATTAATAAGTCATCAAAGGCCAAAATAATTATATCCACTGCAGAGGTCAGGGCCTGAACATAGTATACATCATATGAAAAAAAGTGCATGATTTGTAAAGCATTTGAACACGAAGGATAGCCTGTGAAATTGGGTGTTGTCTGCATGTCTTAGAGTTATTTATAGACCACCAAGTTTTAATATTCTGTTTCTCTATATCATACCTTTAATTTAAACATGTTTTCTAATTTGGAAGTTGCATGAACGTTTCCTTCTCTGATATTAGAGAACCACATCCTAATCTTGTAACCGGAGATAAGTGAAATGAAATGAACAAATAAATAAAAGAAAAAAAATTTAAATTAAATTTCAAGGGTTAAATACTCAGAATTAAGAGATAAATTGATATGTTGTTATTCATTTTTGGTTAAATGGGAGGATGGAAATCCACTCATAGATTAGGATTTATATTTAAATGTGCCCCACCAGATTATCCCAATGTCACCATCTAAAAGCAATAATTTTTAAAGAGAATATTATTACTTGTGCAGTTTGTGTGATATGATCCATCAAAAAAGGTGGACTGAGTGGCAATTAATTTGTGGGTGAGTGGAAGTTTGGAATGGTCATAGGTGGACACATATCTCAAATCAGATCATTTATATTTTTCATTTTTTATTGTTAAAAGCTCTTTTTAGTGTTTGACTAATTCAAGGGTAGCTACCAATTATTGCAGGAAAACATAAGGGTGAAAGTTATTGTAGTAGTTAGCCCTAGAAAGGCTAAAAACGTAATTGCAATCAATTTTATTAGTTCGAGAAAAATAATCATATTTTTTTATAAGTAGATAAGGTCATGTTTTGAAGACTTATATAATTTATGTGAAATGTCAATTCAATTTCATTCTCACGAAGCTAATATACTCAGAGATGCGACCAAGCCTCAGGGTTAGATTGGAGAAAATGAGGTTAGGTCAATTATAATTAATTATTTTTTATCAATCACATTTTTTTCTAACAATTTTTAGGGATCCAAACCTTTGATTTTCATGCAGAGTTGATTAGACCATCATTATTAAAGTTATTCTTAGATTGCATTAATATCTTATCATTTTGTTCAAGAATCATGATCAGGGTTAATTTTTATCATAATAAAGTTAGATTTTTGTTATTCACAAAGTCACTATAAAAGCTTAAATTAAAGGTTTGGATTTGATGTACACAGGTTAATAATTTTTATTTTAAAAAAATTAGTATTTTAAAAGAAGCTCATGAGTCATGCATTCTCAATCAGATATGGCACGATGCTAATCAAACCAAAATCTAAGCCATACAATATTGGTAAAAAATTAATCAATAACCCAAATTCTTCATAATATTAATTATTTTTTATTTTCAACAAATTTGTTGAATTTAACTAAGCGAAGAATGACTTTAGATTCTACCTTACCAGGCTACAACTGGGCCCGATAACAGATCTACATTTCTCCTCATGGCTTTTGCTTATAGAAATTCGACGGATAGCCAAAAACCATCCCTTACATGGACTCATCATTTGTCTTTTTAATTTATGAATGGTAAATATTTCATTTCTTACATTGACTTTTTAAATATATTTATTTACTTAGTTCGTCTTTGGTGATGCTAACATATTAATCAACATTAATATTTAATTTGTCAATATTTTGTAATAAATCTTTCTATTATTTTGATTTAATTTATTTTATTTTTAATATAGTTTTAAAACAATCACGCGTAATTACCTACCTAATATTTTATTTTAGCACAAAAAATATGAAATGAATTAGATCCAATATTATATATTGAATCGTAACCAAAACTCGTTGCTCATTTAGGCCCAAAATCTGGCCTTGTTTAGACCCAATATTATGTCTTGAATTAGACCCAAAATCTTGCATTATAAAGGAACAAAATCTGATTTTGGAATTATTTTTTATCAATCACATTTTTTTCTAACAATTTTTAGGGATCCAAACCTTTGATTTTCATGCAGAGTTGATTAGACCATCAGTATTAAAGTTATTTCTTAGATTGCGTTATATCTTATCATTTTGTTCAAGAATCATGATCAGGGTTATTTTTATCATAATAAAGTTAGATTTTTGTTATTCATAAAGTCACTATAAAAGTTTAAATTAAAGGTTTGGATTTGATGTACACAGGTTAATAATTTTTATTTTAAAAAAATTAGTATTTTAAAAGAAGCTCATGAGTCATGCATTCTCAATCAGATATGGCACGATGCTAATCAAACCAAAATCTAAGCCATACAATATTGGTAAAAAATTAATCAATAACCCAAATTCTTCAGAATATTAATTATTTTTTATTTTCAACAAATTTGTTGAATTTAACTAAGCGAAGAATGACTTTAGATTCTACCTTGCCAGTCTACAACTGGGCCCGATAACAGATCTACATTTCTCCTCAGAGCTTTTGCTTATAGAAATTCGACGGATAGCCAAAAACCATCCCTTACATGGACTCATCATTTGTCTTTTTAATTTACGAACGGTAAATATTTCATTTCTTATATTGACTTTTTAAATATATTTATTTACTTAGTTCGTCTTTGGTGATGCTATTATATTAATCAACATTAATATTTAATTTGTCAATATTTTGTAATAAATCTTTCTATTATTTTGATTTAATTTTTTTTATTTTTAATATAGTTTTAAAACAATCACGCGTAATTACCTACCTAATATTTTATTTTAGCACAAAAAATATGGACTGAATTAGATCCAATATTATATATCGAATCATACCCAAAACTCGTTGCTCATTTAGGCTCATAATCTGGCCTTATTTAGACCCAATATTATGTCTTGAATTAGACCCAAAATCTGGCATTATAAAGGACCAAAATCTGATTTTAATTAGTCCCATTAGAAAAATACTATTCAAAGAACCAAATACATCTAACAGGAGGTGTTGAATATCAGTTGTTAAGCATTCCATTTTTTTTTTAAATATCTCTCTCAACAACGGTAGCATAATGCTCACCCTTATTATGTAGATAGTTTAAAGCGGGTTCCACTGTTCCATATCTCATATGCAACCATCAATGAGTTCGCCCAAAGGTCCAACATCAGATGGACATGCCTGATTTCAAATAAAGCAATCTGGTGGGTCCCAGTATGCCATGACGACAGTAGGATGTAATGACAACAGTAGTTGCCTGGGTTGCATCATAGCAACTGGATGAATGCACGTGTTGAATGCAGGTGATGAATGCACCTGCATCATTTCTTCTTCTTCTTTTCTAACCATCCACCTGACAAATGCATATGCCCTACTTCAAATATGAGGTCATCTACATTAGGATCTTCCTCTTCCAATAATTTGATTGAACCGGAGTGATCAATCCAGTGAAATCTCATTCATTAGGAGGGTGGGTCAAGTGACATCTCAATTCTAACTAAGCTAGATGCCCATAGCTGAAGTCCCAAATCAAAAGTATCCCAAATTTCACATTGACAAACGGATATCCATAATAATCAACCCACATTTAGGTTATGTCCAGTCACCACAGAAGATCAAATTTCTACATCTTGAACGACCCAAATATAACAAATCCTAATTCCAAAAAAGATGTGCACTGCACATCTGAATCCCAACTAAGCTACATACCCAACATTTGAAAATCCCAAATTCAAAGCAACACACATCCGAAATAGAGCAGCAGTTTCCCCTAAACACAAATTTACCAGTGTAAATGTAAAAACACCCAACATACGAAAAATGAGCAGCAGATGTCCGTAAACAACAAACTACCAATTTCAATCTAGATTTGAATCCGAAAAATACCCAACGAAGTAAAAACCCCAAATTCAAAACACACCACATCTAAAATTGAGAAGCAGCAGACCGTAATCACCATCCCTAGCAATTAAGTTTTGAAACAGATAGAGATGGGTTTGAAGCCAATAAAGTTATGAAACAGAAAGAGATGGTTTTGAAGATTATAGGAAGCAAAAATGGGTAATTTAACTTACCAGATGATTCCAGAGCGAGGGAAGAGCGAAGAGAGAGCAGTCCAAGATAAATCCAAGAATGGCGATAAAGATATTCTTTGAAGTGAATGAAGAAGAAGTAGGGGGAGGTGATGATGGTATTTGAAATGGAACGATGGTCTTAGTCGCTTTGCATGTCTTCATTGTAATGTATATCTGGATGAGGAGATTAGAGTATCTTTTTATCTTGAGCCCTTGGATCTATTGAGTCTCTCTGGCTAACTGACAGATGAATTGCTCCACCCTATTACAACTTGGAAGCACTAACAAACTAAAATTAGGCTTTGACTTGCCGTGCTATTGATGGTCACCGATCTCATTACTCTACATGAAGCATGCTTAATTCAACTAATAGAATCAGAATGCACCCTCTTCAATCAAATTTGCTCAAAAATATAAAAAACCAACGAGGACCACTAATGTTTCATTCAAGTTTGGCCCAATGCCAAGACCAAAAGTGTGTTAAAAAATATTCCCCCCTCAGATCTGCTCATGTTAGCAGTTTTTCTCTTCATTTTCTCCTTTTAGGCATTTAATCAAAGACGGAAAGTGTTCATATGATGGATGGTATCAAGCATATGTTATAACGCATAAATTTGGAAATGATATATAGTATCAAGCATATGTTATAACGCATAAATATGGAAATAAGCAATTCAACACAGCCAAAAAACGGTGTCCGTGAGATGTAGTTCAAAATGAGAAAAAAAATTTGAATATTAAAATGGTTACAACTTGAGACAAGTTGGTTTCTCTAAATGGGCTAACGCTTGACCCAAACTGTTTTAAATGGGTTTCAACTCAAACTGAAATTCCCACCTGTCTCATTATTGTGTAAAAATTTGCCAAGATTTTCCTAAACCAAACCATATTTTTGGGTCTAAATCAGGTCAGATTTTTTGTTGTAAATCAGGTCAGATTTTGTGTCTAATTCAAGACAGAATATTGGGTCTAAACAGGCCAGATATTTGGGTTCAAATCGGGCTATCTAACTGATTTTTTGTGCCTACAACAAGAACCGCATGGTGTATTTGATAGCAATAATATTTTGAATTCTTATCTAGATCTTTTTATATCCTTGGAACATGGTTTGGATTGGAATTTCTTACATTTTAATCTTGAATTAGTGTTTGGTTAAAACTGCAATAAAAATTAAAAACTCCAATTTAACAGGGATTCAGCCCTGCAATTGAAATGAAATTGGCCACAACATTAACAAAACTAATTAATGATTTTGAGCAGTTTAGATTTTATAGATGGGCAAGAAGATTTACAGGGCTGGTCTAAGAGGATCAAGATTCAATGCGACCTGGATGTATTGATTTGTATAATAATCATTTCTTCACAATTTATGGATATCCATATGTGACAGGACATGGGCCTGTGAATGCCCATGGTGGGGACATGAGTGTGGCACCCATGAAAGCCTAAAAGGCCCAGTGGCCAGCCTGCTTAATTGTTATGCCCAGATTCAGTCCACATGAATAAAAGTTAGACCCAGACCAGTATATTTGAAAAAATTGGGCTCAACATTAACAAAACTAATTAATGATTTATAAATGGGCAAGAAGATTTACAATGCTGGTCTAAGAGGATCAAGATTCAATGCGACCTGGATGTATAGATTTGTATAATAATCATTTTTGCATAATTTATGGAAATCCATATGTGACAGGACATGGGGCTGTGAATGCCAATGGTGGGGACATGAGTGTGTCACCCATGAAAACCTAAAAGCACAGTGGCCAGCTTGCTAAATTGTCAGGCCCAGATCCAGTCCACATGACTAAAAATTAGACCCAGACCCGAGCTCAGCCCGCCTCAAACATATTGGGCGCGAGACCACCCATTTAGTCGATTGGGTGGGCTGGGCATTGCATAAATTATTCGGGAAAATCAGTATAACTACAAGCACTGCCTGTTATGCCAGGCCAGGCTGGACATCAAGCTTTCTATCTCTTAATTCAAGCCTGACCCAGATATTAAATAAGCCCAATAATTAGACCCAGGCCTAACCTAAATACTAAAACCTAAGGTAAAATCCCAGCTTCGCCCATGTGAATCCCTAAGCCCATTATTATAGTGAGCCCCATTGAAGTGGCATATGTAAGGGCTAGACCACTCATTTTAGCCATTACCACCCCCACCCGCATTCTATGATTCTATCCAATTGTTTAGTTCTGTACTTGTGTTATTGTTCCAACTAATTCTCAAATTAAAAAATCGATTTTAACGAAAAAAATTAATTAAAATTCAAAAAAACGACGGAGGGCCCAAACAATTCATAACAACAATAGAGGGCTTACTGCCACTTTTTTTTTATTTTATATTGTAAACTTGCCCCGAGTGGTAAATCTATTGATGAACAAATTTTTATATTTGAAATTATTTAGAATCTAAAGCCATTCTTCTCCTTTGGTAAATTCATCAAATTTGTTGAAATTCAAAAATAAGTTTGGATTCTGAATAATTTGGGTTATTGATTAATTTTTTAACCAATATTGTATGTCTTATATTTTGGTTTGATTAGCATTGTGCCATATCGGATTGAGAAGACATGACACATGAGCTTCTTTTAAAACACACATTTATAAAATAAAATTAATGAACCTTTGTACATCGAATCAAAACATTTCATTTAGACTTTTATAGTGACTTTCTAAATAACCAAAATTTCACTTTATTATGAGAAATATTAACCCTTATCATGATTCTTGAAAAAAATCTATAATATATTAACGCGATCTAATAATAACTCCAATAATGGTGGACTAATCAACTCTGCATGAAATCAAAGGTTTGGATCACTATAATTTTTTACAAGAAATTGTGATTGATAAAAAAAAATTAATTATATAATTGACCTAACCTCATTTTACTCAATCTAACAGTGAACCGTGCCTCGCGTGTCTGAGTATATTAGCTTCGTGACAATGAAATTGAATTGACATTTCACATAAATTATTTAAGTCTTATAAACATGACCCTATTTACTTATAAAAAATATTATGATTTGGATTCTCCAACTAATAAAATAGATTGAAATTAATTTTCTAGCCTTTCTTAGGCTAACTACTACAATAACTTTCACCCTTCCTGTTTACCTGCAATAATTGGTAGTTACCCTTGAATTAGTCACTCACCCAAAAGAGATTATAACAAAAAAAAAAATTTATTTGAGATGTAATACCACCTATGACCATTCCAATCTTCCACTCAACCACTAATTAATTGCCACTCAGCCCACCTATTCTGATGTATCATATCACACAAACTGCACAAGTAATAATATTCTCTTTAAGGCTTATTTCTTCTTAAATGGTAACATTTGAATAATTTGGTGGGGCACATTCAAACATAAATCCTAATCTATGACATAGGATTTCCATCATCCTATTTAACCAAAAATGAATAACAACAAATCAATTTATTTCTTATTTCTGAGTATTTAGCCCTGTTAACTTTTTTTAATTCTTTTCTTTTATTAATTTGTTCATTTCATTTCACTTATCTCTGCTTCCAAGATTAGGATGTAGTTCTATAAGATCAGAAAAGGAAACATTCATGCAATTTTCAAATTAGAAAACATGTTTAAATTAATGTTATGATATAGATAAATAGAATATGTGGTGGAATTAAAGACAGACAAAAAAATATTCCTAAAAGAACTAAAAACTAGCTCAGCAAAATACTATGAAAAATCTAAAAATCAAATCTTACAATATTCTTAAAATTACCCTTGAATTATGGTGGATTGGCTTAAAAAAAATTAAAATTAATAGATTTCTGAACCCTTGACCAAGCAGTCTTAAAAAAATGTCCAAATAATGATGGGTTGAGGTTAAATACTCAAACAAGTTTGAAAAGGAATGAAATTTATCAGAGTTTCGGCTCATTAGTGACAAATATATTCGGTTTAATTCAGGTCGTATTGTGGGACTAAATAATGCAAGATTTTGGGTCTAATTCAATACAAAATATTGGGTCTAAACCAAGCCATATTTTGGGTCTAATTCAAGTCATAATATTGGGTTTAAACCATGCCAGATTTTTGAATCTAAATCGGGGAACATTAATGTCTAATTCAATACAACATATTGTGTCTAATTCGGACCAAATTTTGGACAACCAATTATGCCAGAATTTTGTGTGTACCTGAGGCCAGAATGACAGTCCAAATTTGTCCAGAATTACAGGTTCAATTCATTCCAAATTTATTCCATACTTAAAATTCTAAATCAGTTAAGACTTATCCTTCGAAAAAACATGATAATATTATGCTATAATTAAAATCCTAAACCATGCCAAAATGAAGCCTAATTTAGGCAAGAATACGCATTCTTTTTCTTTTTTCTTTTTAAAAAAAAAATAATTCATTAAACTCCATTAACACCTCGCGTAAAGAATAACACATTTGGAAAAAATAACCTAAAGATCAAATTAGTAACAAAAAATACTCATAGTGTTTCTAATTAAGAAATTTCATAAAAATTTAATATAAGTGAAATGCATTTTATGGTTCCGTGTTCCGTGCATAGCAAGGTGTTTTTGACCCTTTGATATTTTAGAACCTTGGATTTATGTACATAAATACAAGTGGCGAGATTAATAGATATATCCTCTCTCTCACTTCTATCTTTATTTCATGATCTGTATGTAAAACAATTTCCAATTCCATTTCTTCCATATGCGATTTTTCTATTTTTTCACTCCAATCAAGATTCCCCTTTCAATCTTCACGATCTTCCCTCCTCTATCGATCATATGCCCCACTTCACGTTCTGTTGCTTGATGATGTTTGGTGAATCATGAGATTGCAAGTCCGGATATTTTAAAATATGTGGATCGATTGGTTAATAGCGCTCTATATTGATTTGCTTCTTTGAATCCTTCTTCTTTTTCCACGGATTGCCTCGAGGAATAGTTTTTTTTTTCTTATTTCTTTGTTGGAGTTAAATAGATGAAAATGGTAAGAGAATAAGCTTCGATGGGTTCGCACCAGAATTGCACGGCCACACCGACTATAAGAGACCCGTAAGAATATTCTCACAATATTGAATTGTTTGTTCTGTATGATGATTTTGGTTATATGCGTTCTTTTATAATTTTGAAACTTGAGGAGTTTGGGGATTTGGGATTTCGTGTTTGGTGTAGTGATGGATATAGGGGATGGAAGGATCGGTGAAATCTCTGAAAGATTAGTAAAAATATAAATTGGTTTGATCCCGCATTCCCTCTATCAAATGAAATTCCTAAAACACTCAAACTTTGTCACATGTTTTCCATGGAAAGCTTTTGTTGAAGAAAATAACTGCTTTTTTTTCCCCGTTTTTATGGTTAGATTTATTATGGGTTTTCATCTGTTTGTTATTTGAATGTTTTTTCAAAAATGTCGTTGCTCTTCAATGCTAAATGTGGATTTTTTTAATGGCCCCAAATGAAAATCTACAAGCTTGAAGCGTCTCATTTAGCAGTAACACAATTTAGTACTGTTTTAGATTTTACATTGCCCATGGTTTTCACATATAAAAAATCTTTTCATTAACCCTAATACATTTTATGTATTTTTTAATAGGTAATGCCATTAGTAGTAGAAGCAATGGCTAGGAAAGGAAAGTCAACGTATATATGCAATGGAAAGGAAAACACACAGGTATATTCTATCTTTCATATGAACAAAAATACATTTCCGGTCGACTAACTTGCGACCACTATTTTTATGAATGTGCTATTAGTGCTTTGTTAGTACTATTTTTGCTAAAATAATCATGACATAAGATTTTCTACTTTGAATACGTTAGACACAAGCTAACAGAGAGATATCAAAAGTTACACTAGCGCAACGTGCACGACGTGAACGAGAACGACTTCTAAGGGATACAAGTGTAACAAACATTGCTGTGCGGTCAGATCAGTACTTGCCAAGGGATGCAATTGTAAGAATCTTTGATTATGTATGATAGTCTTTTTAATGAAAAGAAAATTACATGCAAAACTGAAATAAAACAATGCCTAGACTTTAAAAAAAAAAATTGATAATTGATGCAACTTTCTATTATAAAAAAAAAATTCAACTTATCAGGCCGATGTCTTTTTATATATACAACCGCTACAAGAAATAAACAATGGGATTGGCCATGACTTCATTACCCATATGCATGAGGTGCTTATATGTACTTTTAAAATGTTGAACAATGATCAACTTCGTTACTTTCTCTAATACACTTCTGATTATGTATTACTCATAAGGAATTACGAACATCAAACGCAATTGCTCAATTTAGGGAGAAGTCAAGCATTGCAGACAAGGGAAAAGGAAAATTCACATTTGCTATGGAAAAGGAAAATCATGTGGTAATATACTTGGTTTATTACCAATGCTCTATGAATCTTCTACAAACCCTGTTTACTAACACCAAATGCAACTACGAATTTTATTTTATTACTAGCTTCTTTTATTGCCTGTCTCTTTTTTTTTTAATTTAATTTAAAATTCTCCATTAATAGATTGAGCCACTCCGAGATAGAAATATTGGAGTTGTAATCCGGGAAGAGCAGTGTGTGACTCCCATCCGTATTTGTGAGGTACTTCATATATAGACCATGAAAGTAACAACCAAATATATATACCGTTTCCAATCAATATGAATTAAAAAAAAATATTGAATAAATGTAGTCGATGTTCTAGGTAAACAGCGGTAATAAGATATCAAAAGCAACATTGGCACAACGCACACGACGAGACCGAGAGAGAGATTTAAAGCAAGGTAGTGCTTATCAGGTGATACAACGGTCGCAAGTACATCTAAAAGACAAATATGTTCAATTGATACCACATGCGTGCTCTCCTTCTGTAACACCGTGTCGTCGTCCTCTCAACTACCTCGGACATGGATCAGTGATAACACAATCTGTAAAAAAGCGACAAAGGGTCGCAGAAAGTTCTACGTATCTGTCAATCATGCCAAGCACATCTTTCCCTCAAGAAATGAATTGGTAAGACAATTTTTTTTTATGAATTGCATCTCCCATATTGGTATGTTTCATATATACCCATTTGTGATGACTAAATATTACTTTTTTTATAAAGGCCTACTCTTAACGACCAATTGGAAGTATGTTGTGACGAAGAATTTGAAGAGCCAATCAGTTCAGAGGGAGCTAGGAGACAACACATAAGTTTAGAAAGGCATTATCTTGGTAAGATGGATATTCTGTGCCCTCATTGTTCAGCCCTACATTGGATGGATGAGAGATTGACAAGATCTTCTATAAGTCGTCCCTTATTTGGCACTTGCTGTTTACAAGGAAAGATAAGGCTACATATGCTTATTACACCCCCTCCACCACTTCGAGCATTGTTTGACGGGAAAGATGATCGATCAAAGTCATTTCGAACACATGCTCGAGTGTACAATGCAACAAATGCTTTCACCAGTCTTGGTGCCACATTAGATCCAAGAGTACTTACTGGAAGGGGTCCTACATCTTTCACTATCCATGGTGAACTTCGACATCGAGCAGGTTCACTGCTGCCACAAGAAGGAAAGGATGCATCATATGCTCAGCTCTATATTTATGATCTTGTTTCAGCTTTGGAAGTTCGTAACCGTAGAAATAAGCATTTGAGAAGGGATATTCTTGAAACAACTCAAGAAACTTTATTGCAAGTCAATCCATTTGTGGATAAATTTCGTCAGGCATACGCAATTCTTGATCAATTGGACGTGTCCGGACAAACTTTACCTGCCCATCTTCACTACAGTTCTTCAAAAGATCGGCGACGATATAATCTACCCACAGCTGATGAAATTGCAGTAATTATACCAGGGGAAGGATCTATCGCCAGTGGCATGAGAGATATTATCTTACATTTGAGAGGAGATAATCAGTTAATGCAAATTAACGAATGTCACCCAGCATATTTACCTTTACACTATGTTTTACTATTCCCACATGGTGAACTTGGATGGGAACCTGAGATGAAGCAATGGAATGTTAAAGAATGTCGGCCTGCGGCTGAACGGCTAACTCAGATGGATTTCTATAGTTACCGTTTATTTGAGCGACCAACGGAGTATTCAACGATTTTGAGAGGGGGAAAATTGTTTCAAGAGTTCTTGGTGGATGCTTGGGCAGCGACAGAGCAGAATCGATTGACATACTATAAGCTTAATCAGGGAAAACTTCGTTCATCTCTATACCAAGATTTGACTGATGTTGGTCCTGATGACTTGAACCCTAATCAAATTGGTCAGAGGTTTATTTTGCCATCTTCATTTTCTGGCAGCCCTAGACATATGTTTGAGATATTTCAAGATTCAATGGCTATCACGAGATACAACCATCACCCTGATATTTTCCTCACCATGACTGGAAATCCTAAATGGCCGGAAATTACTTCAGCTCTATTGCCGCATCAAACAGCTGTTGATCGTCCTGATTTGGTTGCCCGTGTTTTTGAGTTAAAGAGAAAAGCTTTGATGAAAGAGATAGAAAAAAATAAAGTATTGGGTCAAAAAGTTGCCCATGTGTTCACAATTGAATTTCAAAAACGTGGTCTGCCACATACGCATGCCCTTTTCTTTCTTAAAGGTCAGGAAAAAATTCGTATGTGCGCTCAAGTTGACAAGTTAGTTTTTGCTGAATTTCCAAATCCATAATCCGATCCTGAACTTTTTGAAACTATCAAGGTTTGTATGGTACATGGACCATGTGGTGCTCGAAATCCCCAAGCAGCTTGCATGGAAAATGGAAAATGCACTAAAAGGTACCCTAGGGAATTTGCAGAATCAACGACCATGGATGAAGACGGATATCCCATCTATCGCCGTCGAAATGATGGGAAAGTGTACATTGTCAGGGGGCAAGAAGTTGATAATAGGGATGTTGTGCCTTACAATCTTCATCTATCCAAACTGTTCAATTGTCATATTAATGTAGAAGTTTGTGCTGGAATAAGATGTGTAAAATACATTCACAAGTACATCTACAAGGGTTATGATCGGGCAACGATGGTGTTGGGATCGGTAAATGAAATTAAACAATACCTTGATGGATGGTATATTGGACCGCCAGAAGCTGCTTGGCGAATATTCGGTCATCATATGCATGAAGAGGTGCCAGCAGTTGTACGACTTGCTCTCCATTTACCTGGAATGCATCGTGTTAATTTCAATCCCACTGAGCCTTTAGAAGATATTATTGCTAGAGCTGCATTGGAGAGGTCAACGCTGACTGCGTTGTTTTCTTGGTATGCATCCAACCCAAATTCTACCCCTTACACTTATCAAGAATTCCCGCAATACTTTGTTTGGGTCAAGAAAAATAATGTGTGGAATCCAAGGCAGATTGGGCACGCAATTGGAAGAATGTACTTTGCTAGCCCTAACTGTGGTGAGAAATTTTATCTCCGTTTGCTATTGACCGTTGTCAAAGGACCAAACTCCTACGAAAGCTTACGCACAGTGGACAATGTTGTATACGATACTTTCAAGTTAGCATGTGTTGCTAGAGGGCTTTTGGAAGATGACGATGAGTGGGTTCATTGTCTTGAAGAGGCTGCAATAATGAAGACTGGATATCAGCTGAGGAGATTATTCTGTATTATTCTAACACAATGCTCACCGTTGCAACCATTAGAATTATGGGAACGATTTTCTATAAATATATGTGATGATCTAGCGCACAAACTCCGCACATTATTTGCCATACCTAATCCAACGGAGGCTCAAATCAAAGATTATGGTCTATATCTTCTAAATCAAATGCTTGAAGAAACAGGTAAGAAATTACTTGATTTTCCACCTATGCCGCAGCCTATTGAAAATTGGAGCAATGTTGTTGGTAATAGGTTGCTTTTGGAACACCGACAATTTCAAATCCAAGCGCAACAGGCAGATACAGATACTGATATCAGTCGCCTTAATAGTGGACAGCGCAATGCTTATGATGCTATTATTAATTCTAACTTTGAAGATAAAGGAACTACCTTCTTTTTAAATGGGGGTGCCGGTACGGGAAAGACGTTTTTGTACAACACAATTGCAAAAAAGTGTCGTAGCCTCGGGCATATAGTGATTACTGTGGCGTCATCCGGAATTGCATCGCTGCTATTGGAAGGGGGTCGTACTGCACATTCATTGTTCGCCATCCCATTAGATGTTTTAGAGACTTCTGTTTGTGGGTTTACCAAGCAGTCTTTACAGGCAGAGTTATTAAGAGAGGCAAAACTGATAATATGGGATGAAGTACCCATGCAACATAGGTATTGTGTCGAAGCAATTGATCGTACATTACGTGACATTCGTGACAATCCAAAGCCATTTGGGGGAACTACAGTAGTTCTTGGGGGAGATTTTCGTCAAATTTTACCAGTTGTACCTAAAGGAGTTCGTGAGGAAATTGTTAGCGCATCACTCAGACGATCTCATCTGTGGGATGATATATGTGTCCTAACATTGAATTTGAACATGCGATTGAACATAACAGATCCTCGAGATGCAGCTTTTGCTGAATTCTTGATGGAGGTAATATTGCATTGTATAGTTTTTGTTAATTAGTCATTTTCAATCAGAAAAACAAACTTAGCTCTTTCGTTTGATCATTGATTTTCAATTTATTATTGTAGGTTGGAACAAACCCTCAAGAAGTGGTATGCCTTCCATCGACGATACGAAAGTGTCGAGATCTGAATGAATTATTGTCAAAAGTATATCCCCATTTGGATGTGGCAAATACATCAACCCCGACATATTTACTTGAACGCACGATCCTCTCCGCTCGAAATGATGACGTTAGTGCTATAAATCGTACTGCACTAGACATTTTTCCGGGTAATATCTATACTTATTTGGCTGCAGACAAGATGTCAGATGATGACGGAATGGATAGAACCATCACTAACCGGTATCCCAATGAGTATCTAAACTCATTAGATCCTACTGGGCTACCGCCTTTTAAATTGGAGATGAAGGTGGGTTGTCCTATAATATTATTGAGAAATATAGCCCCAAAGGATGGACTTTGTAATGGCACAAGGATGATGGTTGTCAGGTGCGGCACCCGTATTATTGAAGTTAAGATTCTAACTGGAGAAAAGTTTGGAAAATTGGCATTCATACCCAGAATATCATTAACACCGTCATCTTCAGATTTTCCTTTCCATATGACAAGACGACAATTTCCAGTTCGATTGGCATATGCCATGACTATTAACAAATCACAAGGACAATCTGTGAAATTTGTTGGGGTCGATCTGCGTACACCTGTTTTTAGTCATGGGCAGTTTTATGTGGCATTGTCGAGGTGCACCTCTTTTGACCATATAATTGTCCTTCTCTCTGAAGATGGAACAGATTCCACTACCAACATTGTTTACCCTGAAGTTCTGTTGTAGTATGCCGTATCAAACCAGGTACTGTAGGTTGCAGATTACTAAATTTTCTTTTCTTCTATTACAATATCACTCCTTATAGAAAACTCGGATTCCTGTTAACACTTTCTTCTTTCGTAGCTCTATATCGCTAATCTTTGGAACTTAAAAGGATCAAGCACCTTCTAGATTAATACAGTGGTTGACTGATAAGGTATATATATATTCTTTTAATTTTTTTCGTCAACACTTACGGCTTTTTTTGTAAAAAATTATGGCAGCTAATTTGCCTTCTTCATTTATTCTTTATATATTGGTAACAGGGATAAGATCTGTAATTGTGGATGACTATACTCCATTTGAACTTATTGGGGTTTTTTGGCAAGACTTTCTTGGTTAGGCTTTTAGGAATTGATCAATGCAATTTTGGTCTTATAAATCTCCATTGTAAGTTTTGATTGTTTTTTTTTTATGGTGTTTTTTTAGTTCTATCAAGTTTTATGTGTTTTTTTTTTATTTTAAGACAATCTCCAGACCCTCCCTTTTTTTGTTTGTTTCTATGTCTATGATCTATTTGAGTTGTTGTGGCAGTTTTTTTAATTTGTATGATCGATAATGAATTGAATCTGTTGGGTTTGATGAAATTGTTGTCCAAATAGATCCTCATATGGACGTCTGATTTGTCTTCACTTCAATTCATTTCAAGAATTTTTTTTTTTTTTTTTTTTTTTAGGATTGCTGATGATTAGTACAAGTGATGCGCGAAGACGGATCTGTTATATTGTGAAGGTGCTCGAAAGCCTTGGATTTTTTCTTAGCCACATGTCTTTATAAGGCAGCTTTGATCTATTTGAACAGTGATTTCGAAGGAGATGAATAATCGGTAATCTTGGAAAGGTATTGATAGTATTCCTCAGGATTTGGAATAACTGAAGATAATCTATTTTTTTCCCATTAGAGAGATTATTATTATTGTGTTTCTTGCTGTCAATGATGCACATCTTTAAACTACAATCAAACTGCAGTCCATCAAAATGGATATCATGTATATAATGTATTAAATTCTGAAAATATGAAATCTCAAATTATGGTCACATTGGTTTTAGATTACATACATGAGTTCTGCATGCTGACTAAACATGCAGATAAATTGTCCCAAATGGTATCATCCCTGATCAAATTTATTTATTTACTTTTTATCATTATTTATTTATTTGTTATCATTAGTTTTTGATGTCCAATCGCACACACCACACCTGCTATCTCCGCTCTCTTCCCTATCTATCCCTTCCTATCCACGTCTCTGCTCTACATTACCCTCATCTATATCGCTCCCGCTCCCTCTCCCTCTCCCTCTCCCTTCCCTCTCCCTCAACTCTTTTTCTATAATCTTTGCTTCTTCCTTTGCTCTTCTATCCCCTCTCTCTCTCTCTCTCTCTCTCTCTCTCTCATATCTCTCTCTCCCTGTCTCCTCCTGGACTGCGCAACCCACGACAGCCAGCGTCCCCCTTCACCTGCAAAAATGCCATCTTTTCGATCTCCTTCATTCTCCCTCATTCGTTTTCTTTCCTTTTTTTTTTCTTCTTTTCTCCTTCCTCTCCTTTCTTCTTCCCTGTCACTACTTCGCCTCCCTGCCTGCACATTGACACCACCATAACTACACTCTCCCTGCACACCCCACACCTGCTCTCCCACCTGAAAGGCTAGCACCTCCCTCATCTATCAAGCAAAATGAAATTTTAAAATGAGCATATATTTTTTTTTTATTTTTGTATATACGTGGTGCGCCGTGCCTTCAGGCACGGGCAATGTACTAGTAGGGAGATAAGAGAGGATGAGTTGGGATGTTGGATCATCATTGGGCCTGAATGCAGCCAACACTGTGAAAAAGAAAATCCCATGTAAGTGAAAAGATGGAGTCCACATATACTATGCCCATGTTTGGCAACTCTATTTCCAGCTTGCTTGTTTAAAAGTCTAAAGCGGTTATGAAAATAGAAGTGTTTGGCATAACATTTTGGCTTCTGTTCATTTTAGATATTTAGAGATAAATCCTTTAAAATCCAAATGCTCAAAAATAGTAGGTAGCTGAAAAATAGAATTTTGGCCTCTTCTTTATATTGCTCTTTTTTTTATGGCTCTGCTTTTACTCAGAAAAAGAGTAGAGATACCAAACATGGCCTATATGTAGATGAATATCCCACACAAGTGAAATGAAATGAGTGACACATTAGGACACATGGAGTTACCAACCAATTGAGCAATCTTTTGTTAAAAAAGAAGAAAAAAAAACTGTAAATTTTATTATTCGAAATCAATATTTAATTAATCTTAAGAGATAACGCAGTTGACTTACGACCATAGTTTGCTCCCAAAAATTGATGGTTCAAAACTATATTACCACATTAGGGCCACAGAAAATTCATCTGGCTCCCCCGAGCCCATGGATTAGTCCAGCCTAAATAACTGAGACACTCTCCGTTATAAAAAATAAAATAAAATAAACACATTTGATTGGAGGAAATGTTTAGTGTACTTGGAATAAATTTCATTTTTCAATTACTTTTATTTATTTTTATGGGGTAGTGGGAAAAAGGGTTTTAATCCTTTTTTATGGAAAATATTTTCTTTCGAGAAATACGAGCTCAATTTATTTATTTTTCTTTCTTTTATAAGAAGGGGCATGATCAAATTTTGGAAAAGTAGTGCATGAGAAAAATCTGAGGGTTTGTTTTTGGGGTGGTCTCAATAAATGTGTCTCCAAGTTGCCAACTCATTGCTAACTAGCATGCAATCAGTCGTGCGAAAGTTGACATAATTGGTGGTATTTTTTTTTTCTATTTTTGAGAGTTTATTAAATTCATGCACCAAATCACACATCAACAACAACTATAATTGGTTGTTGGTACTATTAGTGAGAACTAAAATGGAATCTTTTTAATTGGGTCATATTCATATACTACTACTATGAATAGCAAAACTCTTCTTTTGCTGTGCCTGTGCCTATTAATGATTAATGAGTGTGGTGATTTATTCAAGAATAAATGGAAAATTGATGGCGATTTAAAGTGAGAAAATATAGGGTCCATTGATGTATTCAAACAGCAACAGCAATAACAATATAGCTTCAAAGTTCAAACCACAAAAGCTGAACTAAAAACCCTCGATTCCGTATACATGGGACCCATTTTAGCAATACAGGCCACTGCTTTGATGGATACCACCATGGGACTAAGATGCCTTGGATTGGAAAATATATTTCATTTTAGCCTCGTTGCAGGAACACAACTTAGCTACTGACTGGCAATGCACAGACTGAAGTAAGTGTTCACCTTCTTTTAAGTAATGGTTCAAGTTCTAAAACGCGAAAAACATTAAACTAATATCGCTTTTCAGGTGCCCAAGGCTTGATTCAGATTCAACATTTTGAGCAAAAAAGCACTACTGTGAAAAAAAAAATCTATCACAAGGGCTGAGTTTGAAATTGACAAAAAATTCAGATAAAATAAATCGAAGCAACATTGAGATAATTGAATTTCAAATAGAGAATGATCCTGTTTTTTTTTTATCAGTATTGGTAATGTAGGGACTAATTAAGAATTTTTTTAGGAACCCTTTCAGCCCAATTTAGTGGTGGGGCCTAACTTCTCTGCTTCGTCGGTCATCACAAGTGAGGGTCCATATGAAGTGGACCGTACAATGTGGAGCCCATAAAGTGGTGCCACCCACCATGGGCCTTCCTATTTTGGACCACGCACTGGGAGACTGTAATGAAGACTATGGAGATGTCAGCCGTCGGGCCTCTCTAAATGAGGCTATATGTGATTTAAGTAAATGCAAAGAAGGGAGAAAAAGAATAGACAAAAATGAGTTCATTGATAGTCTTTTATTGGAATAGATTTGATATGTGAATAATATGGGGTGAGGAGTGAAGGATATAAGATGGTGGTGAAATTAAGGTCTTTGTTGATGGTCATTTTTTGTATGCTAGCCTTTGGTCTTCTTTTTTAACTACTCAGAGGCATTATAGAGGAATTGTATATTTAAAATTTGATGCACGTACAAGTCCTTTTGTATTTAACATCGCCCAGATGCTTCAAACAACGACAAAAAAAGGGAATTTACGCAAAAAAACTTCATACTAGAGATGGCCACGGGCCGGGCCGGCACGGCCCGCCAGGGAAAATCCCTAGCACGGCATGGCCCACAATGGGGCAGGCCAGGCGTGCCTCCTTTTTTTTTTCCTGATAGAATTAAAGGCGGCCAGTTACTAGACCAACTAACTTTTGCACGCTAATATTTATTCAAACACGAGTACAAGCGTCGCTTGGTATTTGGTAAAAAACCGCACCGACCCCCGAAGGCAAGTCCCAATACTCGAGGAATCCCAACGCCCTATTTGGCTCTCTCCTCCTATTTGGCTCTCTTCTATGACTATCTCATTGTTCTTCCTTGTCTCCTTCTGTTTCCATTTGTAATCGTAGGAGAGTCACTTTAGAAGAGAGATGAAGAGGAGGAGAGATGGGGTTTTGGGTGGGTTGAGAGAGAGAGAGGGACGAAGATGGGAGGGGACGGTGTGGTTTTCTTGACTGGACTTGCTATACCAAAAATAAGAAGCGCGGGAATATGTCAGAGCCCAAAGGAGGAGAGAAGGAGGAATAAAAAGGGGTACTCTTTTGATACAGGCTGAAAACGGAGGTCATCTCGTCTTTTCTAACTCGATGGAAGTGTTCTTCTAGGATCAAACGGTCGTCTCGTCTTCTTCACTGGTAGGAATCTGCATTTGTTTTATATATTTCATTGTTCATGTTAATTTTCTTTCTGATCTCATTGTGCAAATTATGAATATGCTGTGCAAATGACTCTGCGGACTGTGACGGCCTAAATGCAGTGGGCATGGGTATGAGATCTATTGGCTTTCTAGGCTGATACCCATGAACTACTTCAAAAGGACTCATGCCTATGGTTCTATTTACTGAACTATTGTATGCAAATTCCGCTACAGTCAAAACTGCATCCCATGACCTAACATGATCTCCTACAAGGCAACGCAACAGATTGCCTAAGCTCATATTAACAACCTCCGTTTGACCATCCGTCTGTGGGTGATACGCAGAAGAGATCTGAAGACGAGTTCCCATCATATGCCAAAGGGTTTTCCAAAAGTAACTCAAAGAATTTAACATCCCTACAGACACGATGGTTTTTGGAAGCCCATGCCATCTAACGAACTCATCGAAAAAGATTTTGGCAATTTTTGAGGCATCTGAGGTCTTAGAACAAGGAATGAAGTGAGCCATTTTTGACAAACGATCCACAACCACAAAGATGGAATCCTGCTGACGAAAGGTCTTGTGAAGCCCAAACACGAAGTCCATACTGATATCTTGCCAGGGAGCATGTGGGACAGGTAATGGAGTGTACATCCCTCTGTTTTGCTTTCGCTGTTTGGCCAAATGGCAAGTTCTGCATTGCCCT
This sequence comes from Litsea cubeba, assembly GCA_012931725.1. NCBI lineage: Eukaryota > Viridiplantae > Streptophyta > Magnoliopsida > Laurales > Lauraceae > Litsea > Litsea cubeba. The sequence goes on from CM022955.1 coordinate 3,435,961, forward strand.
ATAATTTTGGCAACGTCTCGTTTGAGACTATGCGCAATGGTTTTGTCACGGCCAAAATCGCAAGCTACTCCACCAGCATGGAGATCCCAAATGATAAATTCTCGCAGGGAGGTGCGGGGAATGCAAAGTTTGTTACCCTTAAACAAGAGTCCCTCTTGTAGGACAAACCCATTGTGACTTCCCAATTGATCCTCCAAAAGAGAAGCGTATAACTCTCCAAAATCCAGACATGACCTATAATCTTCCTTTACCTGATCAAACCCAATCACCTCTACACTCATAGAGTGTATCAGTGTAACCTTGCGGCTGAGAGCATCCGCATGTTTATTCTCAACCCCCACCTTATGTTTCAGGACGTAAGTGTATTCTTGAAGAAATTCAACCCACTTTGCATGTCTTGGGTTTAGTTTCTTTTGAGAGCTGAGAAATCTCAAAGCCTCATGGTCTGAAAATAGGACAAATTCGTGCGGTAGGAGGTAATGTCTCCAATGCCTTAAGGCCTGGACTACCGCATAGAATTCTTTATTTTAGGTGGAATACTTTTGCTTTGCATCATTTAGCTTCTCACTAAAATATGCAACAGGATGATTCTCTTGACTCAATACTCCGCCTATTCCTATTCCGGACGCATCACATGCTACTTCAAAGACTTTGCTAAAGTCAGGAAGTCGCATGACAGGAGCTTCCGTCATTTTAGACTTTATCTCCTGAAAGGCTTTAGAAGCAGCCTCAGTCCATTTGAATTCCCCCCTGTTCATACAATCAGTGATTGGGGCCTTGATGGTACTAAAGCTACGGATGAACCGACGATAGAAAGTAGCTAATCCATGTAAGCTACACACTTCGTGAATATTCTTCGGTTCTTTCCATTCAGCAATGGCTCGAATTTTTTCGGGATCGGCAGACATCCCTTAAGAGGATACTACAAATCCTAGGAAGATTACTTTGTTGGTAAAAAATGTGCACTTGTTGAAGTTAGCATATAACTTCTCTTTCCTAAGGACTTGACAAACCTGCCGCAAGTGGTGAAGGTGTTGTTCTGTGGTTTGACTATAAATAAGGATGTCATCAAAATAGACAACCAGGAACTTTCCCATGAAAGGCCTTAACACCTGAGCCATAACCCTCATGAATGTACTTGGTGCATTTGTAAGACTGAAGGGCATGACTAGCCGCTCGTACAACCCGTCCTTTGTTTTGAAGGCGGTTTTCCATTCGTCCCCTGGACGAATTCGGATCTGATGGTAACCACTTTTGAGATCAATCTTGGAAAATATAGTGGCACCTGTCATCATGTCCAACATGTCATCAAGCCTCGGTATAGGAAACCGATACTTGATAGTTATCTTATTTATAGCTCTACTATCCATGCCATTCGCCAAGATCCATCTTTTTTAGGTGTGAGGAGTGCAGACACCGCACAAGGGCTTAGGCTCTCCCTAATGAAGCCCTTTTCTAGAAGCTCATCTACTTGCTTCTTTAACTTTGCATGTTCTGATGGATTCATACAGTAATGGGGTAGGTTTGGCAGAGTCGGGCCAGGAATAAGATCAATTGCGTGTTGAATGTCACGCATTAGAGGGAGCTCTTTTGGCAAATCCTCAGGAAATACATCCTGATATTCCTTAAGAATGGGCTCCACATCTCCGGGAATCTCCACAGTTGGCGCAGGAAGAACTTCTCTCGCTACAAGAGCATAGAGAATTGGTTCTTTCTTAACCTCTTTCTGAATGGCTTTAGCAGTGAGAATGTTAAGGACTTTGGATTTAGGCTCTTGGATACCTTTGGCCTTATCGGTGCCTTTCTTTTTTTCAATGACTCTCTTTGGTGGGAGAGGACTAAACTTGATCCTTGTACCATTGTAGATGAAAGAGCAACAATTAGATGGTGACATCTAAGTCGTACAACCGTGGCCTTCCCAAAATGATGTGGCCTACATCCATAGGCACAACATCACACCACAATTGGTCCTTATATTGAATCGGGACCACACAACGCTGAGTGACTAGGATTGATGTAGAATCAACCCATGACACTTGGTAAGGCTGAGGGTGAGCAATTGGTGACAATCCTAGGCGGGAGACAATTTTGGAAGAAACCGCGTTAGTACAACTTCCACCATCAATGATAAGTTTACAACTCTTGTCACCACATTTGACGAAGGTATGAACTATTGCAGTCCTCCGCTAATCATCCATCCCCTCTTGTAAGGTCCGGGCACACCTAACCACTATCAATCGGGGAACCTCACCCACACTCACATGGATCTCACTTTCTCCATGATGGTAAGGAGCAAATCTAAGAAATGACACTCTATGCTCCTCACTTTCACTCTCCTCATCACTAGCCTCTTCAGTAGAGGCACGCATTCCTCCTCAGGTATTTCGGCATCTTCAGTGCCCTCAACATATAATTGAGGCCTCTTGGTGGGGCACTGTGAGGCAATGTGACCAAATCCTTGGCATTGATAGCACTGGTCAGTGCCGCTCCATTTTGAACTCTTGCCAACAACTCCCTTGTCTTTGGAATGTTTAGAGCCAGATGGAGTGCTGGTTTGACCCTTGGGTTGATTTCCAAAAATTGGTTTCGCCCCAGAAGGTGTGGAACGAGGGTTAATGGTATGAGAGTCGAATCGTCTCGCGAAAGGTTGCTTCACATATTGCTCTAGATCTTGTACCAGTTGATACATGTGATCAAGAGTGGTCATATCGTAACGAAGCACTTCTCTTTGGAGTTCTGAACGAAGACCCGTTTGAAATCGAGAAAGGGTCATTCCAAGGTCTTCCTGGACATCACATCACAATATGTATTCTTCAAATTTGGCGATGTAGTCAGAGAGAGACATACTCCCTTGTTTAAGGTCACTTCATTGATCTAGGAGCTTTTGTTTATAAGACAAAAGGAAGGTATTTTTCTTTTAGCTTTTCCTTCATCTCATCTCAATGGTTAATGGGCTCACGGTCCAGCCTCTCTAATTGGCGCTCTACGTTTGTCCAATACAACCTAGCTTGACCCACTAATTCATTTTCACAAATCTCACTCGGCGCCCTTCCAACAGGTCATGCCACTCAAAGTAGTGGTCCATGTCAGACAACCAATCAAGGAATATTTGTGGATCAAGTCGACCATCAAAGCTTGGGTCCTCCGTCTTAACGGACTTCATGATCCGGTCATCCAGGCTATAATGGTCACAATCCTCATTATAATGCGGTCCACCCCCTTGTCTACCCCTTCGCCTAGGGCCTGCACCCTGGCCATGACCTCTACCCCCACCACCCTCGGCGTTGGATTCTAGATCGTCCTCCTCGTGAATGCTAACCTCAAGGTCTGCCATGCGTTAGTTTAGAGTTTGGGTAGCAGCAGTCTGAGTTTCCATCTTTTGATTCATGTCATCTAGATGGGCATTGAGTTTGGCAAACATTTCCATAAGCTTAGCTCGGTCCATGGTGGGTTCACTAGGTGAGGACACAGTTTGAATGTTTTTTCCCCTACGTGTTGACATGCACTAAATAATCCTAAAATGACCTAAATGTAAATGCAAAAATCTGTTTTTTATTTTTATTTTTATTGCAAGACTCTAGATCCCTAAGCTAGACCTATGCTCTAATACCAAAGTTGATGCAGGACAATGCAAGGCTAACCTATAGAGTTTAATGAGATCAGAAATTATTAACAATTACAATCTGAAATATAAAATTAAATTTAGATTCTACCCCTTTGTATAAGATTTCAGCTAATGCTAGAGATGAATCTAGGCCTTGTCACAATCCTGCAATACAAACCCCAAATTAGGATCAGGGGTCTTAATGGAAGAGAATCCCTTCCACTAGCTTAGGAATCAGTTAATTTCCAATTTGATTAAGTGAACATGGTTCAGCCAGATTGGCCCAGGCCCAAGTAGGTTCTGTTGGGCCTAGGTGGGCTCGGGTGGTATTGGATCTGGTCTGCAAAAGGGTTCAGGTTCAGTGGGCAGGTCTGGGTTGGTGTTCGGTTAGGATTGGTTAATGGACCTAGAGTGGTGGTGGCTGTTTGGTAATTGGTGGAGGCTAATATAGTGGTGGTAGGTGGTTGGGATGAAGTCAGCAACACAGGGAACAGATCTGACAGGGCAGCTCTAGGAGTTGGAAGTGTCGGCTGTAAAGTTTGGGTTGATAGTGGTTATGGTAGACAGTTGTGTGGGATTTTATGGGAGAGGGCCAGCCACTTGGTAGTTTGGATGGAGGGATTGACACCTGTATGCAAGGCCTGATTTTGCTGGATTCCACAGGTGGCTTCCGCTAAATCCTTTCCAGGAAGAAGAGAGTTTAGGCACTTCAACCATTATTAAATAATACCGTGCTCCACTTATTCAATTTATTGGTGAACTCCATACATCAGTGTGTAAAAGTGCAAGAGGTGAAATAGAATGTGAAAAGAAAGGTCGGAAAGGAAGTCGACTACTCTTTCCTACTTGACACGATGGACAGACATGCGATAGAGATGGAGAACCACGAAGAGGTAGGCTTTTATGAGAGAGCAAAGACCGAAGAACTTGCTGTGAGGGGTGCCCCAATCTATGATGCCAAAGCAGAGAGGAAACCCGTTCGCCAACGAGTGCACGAGGATGTGAACGAGAAGAAATGTGGGCACTACGAATAGGGAGATGATAAAGGCCATCTTTAAGTGTTCCGTGGAAAAGCGTCTTCCCCGTGCTCTGTTCCTTCACAACAAAACCAAAATCATCAAATTCAAAGAAGCAATTGTTGTCTCTACTAAACTGTTGAACAGATAGTAGGTTGGAATGAATATGGGGAACATGTAAGATGTTATTGAAAAGAAATGTATTAGGAGGGATGGACAAGGAGGAACTTCCAATGTGATGAATTTTCAAACCTGAGCCATTCCCCACCATTACATTGTCAGGCCCGTTGTAATCTGAACGAAGAGTAAGATTGGCCAGATCTGAAGTGATTTGATTGGTGGCCCCTGTTTCGGCATACCAAGCATTGTCTGCAGTTTGAGTAGTAGCTGCTTGCATTGCGACCAAGTGATGATGGGGTGGACCTCGACCTTGATAAGCAAAATCGAGGCGGTGATGACAATCCAAGGCAGAGTGTCCGACCCTATTACAGATCTGACATACCAAACGACTCTTTGGTTTGTCATCATTGCCATTGGTGTTACCTCGTCCTCTTCCACGTCCTCTGCCTCGTGCATTATTAGTAGTAGTTGATGTGGATTGACGATGATTGCCTTGTTGAGTGATGAAGGCTGTCGTTGGAGTAGATTCCGTTGGCAGCGTTGGTGTAGCAAGTTCCAGACTAATTTCTGGGCTGATGAGAAGGCCATATAGTTCATCAAGGCTGACTGGATCTGATCGAGTTGTGACAGATGTTTTATATGGACCATATTCAGGTCCAAGACCATTGAGGGTCATAAGGACGAGATCATCTTCGTCAATAGGTGACCCTACAGCGGAAAGATTGTCAGAAATAACTTTGATCTGTTGCAAATAGTCATAAACAGAGAGTGAGCCTTTCTTGATAGTTTGCAACTGTTGCTTAAGTTGCATGACACGCGCCTGACAGTGAGATGCGAATTTCTTCTCGAGTGTCATCCATACTGCCCTGGAGGTGGTACGTCCAACTACTTGGGCAAGCACAGATTCTGTCATTCTGGCAATGAGCCAACTGAGCAAGAGTTGATCTTGCTGTTGCCACTCCACATACTTTGGATTAAGAGAGATGGAGGACTTTTGATTTGCATTAGGCAGAATCTGTTCGGGGCAAGGATAGTTCCCATCAACGAATTTCATGAGATCATTGCTTCGAAGGATGGGAACCAGCTGAGTCTTCCATAACAAGTAGTTGTTTCGGTCTAGTTTGACTGAAACTGAGTGATTAATGCTGTTAAGAGGAAGTTGTGATGAAGATCCAGAGGATGAAGACGATGATGTCATGGTGGAGAACGAAAGAAGGAGAGTATTTGGATCAATTGAGTGTTAACTCTTAGTGTAGCTCTGATACCATGAACGAGCCAATATAAGTGAACTCTCCAACATACCTTTGTATGTGATAGGAATGTATATTTATAATATTTTACAAAGATATACAGAATAGTCTCATAAGGAAAACCAGCTATTGATATGATTTTACACACTTGTAATCTTTGACTGTGGATATGAATTGAGTTGGCATGATCCATTTGACATGTTGCTGACTGTGTAGGACAAATCCAAAGATCATGTTTTATCTTTGGATATTGGGCTAATAGTTACATCGGTAGCATTTAACTTTTGACTTATCAAATGGCTTTGATTCTTGGTCTCCTGCATGATGATTATCTCGTCCTTTGCCTCTGCCTTTGGGATCAAGAGCTTGATGATTATCCTGTGTGAATTGATCATCGTTGTTGCTTCGTCCCCTTCCTCAACTGAATCCTTTCTTTTTTGAAAATTGGGTGCTGAAAGAGAGTTGTGACTGCAATGCTTGTTCTACTGCTACATGCTGATTAATCTGTTGCTCGTGAACCATCAGCAAGCTCATCAATTCATCGATTGATAGTGTGTCAAGATCTTTTGACTCCTCAATCGAACACACCACATAATCAAACTTCAAGGTCATCGATCGAAGAATCTTCTCAATTATGGTGACATCAGCCATCTTTTCTCCGTTGAGTCTCATCTTATTTGCAATTGACATTGTTCGGGAAAAGTAGTCAGAAACAGACTCTGCCAGTTGCATGCGAAGAGTCTCAGAAGAGTCTCAAATTCCACACGCAGAGCTTGTAGGTGTGCACGTTTCACCTTTGCAGTGCCTTGATACTTCTGCTTCATAGCATCCCAGATTTGTTTCGAAGTCTCTTTGGTAAGAATCGTCTCCATGATTGGTCGATCAATAGCTTGGAATGGATAATTCTTTACCTTCAGGTCCTTAAAACGTACTTCTTCCAGCTTAGCTTTTTGAGCATCCGTTAAGGTGCTTGACTCGGCTTTTGGAATACCAGTTTCAACGAGATACCAATACTCCTTGGATCTCAAGAAATTTTCCATTAACATGTTCCAATGATCATAATGACCATCAAAACGAGGTATAGCAGGTTGCACAAAATTCTCTGATGCCATTTAAGAATTTTATCAGACAGCTGCTATTTCCCAAAAGGAACAATAGGAAGTAGATCAGAGCTTCAGCTCGGTAATCACCTTCTACTTCACCTATTCAGAGTCTACAGCTCTGATACCAAATGATAAACTAAAAACAGAGTGCAAGAAAATGATAGTGAACAGAAACTTTGGGCATTCTATTCAAGAGATTCGGCTGCTTCAAATAAGAGTACAAAACAAACAATCCACAAAATAAGGTAACTGACTCAACCTAGGTGTACCACATCTAAAAACAGACTCAAACAAATTCGCCTAAATACTTGGTCTAACAAGACTTATTCTAAACTCCTAACAAAGATAAGATCGGCTGGGTTAGCACAATGTCAAATGCTCTAAATCCTTACCTGATAAGAAATAAGTTTCTCAAATTCAAATGTAATTGAGATGACCCTCTTGTATCAATCTCTTGTAACCTATTTATACATCATAATACAAAGGCTAAGATAAGCTTGCAAATCTATAGTCATTACATGGTATCAGAGGATTGTTTGGTCCTTCACCCTGTAACATCTATTACTCACTGACGAGATTCTGCCATACCCGGTAGTTGCTCTCTTCTCCTCTTTACATTGAAACCAGGGGACTGTACCAAAAGTTGCAAGAACACCCAACCGGAGTTCTCTGCCTACATGCTGTCTACTCAGATCTGTATTTCTGCTGCGCTCTGGTCCGCTCAAATCATGTTCTGTGCTTTTTTTTTTTTTTTAATCTGGTCACGTTCTGCTTCATCTCTCGCTTTGGCTTCACATATCTGTCTTAGTTATTCCTATGGCTGGCCCGAGTTCTTTGTCAGGTATCGTTTTGATATACAACATTGCAAGTCTTATTTCTATCAAACTGGACCGCGATAATTATCTGTTGTCGAAGAGTCAATTTCTGCTGATTCTTCGCACAAACAAACTACTGAAATATGTAGATGGTTCAGCTTCATGCACAAAACAATTTTTTCGTGATAAAGATAATAAGATAACATCAAGTATTAACCCAGCATATGATCTATCCATTGAGCAAGATTCTCTTGTTTTATTATGGATCAATGCCACTCTCACGACCCTAGTACTACAAAGGGTCGTTGGGCTTCAATATGCCCAATAGGTTTGGCAACAATTAGAGAAGTTACATTTGATTCAGTCTCGATCTTGTGTGTTGCAACTAAAGCAACAATTTCAAAACCTCAAGAAGGAAGGTTTGTCCGATACGGATTATCTCGACAAGATGAAGAGCATTGCAGGTGCTCTTGAGGCTATTGCCCATCCTGTTACCGAGTATGATTTCTATAATCAAATTTTGAATGGATTGGGACCCGAGTATGACTCTGTTCATACTTCAATGCAAATCGGGTTACGTCAATTACGTTTGAAAAATTATTTGGTCAATTTCTTACCTTTGCGTTAAGGTTGGAACTACATAACTCCACTCTACCATTGAACAACCAGCTACTGCACTGTACAGCACCACTGCATCCCAAGGTCGCTTTGGCTCTTGTAGATGCTCCAACTATCATGGTTGTGGCCGGGGCAGTCAAAATGCATGGGGTGGCTACTCGAATAATGCCAATACCTCTTACAATGGCAAATCCGTGAGCACTCCCTCTTTGTCCGATTTGTAATCGAGTTGGGCATTCGGCACTTGATTGCTTTCCATGGTTGGACCTTTCCTTTCAAGGCCTCCAACCACCTGAGAAGCTTCAAGCTATGGTTGCTGCAAAGTAAGGCACATCCACTTGGTTTACTGACACGGGCTCAACCAACCATGTGACTCCCGATCTGGGTAATTTATCCATTCACACTGACTATGCGGGTACAAATAATCTTACAGTGGGTAATGGTAAGGGGCTTCCTATCTCTCATATTGGTTCCTCTCATTGCTTGTCTAATGATACTCAGCTCTCTTTACAAAATATATTACATGTGCCAAATATTTCTCACAATCTTCTGTTTGTTTCCCAATTTACTAAAGACAATGATTGTTCATTCGTTTTCACTTCCTCTGGTTTTTTTGTCAAGGCAAACAAATCGGGGAAGATCCTTTTACCAAGGACAGATCAGTAATGGACTCTACCCACTTCATCTTCCTTTGGCTCCTCAAAATAGCTGGCCTACTTCTCCATCAGCTTTCAGTCGCACTCGCGCTTCTAGTCTCCATTGGCATCACCGGTTGGGACATCCCTCCTCACAAGTCTTCAAAGCAATTGCATCTTCTCTCCCTTTCCACGGTTCCTCCAATCTCCCTTCCGTGTGCACTGCCCATCAATTGGGGAAGAGCTCAAGGTTACCATTTCAGCATTCTTCTTTCATTTCTAAATTTCCTTTGAGTTGTTGCACACCGATGTCCGGGGTTGCTCCCCGTCATCTTCCATTAGTGGAAGTCGCTTTTACGTTATTTTTAGTGATGATTATAGTCGGTATTGTTGAATGTTTCCTCTTCAATTTAAATCTCAGGCATTTGAAATATTTTTGCAATTTAAAGCCCTTGTTGAAAATACGCTTGACTAGTTGACTGTAAAATCAAATCTCTCCACTCTGATGGTGGTGGGGAATTCACAAGCCAAACCAAACCAAACCAAACCAAGCCTTTTCCCACTAGGTGGGGTCGGCTATATGGATTTGACGACGCCAATCAAATTTGTTTAGGGCCATGTCCTCCGTTAGATCCATGTAGGCAAGGTCATGTTTAATAGTTTCTTTCCAACTTCCCTTGGGTCTCCCTCTCTTACTCCTGGCAATCTCCATGCTTTCACACCTTTTAACAGGTGCCTTCGTTGGACCTTTTTTAACATGGCCGAACCATCTCAGTCGATTTTCTCTCATTTTATCTCCAATCGGTGCTATTCCTACTTTGCCCCTAATCTCCTCATTCCTAATCCTATCTCTCCTTGTGATCCCGCACATCCATCTTAGCATTCTCATCTCCGCAACTTCCATCTTCTTGACATGATTATGCTTTACTGCCCAACACTCTGATCCATATAACAACGCTGGTCGTACCGCCACCTTATAATACTTTCCTTTAACCTTGAGGGGGACTTTCCGATCACACAAGACCCCAGAAGCACTCCTCCATTTGGTCCACCCGGCCTGAATCCTTTGACTTACATCAGTATCAATCCCTCCATCCTGTTGCACCATAGATCCAAGGTACTTAAAGTTTTCTTTCTCTACAATCTTTTGTGTGCCCAAACTTACTTTTATGTTACCAAGTGTCCTACTTTGACTAAACTTGCATTCCATATATTCCGTTTTGCATCGACTTAGCCTAAACCTTTTTGTCTCTAATGTTTTCCGCCATAATTCTAGTTTAGCATTCACTCATTCTCTCGTCTCATCCACTAAAACAATGTCATAGCCATAGGTTTAAAAATTTGTAAGTCAACGTGGCATTTCTCACCACATTCCATGCCCTCATACACTAGAACAAAATGGTGTGGCTGAACGTAAACATCGCCACACTTTTGAGACAGGATTAGCTCTTTTGGCTCATTCCGGTGTACCATTGTCATACTGGAATGTGTCATTTGACACCATTGTTTTCCTCATTAATCGCATGCCTACCCGTGTTCTCCACGGGCTTTCCCCATATGAAAATTATTTCACAAAACACCAGACGATAGAATCTTATGTTCCTTTGGATGTGCTTGCTTTCCATTTATTCGTCCCTACACAACGCCGAAATTATCTTTTCACAATGTTCCATGTGTATTTCTTGGCTATGAGCGTAATCACAAGGGGTACAAGGGGTATAAGTGTCATGATACTGTTGCAAAACGATTTTATATGTCTGGCCATGTCGTTTTTGCTGAGACAGTGTATCCCCTTACCATGACACCGAATCTAACCTGTCACATGGCAATGCACCTTTGGTTTCATCAGTTGAGCAAGTACTGCTTGGCCATTTTCAGCCACATGTAACCACTCATACAAGGACAAACTCACGTTCCACTGTGCCCAACAGCACTAGCATTGCTACTACACGTGCCCACTGTGACAACTGATAGCACTGTTGCCCGACCTGATCCTACAACAGTTCTTATGCCCTCTGTACACATGCCTTCTCATCTCAATACCACAGCAGCCTCTACACCTGTTCGGACTTCAAAAGGGCACATGAATCAAGGTGTGACTCACACCACTACTAGCCATCAACGTTGCCATTTATCACAAGAACCTGGTACCGCCCACATGCATGTTCGGCCTTGTGCCTCTCCGGCTCCACATGTGCCCCATTCAGAAGCTATTGAGACCGGTACACGTCTCAAATGCACCATTATTTGCCACTATTCTGTCATCACCAGTGGGCCCAAACCAACTTTGGCCAAGAGTTGTCACCATGTCCCGCATCTAGCATTAGACGACAATTTATCACTAGGCCTGGTTGCCATGCAGAGCCCATTGATAATACTTCTGACCAGCCTCTGTCTATTTCTGCTACACCTGCTCTATCAAAACTTACAGTACCACAACGAGCACATGTAATGAGGCGATCTATGGACGGCATCTATAAACCCAAGGCATTGATGACGACTAGCTATCCATTACCTACAGCCTTACAGGCTACTTTAGCTCCATCGGAGCCCACCTGTTACTCGCAGGCGATTAAAACAGAGGAATGGAGTGCAACGATGGCTCCAGAGTTTGATGGGACTTGGACATTAGTACCTGTTAAACCAGGTTCCAACATTGGAGGGTGCAAATGGGTCTATAAAATGAAGCAGCGATCTGATGGTACCAGTGAGCGGTACAAAGCCCGACTTGTGGCCAAAGACTTTCACCAATATGCTGGCATTGATTATGGCCGGTTGTAAAATATACCACTGTACGTTTAGTGTTGTCCATTGCTATTCAATTTGATTGGCCTATTCGCCAGCTAGACGTTCCCAATGCCTTTCTTCATGGGGTTTTGTTTGAAGAAGTATATATGGACCAACCTCAAGGCTTTGTGGATCCGAGCTGCCCCACCCATGTATGCAAACTACATAAAGCCATTTATGGGCTAAAGTAAGCTCCATGGGTTTGGTATCTCCGCCTCACCAGTCATTTACAAGGTCTTGGATTCGTTGGCTCCAATGCAGGGTAAGCGATCTTAGAGCTATCTCTCATTCTTTTGTTCTTTATAATCTCTCTTTGGAAATACAAACTCTTAACTTTTCAAAACAAGAAAAAACAATTGCCCTATACGTTAACCCAACATTAGAGAGTCATCTGTGCGGGAACACTCGATTAAATGTGACCGAACACAACTCTTTTTTTCTTTAAGTTTTGGTGTGTTCTATTTTTTCTTTCTTTAATGAAATCTTAATTACAGTTAAAAAAAAATGTGACCGAACACATTTATTTAATTTTTATTTCATGGGAACAAAGAAACGTTCCCAGGGTGCAATGCGAAAGAGGCCCATAGCTTAGAAATGCATGGTTATGGGCCTCCTTTGTCTGTTGTCCAGCGCGTAGAGTTTGTCCATAGCTTGGAAACGCATGGTTATGGGCCCCGTGACGATACCCGGATCAAAAGTTCTGGTAGTTAGAAGTCGACGATATGAATTTAACCCTCCATCTTGACTTCTTGCGATCTTTTTATTCCAGAAATGCTTATGCGACTTGTTCTGTATCATTTCTCTTCTTTCGTTATTATTAATTGAAAATCACAACCGCCTCCCCTCAAAACAAATCCTCCCTCCACCGCAGACTATACATGATGTTTTTCGTGGGGATAACACGTTGGAGGTTCAATCCACGGGTGGATTTTAATTGGATGAGTACCAAACTAGGGTCATGGGATTTGAGTTCATACGCAGCAGTGAGTGTTAAACAAAAGTGACGATATTAACAAGAAGCTAGGAAGCAACAAAATATATGAGCATAATTAATCACATATCATGGATTCATTTTTTTAAACAAAAGTGATGATGTTAACCAGTAAATGGTGGGCTTTGTTTATCTTAAGCAATTGGATGATACTGAGTTGTAAATTTTTATATATCGGTATGTACACTACTGTGGGTCTAACCTATGACACCAAAGATTGAACCCTGTAATCCCTAGAAAGTGAAATGCCTCTAGTGCTGATCTATTCAGTGGTTCAGAAGTCTCTTCTTGACTTGGCCTCTCCTCTCTTTTTTTTCTTTTTCTTTTTTAATGTAGTTTGTGTTTAAGAAATACATTGTATTGATCACACAACACAGTCAAAGTATTACATTCATATATGTACAATGGAAAGACAGATCAGTTGATAATTAATGATAAGAATGTTGAAACCAATTTGTTGATATGCAGTTCAAGATAAGTGAGGCTCAGTTGAGTTTGTTGTGCTGGGTTTGTCCATAACAGAATCAGCTGGCACAATATCATTATCCTTAACAAATATTAATTATTTAACTTAGCTCTTCTATCAGAATATTATTTTGTAGTGAGACCTGTTCTATTGACGGTATATTTTTCTTTTTGCAGCTTCTAGTTGGTCCATGGAGCCACCTCCAGCAACTCCTCTGTGGGATTATCCCAGCCTGATTCCATCTCGGAGAGAAAAACCAAGCACAGTTACAATAGTTTTAATCATAGTTTCTCTCGCTATTTTATTAGTTTTAATCTCGTGCCTAGTGCGTTTCTATATCAAGAGGGGGTGTAGTTCTCGTAGTCCTGGGGGGGCGGTGGCTCCTCTACCTGAAGTGGAGTTGGCTTAGTTGTTGATTATTATGTTTGTTTGTTATCATATGTAATAATGATGACAGTGTTGTGTTGTTTTCAATATGAACTAGTAACAGGCACCTAGGTGTTAGTGATAGGCTCAGGACGCTCACTCTCAAAGTGACGTGTTTACTATCATAAAAGAAAGCTTAAACATATAGCTGTCTAGTTCTTATTATGTATTTTTGAGTTCATTAATGAATGAAAGTTGAAAGCTTAAACATAGAGCTGTCTAGTTCTTATTATGTTTGTTTGAGTTCATTAATGAATAAAACAAAACTTTCATTCTACTTTTAATAACACAGTATATGATGCAAACATATGTTTGTTTTCTCCCAAAGATCAATCAATGAAATGGAATATGCTATTCTTACGATAACTAAATCAAATGAGCAAATGGGAAAAAATATAGTATGCAAGACATCAAATATGTTTGATAAATATAATTTTTCTTAGGAATTTGAAATCCTAACCAAAACATACAAATAATAAAATGGAAACAAAGGTTGATGAAATAACAGAAGACCTATTATCTAGTTAGTGTTACAACTCAAGATAGACTAAATTGATCACATTTTCCACATGTTTTATACACAAACATCTTGACTAATATGAAGAAATTAATATGCAAACACATAAAATATGTCGAAAACACATTGACTTACCTGCAATTATCAGTCGTACCTAGAAGAATAGTTGATAGGATAAAATGTGTACCTTCAATCTTTTTGGTGGCCTTTTGATGGATTTGATGCACCTGCCACAAGATAAAATGTCTATTGATTTTAATTATTGTATTTATTACCATTCCTATATAAACCAAACCAAACCAAATCAAGCCTTTTCCCACTAGGTGGGGTCGGCTATATGGATTTGACGACGCCAATCAAATCTGTTTAGGGCCATGTCCTCCGTTAGATCCATGTAGGCAAGATCATGTTTAATAGTTTCTTTCCAACTTCTCTTGGGTCTCCCTCTCCCTCTCCTACTCTTGGCAAACTCCATGCTTTCACACCTTTTAACAGGTGCCTCTGTTGGACGCCTTCTAACATGGCCGAACCATCTCAGTCGATTTTCTCTCATTTTATCTCCAATCGGTGCTATTCCTACTATGCCCCTAATTTCCTCATTCCTAATCCTATCTCTCCTTGTGATCCCGCACATCCATCTTAGCATTCTCATCTCCGCAACTTCCATCTTCTTGACATGATTATGCTTTACTGCCCAACACTCTGATCCATATAACAACGCTGGCCGTACCGCCACCTTATAATACTTTCCTTTAACCTTGAGGGGGACTTTCCGATCACACAAGACCCCCGAAGCACTCCTCCATTTGGTCCACCCGGCTTGAATCCTGTGACTTACATCAGTATCAATCCCTCCATCCTGTTGCACCATAGATCCAAGGTACCTAAAGTTTTCTTTTTCTACTATCTTTTGTGTGCCCAAACTTACTTCTATGTTACCAGGTGTCCTACTTTGACTAAACTTGCATTCCATATATTCCGTTTTGCATCGACTTAGCCTAAACCCTTTTGTCTCTAATGTTTTCCGCCACAATTCAAGTTTAGCATTCACTCCTTCTCTCGTCTCATCCACTAAAACAATGTCATCTGCAAATAACATACACCACGGCACCTCATCCTGGATATGTCTTGTAATCTCATCCATAACTAGGGCAAACAAGTACGGGCTTAACGCTGAGCCTTGGTGTAGACCAATCGTGATAGGAAACTCCTTAGTTTCGCCGCCAGTCGTCCTTATAGATGTCACGACTCTATCATACATATCCTTTATCGCCTCAATATAAGCGACACAAACTCTTTTCTTTTCCAAAACTTTCCAAAGAATCTCCCTAGGAACCCGGTCATAAGCCTTCTCCAAGTCAATGAACACCATATGTAAATCTCTCTTACCTTCTCTATACTGTTCCATTAACCTCCTCAGGAGAAAGATAGCCTCCATGGTTGATCTCCCAGGCATGAAACCAAATTGATTCTCTGAAATATTTGTTGTTCTTCTTAGTCTTCTCTCAATAACTCTCTCCCATAATTTCATCGTATGGCTCATCAATTTAATCCCGCGGTAGTTCGCACAGTTCTGAATATCTCCTTTGTTCTTGTATATGGGTATAAGAATACTTTTCCTCCATGCATTAGGCATCTTCTTGCTCTTTAGCACTACATTAAAAAGCTTTGTCAACCAACTAATACCATCCTCCCCCAAGCACCTCCATACCTCAATAGGGATACCATCTGGCCCAACCGCTTTCCCATTCTTCATTCTTTTCAATACTTCTTTAACTTCTTCCCTACTGATTCTCCTATAGAACATATGATTGGCTTCTTCTCTAGAAATGGTAAGCTGCCCCAATTGTATGTCACTACTACTGCTTTAGTTAAATAACTTGTAGAAGTAGCTCTTCCAACGCTCCTTTATCTCCTCCTCCTTTATCTCCTCCTCCATTCCTATATAGATGTTTATAAAAAAAAAATATATATTCTTTTCATCTTTATGAAAATATAAGACAAAAAAGGATGGCTACGATAAAATCAGTAGGGCTTCTTGGTCTAATTAAAAAAAGGATAATCTTCACCATTGAAAAATGCATATAGCAGGTAGACCAAGGACTCATGTAAAGGCTTCATCTTATAAAAAAATCATTATAGTATTTAACTAAAGGCATCATCTTATAAAAATTTCATTATAGCATTTAACTAAAAATGCAATGCTTAACTACTCTCAAAAGCAATTAAAAACATGTGGGATATCATGAATAAACAGTATGCAACTTAAACAAATTGTTTAACCAAATGAGGATAGGCTACAACGACAAACACACTCATATTGTCAATATGGAACCACAATTACAAAGATGGGAAGACTACTTGGCCGCTAGTCTTAAAGGGATGGGGTCTTCATCATCAAAAACACGTGGCAGAAAACTAAAGTAGCATCAGTAGGAAAACAAGATATATTTCTTTCTTAAACCAAAGAGCAACAAACAGAATGTCACAAAATAGAGAAACGTGGATGGTAGATTCAAACGTTAATATTGAGAAACATTTCCATAGCCATACCTGTTTTAAGACATCATACGCCTCATGTCTACAAATGGTGATACAATGCCACAAAGCAAATGAGTAGTTACTTTACAAGAAAGAAACACCGCCACAAACACAAACAGGGGATGAAGTGAGCAGGAAAACATCTTGCAGTTGCAAGCAAATCATATCAGACAATCAGAGAAAAGGGGAAAAGGTAAAAAAAATACAAGAAGGAGAATAGAAATGAACCGACAACCCCTTTCAGACTGGTGAACTATGTTGGAGCAGTCGTACAATTTCAATTGCGTTCAACACCAGCCTTTTGAGCTCGCTGAGGCATGCTCTTGTGCCGCCTACCATTTTGTTGGAATCCATTTGACTCGACGAATTCTCCTTTCCTATGATTGAACTCCACTTGAATCAAAGAAGACAACCTCTATATTTCATTGAGATAGAAATGGAAATTTCACAGTTCCCAGCTGTAGGACGAATCCCAAGCAATAGCATCCAAAGAATTTCATTTTTATACTTAAGTTGACATGATCGTAAGGTACAAACATGCAAAAAGGCATTGATTGAACAATGGTTGTTTCAATTTGTTTTCCTTTTTTTTAAGTTGTGATATTGTAAGTAAATTTAAAGAACAGGTAACCTCCATGTCTTGTTCAGGTGTATGACAGTCTACAGTTGCACTATAAAATGGTTTAGTTAGTTAAAATAAAATCCTTTCTAACATATATCCCTTTCGTTTAGTTGAACAAACTTGGTAGCCTCAAAAGGTGGTGAAATGGAGCCTTTCATGGACCCAGATGTATGGAACCCTCTCTACAAACGCAGCCTTTCTTCATAATTCATATGAAATGAATCACCATCATCGAGCCTTGTTTCATCTAATTCATATAACTGAAAATAAAAAAAATGTAATAGAATTCACATGTTTCACGAAGATTGGAAGATTAGTATTAAGATTTACATGCAAAAAAAAAAAAAAAAAAGCCTTACCTGTGTCTACAATTGTAGGAGTCTCCCCTGCTGTGAGTGTCTTTGATTCCTTGAATGTAATCTTCCCAGGAATATCAATATCAAAAAGGTGAATCTACAAGTCAACACATACTTGATAATAATTTTTCCTTTCCACAAAACTCCATCATAGAGAACTTTCTGATAGAGATGTAGAAGAAAAGACATGCCACGTAAACATTGTTATGTTTGCCTCACAAGGAAGATGCAGTAATTGGCTTGAACTTAATTTTTATATCAGTAGCAAGTAAATATAGAGAATAGGGATTATTTACATGGAAGATCAAACCTACCATGTTTATTATGATTATCCAATATAAAAGGTGTCTACAACAAAAAAAAAATGCATCAAATAAAATGAAAGGGGTACCCATACACACAGAATACCAATTTACATCCACAGTCACCAGTTTGTTATTTTCTTTCTTTACATGGACAACCAAGATGTTTGAAGAGCTTGAGAGTGAGAGTTTGAATTCCATTAAGAGCTTAAATGATGTTTATGTGACCCAAAAGATACCAAGAGAGAGATTTCCCTCCAATAAAGAATATATAATAAATTTCAGTATGTATTAAAGTACTATTCTCAACTCTGTTTTTTGCTTCAGCCTACTTCGAGAGCCTATTGTCCACATCTCCAACAAGCTCAACAAAGGTCATTTATCAAGTTAAGTGTCATTCTTTAGAACTTCACCAATGCAGGATAACCGCATCCTGCCTCATTGCTCCTCAAAAACCATTATTCTACTCGCTTTACAGGTTGATAGAGGACATTTTTGTTACCTAATACAATGAATTAAGAGTTGCATTACCATGTAAACAAGATGAGAAGAGACTCACTCCACACCTTTCTGTGTTTAGCCTTCAATTTCCCATCTGTTCCAAACACACGTGTTGTACAAATGATCGCCAGAGTGTTCCCGTATGGAGCCACCAACTATTGTAATCTTCAGCCTGCTGGAAACTTCACATAGCATTGAAGATGATGGATGCATCACCACCAGCATCAATATCCTCTGCATGTACTGGAAAGCTATCATTTGAATATGGACCGTTCCATATTTCCTGACATGCAAAAAGACACCACCCAAACCAAAATCACTTCTCAATCATGCCAAACAGTTCTCATAGAATCAAATAAAAAAATGCACATAAAATTGTTTTTCTCTTCTTATGAAGCCTTTAAGTCTTTTAGTATTATTAGATTATAGTAAAGTAGTAGTACATTTTAGGATAATATTATAATAAAACAATAAGAACCATAAATCTACCCTTTATCATAACCTGACCCTCAAATGATTCCTGTTTAGGTTGAATTGAAGGGCTGTTTAGGAAGCTCTTCATTTATGTTTTAGAGTTTATTAACTTTATGTAAAGTATAAAAATGAATCACCTCTTCTAAATTAAAGTGATTACTACCCAAAAGCTCCAAATACACCACAGTTAAGATGGTTCAGCACATTCAATTTATAAGTAGTAGTAACATATACACTATATGAAAAACATAACTCGGGAGAAAAAAAGACACGGGAAAGAAAATAGAGAAAATAAAAGGAGAGGACAGAGGAGGTGGAGGAAGGAGAAGAAGAGAAAAGCCAGTCATAAGACTTTGCTATTTTTTCTTCCATATTATAACCACCTGAAATCAACAGAAAACAGTTTAAAGGGAGAAAAACCAAACATGAATACTTTGTTATTGCAGTAGATATATGAAATAGGTTAAATATTAATAAATAAAACAAAGTTACCTCAGTAAGGCCCATAAGTCAATGTTAGGATGATCCAGACGAAAGTTCCTATTCCACTCATGGGTTTCAGGGAATGGTTCACAAGAATTACAAATTAGCAAAAACTCATAAAACCAAAATGCAAGTCAGAAGTCCTAAAATCCAAACAGAGCAAAAACTCCTTATAATGATTAATAAATAAAGCAAATGTAACCTCAATAAACGCCCAGAAGTCAATGTTAGGATGATCCAGACGATACCATTTTTGGTTCGTTCCTAATTCATTCCAGAAATCTTGACTGGTTTCACAGAATGGTTCAGAAGAATTACAAATGAGCAAAAACTCATAAAACCAAAAAGCAAATCAGAAATCCTAAAATCCAAACAGAGCAAAATCTCATTACTAAGACACTAACCTGTAAGGAAATTACTTTTAGGTCTTTTACTTAGACCACAAGTCCTTACCTTTCCATAAATTATGGTCATTATAGGAATCCCATTTTCATAGGATTCATGCTATCTCTTAATCATATAACGTTTCCTAAATAGATATATTCCATAACAAACTCTATCTTGATGGACGGTTGAGATTAAAACTAATGGAATCCTAATTGGAATATACTTGGTCCTCTCTCCACCTATAAAATAGAGTCTTTCCTCCATCACAAAGACTCACTCACAAAATTCAACACATTAAGGCTTATAGGCAAGGAGAGAGAAACTGAAGTTATTCCCTAAAGTTTTCTTGGCGGATCTCAACATCAACATCAGACAGCAGGATCGGAAAGCTCTCTGCATCAAGATATCTGGAGGTAATCTTTAATTAAATCCTTCTCGTGACAATCATGTTGTTCTCGATCTTAGGGTTCATGTTAATTATAGACTAACATGTGGTATCAGAGCATGGTTATTAGAGAACACATGATCGTCCATTAATAATAGGATAACACCCCTTACATCATGGTTTGGTGCTCCGTCCATTCTAGTGGGCCCCACCCATTCCCCCTCAAGTGGGCTATGATGAGGGTGGACCATAGCACGTGCACCCATGTCACAGAGAAAGTTTTATGTTGATATGGAGTTCTTTGCACGGAAACCCACAGTACATGAATGTTGTTGGAGTTCTGGACATGAATTTGTTCCTGTACGATTATGGCGTCGTGGAGATTTTGGATTGGTTGTGACAAGTTTGCTACAAACACAAAGACCACAGTGTATTGTGTAGGATCAAATAATATTTGTAGACGCCAGATATCATCTGAGAACAACCTGTCTAATTCACCCAGCATGATCTCAAGGCCAGTAAAAAGACACCCTTATAAAAGAATATTTGAGTGGATGTTAAAAATTAAAAAAAAAATTTACTTGAGCCCTTTTATGTACTAGTATCAGTAAGAAGAAGAGATTATGTTACAAACAAGGTCTTTCGCATTCTATCAACGGCAAATGTTAGCCTATCCGGCGAGGGCCGATACACGTTGCAGTATAGGTCCATCATATTCAGAGTGTGGATCACCCAGCAAAGGTGTCCCTTGTACAACACATGGGTCCTATTCTTTAAGAGTACGACTCAGAATTCTATGAGTCAATTCTAAAGATCCATCACTGGCCATGTCTTTTACAAGATAAAAGGACATGTCATGGATGGACCATACGGAGAATCTGCTGAGACCTATAACTCAGTGAAATTCGCCGGCAAGTTTCGATCATCAAGTTGAACCCACTTTAGTTCTGGGACATGGCTTAGGGACCGCAGACAAGAAATTGAATGGCTAGTGTTTTGATTGTCAAAAAGTGAAGAGGGGAGAGCATCTATCCTATGCATTCCCTTTCCCCATCTGGTTATATTTTTTTTTATATAAAATAAGAGGATATTACTTGATGTAATTATCTATACTTTTTGAAAAAAAAAACTATAAGATTAGCCCCAAAGAGCCGGAGGACTGCCCTCCGGGGCTCGGCCATCTTTATCAGTATGTTTCATATAACGAATGATCAATTATGTCCACATGCAATATATAATGTTATTTATTCATATTGAGCTAATTTTGATCACCAAAGTTGTATGCTTAAGGTTAGGTCTCACCACAGTGACCCTAACAATTAAATATTTATATTTGGCCTTAATACTACCATCATAATGTTTAGTTTTCCCATTGTTCAAGCGCATGAAGAATTTAGTCGTCCACAGGCGGATTATATTCATACGTTTGAATAATAATTAAGGAGTGTTTGTTCATACATGGACCAAAGATATCCACAGATATCTTACTTGTTCTAATTAAAAGTAACATCACTCATTTACACCACCATGAATATGATGACCTTAGATGGTATAATGTGTAGAAATTATGGTGACTACCCACAGGAGCACCTAAATTTCTTTTTGTCATATATATTCATATATTATGCATGTGTTGTCTTATTTTAATTAAAGCCTTATTGTTATATCTCTATTGCAGTTATCGTACCCACTAATTTGAATTCGCATGCTACCTCTGTCACTAAACTCAATGGAACCAACTTCTCCGAATGGAAAGAGCAAGTTGAGTTCACATTGGGAGTACTTGAACTGGATATGGCTCTTCGTAAAGATAAGCTGGCTCCACTTACTGCCACAAGTAACGCTGAGGAAAAGACCCTCTTTAATGCTTGGGAGAGGTCTGACAGACTAAGCACTATGTTTTTACGAATGACTATTGATGCCAACATCAAAACATCCCTTCCTACACCTGAGAATGCTAAGGACTTTATGAAAGCCATTGAAGATAGGTTTAAGACTGCAGACAAATCCCTTGCTGGGAAACTAATGGCAGATCTTACAACCATGAAGTTTGATGGCACTCGCTCAATGCATCAATATGTCATTGAGATGACCAACCTTGCTGCTAAACTAAAGAATTTGGGACTATCCGTGGATGATGCTTTTCTCGTCCAATTTATCCTAAACAGTTTACCTCCTCAGTACGGGCCTTTCCAAATTCACTACAACACTATTACGGAAAAGTGGACAATGAATGAATTGGCCAACAAACTGGTTCAAGAGGAGGCCAGGCTGAATCAACAAGGTATTAAAGTAGCTCATCTCATTCAAGGAGCTGGAAACAAAACTGGGAAAAAGAAAAATTCAGGCCAGAAAAGAGCACCACCTAAATCTAATGAGGCCAGTCAGAACCCCAAGAAGAAAAAGAAGGAAAACTTATGTAAATTTTGCAAGAAACGTGGACATTTTCAGGCAGACTGCATTAAACGTAAAGAATGGTTCGAAAAGAAAGGTAACCCTCTGGGTTTCGTAAGTTATTTCGAATCACATCTTACTTATGTTTCTTCTGATACTTGGTGGATCGACACTGGTGCTAATGTTCATATTTCCAATTCAATGCAGGGATTCCTTACGATCCAAACCATAAACCCAAGTGAGAATTTCCTTTTTATGGGCAACAAAGACAAAGCTTCAGTTGAAGCCATTGGCACTTTTCGTCTTGTTTTAGATAGCGGTTATCAGTTAGACTTATGTCAAACTCTTTATGTTTCGTCTATTTCCCGTAATTTGGTTTCTGTAAGCGCACTTGATAAAGATGGTTACTCGTTTGAATTAGGAAATGGTAATTTCAGTTTACTTAAAAATTCTAGTCGTATTGGTTCTGGAATTTTATTTGATGGGCTATACAAGTTTCATCTTAATAGTCAAATTGCTGAAACCCATCTTACCCTGCATTCTAAGAAAACCAAACGAAAGTCATCTAAAAAGGACTCTTATTTCTTGTGGCATAAAAGACTGGGTCACATATCCAGTGAAAGAATAAAACGATTAGTAAAAGATGGTGTCCTTCCGGATCTAGATTTTACTAATATTAAGGTATGTGTGGATTGTATTAAAAGGAAATCAACAAAACACACAAAGAAAGGAGCCACAAGAAGTACTCAGCTTCTTGAAATAATTCATACAGACATTTGCGGACCCTTTGATGTTCCAACCTTTGGGGGAGAAAAGTACTTCATTACCTTTATTGATGATTACTCATGTTATTGTTATTTATACTTGTTGCATGACAAATCTCAGTCTTTGAATGCTGTACAAGTGTTCATTATTGAAGTCGAAAGGCAACTAGATAAAAAAGTAAAAATCATAAGGGCAGATAGAGGTGGTGAATTTTATGGTAGGTATGACGAAACAGGACAACATCCTGGACCTTTCGCAAAACTTCTCCAAAAGCTTGGAATTGTTGCCCAATACACAACTCCTGGTTCTCCATGGCAGAATGGTGTAGCTGAAAGGCGAAATCGTACATATATGGAAATGGTTAGATCCATGATGAGTCATGCTAACTTACCTATATCCTTGTGGATGGATGCTCTACGCACAGCTGTTTATATCTTGAACAGGATTCCCAGTAAGGCAGTTCCAAAAACACCATTTGAACTGTGGAAAGGATGGAAACCTAGTTTAAAACATCTCCAAATTTGGGGTTGTCCAGCTAAGGCTAGAGTCTACAATCCACATGAAAAGAAATTGGTCCTTAAAACGATCAGTGGTTACTTTATAGGGTACTCAGAAAAGTCCAAAGGATTTAGGATTTACTGCCCTAACCATAGTACGAGAATTGTTAAAACCGGTAATGCTAGATTCTTTGAGAATGGCAAAATCAGTGGGAGTAATAAAACTCAAGATGTGATCATTCAGGAAATCAGGGTACCTATCCCTTTACCCTCTATTCCGAAAGATGTTGGAAATCATCTCGTTGTTGAACCATTTAACAATGAGGAAAACCCAATCAATGATCAACAACTCCATAATGAGATTATCACCAATGACATATGGATGAAGCACCAGAGAAACCAGCATTAAGAAGGTCTCAAAGACAGAGGAGATCAGCTATTTCCGATGATTACATGCTTTACCAAGTAGAATCTGAAGAAGGGACAATTAAAGACCCGGTTTCTTATTCACAAGCCATTAAGGAGGTTAATTCTAGTAAATGGATTAATGCCATGACGGATGAATTGAAATCTATGGATGAAAATCAAGTATGAGAAGTTGTTCAATTGCCTCCAGGACACAAACCAGTTGGCTGTAAATGGGTCTTCAAGACCAAACGCGACTGCAAAGGCAATATTGAACGACATAAAGCCAGACTTGTTGCCAAAGGTTTTAATCAGAAAGAATGCATTGATTATACTGAGACCTTTTCCCTTGTGTCCAGGAAGGATTCTCTTAGAATTATCATGGAATTAGTAGCTCACTATGACATCGAGTTACATCAAATGGATGTGAAAACTGCCTTTCTTAATGGAGACTTAGAAGAAGAAGTTTACATGCGTCAACCTGAAGGCTTCATAATTGAAGGTCAGGAAGACATGGTCTGCAAACTTAAGAAATCAATATATGGACTGAAACAAGCTTCGAGGCAATGGTACCTAAAGTTTCATGAAATCATTACTGCCTTCGATTTCACAGAAAACATGGCTGACCCTTGCATATACCTCAAGATCAGTGGGAGTAAGTTCATATTTTTGGTTCTGTATGTTGATGACATACTATTGGCTAGTAGCGACCTTGGTTTACTACATGCTACAAAGGATTATCTCTTTAAGAATTTTGAAATGAAAGATATGGGAGAGGCTTCCTATGTGATAGGAATAGAAATATTCCGTGACAGGTCACTTGGTATTTTGGGGTTATCTCAGAAAGTATATATTGACAAAGTTCTAGAGATATTTGGCATGATGACATGTTCCTCTAGTCCTGTTCCACTGCATAAAGGAGACAAACTTGATCTTACGCAGTGTCCACAGAACAAATTGGAACGTAAAGAAATGGAAAAATATCCTTATGCTTCTCTAGTAGGGAGTCTGATGTATGCACAGGTCTGTACAAGACCTGACATTAGTCATGCTGTTGGCATGCTGGGTAGATTTCAAAGCAACCCAGGAATCACTCATTGGAAAGCTGCAAAGAAAGTGCTGAGATACCTCAAGGGAACAAGAAATTATATGCTCACATACAGAAAATCAAGTCACCTACAGGTGACTGGTTATTCCGATTCAGATTTTGCTGGATGTCCTGACACCAGACTTTGCACTCTTGGTTATGTGGAGCTTTTATGTGGAGGTGCAATATCATGAAAAAGTCAGAAATCAGAGTTACTTTACACATCCACCATGATGGCTGAGTATGTGGCATGTTATGAGGCTGCAATTCAGGGAACATGGTTGCGTAACTTTATCTCTCAATTTGGAGCTTTGAGTTTCATCTCTAAGCCATTAACTCTTTACTGTGACAATGAAGCTGCAACCTTCTTCTCCAAGCATGACAGGATATCTAAGGGAGCCAAACACATGGACCTTAAATATCTATCACTAAAGTAAGATGTTAGATTACAGAAATTTGTAATAGAGTCCATACGTACGGATTTCATGATTGCAGACATATTCACGAAAGGACTACCTCCAAAGACCTTTCAGGGTCATACTGAAAGCATGGGACTTGTAGATAGTTCTTGATTATTATTTTCTGCCTTATATTTCTCTACTTGTATTGGACATTTATTGAGCTCTTAATGCATATCTACATCTGCCATTTCTGTTTTTCCATTGTGTACATATTTATGTTTGGATGAATAATAAACAGAAACAGTCTTTAAACAAAGACATTATGAGACCATTACGTCAATCTCTTATTATGGTCTAGTTATGCAAGTTGTAAATGACGTAGTACATGGAAGTAAGCATATTGCAAAATAATGTGTGCACGCCATGACTCTCATTCACAACCGAATTAGCCAAGACACTTATGTTAACCGACTAAAGAAGTGTTTAGCATATAATGCGCGCCTTATGATTCCTAAAATGAAAACATTAATGGATCGTCCTATTGACCAAGTGGGAGACTGTAAGGAAATTACTTTTAGGTCTTTTACTTAGACCACAAGTCCTTACCTTTCCATAAATTATGGTCATTATAGGAATCCCGTTTTCATAGGATTCATGCTATCTCTTAATCATATAACGTTTCCTAAAGAGATATATTCCATAACAAACTCTCCCTTGATGGACGGTTGAGATTAAAACTAATGGAACCCTAATTGGAATATACTTGGTCCTCTCTCCACCTATAAAATAGAGTCTTTCCTCCATCACAAAGACTCACTCACAAAATTCAACACATTAAGGCTTATAGGCAAGGAGAGAGAAACTGAAGTTATTCCCTAAAGTTTTCTTGGCGGATCTCAACATCAACATCAGACAGCAGGATCGGAAAGCTCTCTGCATCAAGATGTCTGGAGGTAATCTTTAATTAAATCCTTCTCGTGACAATCATGTTGTTCTCGATCTTAAGGTTCATGTTAATTATAGACTAACATAACCTTGCTGTGCTGTGTTGCATGAGCGGTGTCAAATGAAAACCCCGTTATCGTCTTCCTCCAGCCACCTGCAATCTCCACATTGCATTTCCCTTGTTCAATGACAGTAGAGAGGTAACAATTGAGAGGGGAAAAGGAAAAGGTTATTACTTTGCAGGACATGAAGGCAAATATCAGGCATGACCAGGCAAACATGCATTACGTGGGCCTCCCAAAGGTAGAAACATCTTCAGTAGGAGGCGGCATGCATATATATATAAATATATGAAAAATATATGGAGTGAGGTACACTTCCCTTTTTGGAAAGTTTCAAGTACAGAAATGACTTTTCAAGTAGATAATTATCGTGAGGGATAGATGCATAAGAATATTCCCTTATATATATAAAATATAATATAATATAAAGTGTAGAGAATGACAAAATGAAGGAGTCGATGACAAGCACGTAAAACTGCTGTTTTATATATGGCTAGTGGGAGGTACGTGCGTTTATCGTCATGATATATTTATTGTCATAACAAAGGTTAAACGTACAGTTGTTTAGTTCTAATTATGTGTGCTTGAGTTCATTAGTAAAGATGAAAGTACATGATCCTCAATCTGAGGTACATAAATCCTCAGAACTACTAAACAAAAAGAGAGAAAGCAAAACAAATGCACCAATCAATCGATTAGAAGAATCATAAAAAATATTGAGATGAAATGTGAATCGAGATGAATACGATATTGATAACAATACCTTTAAAAAAGATGTTAAAAAGAGACATGCAGCAGTAGTGAGGTATTCTTTTTTTTTTTTTTTTCTTCTTTAGACTTTGAGACGAAATTGATTAATTGATGAGAGGGAGGCGAGATACCTGAGAAGGAAACGACTTTCCAGAGCAACAAAAACATAACCTCAAGATCAAATGTTTCTTATACATATAAGAAAAATGGAAAGGAGCAAGAAGAGTTAAGATATTTGTCTAGGCGGTGGTTAAAAGGGCAAAAAAAGAAAAAGATGAATAAATAGGATCTCCTTTTGTTACACATAACGGGATTCTAATGAAATTATTTTTATTGTATGATATAAAGAACGAAACATAGAGCGGAATGCAAATAACAACCTCTACTAAAAAAAATGCCCTTTTTTGAAGATAAAAAATGTTATTCTAATTGTCTCATTTTTTGAATTCCACTAATCAGACATAGAATTCAAATAATTCAAAAAGAGAACAAGGCTTCCTATAATGACTGCCAAGATGTAGAATTCCTGAAAAAAAATTAATTCAGCCAAATACCCTAGTTAGGCTTCTAAAATTCCAAACTTTGAAGCATCCCATAATTTGGGGAATTCAATGAAACAAGGAATGTCAAGTATCCAAAATCCCAAAACATGGGGCATTCTAAATTCACAAAAAAACTCATTAAAGGCTCATTAGTATGTGCAATGGCATCATTCAAACTATTGGCTAAATATACTTAGTCATTCCAAATTGGCAACAAAAGGAAATTATAGTCATTTTTCCCTACCTGCCCATTTGAGAGGCTTGAAAAGTGCACACTCGGGCTTGGGGTTGGGTTTAAAGTTTATTAGTCAGTTCCTCAACTCGGCCCACCCCGGGCCATGAACACCCCTACAAATGAAATGCCTTGTACCATATAATACATGGTGTTTTATTGCATTAAAAAATAGCCATAATTTACCTTTGATCGATCCAATGGTCTATTTCATTTTGTTGAAGTGACATTTGAGCTTGTTGCCACAATCAGTGATCTTATAACTATATTGATTGTACGTAGCATGAGATCAATTGTCAATAAAAAATTAACACTTGTTTTATAAGGAAAAGGATAATTGGTAATTCTAACTACAATGAAGCATGCACATTTACAAAAACTTATCTTGCATAGTAGCATTGTTTGACAAATCCCCAATTGCAAGTCTCATTTACTCCTCTCATATCTAAGATCGCTTGCTCCTGCAAAAAGTGAATAGATCATGTTAAGTGCAACCATGTACAAGCATCCCAAGTGTACAGCAATTGATCGAACTCATCGACAATAAAGTACATAGCTTTCTTGCCTTGAGTTCTAAGGACTATCCAAGTAAGGTTTCTTTTCATGGGTTTTATATATAGTAACAAAATCAAAACATATCAGCACCAAGTAGCATCTAAGAAAAGAAAATGAATGAGGATTGAGGAAACCTGATGCTTACTTCATCTATTATGGATTTCCACTTCATTGCAATCTTTTGTTCAATAGAATCAAAGAGATTAACCACCATGAGTTCCATGACAATTGATAGCAATGTGAATGGAACTCATCAAAATGAATGAATGGTGAATGTTAGATGTCTTACAGTTAAAACACTTTTTTTAATCTAGTTAGCCTCTTTATATTCTTTGCTCAAGTCATCCTTGCCATCAATCACTCATTTAAGCGAAGGCATAGAAATTGCTCATAAACCCATCAATTCAAACGACATAAATTTTAATTGCATGTAATCCATAATTAAACAGTCTTTAAAATGCATTCATATAAATAGAAGTGCATAACTTTAATAAACAATTGATCAAATAAAATCCACTATCCCAAGTAAGGTTTCTTTTCTTGGGTTCTATAGTAGCAAAATGAAAACATATCAGCAGACTAATCATAGATAGTAGCATCAAAGAAAAGAAAATGAATGAGGAAATATTGTGCTTACTTCATCTGTCTTTGATTTCTACTTCCGACCCCGTTCTTTGTGACCTTTTGTGTACAAATCAAAGAGAAGACTTAACCACCATGAGTTCCATGAAAATTGATAGCAACCTAAATGGGAACCATGAAAAGGAATGAATGACAAATGTTAGATGTCATACAATCAAAACACTTGTTTAACCTAGATTAGCCTCCTTATATTCTTTGCTCAAGTCATCCCTATCATAAAGCACTCATTTAAGTGAAGACATATAAATTGCATATAAACCCATCAATTCAAATGACACAAATTTTAATTGCATATAATCCATAATTAAATAGTTTTGAAATTGCATTCATAAAAATAGAAGTAGGTCACTTTAATAAGAAATTGATAAATTAAATTCCATCATTTATATTGAGAAGAAAAGAAACAAGAAGAGAACGGAGAGGGAGTTTCATACATGAAGAGAAAGAAGGCAGTCGGAGCATGTTTAGACATGTTTAGATCATTCACCTTCTTTTACTTTTTACCCTTCTTTGCCTTAGGCTTACATGATATTGCCTCCTTCCCAACATTTTAAAATCAAATAAATAAGCAAAAGAGGGATAACATAAGAATGAGATTGAAACCTTGAAATAAGACAAAAAAAAAAAAGGATTGTGAAGAAATGTGCCTTTATGCATACTTTTCTACTATTGTAACCTTTTCAACTACTTGAGTTGAGACTAAACAAAACAGTGAAATGACCAGAAACCCTAGAAAGTCGAATAACATCAAATGGAATAGAAGGAAGAGCTGAGAGTACTTAAGTTCATCTTAATAAAGGAATTAGGACTCCACGTAGGTCTGCATGTGAATGAGTCCCATAGGAACATTCTCATTACAAGCTTCACTACAAAAGAAATAGAACAAACTACTCCATTACCCTGAAAATCATAAGATATAGAACTCACCGATCTAACAACACTAAAGTGTTTAATAGAGAAATTTTGGGCTTCGTATAATAACAGGATATGGAATTAACTCCAAAAACCCATAAGATCTTAACAAGGACATTCAGGTTACCTCACTACAAAACAAATAGAAGAATCCTAACCTATAAGCCCTCAAAATCATAAGACATCGAATTTTCTAAAAAAAACCGATAACGTTTTTAATTGGGAAATTATAGGTTTCCTCTAAGGAGAAAACAGAACACAAATGCATTAATGCAGTTCATTTGTTTGACAAATTTACTGAGAGAGATACGGATAGATATATTTCTTAAAAATTGAAAGTTTGGTAAACATTTTAAAGGGGAGAATATAAAGAAGAAGTTTAGACGTAAACACAGAAAAGAGGGGGGAAACGTGAATTTAAAAAAGCGAGAAATAAATCAAAATGCAAAAGAATGCTAGCTGGTAAAAGCTCTTCCATCATGTAGTTGTTACTAAAATGAAAAAAATTAATTCATATTCAAACGTAGTACAATTATTCATCTTTAAAATAAAATAAAAAACTCTTGAATTATTGGGTATGATTCATATAGTTGTATCTGATTCTGATCAAATCCGAAAGGGGAAAAGCTTAATCATTAAACAAATCGCTCTACAGTTCAAAATAATTAAAAACCTTTCTACCATCAATTTTATCTTTATATATCCAAATTCACCATAACAAAATTAAAATAACTAATTTAAATTCAAGTAGGCATAAATTCCAACTGAGAACACAAATGTTTAACAAAACGTGAAGAAAATAAAAGGAACACAAATGCATTATCATTTGCTCTACCAGAATTTCCTTTCAGTGTATATCAAATGTGCCTTCACAAATCACTTAAAAAAAGAACCTACACAGTTTCATAAAGCATTTAATCATATCACAAAATCAATTTCCAAATTCCAAAACCAAATTAAGTTCTACACAGTTTCAGAACAGAGTGTAACAATATAATAGAACCAATCATTCCTACCAATGCTCCATAAAGTACATAGAAAATCAAACACTGCATGCCCAACAAAACTAAATCACAATAATAGTAATAATAATAATTCATATGATTTTATTATGTCACAAACTCAAGTTCCTTTAATTATTATTGGTATAGAAAAAGTGCAGAAAAGGACAAAATGAAGAGTCGACGACAACCAGTCAGAGCCCAATTCGGGCTTTGGTTTAGAATATGGCTCAATTAGTAATTGGGCCAGGCTTGATTGAGTAATAAAAAACCCAAAGTCTAGCCTGCCACACGGCCCACACCCACCGAGATTAATGTGGTCACCGATCATATGAGCACCAGTGCTCACGTGGGAAGGGCCTATATTAAAATTTTTTCTTTTCCTCATTTTAACCTAGTCTTTTGTATATGCCGTGCTTTAAAAGAGGGGTTAAAAAAACTATCAAATATGAACTCTTTGAAAAGTGTGTGGTGGGGTGGGGCCCACCTAGGACCCAGATGGCGATGGGCATAGGGTGGATTTCAAGGACTCACTGGGACCCTCCTTTTTGCAAAGAATCAGTCTCAACCGTGATTTCTATCATCTCTATCTAGTCCCCAAAAATCTAATGGTCAAAAGTTCATTCAGATCAGTACATAGTCGAACCAACGGTTTAGTAAATTTGAATCTAATTGAAAGTTGGTAGACATGTGCAATTCAAGGGGGTCATATGTTTGGTCCATTTGGATGGACCAAGGGTGGGTTCCTCAAGCGTAAGTTTACGAGATTTTATCGTAACTCGCGCTTAGGAGATCCTTGCCCCTATGTATATAAAGGGTAAGGCTCTCCTAAGCTTAAGCTTAGGATAAAATTCCATAAGCTAACACTTTTGGGGCCCATCCTGAGTCCATCGAAATGGCCCAAACACACGACCCCCCTAAATTGCACATGTCCACTAACTTTTGGTCATTTCCAAATTTACTAGACCGTTGGATTGACTGTGTACCAATCCGAATGGACCATTGACCATTAAACTTTTGGTACCCATATGGAAATGATAGAAACAACGGTTGAGGCTGATTTTTTTGCAGAAAGGAGGGTCCTAGGGAGTCCTTGAAATTCCCCCCATCCTCATCCCCATGTGGTCCCCAGGTGGGCCCCACCACATAATTGAGCTTACTTCAGCTTATCTTATGCTAAGCTTCAACTTAGGAGAGCTGGCCCATATATAAATATATATATAAGGAACCGGTCATGTAAGGACAGTCCTTACGGTCTGCACAGTTCAGAACGCACACTGGGATCCACCTTATGACCCATCCAAATTGTCCACACATTCACAACCCCCTTATAGGCACTGAATCCCATGAATTTGTATGGATTTGGATGAATTAGATCGTTGGATTAAGGGTCAATTTTTCTTATTTGATATAAAGCTACTAAACTTGTGAACCATGGATAAAGGGGTGAGAGGTATTAGGTTGACTTCAAATTTGATATGTAGGTTTGTCTCACTTGGATCATTCGGTCCCCCTCTGTCCCATGACAAGTGGGCTCTCATGGTGGGCCCCACTAGGCGGTCCACACCATAAGTTGTAAGGACGATCCTTATAGGACCGGTGCAGACTGGTTCCATATATATATAAATATGGGGAGGGGCTAGGCCCACCATTAGATTATGAGAAACTACCCAATCTTAGATTAATAAATATCAGAAACTTGATATTTTTGATCTCATGGTAAGCCCACCTCTTGTTGGAGTGAAATCGGATGAGGATTGATTAATTTGTTTCTTTCTTTTTATAAGTGGTCCCTCAATGGAGGGGGCATGTTTCTTATAAAAAAAACCTGATATTCTCATTATTTCATCGTGTGCCCAACTTTATTGTATAGTGAAGAATATGGTTAAAAAGGAATGTCAATTAAAATAATTTGCAATGCACTCGGTTCCAATACATCTCTTGGTTTCTCCTTTTAACACATTTCCTATTTTTTCTCCCATCTCCTAAAAAATAGGTCTGTTATTGTCTTTCTACAACCACAATGTGAGGTGGCATTATTTATGGGACAAGTAAAATGGGGCATAAACACCCCTTTTGAAATAAGGAGTTTTTGAGAATTTCATATATATATATATATATATATATCTTGGAGAGGGAAAGAAGGAGAGAGGATACAAATGGTGAGGCTTTCCAAGGAGAGAGAGGATACATGCCCCTCATAAGGAAATGCCAAAAGTAGTTCTTTGGTTTGGATCCAAAACCAACCATATATCTCCTTATTATGGTGGACAACATATTGTGATTGTTTAAATTAAAGATTATTCTCGATTTGCAGCGAATTTCAAGAGAGATTGGAGAATTTAAGATGATTAAGAAGGAAATTAGAAAGAAAGATTTAACATTAGATTAGATTGAGGGGAGATTTAAATTTGAAAAGATAAAAGGACAAAATGTTATAATTAATAGGAGAGATTTTAGAGGACTTAAAAGGAAGGAATAAAGAGATAGTTATTGTGATTTGACCAGGTTGCTTACATTTCTAATATGACCTACAGAATTTGATTTAGTGTTTTGGAAACAATATTAAATTTAGTTTAACTAAAAATCTTATTTTGAAAATCTTATCTGGCTTCAGCTGGCATTCACAAGAGATGTGGCACCGTGAGGTTGATTAGATTAAATTGAGGGAAGATTTAAATTTGAAAAGATGAAAGGACAAAATGTTATAATTAAAAGTAGAGATTTTAGGGGTGTTAAAGGAAGGAATAAAGAGAGATTTATTATGATTTGACCAACTTGCTTACATTTCTATGTGACCTAAAAAATTTGATGTTTTGTTTTGGAAACACCCGTAAATTTAGTTAAACTAAAAATCCTATTTTGAAAATCTTTTCTGGCATCAATTGTGATTTCAGCTGGCATTCATAAGAGCTCTCATGCGGTGCCGTGAGGTTTGATAACGCTAATTGAAATAAACGCTTATGATTAGATTAAATTGAGGGAAGATTTAAATTAGAAAATATAGAAAGGACAAAATCTTCTAATTAATAGGAGAAATTTTAGGGGAGTTGAAAGGAAGAAAAAAGGAGAGATTAATTTTGACCTGACCAACTTGCTTACATTCTTAATATGACCTAAAAAATTGATGTATTGCTTTAAAAACACCCTTAAATTTAGTCAGAATAAAAATCTTATTTTGAAAATCCTATCTTGCATCAGCTGTGATGCCACATGGCATTTGTGAGAGCTCAGATATGGGATCGTAAGGGTTGAGAACATTAATGTAGCGTCCTCTAGAACAGGGCCACCTATTGGTTATATATATATATATATATATATATATAATGAGGCCAACTCTCCTAAACTTAAGCTTAGGATAAGGTAAGCTCAAGTGTGTGGTGGGGCCCACCTGGGGACCCACATGGGGATGGGGGTGGGGTGGGATTTCAAGGACTCCTTAGGATCTTCCTCTCTGCAAAAATCAGCCCCAACCGTCGTTTCTATCATCTCCATATGGGCCAAAAAGTTTAATTGTCAATAGTCCATTGGGATCGATACATAGTCGATGCAACAGTCCAGTAAATTCGGATCTGACTGAAAGTTGGTGGTCATGTGCAATTTAGAGGGGTCATGTATTTGGTCCATTTGGATGGACCAAAGGTTGGCCCCACAAGCATGAGCTTATGAGATTTTATCATAGCCTTGATCTTAGGAGAGCCTTACTCATATATATATATATATATATGAGCAAGGCTCTCCTAAGCCCCTATATGAGCAAGGCTCTCCTAAGTTTAAGCTTATGATATTATTCCGTAAGCTAACACTTCTGGGGCCCATCCTAGATCCATCCAAATGGACCAAACACATGA
This sequence comes from Litsea cubeba, assembly GCA_012931725.1. Taxonomy (NCBI): domain Eukaryota; kingdom Viridiplantae; phylum Streptophyta; class Magnoliopsida; order Laurales; family Lauraceae; genus Litsea; species Litsea cubeba. The sequence goes on from CM022955.1 coordinate 3,471,401, forward strand.
CCCCCTTAAATTGCACAAGTCCACCAACTTTTGGTCAAATCCGAATTTACTAAACTGTTGGATCGACTATGTACCAATTTGAATAGACCGTTGACCATTAAACTTTTGGTGCCCAGATGGAGATGATAGAAATCACGATTGGGACTGATTTTTTGTAGGAAGGAGGGTCCCAGGGAGTCCTTGAAATCCCCCCACCCCCATCCCCATGTGGATCCCTAAGTGGACCCATTTCGCAATTGAACTTACTTCAGCTTACCTTATCCTAAGCTTAAGCTTAGGAGAGCTGGCCCCTATATATATATATATATATATATAAAGAGAGAGAAGAGTTTTTAGGTGCGCCCGATGCGCATCTTACGCATCGGGGGTGGGGTCCACCTGGTGGCCGATCTGAATGGACCTCGTACACACCCTGAATTTCACATGGGGCCTATCTTTCCATCCATCCGATGTACTGTACACCGTTGGATCAACTGGACACTCATCCGAATGGACTATGCACCGTTAAACTTGTGGGGCCCAGATGGAGATGATAGAGGTGGGGCATATGGCTGATTTTTTGCAGCTATAAAGGGCCAGGGGGGATCGAAACAGTCCTAGGTGGGGCCTCATGTGGTTCCCATGTTGAAAGGTGGAACCGGACCCGACCAGACCCGTACTCGTACCCTTACCTGTTTACTTATTGGAACCTAAATAATGACCCAAGCCCAATTATTAATTGGGGACCCATTTACATCCCTATTAAGCACCCTAGCAAGGCCCACATTCAAACAAAGGGTGTACATATTTTGTAAATGAGCTCAGCTTGGGCCTGAGTTGTAGGCCTGTGGGTTGAATCTAGTTATCAGTATAAGGCTTGATAATGGGCTACGCTTTGATAAGCTTTTGCCTGGCCAACCCATTAACACCCTATTGTTTTTTTTTTTGGTAAGAAAAACCCCGACCTTAAACGACCAAACATGGCTAGAATATTATTATCATGTTTCTCGTTTTAGTAAGACAAATTTTCTTAAATTATCATAATCAAGTGATCTTCAAAAGACAAAGTTATAAGATTTTTTTATATAGACCCCCTAAGGTTTATTTGATTTATAAATAGGCCCCTACGGTTTCAATATTTGTATATACCCCCTGCCTTCTCATTGTAATACCTTTCATGTCCCAAAATTAGTAGCCTTACATTCACCCTAAGTTCTTTAGAGTAAAATGACATTTTTGCCGTTCTCTTTATTCATATATGCATATTTTCAAAGGGAGATGCTCTTACGAGAGGTGAGGGCCCCCACCCTATTTCTCACAGTAAAGGTGAGAGATGCTCTCATAGAAGCATCTCCCATTTTCAAAAGCTTGAATTTGTTTTTTTATAAATCGTTTAATAAGAACAATTACTATAGTACATTCAGTGGGAGAGAGTAACGTACACTACATAAATCCATTTTTATCAATACGGGGCCCATTTCATCAAATCTAAATTGATCACAAAGAAAATCAACACTTGTACTTATAATTGGTTATAATTGACCCAGTCCGTGCACAATCGCAAATTAGATTAATGAAAGTCTCAAATACATTATTAGGTGTCATTGTTGACACCAAAAATGTCACTTTGCCTCTTCAAGATCCAAAGAGCTACACGAAGTCGCAACCTGCCAAAAATAGGCAATGCTGCTTCCAAAAATCAAATCTTGTCAGAATCAAACAAAAACTGCAAGATTCTTCAAGACAGCCAAAAGAGGAGTACACAAGAAGTTTCGGGCCATTTCAAAATCATTTGACCTAACTTCGCTTCTCAGACAGCCGAAAAGGAGCTCTCGGCAGCAAAAGCATCGGAGACACCAAATCTTCGATCAGGGCCGATGGATAGTCTCAAAATACTTCCAAAAGGCTCCACGTCAAGTTCCGAGTCAAACCGACAACGTTTGACCCTACATCAACCCTCGAACAGCTAAATCAAGCCTCTCGGCGGCGAGAACCACCGAGGCCATTACTCATCAGATAGAGCACATGGACGGCTTCAAAATGCTTATAAAGGGCTACACGTCAAATTTCAGGTCATTTCCATAACATTTGACCATAGTTTGACGCTCGGAAGCCAAATCAGGCCTCTCGGCAGCAAAGCTCTCCGGGACCATGGTTTCCAAGACAGAGCCTATGGATCATCTTAAAATGACTCCAATAGGTTCCCTGTCAAATTTCAAGTCAATCGGACATCGGTTGACCGCACATCAAACCGCGACATCTTCATCGCGACAAAAAGCAAGTCTACTGGTGATAGGACCCCAAACGGCTTCAAAACTCAAACAAAAGCCTATGGTTGGTCTTATTTACTGCTCAGGAGGCTTCACACCAAATTTCAGGTCATTCCGACATCGTTTGACCCAGTTTCAGCTTCTGACGGAAAATCGGCAGCTCTGCGCGACAAAGTCTTCGGCTTTCTCAGGAAATTGGAAACTTTGCAAAATAAAAAGCAAGGATTCTCATCAGGTTTCCTACAAAGAAATTAGGCCAATAAATGGTCAAAATGTCAAGGAAAAGTACAGGAGAAAAAAGAATCGAAAAACATCAAAAACGGACACAAAACGGGACACAAAAGGGGGAAAACCCCCCAGGGTCGCAGACCCCTGCGACCCTGGCCCAGGGTCTCCTGCGACCTTGGAACCCGGGGTCGCCGGGAAGGCCCGGGAAACCCCGGTTTTCGCCGTTTTTTCGCGATTCGAAGAGCCCAGCCTCTGGTACTTTCAAAATTCATGCTTTTGAGACACCAAGTCCTCTGACATCCGTCCAAAACACGGGTCAATCGTCAAGAGTATCGAAAACAATATTGATCGCCACCCGGTCAACCAAAAAAAGTGTGCTTTCTACCCAACCGATCGAGAAATCGACAGGACAGATGGCACCGACCCGCTGTTGGCAACAAACACCTGAGATTACATGGTCATCTGATGTCGATCTACATGAAGACCCATCGATGATCATCGACAGAAGAATCCCAAAAGACGTGGCACGGCCCGCGACTCTTCAGCTGCTCGACGACCACTTAATGCGATTAATTGACTAGCTTTATTACAGTCATTAATCCATTTCTTTGGACGGCCCAATCAGAAGCAAGCATTCGGGAGTTACAAGTCAAGAGATTCATGGCATTTAACCCATGAAACTCCTCCCATCATGGCGATTAAAGGCGATTAAATGCCCTCAATCTCCTCCGGCCAATCAGAAGCCAAGAAAAAGGAGTTACAAAATAAACAATTCAATTTTGTAACTCCTCCCATTATGCAGCTTTATGATAATCAAGGCTCATAAACCCTCCTAAATGGCTACCTAAAAGCCTATAAATAGGAGAGCTTTCCAAGAAGACAGAGAGAGACAGAGACAGACAACGAAAATCACAGACAGAAGCATAGAAATCCAGAGAAAGGAAAAAGAGAGAAAACTCTGCGGAAGTTCTACACCGGCCACCGCAACAAGGTGACAAAAGTCCCTTGGGGGGTACCCCCCCAAGGTCGTTGCCTTCTCCTCCTGCCTCCAATGGCTTAGATATGGCTTTTCAGCCCGTCTACTCGGCTTTTTATTGGACATAGGACCTTCTTTTGGTCTTTGTCCTCTAAAAACCTGAGGTTATAGCCAAGCCAAGCGAATCAATAGCATCCTCTGTTCTCATCTGCATGGATGATGGCGAAGCCCACATATGGCTTGCGACCGTCAATCTAAACGAGTCCCCCACAATCTCCTGAGAAGTTAGATCCTCCTTTTCTTGCTTTTCATTGTAGTTTGTATTTTTTCAAAAGAGACAAAAATCACAATTCTTGTCTTTCATTATTGATAAGGATTGTAAATCGGCTATAAACGCCAAAAATCGGCTATAAACGCCAAAATCGGCTATAAATGCCAAAAAAATCGCCTTTCACGGCAAACCAAGAAAAATGTCTCTTTTCTTAAATATATGTGCAATGGAAAACTTGAAAGAAGTTGATTTCCTTTTTACTTGTGAAGGTTGATCTCCGGATCACCACTTGCAATTCCAAGTAAAAATAGAAAATCTGGCACACCCACACAAAAAAAGAAATGTTGATGCACGCCCCTGCCCCCTGGTTACGAAAGGGTCGGAACCAAACGGACTCCCACGTCCGCCGACCTCGGTAGGAACCGAGCATTTGGAGCGCGGTCCATCAGTCATGTGCATGGGAGAACTTGAGAGAGACTATTGGGACCTGGGATAAAATAATGGTATTTTTATAAATAATGACATACTTATATTTTTTTAAAACTTAAGGGTAAAGTTGTCATTTTTATAAAAACTCAACACAAATCTTTTGGTGGGCGCTATGACTAGTAAATTTGGGGATATGGAAGGTATTAAATTGAAAAGGTAGGAGGGTATATGTAAATACTGAAACCACATGGGCCTATTTACAAATTCTATAAAGCCTAGGGCTATATACAAAGAAATTAAGTTATAATCTTTCTCATTTTAGGAAGACAGATAATCACAGTGTTGCTGATAGGATAATGTTTCCATACTAGTCATGGTTCCGAAGAAAATGTTTCCATACGAGTCATGTTTCCATACTAGTCATGGTTTCTTAACACTATATGCACATCATTACTGGTTTCTTAACCACATTTTGGACGACAGTGTTATCTTTATAAGTTTGTTGATTTCTCGATTGTGGAGAATAGTGTTATATATTCAATCTCTTCTGGTATATATTTTAATGTTTGATAATTTGCATGTGATTTTCAAACTTGTTTGTTTTGATGGCAAAAGAAATTTGCAAGAAGTTAATATTGGTTATAGTAGGGTCGTAGAGGGCACTCTTGAGATAGGGAGGATTAGTGTCTTGAATTGCTCATCACCATCAAATTTATTTTTTGGGATATAAAAGATATTAAAATGATAAAGTAGGAATTTATAACTAAATATTAAAACAATAAGGACTTGTTTCTAAATCCTAGAAACCTTACACGTATATATATATATATATATATAAACCAATTTAATATAATTGAAATAGAACTAAGCGACAAGGTGTTTACAATCGTTGCTCACTTGTTAGGGACATATGTAACATTTTGATTGTGTGAGTGTGAGTCTCTTATCAAGTTAAAAAAAACATAAAAACGCGAAAATGGCTAATGTAGACTTTACCCATACCAAAGTTTCCGGTCAAATCATTACATGGGCCACGCCTACACCTAGGCCCAACTTAACTCCGGATAGTTTTATATTTTTGTATCCGGTTGGGCTTGATCCTGAGCTTTCTTGATGGTGGATTAATGGATCCAGCCTCATTATATGGCTCAACAATGGGTCAAACCAGACCATAACACACCACTAAAAATGATCAAAAAGTAGATGTATGGCTAACTTACAATATAGTATACTATATGTAACTTTTATTTAAAACAGTCATATTATACTCTCTCTTTTTTTCATGACACCGGAATTCATGTATACTGCACTATGGCCCTAACCATTTGAGCATCCATCGTGATTTCCAACATTGACTGATATTATTATTTCATTATCAGCAATAAATGAGTCCCACTCTATGATCCCAACGTTAGATAGGTCCCACTTTATTACAAATGTTTGGTGGATTTCATCGTGACCACAGTTGAAATTTGGTGTGTGAGCATTGTAATTTCAAACATGAAACGAATAATACAACAATGACAAACAGTTAAAGGGTCCACTGTTATTATATAACCACATTGATGGTTTCATCGGAATTCTGATTAGATAGAAAACATCACTTTTTACCATTAGACAACTCCCATTTTAATAACCACCATGAGAGGGCTCCAAAACGATTACTCATTGATAGATCCTACCCGGGGTAAATCTTTTCTATTTTACGCATAGATCTGGTGAGTCTTCAAATTAGCAAATAGTATAGTTTATATTCTATTGAGATTTGCAAAGATTATGAATTACCATAATAAGCACAAGATTACCAAAGATGAGATTTCAAGATATCCAAATTAATTAACCTGTTGAGATTTCGTTTTGTGTCCATACACCCCAAGATAGAAAGAACATGATACATGTGTATGTGCATTTCCATCTTTTAGACAGACAGATAATCACATTACTATAGTCATAAAGTAGGACATCTATATACGATTCTCATCGACTCTTTACACTACCCACCAGCTTTGCACAGCAAACTCCTATAAGGTTTGCATATTTGTAGGTGATTTTCTATCATTTCCTCTATTATCAAAGAATAGTGATATCTTTTCTATCTCTACAAATATCTTATAGTTTGACGATTTTCAAGTGGTTTTCTAATTTGTTTGTCTCAATGGCGAAAGCAATTTGTAAAAAGTTAAGGTTGGTTTTAGTAGCCCTCGTTTTGCTTTCTACTCAGGGGGTTGCCATTGCAACAAAAATAAAAAACCTTGCAGATAAGCCTACAATCAAGACCATTAATCAAGTGATCTTATAGGATAAAGTTATAATCTTTCTTGTGTTAGTAAGACAAATTTGCCTAGACTATTATAATTAAGTGATCTTCAAAAAATAAAGTTATAATCTTTCTCGTTTTGATAAGATAGATAATCACATTGTTGCTGAGATAACGATAGGATAATCTTTCCATACATTAGTCATGGTTTCTTAACACTATATATACACATCATTCATGGTTTCTTAACCACATTTTGGATGATAGTGTTGTCTTTATAAGGTTTGTCGATTTCTCCATTATAGAGAGAATAGTGTTATTGTGTCTATCTTAATGCTTGATCATTTGCAGGTGGTTTTCTAACTTGTTTGTTTCGATGGCGAAAGAAATTTGCGAGAGCTTAATGTTGGTTTTAGTAGCCCTCGTTCTGCTCGGTGTTCAAGGGGCTGCCGCTGCAGCAGGAAGGAAAAACCTCACCGATTTGGAAATAAAGAAAGAGCTTAGACGTCTCAATAAGCCTGCAATCAAGATCATTAAGGTGGTTCCATTGATTCTTTCATATGGACTTTTTTTTTTTTACTGTTTCCAATAAGCATCTACTATCTCTTAGGTGACTATGGGTTTCTCAGGTTTGGGGCAAGTGTGAGTTTTCTTTTACTTTTATCTCGAGTTGTCTTGGGGGTGGGTTTGCATCTCGTTTGCATGTATAGACCCAAGAAATTGAATGTTTGCATGTATCGACCGAGGAAAAGCTCATTATGTTTGGGTGGGGGCCTTCAGAGCTGATACCTTATACTTGGGTCTGCCCCCATTGGGTCATACCAATGTGGCCCACTGTTGGGATAGGGTTTGCTGTCATCAATGGCCTTTTACCTTGACTATCACATTCACCATTCTTTGAGAATCCCCTTAAATTTATATTGATTGCACATATTGAAGGAAATGTGAGAGATGATGTTTAGATTTCTCGAGAGGAGTGATTCACGACGTAGAGATAGAGAGATTGCAGTATTCTAAAAATGATGTAGAAATAGAAATAATTCATTGATGAAATATTCATGAAATACAAAAACTTGTATCAATCATTATGAGCTTTTCGAATAAATATAAATATATGTTACTGTAATTTTAATGAGATACTATCATACTAATATTGGTATCATTAAATATTAAAAAATATATATATATTTTAATAATAAAATATTAATATGATATTGATGTTAATATATATTATCATCATACGTTAATACTATCATAGAATACTTATTATCATAATATAATGAGTCACGATCACCATTTTATGCTCATTTTGGTCTCTACTAAAAACTGTTGAAGTCTTATTTTTCTTAATAAGAAGAATGCTAAAACTGATTAAAATACATCAATGCTAAAGATGTTAGATCAAGAAAATTGTGATGGCACCTTTCTCACAATTAGTGCCCAAGATCAACTGCCGGTGCTGGCAGGAATGCGAGTGTTGCTAGGGTACGCACCACTCACTCCCATAGCACCAGGAATCGATCTCTAGGTGGGCAGATTATTTCCCTTCTTCCAGCCCACTGGGCCAACTAGCAAAAAATGAAAAAAGAAAAAAAAACCCGGTGTTGGAACATCACCAAGGCAGAGGTTCCTAAAAGGGTCTGGGTTGCTCAAGGCTAGGTTCTGGCTTGTGGTTTTAGGTACCTGAGGCTGGCTTGGATCTAAATTTTTGGCCTATTTAATATATGATTTGGGCTTGGATTATGTGCTAGAAAGTTCAAAGCTGGGCCCAGACTGGCCCAAATTGACTAAATGGGCAGGCTTCAGTCTGATATTTTCTAAGGTGGGCTGAGTTCAGGGCATGAACTTAAGGCCCATATCGAGCTTAAACTGGACAAGGGCCTGTATTACTAAAGACACACATGGCCATGCCGAGATATGCCTCAGCCTGGCTCGGACTGGCCCATCCACAACCTGGCTATGTGAAAAACAGTGCTGTTAAGGCAGCGTGATATTTTTGATAGTTGTGAATTTTGGGAAAGCTCAAGGATTACAATTTTATTAGAGTATCATTATATCATAACAAGTAATATATATGGCACAGTTGGGGCAAGGCTACAATGATATACTACCATAGTGGACTAATATTAAGTCTTTCCCCCAAAGGCCCATCTCTTACCGTGCGTGCAAGCATGACTTAACATTTAAAGCATATGTGCAATCCTAATACTCAATGATAAATATTGATTGTTTAGTCTAAAGGTGATGGATGATGTATGCTCTTTTTATCATTGTGGCTACAGAGTGAAGATGGTGATATCATCGACTGTGTTGATATCTATAAGCAACCTGCATTTGATCACCCGTCGCTCAAAAATCACACCATACAGGTTTTTTTCCATTTCCTCAGATGTTGTATCTACTCTTTATTATGCTAAGATCTTAATTCCCATGCTCCTATTCCCATATGTGCGTAAGGGGCATAAATGTGTAGACACCAATGTCTTAAGTAAATAGTGATGACAGTGTTGAAACTTTAAACAGAGACACTAGATTAAAAGTAGGCAATGGGGAAAATTTTGATTCATGTACATCTGTTCCGGTGCAGCTGAATGGTTAGAATGATTTTCACTGAACCTTGCCTTACAATATCATGCCTTGGCCTTTTGGTACTTCAAGATCTAGGATTGTTTCCCTTATTGCTTGAAATGAACCTTTTTTTTTTAATTTATTACAGATGAGACCAAGCATTTATAATGGGGAAAGCATGTCATCTTCGAAACCATTAGAACAGTTGTGGCAAAAGAGTGGAAGTTGTCCACAGGGAACAATTCCTATTCAAAGGGCTCAGAAGCGACACTTACTTGGAGCCATCTCCTTGGATGCATCCCAATTAGAAGTGAGTTGTTATAATATTAGTTACATTTCAATTGATTCACCATTTATGACAATGATGGTTGCTTCCTTGAATTATTATCAAGTGTGAAGATAGTAACAAGTTTGTTAATAATGAATGTGTACTCGTATTTCTCAAGAGTTACCAAAGCTATAGATCGTGTATGATTATTTGTTGTTCTTTGTCAGAGCTGTAAAGTAAGTAAAGAGGATGAGAATAAAGGAGGTGAAGGAATTGTCAATATATGGAACATACATGTGGAGCCAAGTGAATTTAGCAAAGCTTCCATAGCCGTTGGTAGAAGAGATAATTTTGATTTGATCGACGCGGGGTGGATAGTAATCTCTCTCTCTCCATTTTTTTTCTTGTAGTAAAAATAAATTGATGGTAATGTCTTTAGCTTATTGCTTAGTCATAAGAGCAGGTCCACCTTAATATGAACCCAACTTTGGTGAATGGTAGGGCAACATACTTGCAACAAGAAAAAAAAAAGGATTTCTAGATGAGAAGTCTAAACTATTATTTCTGAAAGTTCAGTTATATGGCATCCATCCTAAGACATTTCAATATATTATTGAAGTTTGTTTCTTTTGTTTAATCTATTTCGCCTAAGCATTTGAATTTCTCAGGTTTCAAGTAGTATATTTGGAGACAATGCAACACGACTTTTTGGGTTTTGGGGTACAACTGTAAGTAACTAATTTTACACTTTCTTTTGCTATAAATGGTGTCCTGTAGTTGTACTAGTTAAAAACAAGATATATTCTAAAACCACTAAAGTTGATGGTGATGGATCAACAGGCTTGATGATCTACCCGAATTGAGATTTTGCATGCTTTTGATCCACCACCTCTATCAATGTCATGGCTCTAGGTGGGCCCATAAGGGGGTAACCACGCAACGCAATGCGCACTAAGAGGGTGAGCATTGCCCATGTATAGACATGCATACATTTGACTCCACAGCTCAAATAAGGTGCTTGAATCCTAAAAATTAAAATTACCTGAACTAAAGTGATCTCCTTTCAAATTCTCCCCTTTCGTCTTGGTAGAGTTGTGTGCTTTAGTTTTTCTTTTAGGCGAGATCCAGAGGTTGTAGTTCTTGACAAAATAAAAATAACCCATTCATAGCTTTGTTGGGATTGTAATAAGCTACATATGTTTTCTATTTTCAATCAGGATGAGTTCTTTTCCTTGGGTTGATCTCTTCCATTCTCTCTAGCAAAAGCTGGAGAGGATTCGGACTCTCCTTAAATTATGATCGGTCCATTGTAAAATCTTGTGATTTGTTGGCCTTATTTTTTATATTGCATTGTTTCTTGTGATTTGATGTAGTAGTTTCTCTGAATTGTGCATGTATCATCTACACCCAGCCGGATCACTTGGGTTGCTACAACTTGAAATGCCCTGGTTTTGTTCAAGTAAGCCAAAAGGTTGGCTTAGGCTCGGTTATTACTCCTACTTCAGAATATGGGGGGCTTCAAAAAGTTATTGATCTGAAGATACTCAAGGTGGGGTGGAATAACTTCTTTTTTTCTCTCCGAATGAGAAGATATGCTGCAAGATAATAGCAAATTTTGCATGCTTAGTATAAAAGTGGTTTCTATGAAATATCAAAGTCATTAGGAGATGATAAGGAACAACGTTAAATCATACTTGTAATTAGCTAATTCGCCAAATCTTCTTGTAGATAGTTGACCAAGTAAATGACTAGCCTGAAATGATATAGTATCTTTGAGATCCACAATTATCAGTATTAGTATGCATCATCCAAAATAAGGTTCAGTCATAACTAAGTGTTCTCATGGGCTGGGAAGCTGGCGTCAAACCCCTCACCAGCCTTCTTTGGGCTGGATTCGGGTGTCGTATTTCAACACTCGGTCTAGTCCTGAATCTATATTTTGGATCTATTTGATATTTGGGCGATGCTGAGCTTGGATTAAGTGATAAAACGTCTAAAAGTCATGCTCAGCTGGGCCTGACTAAGTAATGGTTGTAGTTTACTGATGATTTGTTATAACAAGTGCTGGAAAGCCTGAATAAGTGTAAAAGTCCAGACCTCCCCAGGTGGCTAAATGGATGGGCTTGGGCCTGACATATTTGAGCCAGTCCCCTCGGTAATGGACATCAAGGCCTGTGTCAAGCATCAGCCAATAATTGACATATGTTTCTAAAGTTGGGCCAGGCCCGGATATACCTAAAAGCATTCATAATCATCTATTGGAGCCCTACTACAACACAAATATCTCCTTAATCTGTATATATATATATATATATATATATGTTTTCTGGTTTATTGCCGCAGGACAAAGCAACTTCCAATTGGTGGTTAGTGGTTGATGATGAATCGGTGGGGTACTGGCCCAGTTCTTTGTTTAAGAGCATGGCTGACCATGCTGATTACATTCAGTGGGGAGGACAAGTGCTGAACAAGGCACCTGGGGGAAGTCATACCAGCACTGAAATGGGTAGCGGTCATTTCCCCAATGAAGGATTTCGAAAAGCTGCCTTCTTTGATAAAAGTTTCTATTTCTACGGTGATGACAATATGAAAGTCACCCCAATCAATTATGAAACTAAGGTCTCTAGAAAAGGTTGCTATGACGTATCTGATGTATCAGAGCTCGAAGGTACTCCAGGTGTTAAATTCTTTTACGGTGGGCCTGGTGGGACTAATTGTTCTTAATGAACTTCAACTTCTCATAAGCAAATTTTTGCAAGCTGATAAATCCTTTGTCATTTTACCATTCAACTTAATTTCATCTCTATGCAGGTCACTGATGTACTTTTCCATGATAAATAAAGCATTTTTCTTTTTCTTAGTGGGAGAGTGAATAGGATACTTAATGGATGGAGATATTGAATTGGATATCTCTTTAATTTCATCTTTTTGTTTGTTGCTTGGTGTCAGCTTGACTGTTGCCTTTATCTTGAAAAGGTGTTTGTATTTGACACACCCTTTGATATTTTGATTCAGTATATATAGTACAAGAGGATACTGATATATAAGTTTATCTCTTGGAATTCAAAATACAAATACAAATCGTGCTTAGCCAAACTGATATTATTGAACTATGCTTAGCATATGAGATTGATAGAATTAAGGGTTAATTGATATGATTACTAGAATTAATTAAGGGATTGATATAGTCAACATCCCTAATTATAGTATATATCCTATAATTCTGTATAGACATTATTTCATTCCTTGTAAAGCTCCTGTATGTATTCTATATATTGTAACACTACCGTGAATGAGAAATATAAGAAAATATTCCTCAATTGTGTTCTTTGATATGGTATCAGAGCCAACTTCAATCTCCTCTTCTTTACCTTAGAAATTGAAGTCTAGTCCTGTGTTCACAATTGTTATTATTATTATTTTTGTTCATATCATTCCGCTACAACTCTTACCAATATGTCTGCGCACAAAGAAGGTGGTGCTTCAACAAAGAAGATCGAGTCTTTTTCTACACTTGTTGGATTCCAGATGCAGGAAACCTCCTCCTTGATAACTCCAGAATGGCTTGATGGTACAAATTATATGGAGTGGTCTTTGAATGCTCAAAATAAGATCCGTGGACGGAAACGTTGGGGCTTTATCTCGGGTAGGAAGGCTGCACCCAAAGATCATGTTAACTCAGAGGACTATGAAGCGTGGGAGGATGATAATTGCCTAGTTAAATCATGGCTTCTTGACGCAATGACTAAGGAAATCAGATCTCTCTTTCTTCGATTGACTACGGCAAAGGAGATATGGGAGGCCATAAAACAGACATATTTGGTTAATCAGGATGCGTCAAGAGTCTATCAATTACATTGTGAGGAAATCTTTGTCCGCCAAAATGGAGGCTCTATTATCTCTTATTTCGGTAAACTACAGAAAATTTGGCAGGAACTCGATGATATTGATGATTGTGTTATGGAGTGTACTGGTGATATTGCAAAATATACAACCAAGGTCAATTGCCAACGTGTGTATATGTTTTTGGCTGGTCTTGTTTCTCAGTTAGATGGAGTTTGGGGTCGTGTACTTGCAACTAAACCTCTTCCTAATATACAGACGGCTTACGCTATGGTGTGTGGGGAAGCTAATCGTCAAGATGTTATGTTGGGCAAGAAGATTGGAGAAGGGGCTGCAACGATCTCTCGAAAGTCATCTACCTCAAAGAAGGATAGGAAGTGTACTCACTGCGGTGGTACTGGTCATATTGCTAATACATGCATACACGCTTTCGACTCCATGGATATCCAAATTGACATACCCGGTGGGATCATTACATTCCCGTTTGTGAAGTTGGAAGGATGTTCTTACCAAAGCCGTGGCCAACAATGTTTTTGATGATTCTTTATGCAAGTTAGGCATGTGCGATATCCATGCAACAACTTGAGGAGGGGTGATAGAATTAAGGGTTAATTGATATGATTACTAGAATTAATTAAGGGATTGATATAGTCAACATCCCTAATTATAGTATATATCCTATAATTCTGTATAGACATTATTTCATTCCTTGTAAAGCTCCTGTACGTATTCTATATATTGTAACACTACCGTGAATGAGAAATATAAGAAAATATTCCTCAATTGTGTTCTTTGATAGAGATTAGAATGATCTTTATCTATGTAGATGAATATGTCTTATCTCTATGGATAAGTGGGACGAGGTATGTTATCAGGCCCCCGCAAGCTAAGCGGCCATGATACGACGTGAAGCTTGGTCAACAATTGATGAAATCTTGCAGTGCCAAGTCCTTTTGTAAATATGTCGGCCAACTGATCAATGGAACCCACGAAGCGAATTTGAATGTCTCCACGAATAACTTTTTCTCTAATAAAATGATAGTCAATCTCCACATGTTTTGTTCGCCGGTGATAGACTAGATTAGATGCAAGAGCGATGGCACTGGTGTTATAATCTGGTGTTATAACATAAAATAACAGGAGGGATTTTTATAAAAATGCCAAGATCTTTCATCACCATACGAATCCAGTATAGTTCTGCTGCAGTGAGAGCAGGAGAGCGATATTCTGATTTAGTGCTTGAGTGCGACACAAAAGATTGTTTTTTCGCATTCCATGAACTTAGATTTGTTCCAAGAAAGATGGCATATCCAGAAGTAGATCTTCGATCATCTGGGTCCCTGCCCAGTCTGCATCACTATATGCAGTGAATTTTATAGGGCCTTTGCAGTAGTGCAAACCATGTGTGAGAGATCCTTTTAGAAACTGGAGTATACGTTTTACCGCCATCCAGTGGTGAGATCGTGGGTCATGCATAAATTGACAAACTTGATTCACTGCATAGGCTATGTCAGGCCTTGTTAAAGTGACATATTGAAGTGCTCCCACCACACTTCTGTATTCTTGAGCATTTGAGATTGAGCCCTGCTACCTAGCCTGAAATCTGTGCCCGAGCTGTGGCACGGATTCCAGGGAGGTCGTTGGATCTCAGCTGGGCGCTGGGATCCAACGGCTCCCCCGGAATCCGTGCCACAGCCCAGGCACGGATTTCGGGCCGTCTTGACTTTCCCTTTGAAATTGGATCCCAGTCTGATTTGGATAGTTTCAAGCCAGGTTGAACCGGCAACTTTGTTGGCCTGGCATCATACATTCTTGTTTTGTATAAAAGGTCCAAGACATATTTCTTTTGGGTTAGAAATAAATCATTGGCAATTCGCTTTGCCTCAATTCCAAGAAAATAATGCAGTAGGCCCAAATCTTTCATTGCAAATAGTACTCCAAGTTCACATAGTAATTTTGGTAGAGCGAAAGTGTAGTTACTGGTGATGACAACATCATCTACATAGATGAGTAAAATTGTAAACTCATCGCCAAACTTTCTCACAAATAGAGATGTATCTGCAAATGAGATAAAAGTGATCTTTATCTCTGTACATGAACGAGTCTTATCTCTGTGGATAAGTGGGACCAGGTATGTTATCATATCTTGCCCCAACATCTGACAATCCAAACAATTTCCCACCCTTCATCTTACTTTCTGAATTACTACATAACTACCTAAATATGGATTGCATTCAACACAACAACAGAAGGCTTTATTTGTTTTTGGGCTGCTTTTTTTGTTTTGGGGCTACATTGGTGAAGTTCCATTTGGTTGCAAATGACATACTACATATACTACATGGGATTTCCTTGAACAAGCTTTGCATGTGCTATAGAATCTTTTGAACAAAAGCTCATTTGCCATTCTCACTTCCGTTCCACCAACTATTATTCTTTTAAGTAATTGAATCCACCCTTATGGGCTTTTACTCAAAACCAAATTATCAACGCCCAAGAAATAGTCTCTTCTCCGAGATGCCATGACCATAAAAAAGTTCCAACCAAGATTCCTCTAAAACCACAACATCTCTTTCTCATGCACTGATCAGTATACCAAGGATCATTCTTTCCGATCCGCTCGATCCTGAGCATTCAAAGAAACCAGGTAGCTTCCAATCCATGAAGGCAAACAAGAACACAATACCAAACAGGATCATAGGAAGCCAGTTTGATCTAACATCTATGTTCAAGCACAACTTGATAATGAGAGATTATGAGTTTAATTGTGATAACAACTGATTAACTGGGTAGATAATAATGTATGAAATTTTTTTTTTTTAGAGACCGTTATATATATATATATATTATAAATCATTTGCCACTGCTGGATGACGGTTCAGATTTATTTATTTATTTGCACTTAAATCACTACTTCGTGAATCATAAAAAAAAAAAAAAAATTCAAACCTATTTAATTAAGAGGAAATTAGAGAAAGGTCCTCAAAATAGTCTCGTAAGGCCTCGAGTCCAACAACTTTTTCTAACTTTAGTCCATACGAGCCTACTGGACATATTTTGTCGAGAGGTGCACATCAGACATTTTAACGAGTGATTTGCACTTTCAAACTAATTAGGCATAAAATTTTGAAATTTAAAATTTCTCATCTTCCATTCCCTCGTTTACAGGGTGCCGTAACTTTTCGCTTGCAAGAGCGATCGCAGCAGTCTTCTCTGGCGACGGCACAGTGGTGGAGCGATGACCCAGAATCCTCTCTTCTTTCTATGCACAGAACTCAACACCACCGTCCTTGCAATCATCTTTTCCAGTCCGATCTAGGACAACAACCAGATCAGGTAGATCGGGTTAGGGGAGAGGACATCCTCTTCTCTGATAGAACGCTCCTCTTCCAATTAGAACGCCCTGCATGCGGGTCAGGTCAACCCGACCTGTACCCTGACTCGGCTTGGCCTGAAACCCATCGTCTTCTTCTCCAGAAGAACTAGTAGCAGAGAAACGCTACCCTCTTCAATTTCTCCAGTGGGACGGTTGTGCCGACCGATCGACGACGATGGTGACAGCACACCACCGGCAGCCAATGGGTCGCCTTCTTCCTCCTACAGTGGCCCACCTCGAGATCAAGATTGTTCCTCTGATTTTTCAGCACCAAGTGGCCCACTTCCATATCTATGGATTGCAACTGTAGGTGCAGAAAATAATGACCCACAATAACTGGGGAGCCTTAGAGGACTTATCCAAAGATGATGATGACTGGGTGCCGTCCGAAAGCCTGAAAGGGAAGAACACACGGTCAGAGGACCCTGGCCTGGGCGGCGCAAGGCTCTCCGATGCCAAAGTCAGTGAATGAACTGGAACAATGGAAGGAGAGGAAGAAGAGAGGCAGAGTAACAGCTCTATGAGTTGTATTGTGCGTACCTTGCATGTGAGAGGCAGTCCTTTTATAGACGATTGGAAGATATCTTGGACGATATCTTGGCATGGGTCTCATGATTCGACTGGGAAGTCATGATCAGCCCACGTTGCAATTAATGCGGTCCAATCCAGCCCACTCTGCATTAAATGCGCGTCGATCAGCCCACGTCTCATTTAATGCGCGTCTTGTTGGGCCAGATCGTGTTGGACGCCTTTGGCGGTAGGGGATCGTGGGATCTGCCCTCGGGCCTTGCCCTGATGTGGCCTCAGCCGCTGGATGCCGCCCTGTTAGGATCTGGCGAAGATTGTGAGCGGCTGGATGTCGTGTCTGTCCCTCTAGCTCGTGCCCCTATCCCTCCACGTGCCTGGTGACGTGGGGGATGAGGGGCGTGAGTGGAGACTCTTTCTGGCTTCGGCTTCCACCCCGGCTTCTTCAGCCGAGGTGGAGCTCTCTACCGAAATGGCATCCGGGGTGACTCAGTTCGGCGCTAGTGGCCTGGAGGTGCCTGACTTCGGCCGGACCCCCTATCCTGGTAGCCGGGGTGAGCTTGGTGCCACGTGGATGGCACGCGGATGGCACGTGAGAGTGCTTAGCGTCATCTGATGGCTGTGATTAGCGTAATCCTGTGGTTCTGGAAATCTCCCCACACAATTGCCCCCTAGCTTTTGACCTCTTGAGCGCCTTGGCCTTTAGTGGTTGAAAGCTAGAAGACTCGCCTGGGGATGCGACGGTCATTGCCTGGTGTCGCTTCAACTGTCCTGGAACAATGAATGCTCTGTCTTGCCTGTACTGGGAAGCGAGTCGACGGTTACACGCGTCGCCTCTTCGCTGGTTGCGCTGTCTTATTGATGGAATGGGCGTGGATCGCGAAATCCGTCCTTTCGAATTTCGAAAGCAGCGCGCGCCGAGGGTTTCTTTTCCATAAATAGGGTCGTCTTCTTCTCTTCTTGTTTCTGATTTCTTTTCGCCTTTGCCTTCATCTCCGATTTCTGCTCCGCTGCTCAAGATCTTTCTAGCGAGGACGACCACAGGGCGTGTCTGGATCTGTACTCGAGTCTCCCCTTTTCGTCTCTGTAAGTTGCTTCACGCCTCTGTGTAGCTTTTTCCTAGGTTTCAGCAGCCTTTAGGGTTTTTTCTTTTGCTGTATCCTTCTTTCTAGACATGGGCACCCCTAGGTTCAGTTTAGACACCGAAGAGGGCATAGCCAGATTTAGGGCTGCCTTCGATATTCCGGAGCGAGTCCTGCTCAAGCCAGCAGACTCCGTCGACTATGCCACGATGCGCTGGTCCGGCGGTTGGATGCCGTTCCCTCTGATCTCTGTGATCGAGGGCGGGGTCAAATTCCCCCTGCACCCTCTACTTAGAGCATGCCTCAGTACCTGGTCTCTTACCCCGTGCCAGCTGATGCCCAATGGCTATAAGGTCATCATGGGCACGGCGACGCTGAATGAGATTCTGGGGATCGACATAGGTGTTCATGACATCGAGGACACCTACGATATCTGCAAGGCTGGGGAAGGGAAATATTATCTCCGGGTGAAGCCGCAGCGAAGAGGCTTCGTCCTAGCCTTGGAAGATTCAAGTAAGAATGCCGAAGAAGCCTTCTTCTGTGTTTCGGGGGACTAGGAGTTCGGCGCTGGCGAAAGTAGGAGGCTAGCGGTCCCGCGCCGCCCTGGGACAGTCCCAAATAAACATCGCTCCTTTTCATTCATTTTCTTTGCTTGATTTTGACGATGCCGAGCTGACTCCTCTGTTGTTTGCTATGCAGAGGCAGGTGCGAGACGACGCCGAGCTGCGAGTGAAGGGTGGAGGAGGAACCCCGACGACATCAACAAGGTCGAGAGGTACAAGGGGCACGAGACTAGGTCGTCCTGGAAGCTGTTTGGATACACACCGAGATACCGCGGCCACTACCAGAGGACCGGGGTACCCGAGGTGGACGAGGTGCATCCTGATTGCCCAACCGTCTCCCTTGCTGTACCTTCCGGGATCCCCTTGAGCGATCCTGCCGCTAGCCGAGCTGCATCTGGGTCTGAGGCGTCTACTTCAAGTTCGGAACCGTCGAACCTGAGGCAGATAGTGGACGCTTATTCTTCTGATCAGGAAGAAGACATGGCAGGGAGGTCAAGGGAGCCTGCGGTCAAGGACCTAGCGGCCAAGTTCAGGCGGGGGTCCTCTTCCTCTGTGATGCCATCTCCTGCCAGCACCCGAGCAGCTTCGAGCTCGGGAGGTGCTGGCGACACTTCCGCTCCTGCTCCTGCTCCTGCTCCTGCTTTCGCTCCCGCTCCTGCTCCTGCTTCGAGTGAGGGGGTTCAGCGACGTTCGCCGGAGCGCCCGAGGGAGGGGTCCCCGCCCAGGAAGAAGTCCAAGGCGGGTGAGAAGGACCTGGGGCCGAACAGCTTCCGAAGGGCAAAACCCCTGCGCGGGCCCCCGGAGCCAAGGCTCCAGCTGAAAAGAGCGCACCGGCTGAGAAGAGCGTGCCGGCAGGCAGGCCGTCCGGCGGGACGACCCGCGAGCACAGCACCTCGGCGGGGCAGGGATCCGGGTCGTCCTCCGGACCCCGAACTGCCCCACCGCCATGGAGGCCGAGGATGGAAACGCAGCCCGGCAAGCCTCTGAACGTCGAGGATCGACTGCTGGGGAACGCCGACGTTATCGGGGCTCTTGCCAAGGCCTGCGCTCTGCCGCGAGATATGGAGACGCATGAGAGGTTCGACGATGAGAGCCTGATGGTTTCGGCGATCCAGGCCAACCTCCTGGTAAGTATTTTCAGCGTTTTTCTCTAAGTAACCCAGCTTGACTGCCCCGGTTTGACCCACTTTTTCCATTTGCAGAATGTGCAGAGGCTCCTGACTGTGGTGGGAAGGAGCGACAGGAACGCGAAGAGGGTCTCCCAGCTGGAGACCGAGAGAGACAAGCTGAAGAAGGAACTGGAGGAGCTGCAGGCGGGAATGGAGCGGATGAAGAAGGCCAGCGTTGATGAGGCTGCTCGGCTGGCATCGGCTCTGGCTGATGTCGCCGAACTTACGTCGAAGGCCAATCATCTGAAAGGCGAGGTCTGGGCGAGAACAAGAAGACCGCCGAGCTGGAGTCTGAGCTGGCCAGGTTAAAGGCTGAATCGACGGCCGAGGGGACGAGGCTGCGCGGGGAAGTCTTGGCTGGGCGAGCCGAAACGGCGAGGCTGAAGACGACGAATGCCGAGCTGGAGAAGGAGAAGGCCTCTCTTCTGGTCGAGGCCCAGTCCGCCTTCCAGGATGGGGTGGATCATGCCTCCGAGCTATATGAGAAGCAGGTGGAGGAGATCACCGCCATCCTGTTCGAGGAAGGATGCCTGGCCGCACTGAGACGTGCGGGGGTCCCCGAAGATCATCCTGTCTATCGGGACCTGCCGAAGTATTCGGACTCTGCTCCTGAGCCGAACTCCGCTCCTGCAGCCGAAAGTGCCCCAGTTGAAGCTCCTGCAGTTGCTCCTGCTGCTGACGACGCTCCAGCTGCCCCGGTCTTGAGCGATGCCCCGGTCGCCAGCGATGCTTCGGCCGTGCCTCAGGGTGAGACCTCTTCTGCTCCTGGTTCGGGTGAGGTACCGGTCGGAGCCTCTTCTGCTAGCGACGCTCCAAGCAAGGTCACGATTTCGGCCGAGTCCACTGGTCCATCAGATACGGTGATCGACCTAGTGGAGTCGCCGAAACCATAGTAGCCGGGCTCCTCTGTATTTCTGTCTTCTTGCATGTAATGTTTTTGCTCTTGGCCCTGTAATATTCTCAGTAATCAATGAAAAACGGGCTTCTTTACTTGTGCATTCTTTCTCTGCATTTGTTTCTCCTTCATTTCTGGATGTGCATTGAATGGTGCTTGAATGCCTTTAATATAACGCGTGACTCTTGAGGTAGAAGGAGTCAAACGGTCCTCATAGCTGTTCGTGCCAATTCTCCGTATTCTGGAGGCCATAAATAGTAATAAACATGATGGCACGGCCTATGAGGGAAATGGATGGATGTCTCCACGTGGCGCCCTAGGGATCGCTGGTCACCAGCCGTGCATCCCGAGTAACGCGTGGGAGACTTCGCCCCCATAACTTCCTTCGGAGGCTGAGCCCTTCTTCTTCCTATAAGTAGGGGGAAGCCTGTCGTAGTCTGCGCGCTCTCTGAAGGAACTCCCCGTGGACCACGCGCTCTCTGAACGCGGGTTCACGCCCGGCCCATCGAAATCGGATGGGTCGGGTTTCGTTGATGGAGAGAAGAAGAGGAAGAGGGGCGGTGGCGCATTCTCGTCCGACACGGCCCGACGTCTTGGAGTATGCAGCCCGAAGAGTGAGTGAAGATCAGAGTCTCCCAGCTTTACTTTATTTTCTGTTTTTAGAGGACTTTGATCCTTCTTTCTGTACTTTGCTTTCTGTTCTGTAATTCTTGTAATAAAGCAGTTTACAATGAATAAAAGGGAGGAATTCTGTGATCACCCAAACTGTGTACAATGCTTTTGAGTTCTTTTTCGCTTTCTTTGCATTGTTCTAGAATGCTTGCATTTTTGTGTGTTTGAGTGCTGGCACAGCTCTCTTCCTCTGGAAAGCTGCCCTTGGCCGAGACGAGCTGCCTTGTGCCGAAGTGGAGTCATCATTCCTTTGGTCTCGGCTGTGGAAGCGTGAGCTCGGCAATGATCTTTGAGGGGTGTAAAAACCCTGATTTTAGGAATCCGGCCGAGTGTCCGAACTCGAGGCCTTCTCCAGGGTCCAGGACCCGGAGCTTTAGGAAACGACCGAGTCTGGACTCGAGGCCTTTTCCAGGGCGGTTGACCCGTGGGTTCAAAACCCGAGGACTTTAGGAATTCGGCCGAGTGTAAGAACTCCAGGCTGTATCCAGGGCATAGACCCAGTGCTGTCCGGCCGAGTGTCCGAACTCGAGGCCTTCTCCAGGGTCCAGGACCCGGAGCTTTAGGAAACGACCGAGTCTGGACTCGAGGCCTTTTCCAGGGCGGTTGACCCATGGGTTCTAAACCCGAGGACTTTAGGAATTCGGCCGAGTGTAAGAACTCCAGGCTGTATCCAGGGCGTTGACCCATGCTGTCCGGCCGAGTGTCCGAACTCGAGGCCTTCTCCAGGGTCCAGGACCCGGAGTTTTAGGAAACGACCGAGTCTGGACTCGAGGCCTTTTCCAGGGCGGTAGACCCGTGGGTTCAAAACCCGAGGACTTTAGGAATTCGGCCGAGTGTAAGAACTCCAGGCTGTATCCAGGGCGTAGACCCAGTGCTGCCGGAATAAGTCAGAGAGAGACGACAAGTTGATGACAAGGCGAAAGCTGCTTTTATTGATTTTGAGACTCGATACATCTTTAGAAATAAAATTTCTTCAAGTGGGATGCATTTCATGGTCTCGGCAGTGGCTTGCCTTCCAAGTCTTTGAGCTTGTAGGCTGACTTTCCTGCCAGTGAGACTATTCTGAACGGGCCATGCCAGTTCGGGGCTAGCTTCCCTTCGTTTGGCTCTCTGTCAGCTGGCAGGGTTTTCTTTAGAACCAGCTCTCCCGCGGAGAACTTTCTCTCTCTGACATTTTGATTGTATGCCCTGGCTAACCGTTGCTGATAGTCGGTCAGTCGCAGGGCTGCTGCTTCTCGTCGCTCGTCTGCCAGCTCCAGCTCCATTGCCAGGTTTGTCTCATTTCGGCCTTGGTCGACCAGCTCTGTCCTCAGGGCAGGAAGGCCGATTTCCAAAGGAATGACAGCCTCCATCCCGTAGGCCAGAGAGAAGGGTGTTGCCGAGGTGGACCTCCTTGGAGTTGTTCTGTATGCCCACAGCACGCTCGGAAGCTCCTCTGTCCATCTGCCCTTTGCCTTGTCCAGTCGCTTCTTCAGGCCGTCCAGGATCACTTTGTTGGAGATTTCTGCCTGGCCATTACTCTGTGGATATGCCGGAGTGGAGTAATGATTTCTGATGCCGTGCCCTTGGCAGAAGTCTTTGAAGGACTTGGAGTCGAACTGAGTCCCGTTATCCGAAATCAGGGTCCGGGGGATGCCGAACCTCGTAAGGATGTTTTTCTAAACGAAGTTCCTGGAGTCCCTGTCCGTGATTGAAGACAACGGTTCAGCCTCTATCCATTTCGTGAAGTAGTCCGTAGCCACTATCAGCCATCTCTTGTTTCCTGGAGCTCGGTGAAGAGGCCCCACAATGTCCAGGCCCCATTGAACGAAGGGCCATGGGCTAGAGAGGGGACTCAGATCTTGTGCTGGCTGATGGAGGGAGTGGGAGAACTTCTGGCACTTCTCGCATTTCCTGGCGTAGACCTGCGCGTCTTTCTGCATGTAGGGCCACCAGTAGCCCTGGCTTATTGCTCTGTAAGCCAGGGATCGACCTCCTATGTGACTGCCGCAGATTCCTTCGTGGATCTCATACAGGAAGTCGTCCACCTTGCTTGGATGGACGCATTGGAGGTATGGACCTGTGAAGGATTTCCTGTAGAGTTTGCCTTCGGGAGAGAGCCAGAATCGCGCTGCCTTGAGTCTGATCCTGTGGGCTTCAGCCTTGTCCTCGGGGAGCTGGTCGTCCTTCAAGTAGGCGACAATTGGATCCATCCAGCTTGGGCCGGGGTCAGCACAGAGGACAAGCCGAGGTGAATGGAGTTCTAAACTTGACCTCGATACTGACCCAACCTCGATGGTCCTTTTCTTCCCTGCTTCGACAGCGGAGGCCAGGTTTGCAAGCGCATCTGCGTGCGTGTTGGTATCTCGGGATATTTGCCTGACATCGGCTTTCTGGAAATGAGAGAGTAGTTTTTTCGCAAGGGCTAAGTAGGCCGCCATCCTGTCGTCCCTGGCCTGGTAGTCTCCAGCGAGCTGGCTAGTTACCAGTTGAGAGTCGCTGAAGATCTCCAGATGCTGGGCTCCGAGGATTCGGGCGCTGTTCAACCCTGCAATCAGTGCTTCGTACTCTGCCTCATTGTTCGTCGCTTTGAAGTCCAGGGTGAAGGCTTGCTCTATGACCAGTCCCTCTGGCGATTGGAGAACTATGCCGGCGCCAGCTCTTTTGGAGGTGGACGACCCGTCGACAAAGATCCTCCATGCCGAGGTGGGAGACTGTTCGACCTCAGTTTCTACTGGCTCGTGCCCTGTGCCCCCCAGTGCCGTGCCGAGCTGGGTCGGAGCCGGGTGGGGGGAGACGAATTCGACAATGAAGTCTGCCAGGATCTGGGCTTTGATCGCAGTTCGGGGACGGTACTGTATATCATACTGCCCCAGTTCAACTGCCCACTTTGATATTCGCCCTGAAAAATCAGCTTTCTTGAACACTGAACGGAGTGGATGCTCCGTGATCACCACAATGGTGTGGGATTGGAAATAATGGGAGAGCTTGCGGGAGGCACTGACGAGAGCCAACGCAAGCTTCTCCAATAGAAGGTACCTGGTCTCGGCATCGAGCAGGGTCTTGCTCGTATAATAAATTGGCTTTTGAACTCCCTCATCCTCCCTGATGAGGACGGAGCTCACTGCGTGATCCGAGACCGCAAGGTACAAATACAGAATCTCCCCCAAAGTTGGGGTGGAGAGTAAGGGTGGTGACATTAAGTAGGTTTTGAGTGCGGCCAATGCCCGGTCGCACTCGGGGGTCTACTGGAATTTTAGATTTTTCTTTAAAAGCTGAAAGAAAGGCCTGCACTTATCTGATGACCGGCTGATGAAGCGGTTGAGTGCTGCAGCCATTCCTGTGAGCTTCTGAACTTCCTTCGTGGTAGAGGGGCTCTGGATGCTCTGGATCGCGGTGATCTGGTCCGGATTAGCCTCTATCCCCCTCCGCGTTACCAAGCTGCCGAGGAACTTGCCAGAGGCTACGCCGAAGGCGCACTTGGAAGCGTTTAGCTTGAGCTTGTACGCGCGAAGGATGTCGAAGACTTGGCCAAGATCAGCCAGGTGATCGCCGGAGTGCACTGATTTGACGACCATGTCGTCGATGTAGACCTCCACCGTCCGGCCGAGCTGAGCATGGAACATTTTTGTGACGAGGCGCTGATAGGTTGCCCCCGCGTTCTTTAGCCCGAAGGGCATCACCTTGTAGCAGTAAGTGCCGCGGGGGGTTATGAATGATGTTTTCTCCTCGTCTGGCTCGTAGAGCGGGATCTGGTGGTAGCCTCTGTAGGCGTCGAGGAAGCTCATTCGGTCGTGACCAGCGGTGGCGTCGATCAGTTGGTCAATCTTTGGAAGGGGGAAACTATCTTTAGGGCAGGCCCTGTTTAAGTCTGTGAAGTCCACGCACACCCTCCACTTTCCAGTTTTCTTCTTGACCACCACCGTGTTGGCCAGCCACACCGGGTACTGGACTTCCCGGATGGCTCCTGCCTTTAGCAGGTTGTCGATCTCTTCGACGACCGCATCTGTCTGCTGCAGCCCTGTCCTACGGGCCCTCTGCACTACCGGCTTGTGGTCGGGGTCCACATTCAGCTTGTGGCACATGACCTCAGGGTCGACCCCAGGCATTTCGCTTGGGCTCCAAGCGAAGACGTCGACGTTCTGCATCAGGAACCGAGAGAGTTCGGCCCTCTCCTCGTCTGGCAGCTGGGTGCCAATCAGGAAGAACCTGTCTGGATCTGCCGGGTTTAGCCTGACCTCGGCCAGGTCCTCGATGCTCTTCTTCTCAGGATCTCGGCCGATTTCGTCGAGGCCTTTCTCGAACTCAGCGAGGTTGACGCGCTCTGGCTCCTTCACTGCCGGGACTGCGGCCAGCATGCACTGCCTGGCTTGCTGCTGATCCCCCTCCACTGTGACTACTTCCATCTTGCCCTCCTTGTTCTCAAGGACGAACTTCAGCTTTTGATGGAGGGAAGAAGGAACTGCTTCTAACTTGTGGAGCCACGTTCTACCCAGAATGACGTTGTAAGGAGAAGGGGCGTCCACGACTAGAAAGTCGGCAGGTGCAGAAAATAATGACCCACAATAAATGGGGAGCTTTAGAGGACTTATCCAAAGATGATGATGACTGGGTGCCGTCCGAAAGCATCTTTTAGAAATCGAAAATTGAATTTCTTGGGATACGCTCCACAGTCTCGGCAGCGGCTTGCCCTCCAAATCTTCAAGCTTGTAGGCTGATTTTCCTGCTGGTGAGACTACTCTGAACGGGCCATGCCAGTTCGGGGCCAACTTTCCCTCGTTTGGCTGTCAGCGGGCTTTCTTGGATGCTAGCGCGAGTTCGGCCTTCGCCACCTCCTTCCCGCGTAATGCCGCCTGGAATCGGCGCGGGCCTGGGAGCTGCCCCAGGACGAGGAAGCGGGAGCTGAGGACGCCAGCTGGATCACGTAATGATCTTCTCCGAATCCTCACTGTCTGGAACCTGGGCTGCGCTCTGGTGAACTCGGCCCTCGCTGCCGCCAGCATCTCCTGCCTCAACGAACTCTGGAATGTGGCCTTCTTCGGCCAACTTCTCCAGATACCACTGCAAAGAGTTGCAGTCCTTGGTCTTGTGCCCGCTACCTTTGTGGTAAGAGCAGTAGAGCTTGCTCCGGCTGCCGGAGGTGGGCTCATTCCTCAAGGGCGGAGGCCACTTGAAGAATGGCTTGGTCTTTATCTTGGTCAGGATACGGTAGATCGGCTCCTTGAAGACGACGTTGACACTCTGACTGGCGCTGGTGGGAGGTCTGGGCTGCCAGGTGCCCCCAGATCTGGACGACGCAGGCTTCGCCGAACTGGAGACCCAGGCCTGCGTGGGCTCCTGCTTCTGGAAGGGCCTCCCGCCTCCCTGCCGAGGCTGGCTACTCTTCTGCTCGGGCTCCGGATGCCCGTCCTGATCCCGGGCTCGGATCTCATCTTCCTCCTGGGCGATGTAGCGCTTTACCCGGGACATCAACTCTGGCATGGATTCTGGGGGGTTCCCGGCTAAGTCCTTCCGCAGGTCGTGGCCGGGGATCAGGGCGTGCTGGAAGGCATAGATTGCTATCTCTTCCCTGGTGCCCTCAATCTGGCTGTAGACCGCCCAGAATCGTTGGGCGAAGTTGGCGAGGGTCTCACCCTGCTTCATCCTCAGGGCGAGGAGGTCCCTTTCCTTCTTGGGGACGACGCTGTAGGCCTGGAACTTCTTCAGGAAGGAGAGCTGGAGCTCCTTCCAACTCGAGATGGACTTCACTGGGAGAGAACAGAACCACTTCAGGGGGAGGTCACCCAAACTGGAGGAGAAGATTTTGCAGTTCAGGTGACCCTCGTTCCCCCAGATGGACATCTTCTGGGAGAAGTGTCGGAGGTGAGCGGATGGGTCCGACAGTCCGTCGTAGGGGACGAACCGCAGGACAGAGAATTTCCTGGGCAAGGGGGTGCGCTCGATGTCTTTTGTGAAGGGTGAGCCCCCCAGATCGGTGTGACCGCAGATCTGCTTCTGGTCCCGCGCGTCCAGGTTATGCTGAAGAGCAAGCCTGACGCGCTTGGCGAACCGCTTTTGCTCATCGTCCTTCTCTGGGGTCTGGGCTCTGGGCTTTCGCTTGGAGTGGTTCGGGGTTCGATGGCTATGAGCTCGGCCATCGCGGCTATGATGACTTCGGCTGTTGCTCGAGCCTTCGTCATGAATCTGGCTCCGTTTATGGTCTAGATGATTTCCGAGGTCCTCGCGGGGAGGCTGGGCTGCCCTGCTGGGGGCGTCCCTCTTTTTCCCTTGAGGCTCGGAGACCTGCCTCAAGGAGGCAGTTTGCGCTGCCCTCAGCTGCTGCTGGAGCTCGCGAATCAGTTGCTCCTGCCTCTGGAGGAGAGCAGTTTGGGCTTCAAAAACCCCTCCAGTGGCAGGGGGTTAAACGTGGCGCGTCTCTCCTACGGCCACGGCTTTGTTCTTCCGAGGACGCTCATGCCGACGCTCATCGCGTCTGGGTGGCATGACTTCTTCTGCTGAGATCGAGGCCTCGAGTCCCTCTTGGAGTGGGAACTCGACACAGAGCTGAGAGCCTAAGCGGCCCTCGCCTGCAGACGCGCCATGTACCGTGCGGGAGCGCCCTTGAGTAGGGACGACCGTCGACGGTGGTGGCAGCTCGAGCGCTGCTCTCGAGGACTCTACGCCCTTCCTAGCTTTCGGAGGCATGGCTTCTGAGAGATTGGGGTTAAGAAGGTTGGGAAGGTTGGGATATTACTTCCCCACAGACGGCACCAATTGTAGGTGCAGAAAATAATGACCCACAATAACTGGGGAGCCTTAGAGGACTTATCCAAAGATGATGATGACTGGGTGCCGTCCGAAAGCCTGAAAGGGAAGAACACACGGTCAGAGGACCCTGGCCTGGGCGGCGCAAGGCTCTCCGATGCCAAAGTCAGTGAATGAACTGGAACAATGGAAGGAGAGGAAGAAGAGAGGCAGAGTAACAGCTCTATGAGTTGTATTGTGCGTACCTTGCATGTTAAATGCAGTCCTTTTTATAGACGATTTGAAAGATATCTTGGACGATATCTTGGCATGGGTCTCATGATTCGACTGGGAAGTCATGATCAGCCCACGTTACAATTAATGCGGTCCAATCCAGCCCACTCTGCATTAAATGCGCGTCGGATCAGCCCACGTCGCATTTAATGCGCGTCTTGTTGGGCCAGATCGTGTTGGACGCCTTTGGCGATAGGGGATCGTGGGATCTGCCCTCGGGCCTTGCCCTGATGTGGCCTCAGCCGCTGGATGCCGCCCTGTTAGGATCTGGCAAAGATTGTGAGCGGCTGGATGTCGTGTCTGTCCCTCTAGCTCGTGCCCCTATCCCTCCACGTGCCTGGTGACGTGGGGGATGAGGGGCGTGAGTGGAGACTCTTTCTGGCTTCGGCTTCCACCCCGGCTTCTTCAGCCGAGGTGGAGCTCTCTACCGAAATGGCATCCGAGGTGACTCAGTTCGGCGCTGGTGGCCTGGAGGTGCCTGACTTCGGCCGGACCCCCTGTCCTGGTAGCCGGGGTGAGCTTGGTGCCACATGGATGGCACGCGGATGGCACGTGAGAGTGCTTAGCCTCATCTGATGGCTGTGATTAGCGTAATCCTGTGGTTCTGGAAATCTCCCCACACAGCAACAAAATCCAAAGCGGATTCTCCTCTCAGATCAAAACAATCTTCTCCACAGAGACGTCCTTTCCAGTTCAGATTCGAGAACCTCTGCTCAGAACTCAATAGGGATGTCCTCTCCGGCGACCACAATTTCTCCAACCAGGCCAACTACAGGTACGGGTCAGGTCCGACCAGAACCAGTTTGGAAGCCCAGTTCAGCAGTAACTAGTAGCTTACCGGGCTTTCGTCAACAGACTCCAGCAGTACAGTCCAACCTTCAGTTCGTTCTCTGGTTCTTCCTACAAGCTCATGTCAAAGAGATCTACAAGGTTAGCGGAGCAGATTAACCAAATGTGATTTATGTGGTTTGTGAAATTTATTTGAGGTTTTCTGAGATTTATTTAAGTTTTTGTCAAATTTATTTTAGCTTTTGACAAATTTATATGAGTTTTTATTAAATTTATCTGAGTTTTTAATTTTTATCAAATTTATTTGAGTTTTACTTAAATTTATCTGAGTTTTAAAATAAATTTATCTAAGTTCCGGCAAATCTACCTGAGTTTTTGGTTAATTTATCTGAGTTCTAAAATAAATTTATTAGAGTTCGGGACAAATGTACATGAGTTTTTGGAAAATTAATTTATTTGAATTTTTGAAAAATATAAATGAGTTTCTAACAAATTTATCTCCATTTTAAAATTTTTAACTGAGGTTTTGAACGAATCTTTTTGTTTTTTTTTGCAAATTTATTTGTATTTCTTTATATCTATTATCTTTTAAAATTTATTTTCATTTTTCGAAATATATTTAACTGCATTTTGGTAAAAATATTTGAGTTTTTGCCAAATTTTTCTGAAATTTAAAAAAATTGGTTTATCTTAGTTTTGGCAAATGAAATTTATTTTCTTTTTTAATTTTATTCACGTCTCTTGAAATTTATTTATTTATTGAAATTTATTTACATTTTTTGAAATATATTTGGATCTTTTGAAATTGATTTGCATCTTTTTGAAATTTATTTATATTTTTTTAAAATTCATTTGGATCTTTTGAAATTTATTTGCGTATTTTTAAGTTTCTCTGCGTTCTTTTGAAATTTATTACATTTTTTAAAATTCATTTGCGTTCTTTTGAATTTATTTGTATTTTTTGAAATTTATTTTTATTTTTTTAGAATTTATTTAAAAACCTCATTAATGGGATTTCATTAATTGTAGACAATTAAATGGTAGTTGACCATTATTAATATGCCCACTAAACATGGGATCTGATTTAAAGAAATGGTAAATTAGACATTTTAGGTCTTCAAATTGGAAAAAATGACCTATCAAACTATGAAAAAAGATTTTTGTTCAGGGACCTGTCGCCGATTAAATACTAACATCTCGCATTAAAATTAGGGATGATATGTGTTATCAGGGAGGAGAAAAAATAATTCACAAAAATTGCTGAAATGCTATAAACGTAGGAACCACCTTAATGGTATTGATTGGAGGCTTATTGAGACATTTAACCGCTATCCTTATTTTCATATATGTAAGTAGGATTGTCAATCCAGCCCTTTAATGAGGGGGCCCGGCCTAGCCCGCAAAGGCCTACAACAAAGTGAGGGCTTATCTTTTTATCACAAACTTTAAGCATTGGGTAGGGCCCAATTTTGAAAAGTCCGCAATATTGAGGGCCAAGCTAGTGCTTGTCGTCCTGCCCGGCCTTGCCCTTTGTCCATTAATATATATAATAATTAATATCTAACGTCTATATAATAATAGATAATAAATAAGTAGATGAAAGTGCATTCGGTTCTCAGTCCCTCAAGGATAATGTGTTCTGCTCAGAGTCGCTCAATGGATATGCATTGTACGTTATGCCATGTGGAATGGTAATCAGTATTCAATTTGATTTTAACCCTACCCAGCCCTCGTGATGAATAATCCTAATTAAAGTTGCAGGCATTTGAGGGATGTTTATGAGGACCCAGCAGGGAAAAAGAAAGGGGAGTTCTATTGGCACCTTAAAAATTTCTCTTCCCATCATAAAAAAAATAAAAAAATAGATTTTCCTAAACTACCCCTCCTCTTCCCTTCCTCCCTCTCCCACCTCCTGCCGCCGTCGTCTTCCTCGTCCTCTTGTCATCCTCCCTTCTCATCTACTTCTTCTTCTGCCACCACCGCTTCAACCGCCGAAACTCTTCTAATCTCAGCTCCAGCTCCAGTGGCATCATCGTCCCCCGCGTATTCTTCATCCCCCAAATCCACGATCCCGACGACCTCCCTAGCCAAGGCCTCCACCAGTCCGTCATCAACTCCTACCCCAGATTCCCCTTTCGAAGCCGAGCCGCCGGAGATGGAGGCAGTCGAAGGGGAGTCTTCTTTGTGCTCGATCTGTCTCTACCATTACAGGGAAGGTGAGGCGCTAAGGATGCTGCCGGATTGTCGCCGCTCGTTCCACCTCCGTTGCGTCGACACCTGGCTCCGCCTCAACCCCACCTATCCGATCTGCCGCACTTCGCCGCTCCCGACACCGGTGCCAACAACCTTGCCAACACCGCTGTCGGAGCTCGTCCCGCTATCTCATTACCCGGTGGAGAGGAGCAGCAGTAGGTGATGGTCTTGCATAAAACCTAGATTCTTGCTGCTCTTTGTGGTTTGGATTGGAAGGGTGGGAGAGGGAGGAAGGGAAGAGGAGTGAGGAGGAGGGAAGAGGGGGGAGGGGTACTTTAGGAAAAAATATATTTTTTTGTCTTTTAGTGTGGTGGGGAGAGAAAAATTCGTGATGCCAATAGAACTCCCCAAAAAGAAAAGGATGATCTGGGGTATGTCTATCGCAGACACAAATGTGTATGTTCATTTGGACTTATGCAAGTATTACCAGAGAATAATTATGCAACCTCATGTTGAGAACATCTATCATATCCAGCCTATATCCAGCCTTTAGTTTATGCAAGGATTTCATGGTTTGTTGATCCATATTATTGGTTTGATCGTGCGTCCTTTCGTGGCAACACAATAGCCCAACGTAACCCTAACCATATATCTGTTTTTCAACAGTGGATTCAGACTTGGGAATTTTTTTTTTAATTGGCCTTCTTTAGGCCAAAAACACTGGATGGCCTAGGGTCTGCCAATCTAGATAAGTTTGCTCATGCACCATGTACGGTTGCCCCACCATTTTAACTGTCTGAAATGGATTTCCTAATCATCTGTACCATTTGTGTAACTTTTGAGCATGGCAAACTGGCACCAGTTTGACTTTTTACGCACCCCCCATGACCACTAGAGCGGAGGGCACTTATCAATAGCCCGAAACCAGGCATATAGTGGTCCATAGAAAAGTAACAATTTTGGTTTGTGTAACTTTGTTGCATCCACTAGGGCAGCAACTGGTTTAAATTTTACATTGATGAGTCCTAACAGTAGCCACTTCTTTAAAAAAAAAAAAAAAAAAAGAAGTAACCACAGACTGGAGAATTGGACCGGCCCTGAATGAAGTTAATCTTTGGGGCATTTGGGCGGAGGTCCTTCAACTGTGATTTTTATTGCAAACGGTCCACAATATTTTATCGTACTGACGGCAGTCTTTTTGTAAAAGTAACTCATTGAAAAAGACAAAAACACCCTTGTACACGTCAGCAAAAGCAGAATCAGACAATTTATCTGAGTTTTGGCAAAGCTTAGCAATAATTCAAATAAACTTCTCTCATTCCATTGAGGTTTGGATGGCGTTAGAGTTTCAGAACGACAAAGTGGTCTTCATGAAGTTTTTAGAGGACGTCTTAAGCTTTTCAGAAAGGTCTGGTTCGCAAAAATTCAAGTTCGTTTGGGCCTCCAAGCGTTGCTTCAAAATAAGGCCGGAAAAACCGATCCAAAATTCCTGTTTTTACCAGTAAACTTCAATGAGGAATAACTTGAGCTTCCGAAGTCCAAATCGGGTGATTCAAAACCCTAGAATCATCTACACATCTAGGGCTACAACTTTCATGAAGAGACCAAGTCAAGATTCCACCGTTATATCATAGAAAAATACCTCACAAGTTGGACACAAACTCAGATAAATTTGTCTGAGTTTTATCAGAAATTCAGATAAATTTGTCTCAGTTTTGCCAGAAACTCAGATAAATTTGTCAAATGAACTTCTCTCATTCCATTGAGGTTTGGATGGCATTAGAGTTTCAGAACGACAAAGTGGTCTTCATGAAGTTTTTAGAGGACGTCTTAAGCTTTTCAGAAAGGTCTGATTCGCAAAAATTCAAGTTCGTTTGGGCCTCCAAGCGTTGCTTCAAAATAAGGCCGGAAAAACCGATCCAAAATTCCTGTTTTTACTAGTAAATTTCAATGAGCCATAACTTGAGTTTCCGAAGTCCAAATCGGGTGATTCAAAACCCTAGAATCATCTACACATCTAGGGCTACAACTTTCATGAAGAGACCAAGTCAAGATTCCACCGTTATATCATAGAAAAATACCTCACAAGTTGGACACAAACTCAGATAAATTTGTCTGAGTTTTATCAGAAATTCAGATAAATTTGTCTGAGTTTTGCCAGAAACTCAGATAAATTTGCCAAAACTCAGATAATTTATCTGATTTAATTATCTGAGTTTTGCAAATTTATCTTTATCAGAGTTTTGTAAATTTATCTTTGTCCGGGCCATGTGATGGATCGATGGCAACAGGAAGGTCATGGTTGAAATGGAGAGATTATTTTGATTCAAGACAGTCAAGTGAATGATCCAAAATTGATAGTGCTACAAATGAATGGAAGTATTGCTACTATAAAACAATAATTTTCACTCTTGCTTTCAACTGTTACAGTAACACTTGATGACTATGATCCGATCGAGAAAAGAGAAAGGGAAAACAAGCAAAAAAGCAAACTACTATCTTTTAAATCAGTTGTACAGAGAGAGATTTGGATAGAGAGAGATTTCAAAACCGATTCCATCTTTGAAGAAATGAAATAGAGAGAATCGGAAGTCATAGCATGGTGGCGATGAAAAGTGCTCTGTAACGATACTCCAAACCATGGAAAGGAATGGAAAATGGAAAATGAGAGAGAAGAAGAAGGCAGGAGTTCGAATGAGGGTTGAAAGGGGCAAATTAGTCATGAAAATATATGACGTGGCATTTTAGGGACCTTTCACCAAAGTATCTCCAGCTGTCTGGACTAGAGACATTAGAGAAAAAGTTGTTGTCCTTGATGCCTTAGAAGACCGTGCGCAGGGACTTTTGGCTAATTTACCCTTAATCTTTATTTCAAATATGATACAATTCAAAAGGGCTTATGCCAGAATATTTAAGTTTGATTGAGCATTTACATTCCAAGGCAATCAATCTCCAACACTTCTTTTACCATACCTAAGTATGCAATCAATGGATCCTAGATCACAGAATCAAAGTCCACAGCAAAAGAGACCTATGTAACTTCCATTGGGCCAATGCATTTTAAATATGAAAATCAATTTGGTCTCTGAAAGAAATTCTCTCCATACAAAAAGATCTGAAGTTCAATATAAAGTTTATGAAGTTTTAACCCCGAAGTAGATCATGGACTATTCATGCTTCAAAAGATCAGGGGCCGCCCCAATTGAGGAGTCAGCTCCCGATGAGATCACAGATTAGTAAAATCCCTGAACTAAATTAGGTTCGATCTATGGGTCGAACAGTTTGGACACAGAAGACTAGGTCAAAAGGGCCCTCAAATCAACAAGGTCGGAATAAATACAGCTTAAGGAAAAAACTTATTACAAAATGAATTTTTTCAGCTAAACCACACACCAATATGGCCAATATGTTCATCCAAACTATCGAGAGATGAATTTTATTTTAAAATGTTAAATGGAGGTTTCAATCTTCTGTAATGTTTCTCTGCATGTTTGCAATAGGATTTTTTTATTATATTCAATTTAGTGATGCATAAATGAAGGTTTAATTAGAAACATGGAAACGTAGGAAACTGTACGTATAATAGTGTTTCTTGAGTTCTCATTCTTATTGGTTTTCAATGTTAGGACATGTGGTGTCATTGGATTGATGCCTGCAAGCGTGAGGTTAGGATGATCAAGTAGATTTGGTCATCATCCATAAGGAGATTGCCTGTAAGACCCCGTCCCGAGTTAATTGAGATTAACTCTAATTGATTACAATTAAGGCTAATTAACTATGTTTAATTAAGCTAACAATGGTTTATGACCAAATGATATTGAATTAGCCCAAAATGAATGGTTTAGGCTTAATGAAAGGTTAATGAATGGAATCAAATGAATTGAATAGAGTTTTGAACTCAAACATGGAATTGGAGGACTATTGTGTAAATACGAATGTCCGCGTATTTCGTCGAATACGGAAACTCTTGATACCAACACGCGTATCTCGAAAAGTACGTTAACTTTCATAATAGACTTGAGCTCGCCCGATGAGAAACTAATCAAATGACTCTTCATTTGACTTAATTTGAAATGGATTAAAGACGTTGAGGGCCAAAATGCAAATTCTAAGCTTATATAAGCAAAGAGATGGTTTTGTGAATTGATTCAATTCATTCCAAACCCTAGGCACTCTCTTCTTCCATTTTCACTCTTTCTTTCTTCCATTCTCTTCATCAAGCATCACGAGTGAAGCTTGGAGTGTAGTCTTAAAGAGATTTTCTTTTCTTCATCTTCTTCCTCAAGTTGTATTCAAGTTTCTTGTGGTTGAAGCTTTGGATAGAAGCTACAAATTGGGGATTTTCACCAAGCTCAAGCTAAGCAAGGGTTTTTCTTCAATTCATCTTCAAACAAGGCATGTGTATACTCTTCTTATGATTTATGATATTTTTAGAGTTGTTAGAACTCAAATGGATCAAATCCCAGAAAATTACTTTAGAAGTTCTGAAGCTCAAAACTGAACTTCTGGTTCGGTCGACCGACATGCTGACCGAACTGGTCCGAGGTTATTTTTCAATGTGGTTCAGTCTCTGGAAAGCCGATCGACAGCTGACCTAGTTCGAACCGAGTTATCCTGATGAAAATGTAGAAGAAAACCAGCTTCTGGAAAGCTGACCGAACCGGGTTCGGTTACCCAAAGTGGAGGTTTCGGTCGACCGAGGGTTGACTGACACAAG
Organism: Litsea cubeba; assembly: GCA_012931725.1. Lineage (NCBI taxonomy): Eukaryota > Viridiplantae > Streptophyta > Magnoliopsida > Laurales > Lauraceae > Litsea > Litsea cubeba. The sequence continues at coordinate 3,507,467 of CM022955.1, forward strand.
CTGACCGAGACCCCTAGAAGTTTCAGAAATTTCTGAACTTCTGGAGTGTGGATCGTGGTCGACCCCTTAGTCAATCGGGGGGTCGACCGGGGTCAACCAGGGTGAGTTCGGTCGACCGACATAGTGACCGAAAGATTTTTACAGGATTTTTGGGAAGATTAATGCAAGGTTCTGGAAGGTGAACCGAATTGAGTTCAGTTAACCGAACCTGGTCTGTCGGTCAACCTACACCTGACCGACGAGCTGACCGAACTTGTAGGGATTTTCATATTCAGGTCTGATTTTCCTGAATTTAAGCCTAATCTATACAGGCTGGTTTTTATTAATTCTAAGCCTTCATAGGTGTAAACTAAGTTCTTTGAATGCACATATATTATATATAAAGTGATGTTTATAAAAAATAACACATGCATTGGATAACAATGGTTTCACTCAATTGGTTGGTTTAGAAGTCTGAATAGGATTTGACAAGATTTCCGCATTGAAACTATATTTATCGTAGTTAAGCTCATTATGGAGTTACATTGACATAATGTACAGAATTAATGAAATGAACAAATAGTTACCAAAGGTAACAATGTACACAGAATTAAATAAATGAATAATTCCTACTGCAGTAGATGTATAGGGCGTTCCGGAGCCTCATGGATGTTAGTGATCTCTGATTAAGACACTAGCAAATTTCACTCATTTGACAAGTCATCACAAGCCATGTAATGAAAAGAGTAATCGGTGAATAAATACTGATACTCACTGAATAATGCTAAATGACATACTTATTGTATGGTCTGCATAATGCTAGATGAGTACTGATTGGTATTTGTGTTTACAAATACACCAAAATGCTTCCGTTAGGAAGAACTAAATCTTACTGTAGTTGGCATAAGTAATATTTATTACTTGACTCCACTGTTAGAAGTGTTCACTATTGAACTGTATTTAATTATATAGAACTGTTAAATTGATAAATTGACAGATTATTATGTTAATAGCATATACTATCATAGAATTATATATACATTGTTGAACCGTCGTGTTCACGGTGTTATTGATAACATCGCAAGCCCAGTTACCCGTGCCGGTCCTTCAGAGGTCGCGCCGCCAGCGAAGGAGGCCCATCCGATACTTCCAGGAGGTTTAATCGAAAGGACTCGAATCTGAGTGCGAACGAGAAGTAGAAACATTTTGAAAATAGTTTTTGTATTAGTCATTTTGGAATGTAAATAGAAGTCCCCTGTATTGTGTTTGAAAATACAGTGGTTGACTTTTATAGAATAGTAAATGTATAAATTGAACTTTACTTTTAGTAAAGAACTCTTGTTATGCGAGTGTTTCGTTTGTATGTTTCCGCAAATTTTATACAGTTGACAGGTTTATGTGATTTGATATCCCTTGTGGATTTCGTTTTAACTTCGATTAATTCATACGGAAGTAAATATGGGATCGCACCTCGGGGTTTGTCCGAAGTAATCAGATATCGGGCTCGAGTCGTGACATTGCCACCTGTAGAAATCCTACCGATTCAATTGAAGATGCCCGTAAACTTAGCAGAGAGGTGGAAGAATTTGGTGTTTCTATCCCCATCCTGAAGCCATCTGATTTTGGACCTCTATTCCCAAAAGACAGCTTCTACAGTAAGCCAATTGTGGAGGGAGTACTTGGCTGAATTCAGATCCAAAAGAATGGCATCAGTAGGATTAGAATCAAAAGCCTTTTGGAAGTCCAAAACCTCCTTCTCAACTTTTGAGATATTGAGTTTCAGTTGCCCAAAAATACTTGTGTTCCAAACCTTGAGATTTTGCTTGAGAGTTTTCAGTTTAACTAAAAATCTTATTTTGAAAATCCAATCCAGCATTAGCTGGCATTCACGAGAGCTCTGATGTGGCACTGTGAGGTTTGATAATGCTGATTGAAAAAAAGAATTAGGATCAGTTTAAATTGAGGGAAGATTTAAATTTGAAAAGATAAAAGGACAAAATGTTATAATTAAAAAGAGAAATTTTATGGGAGTTAAAGGAATGAATAAAGAGAGATTTATTGTGATTCGACCAACTTGCTTACATTCCTAATGTGACCTGCAAAATTTGATATTTTGTTTCGAAAACACCCGTAAATTTAGTTAAACTAAAAATCCTATTTTGAAAATCTTTTCTGGCATCAGTTGTGATTTCAGCTGGCATTCATGAGAGCTCTGATGTAGTGCTGTGAGGTTTGACAACGCTAATTGAAATAAACGCTTATGATTAGATTAAATTGAGGGAATATTTAAATTAGAAAAGATAGAATGGACAAAAATTTATAATTAATAGGAGAGATTTTAGGGGAGTTGAAAGGAAGAAAAAAGGAGAGATTAATTGTGATTTGACCAACTTGCTTACATTCTTAATATGACCTAAAAAATTGATGTCTTGCTTTAAAAACACCCTTAAATTTAGTCAGAATAAAAATCTTATTTTGAAAATCCTATCTTGCATCAGTTGTGATGCCACATGCCGTTTGTGAGAGCTCTGATATATATGGGATCGTGAGGGTTGAGAACATTGATGTAGCGTACTCTAGAACATGGCTGCCTATTGCTTATATATATATATATATATATATAATGAGGCCAACTCTTCTAAACTCAAGCTTAGGAAAAAGTAAGCTCAAGTGTGTGGTGGGGCCCACCTGGGGATAGGGGTGGGGGAATTTCAAGGACTCCCTGGGATCTTCCACTCTGCAAAAAATCAGCTCCAATCATTATCTCCATATGGCCCAAATGTTTAATGGTCAATAGTCCATTCGGATCGATACATAGTCGATCCAACGGTCCGGTAAATTTGAATTTGACCGAAAGTTGGTGGTCATGTGCAATTTAGAGAGGTTATATGTTTGGTCCATTTGGATGGACCAAAGGTTGGCCCCACAAGCATGAGCTTACGAGAATTTATCATAAGTTTGAGCTTAGGAGAGCCTTGCTTATATATATATAGGAGTTTCCAGGTGCGCCCGATGCTCCTATGAGAGCATCTCTCACCTTATTATGAGAGATATGGTGGGGGCCCTCACATCCATATCCAATGCCAACAACTTAAATGTGAGAGCCCCCACCCTCTCTCTCATGGTAAAGGTGAGAGATGCTCTCATAGGAGCATCTCCCAATTTCAAAAGCTTGAATTTGTTTTTCTTTAAATCTTTTAATATTAACAATTACTATATTACATTCAGTGGGAGAGAGTAACCCTATATAAATCCATTTTTATCAATACGGGGCCCATTTCATCAAATCTAAATCGATCACAAAGAAAATCAACACTTGTACATATAATTGGTTATAATTGACCCAATCCGTGCACAACCCCCAATTAGATTATTGAAAGTCTCAAATACATGATTAGGTGTCATGTGCATGGGGGAATTTGAGACTTGGGATAAAATAATGGTATTTTTATAAATAATGACATACTTATATTTTTTTAATTTAATTTAAAGGGCAAAGTTGTTATTTTTATAAAAAATCAACACAAGTCTTTTGGTGGTCGCTATATATGACTAGTAAATTTGTGGGATATGGAAGGCATTAAATTGAAAAGATAGGAGGGTATATGCAAATATTGAAACCACAGGGGCCTATTTACAAATTCTATAAAGCCTAGGGGGTATATACAAAAAACTCAAGTTATAATCTTTCTCATTTTAGGAAGACAGACATGGTTTCTTAACACTATATATACACATCATTCCTTGTTTCTTAACCACATTTTGGATGACAGTGTTATCTTTATAAGTTTGTTGATTTCTCGATTTTGGAGAATAGTGTTATATATTCAATCTCTTCTGTTATATATCTTAATGTTTGATAATTTATATGTGGTTTTCAAACTTGCTCGTTTTGATGGCGAATGAAATTTGCGAGAAGTTAATGTTGGTTATAGTAGGGTCGTAGAGGGCATTCTTGAGATAGGGAGGATTAGTGTCTTGAATTGCTCATCACCATCAAATTTATTTATTTGGGATACAAAAGATATTAAAATGAAGTAGTAGGAATTTATAACTAAATAATAAAACAATAAGGACCTGTTTCTAAATTCTAGAAACCTTACGCGTATATAAAAAAAAAAAAACCAATTTAATATAATCGAAATAGAAATAAGCAACAAGATGTTCACAATTGTTGCTCACTTGTTAGGGACATATGTAACATTTTGCGTGTATGAGTTTGACTCTCTTATCAAGCAAAAAAAAAAAACATAAAAACGCGAGAAGGGCTAATGTAGACTGTACTCATACCAAATTTTTCGATCAAATCATTACATGGGCCACGCTACACCTAGGCCCAACTTAACTCCGGATAGTTTTATATTTTTGTATCCGGTTGGGCTTGATCATGAGTTTTCTTGATGGTGGATTAATGGATCCAGCCTCATTATATGGCTCAACAATGGGTCAAGCCAGACCATAACACCCCCACTAAAAATGATCAAAAAGTAGTTGTACGGCTAACTTACAATATAGTATACTATATGTAACTTTTTTTAAAAGAGTCATATTATACTTTCTCTTGTTTTTCATCACACCAGAATTCATGCATACTGCACTATGACCCTAACCATTTGAGCATCTACAAACATAGATCGCAAATTTTAGCATGGTATCTAATGTGAGTTCATCAACAAGTAAATCATAGTGAGGCCATCATGATTTTCAACATTGACTGATATTATTATTTCATTATCAACAATAAATGAGTCCCACTCTTTGATCCCAACGTTAGATAGGTCCCACTTTATTGCAAATGTTTGGTGGGTTTCATCGTGACTGCAGTTGAAATTTGGTGCGTGCGCATTGTAATTTCAAACATGAAACGAATAATACAACAATGACAAACAGTTAAAGGGTCCACTGTTATTATATAACCACATTGATGGTTTCATCGGAATTCTGATTAGATAGAACACATTACTTTTTACCATTAGACAACTCCCATTTCAATAACCACCATGAGAGGGCTCCAAAACGATTACTCATTGATAGATCGGATCCTACCCGGGGTAAATCTTTTCTATTTTACGCATAATATCGATCTGGTGAGTCTTTAAATTAGCAAATAGTATAATTTATATTCTATTGATCAGATTTGCAAAGATTATGAATTACCATAATAAGCACAAGATTACCAAAGATGAGATTTGAAGAAATCCAAATTAACCTGTTGAGATTATGTTATGTATCCATACACCCCCAAGATAGAAAGAACATGATACATGTGCATGTGCATTTCCTTCTTTTAGACACAAAGATAATCACATGATTACTATAGTCATAAAGTAGGACATATCTATATACCATTCTCATAGACTCTTTACACTACTTATACGTCTTCAGACCACCAGCTTTGCACAACAAACTCCTAAGGTTTGAAGATTTGTAGGTGATTTTCTATCCTTTCCTCCATTATCAAAGAATAGTGATATCTTTTCTATCTCTACAAATATCTTATAGTTTGATGATTTTCAAGTGGTTTTCTAATTTGTTTGTCTCAATGGCGAAAACAATTTGCAAAAAGTTAAGGTTGGTTTTAGCGGCCATCGTTTTGCTCTCTACTCAGGGGGTTGCCATTGCAACAGAAATAAAAAATCTTACAGATAAGCCTACAATCAAGACCATTAATCAAGTGATCTTATAGGATAAAGTTATGATCTTTCTTGTTTTAGTAAGACATATTTGCCTAGACTATTATAATTAAGTGATCTTCAAAGAATAAAGTTATAATCTTTCTCGTTTTGGTAAGACAGATAATCACATTGCTGCATACATTAGTCATGGTTTCTTAACACTATATATACACATCATTCATGGTTTCTTAACCACATTTTGGATGATAGTGTTGTCTTTATAAGGTTTGTTGATTTCTCCATTATAGAGAGAATAGTGTTATTGTGTCTATCTTAATGCTTGATCATTTGCAGGTGGTTTTCTAACTTGTTTGTTTCAATGGTGAAAGAAATTTGCGAGAGCTTAATGTTGGTTTTAGTAGCCCTCGTTCTGCTCTCTGTTCAAGGGGCTGCCACTGCAGCAGGAAGGAAAAACCTCACCGATTTGGAAATAAAGAAAGAGCTTAGACGTCTCAATAAGCCTGCAATCAAGATCATTAAGGTGGTTCCATTGATTCTTTTATATGGACTTTTTTTTTTTACTGTTTCCAATAAGCATCTACTATCTCTTGGGTGACTGGGTTTCTCAGGTTTGGGGCAAGTGTGAGTTTTTTTTACTTTTATCTCGAGTTGTCTTGGGGGTGGGTTTGCATCTCGTTTGCATGTATCGACCCAGGAAATTGAATGTTTGCATGTATCGACCCAGGAAAAGCTCATTATGTTTGGGTGGGGGCCTTCAGACCCGATACCTTATACTGGGGTCTGCCCCCATTGGGTCATACCAATGTGGCCCACTGTTGGGATAGGGTTTGCTGTCATCAATGGCCTTTTACCTTGACTATCACATTCACCATTCTTTGAGAATCCCCTTAAATTTAACTTGATTGCACATATTGAAGGAAATGTGAGAGATGATGTTTAGATTTCTCGAGAGGAGTGATTCACGACGTAGAGATAGAGAGATTGCAGTATTCTAAAAAATGATGTAGAAATAGAAATAATTCATTGATGAAATATTCATGAAATACAAAAATTCGTTTCAATCATTATGAGCTTTTAGAATAAATATAAATATATGTTACTGTAATTTTAATGAGATACTATCATACTAATATTGGTATCATTAAATATTAAAAAATATATATTTTTTTTTATAATTAATAAAATATTAATATGATATTGATGTTAATATATATTATCATCATACGTTAATACTATCATAGAATACTTATTATCATAATATAATGAGTCACGATCACCATTTTATGCTCATTTTGGTCTCTACTTAAAACTGTTGAAGTCTTATTTTTCTTAATAAGAAGAATGCTAAAACTGATTAAAATGCATCAATGCGAAAGATGTTAGATCAAGAAAATTGTGAGGGCACCTTTCTCACAATTAGTGCCCAAGATCAACCGCCGGTGCTGGCAGGAATGCGAGTGTCGCTAGGGTACGCACACTCACTCCCATAGCACCAACCAGGAATCGATCTCTAGGTGGGCAGGTTATTTCCCTTCTTCCAGCCCACTGGGCCAACTAGCAAAAAATGAAAAAAGAAAAAAAAAACCCGGTGTTGGAACATCACCAAGTCAGAGGTCCCTAAAAGGGTCTGGGTGCTCAAGGCTAGGTTCTGGCTTGTGGTTTTAGGTACTTGAGGCTGGCTTGGATCTAAATTTTTGGCCTATTTAATATATGATTTGGGCTTGGATTATGTTCTAGAAAGTTCAAAGCTGGGCCCAGACTGGCCCAAATTGACTAAATGGGCAGGCTTCAGTCTGATATTTTCTAAGGTGGGCTGAGTTCAGGGCATGAACTTAAGGCCCATATCGAGCTTAAACTGGACAGGGGCCTGTGTTACTAAAGTCACACATGGCCATGCCGAGATATGCCTCAGCCTGGCTCGGACTGGCCCATCCACAACCTGGCTATGTGAAAAACAGTGCTGTTAAGGCAGCGTGATATTTTTGATAGTTGTGAATTTTCGGAAAGCTAAAGGATTACAATTTTATTGTAATAGATAGGTCATTTTATTAGAGTATCATTATATCATAACAAGTAATATGGCGCACTTATACACACAGTTGCGGCAAGGCTACAATGATATACTACCAAAGTGGACTAATATTAAGTCTTTCCCCCCAAGGCCCATCTCTTACCGTGCGTGCAAGCATGACTTAACATTTAAAGCATATGTGCAAGCCTAATACTCAATGATAAATATTGTTTGTTTAGTCTAAAGGTGATGGATGATGTATGCTCTTTTTATGATTGTGGCTGCAAAGGTGATGGATGATGTATGTTCTTTTTATGATTGTGGCTACAGAGTGAAGATGGTGATATCATTGACTGCGTTGATATCTATAAGCAACCTGCATTTGATCACCCGTCGCTCAAAAATCACACCATACAGGTTTTTTTCCCATTTCCTCAGATGTTGTATCTACTCTTTATTATGCTAAGATCTTAATTCCCATGCTCCTATTCCCATATGTACGTAAGGGGCATAAATGTGTAGACACGAATGTCTTAAGTAAACCGTGATGACAGTGTTGAAACTTTGAAACAGAGACACTAGATTAAAAGTAGGCAATGGGGAAAATTTTGATTCATGTACATCTGTTGCGGTGCAGCTGAATGGTTAGAATGATTTTCACTTAACCTTGCCTTACAATATCATGCCTTGGCCTTTTGGTACTTCAAGATCTAGGATTGTTTCCCTTATTGCTTGAAATGAACATTTTTTTTTTAATTTATTACAGATGAGACCAAGCATTTATAATGGGGAAAGCATGTCATCTTCGAAACCATTAGAACAGTTGTGGCAAAAGAGTGGAAGTTGTCCGCAGGGAACAATTCCTATTCAAAGGGCTCAGAAGAGACACTTACTTGGAGCCATCTCCTTGGATGCATCCCAATTAGAAGTGAGTTGTTATAATATTAGTTACATTGCAATTGATTAGCCATTTATGAGACAATGATGGTTGCTTCCTTGAATTATTATCAAGTGTGAAGATAGTAATTAACAAGTTTGTTAATAATGAATGTGTACTCGTATTTCTCAAGAGTTACCAAAGCTATAGATCGTGTATGATTATTTGCTGTTCTTTGTCAGAGGTGTAAAGCAAGTAAAGATGATCAGAATTACGGAGGTGCAGGAATTATCAATGTATGGAACATACATGTGGAGCCCAGAGAATTTAGCAAAACTTCCATAGCCGTTGGTAGAAGAGATAATTTTGATTTGATCGACGCGGGGTGGATAGTAATCTCTCTCTCTCCATTTTTTTTTCCTTATGGTAAAAATAAATTGATGGTAACGTCTTTAGCTTATTGCTTAGTCATAAGAGCAGGTCCACCTCAATATGAACCCAACTTTGGTGAATGGTGGGGCAACATACTTGCAACAGGAAAAAAAAAAAGGATCTCAAGATGAGAAGTCTAAACTATTGATTCTGAAAGTTCAGATATATGGCTAATATGGCATATTTTTCTTTTCCTAAGACATTTCAATATATTATTGAAGTTTGTTTCTTTTGTTTAATCTATTTCGCTTAAGCATTTGAATTTCTCAGATTTCAAGAAGTATGTTTGGAGACGATGCAACACGACTTTTCGGGTTTTGGGGTACAACTGTAAGTAACTAATTTTACACTTTCTTTTGCTATAAATGGTGTCCTGTAATTGTACTAGTTAAAAATAAGATATATTCTAAAGCCACTAAAGTTGATGGTGATGGATCAAAAGGCATGATGATCTAAGATTTTGCATGCATGTAGATTTTATTTAGATTTTTTGATCCACCACCTCTATCAATGTCATGGCTCTAGGTGGGCCCATAAGGGGGGTAATGGCGCAATGCAATCTATATTACTAAATGGATGTATTCTTTCTCACATAAAGACACTTTGCGCAACCTCAAACTTTTTGCAATGCCATTTTCGGAGTTGCCTTTATCCCTAAAATCTCTATATCTATTACACACTCAAAAGACCTAAAATCCCTCCATGAAGAATCATCTTCCACTCAAAAGCCTAAAATCTCTCCATGAGATTCCTAAATAAGCCAACACACCAGATGTGCTATATTTCTAAGTGATGGGGCCCATTTCTACTTAAATGTATTTCATTCAAGTGGGACTGATTAATGAATAATGGGGCTCATTTATAATTAAATGTATTTCATTCAAGTGGGGCTCATCAATGAATAATGGGAAAGTTAAGGCCCACACCAAATCGGCTCATTTCTAATTAAATGTATTCACAAAAAATACTCATTGCCCACCTTCAAAAATCAATTTTTCTCACAAACGTCTATGAGTAAATTAAGGCCCACAACGGATCCAATCTTTTGTATTGGTTTTATCTTATGGTTTTTTTATTCTATTGGAAAGATCTCATCTTTTTTGAGAAAAAATAATAATCTATATAACTATGGTAATGTATTCCCCCTAGTTTTAACCACAAGCCTCCAAATTTCCATCCCTCACTATCTTGCATATATGAAGACAGGTGTCAGTATCTTCTCTCTCTCCACTCTCTCCACTGTCCTCTCTCTAAACTAACTGGCCAATAACTTCCTCCAAAGAATTGGTCTTTCCCCTTTAGCCCAATGGAGATGGCCCACCTAGTGTATTAAAAATAAATGGGTGGGTTGATCTTGATCGAGATTTGGATTAAGGGTAGGGCAATTTCAATGTGATCAAATTATAGCTGACGTTGATTTGAAGTCTTTAAAAGTTATTCTCTTTTTAATTTTTTTTTACACAATATGGACAAAATGAATCTTAATGTTGATTAATATGTTAGCATCACCAATTGGAGGATCTATATCTCAAACCAACAAACTAATAATTTATATTTTGGAATTCTACATTAATCAATTCATGGGATCCATCCCGCATGTATGGTTTTATGGACGGTTATAATAGAGATGATGGACCCCATTCATCATGGTCTCACTTAAATAGGTTAGGTTTGGTCAATTTGTGAGGTCTATGATCATTTGATCATTTATTAATCAATTAATGGGTCCCAGCTTGCATCATATGATTTTATGAACGGTTAAAATAGATATGGTGGACCCCATTCATCTGGGTCCCACTTAAATATATTTGGTCAATTTGTTAGGTCTACGATCATTTGATCCTTTGATCTTTCTTAATCAGTTCATGGGTCCCATCCCACATAATATGGTTTTATGGACAGTTAGAATATAAATGGTGGACCCTCTTCATCTGGGGAGTTCCACTTAAATAGGTTAGGTTTGGTCAATTTGTGAGGTCTATGATCATTTGATCATTTGATCTTTATCAAGCAATTCATGGGTCTCAACCCGCATCATATGGTTTTATGGAAGGTTAGAATATAGATGGTGGACCCTATTCATCTTGGGGGTCCTACTTAAATAGGTTACATTTGGTCAATTTATGAGGTCTATGATCATTTGATCTTTATCAATCAATTAATAGGTCCCAGCCTGCATCATATGGTTTTATGGACGGTTAGAATAGAGATGGTGGACCACATTCATCTGGGTCCCACTTAAATATATTAGGTCAATTTGTTAGGTCGATGATCATTTGATTTTTCTTAATCAAGGCATGCCTCACCTAAATAATAAAACATTTGAAAAAAAAGAGATCAAATTAGCAACAAAAAGAAAGACTCACAAGTTTACTAATTAATAAATTTATTAAAAATAATTCATATCAGTCTGGGCATTTGGTGGTTCCGTGGTCCGTGCATAGCATGGGATTTTTCTAGTGCGCACTAAGAGGGTGAGCATTGCCCATGTATAGACATGCATACATTTGAACCCACAGCTCAAATTAGGTGCTTGAATCCCAAAAATTAAATTTACCTGAACTAAAGTGATCTCCTTTCAAATTCTCCCCTTTCGTCTTGGTAGAGTTGTGTGCTTTAGTTTTTCTTTTAGGCGAGATCCAAAGGTTGTAGTTCTTGACAAAATAAAAATAACCCATTCATAACTTTGTTGGGATTGTAATAAGCTAGATATATTTTCTATTTTCAATCAGGATGAGTTCTTTTCCTTGAGTTGATCTCTTCCATTCTCTCTAGCAAAAGCTGGAGAGGATTCGGACTCTCCTCAAATTATGATCGGTCCATTGTAAAATCTTGTGATTTGTTGGCCTTATTTTTTATATTGCATTGTTTCTTGTGATTTGATGTAGTAGTTTCTCTGAATTGTGCATGTATCATCTACAACCAGCCGGATCACTTGGGTTGCTACAACTTGAAATGCCCTGGTTTTGTTCAAGTAAGCCAAAAGGTTGGCTTAGGCTCGGTTCTTACTCCTGATTCAGAATATGAGGGGCTTCAAAAAGTTATTGATCTGAAGATATTCAAGGTGGGGTACAATAACTTCTTTTTTCCTCTCCGAATGAGAAGATATGCTGCAAGATAATAGCAAATTCTGCATGCTTAGTATAAAAGTGGTTTCTATGAAATATCAAAGTCATTAGGAGATGATAAGGAACAATGTTAAATCATACTTGTAATTAGCTAATTCGCCAAATCTTCTTATAGATAGTTGACCAAGTAAATGACTAGCCTGAAATGATATAGTATCTTTGAGATCCGCAATCATCAGTATTAGTATGCATCATCCAAAATAAGGTTCAGTCATCACTAAGTGTTCTCATGGGCTGGGAAGCTGGCGTCAAACCCCTCCCCAGCCTTCTTTGGGCTGGATTCGGGTGTTGTATTTCAGCACTCGGTCTAGTCCTGAATCTATATTTTGGATCTGTTTGATATTTGGGTGATGCTGAGCCTGGATTAAGTGATAAAACGTCTAAAAGTCCTGCTCAGCTGGGCCTGACTAAGTCGTGGTTGTAGTTTACTGATGATTTGTTGTAACAAGTGCTGGAAAGCCTGAATAAGTGTAAAAGTCCAGACCTCCCCAGTTAGCTAAATGGATGGGCTTGGGCCTGACATATTTGAGCCGGGGGGGAATTGGAGCCCTACCATAATACAAATATCTCCTTAATCTGTATATATATATATGTTTTCTGGTTTATTGCGGCAGGACAAAGCAACTTCCAATTGGTGGTTAGTAGTTGATGATGAATCGGTGGGGTACTGGCCCAGTTCTTTGTTTAAGAGCATGGCTGACCATGCTGATTACATTCAGTGGGGAGGACAAGTCCTGAACACGGCAACCTGGGGAAGTCATACCATCACTGAAATGGGTAGCGGTCATCTCCCCGATGAAGGATTTCGAAAAGCTGCCTTCTTTGACAAATGTGTCTATTTCAACACAGATGACATTGTTGGAATGACCCCATACCAACCTGAAGGTAGATGCTCTAAACGAGGTTGCTACGACATTTCGAGGATATTCCGGCTCCAAGGTACTCCAGGTGTTCAATTCTTTTACGGTGGGCCTGGTGGGACTAATTGTGATTAATGAACTTCAACTTCTCATAAGCAAATGTTTGCAAGCTGATAAATCATTTGTCATTTTACCATTCTACTTAATTTCATCTCTATGCAGGTCACTGATGTACTTTTCCATGATAAATAAAGCATTTTTCTTTTCTTAGTGGCATTTCATTGAACTGAAATTGAATGAATGGACATTGAATGGATTAGAGAAAGACTAGGATACTGAATGGATGGAGATATTGAATTGAATTTCTCTTTTCATCCTTCTGTTTGTTGCTTGGTGTCAGCTTGACTGTTGCCTTGATCTTGCCTTCAGTACTTAGCAAATATGTGAGAGTCCCCAATTTCTAACAATCCAAACAATTTCCCACCCTTCATCTTACTTTCAGAATTATTACACAACTACCTAAATATGGATTGCATTCAACACAACAACATAAGGCTTTATTTGTTTTTGGGCTATATTGGTGAAGTTCCATTTGGTTGCAATGACTTGCTACATGGGATTTCCTTGAACAAGCTTTGCATGTGCTAGAATCTTTTGACCAAAAGCTCATTTGCCATTTTCACTTCCGTTTCACCAACTTTTCTTCTTTTAAGTAATTGAATCCACCATTATGGGGCTTTAACTCAAAACCAAATTACTCTTCTCCTAGAAGCCATGACCATAAAAAGTTCCAACCAAGCTTCCTCCAAAACCACAGCCTCTCTTTCTCGTTCACTGATCAGATTTTAAGAAAAGAAATACAGGGAGAAAACAATAAAAAATAAAATTTGCTGTAACTTTTCAAAAGAGTGATGTCATTATAAAAAAAATCTCTTTTTATGGCTGTCAAAAAGAAGAAACACAGTCTTATCCAGTAAAAAACAGCATTAAAGTGTGAAAAAAAAAAAAAAACAGTAACTTAGAATGCAGCCATGTATAATTTAATAATAATAATAATAAAAAAAAGAAGATATGAAGAAGATTTAGGACGGTGGCAATTGGCAAATACCTAAAATATGCTGATTAGGCATGCCCAACTTATTATCACTATAAAAGTGCATCCCCTAGCACCTTTGACCTTTCCAAAACAACAAATCCATTATACAAAATCTCTTTCTATGGCACTCAAAAAAAGAAGAAATACAAATTTATTCTTTTGTGGGGTCCACTGGAGATGTCCTATGTTCAAACAAAATGCATAGTCTTAATATTACCTCTCACCCCTGGTTACAGACGAATGGGCTTTTATATATTATTAATTCTGAAGCCTCATGATTCATACTAAATAGTACATGAGTAGTTTTTCTTTTTTCTTTGGTGTATCAGATATGGTTTAAAAATAAAAGAAATGAGATTAGCTATATAATATATTATGAATGATTAAATAATAAGGTGAAATGCACTGTTTAGAAAAAAAACACTCAAAAATAAGTTCCTAACTTTACCAAATCACGAAAGAATTTTATATGAAAAACACAAAGGGCATTTTGTATACTTATATAACAAAATAAAATGAGAAATTGACATCGACATTACTATGAGAGAATTATATATAGCAGCAAAAAGCCCCTAATGTGGGTCGATTCAAAGAACAAAAATCATTCCACCTATGATAAAAATCATCAACAAATGCATGCATCTTGCTTCTTACCCCTTGTGCATATATTGTTTCATATTTTAGACTCGAATTTCTGACTTAGAAATTGTGGGTTTAGAGGGGTCTCTTTTTCAATAAATGTAAAGGGTAAAGTGGTCAAACAAAAAAATAGGGGAGAGTAAGTAGGGCTGCTTATGGGCTGGGCAGCCCGAGCCCAATTCGGGCCTAGTTCGCTTTGGGCCGGGCTTGGTATTGTAATGAGGGCCCATTTAATAAAAGGGTTGGACTTAGATTAAGTGATAGAACGCTCATAGCCCGACTCGGCCCGGATTGTATAAGAAATGCATGTAATTTAATTTAATTAGTACTCTAATTTCTACAAAAGTGATGAAAAGCCAGGTTCATTCCGGCCCGATTGATTAAATAGATGGGTTCAAGTCTAACTTTTATAGCCCGTATTGTGTGTGGGCCCGTATTTCTAAAGCCACGTCGGGCCTCTAAGGCTGACCTAAGCCATGAACACTCCTAATAAAAGTAAGGAATGACACGTTGCTTTTGTTACGGTTGACCGTGGGTGGAGGAATGCTCATGTAAAAATAAGAGTCCTGCTATTTGAACACAGGTTTTATCTTTTCCCACACACACACTTTTAAAAAAAATATATATATGAAATGACCTCTTTGCCCACCCTCTTCCTTTCTATTTCCCCACCTCCCCCTTTCACCTCCAGCTCCGGCCAGCACCGGCGCCGGCGCCGGCCGAACTCTTCCCCTTCTCTCTCTCCCTCTCCCTTTCCCTCCCCACTGTTTTCTCCCTCTCCCTCCCCCACTGTTTTCTCTCTTTCCTCCTCCCTTTCCCTCCCCCCACCACCCCTTTCACCTCCGGATCCGGCCAGCACCGGCGCCGGCGCCGGCCGAACTCCCCCTCTTCTCTCTCCCTCTCCCTCTCCCTTTCTCTCCCCACTGTTTTCTCCCTCTCCCTCCCCCACTGTTTCTCCCTCTCCCTTTCTCTCCCCACTGTTTTCTCCCTCTCCCACCCTCTCCCGGCGCCGGCCGATCTGCTGCTGCCGACGGGGGAAAGGAAGGGAGAGGGAGAGGCGGGGAGAAGGGAGAGAAAGAAGGAGAGGGAGGGAGAGACCGGGAGAAGGGGGAGAGAACAGTGGGGGAGGGAGAGGGTGGGAGAGGGAGAAAACAGTGGGGAGAGAAAGGGAGAGGGAGAAAATAGTGGGGAGGGAGAGGGAGAAAACAGTGGGGAGAGAAAGGGAGAGGGAGAGGGAGAGGGAGAGAGAAGAGGGGGGAGTTCGGCCGGCGCCGGCGCCGGTTCTGGCTCGGATCCGGAGGTGAAAGGGGGAGGTGGGGGGAGGGAAAGGGAGGAGGAAAGAGAGAAAACAGTGGGGGAGGGAGAGGGAGAAAACAGTGGGGAGGGAAAGGGGAGGGAGGGAGGAGAGGGAGAGAGAGAAGGGGAAGAGTTCGGCCGGCGCCGGCGCCGGTGCTGGCCGGAGCTGGAGGCGAAAGGGGGAGGTGGGGAAATAGAAAGGAAGAGGGTGGGCAAAGAGGTCATTTCATTTTTTTTTTTTTTTTTTTAAAAAGTGTGTGTGGGGGAAAAGATAAAACCTGTGTTCAAATAGCAGGACTCAAAAATAAAAGGTAAAGGGGTGTGTCTTTGACGCTTTACAAGAATGCAGGGGCTGTTTTGTAAAAATCTCTAAAAAATAAGTTGGGCTGTTTGACTATGTGTTCTATAAAAACTTTTATACTTTCCCAACTTGGAGACCCCTACTCTCTTCGTCTCTCTCTCTTCAGAATGCCAATTTCCAACCCAACTCAAAGAACAAACCCTTGTAAAATTACTCTCAAGGAATTTCAGACTCCCAGGTCTCCTCCTCCTCCTTTTTGTCTCTCTCCTATGACTATCTCATTTTTCTTCGTTTCTCCCTTCTCTTTCTATAGATGTTTTTTGTAATCCTAGTTACTGTAGAGAGATGAAGAGGAGGAGAGATGGGGTTTTGGTGGGTTGAGAGAGAGACGAAGAGGGGTGAAGTTTTCGTGACTGAGACTTGCCATACCAAAAAAAGAAGAATGTGTCAGAGCGCAATGGTTTTTTTAACTCGTTGGAAGGAGAAAAACCACTTTATCAAGGAAAATCTCGCTCTCGACGCTGGAATTCCTGAGAGGACAATGACATTCCGGGAACTCCGACAATCATCTTATCCATCAATTTTTCGGCAACAACAATAGATTTGAAGGCGTGAATCTTCTACATTTACACCCCTCTTCATTTTCCTGTATTTTTATTCTTTCCTTGCTTATTTTATTTTCTATGGTTTGTATGTGATCGAAGGCTATGAAGAATCTGGTTTTTGTTGGAGAGTTCAATGCCTTTTGCTTCACAATCTCCTTTTTTCTTCGTTGTTTTTGTTGTTGGTCTGTTTTATGGTATTTGATTGAAATAAGCAAATGGGTGTGCGGCTTCTGTTCCGTACATCTGTCTTCCATGTATGCGTTATTTGACTTCTGGGTCTTGTTCTCCTGTTTTTCTAAATGTCACAGGAACAAAAAACCCAATTTCCTGGATTTTAGTTGCAGGGTATATGATGGGTGCCGTTGGTCCAAATGGGGCTCTAAAAGGGTGATCTTGATAGTTTGTTGTGACCACTTTGGAATTGGCAGAGGCTCTCGATTTATTTTATTTATATACTTATATGTGAATTGGGTCTGGTCTGGATTTGAATGAATTGGTCTATTTTTTTTTTTTTCGTAGTTACTGTTTTGATTGTTAACGGGGTGGGTTCTACGTATTCTAGTTCTAAAAACAGCATTAAAGGTAGTGACTTTGAGTGAGAAAACTAACTGCTAGAGTGATTTATATGATGTTGCTCTTTAGATTCCCCTCATGTTGAAATTTATTGATGCTGTGTCAAAGTTTCAGTGTCTTTTATTAGATTAGGCTTAATTATGATGTTTGAGTTAAGTTGATCTTTGTGGTGTTCTATTTAGATTAATCTGTATTTTACTTCTTGAAAGATTAACCTGTATTTTCTTTTTGCATTAAATCACTTCATGTGTTGACCGGTTTTTAATTTTTTGACGTTGATTTATTGGACTCAATTCCTTTGGGTTATTACAATTCCAATAGCGTAATGGAACATAGCTTCGAGTTTACTTCTGCATCTGTGTGCTTCTCTTATTGAACTTGATCTAATTTGAAACATCAAAAGACAATACATATTACATAGTTCCTATCATGAGGGAGTTTGCTGATCTTCTAGAAACTAAAGTACTAAATACAACTGACCTTTGATTCCAATAAGCCCATAAGAAAATCCTTATGAATACCGAAGTTTCTTCTTGCTAATGGACGTCTTGATGCCTTCATCATGATCAGGTGGGCTCCACAGTAACTAGATGACACAAGAACCATTTGTTGACACAAACACGTCTATCTATATACCTTGTATGAAGATATTGATGCTTAACAGCCCTATTGTTATCCCTAATTATGCTTACTTGGCTGTTGATTGAGGCTAGTGACAATCCTCTTTAATAAGAATAGTCTGCAAGATAACCAATGTTCTGCAGGAGTATTTTTTGAACTCTCCATTAATATTGATATATTAATGTTGAGGGTTTTAGTTATGATGATTTGCATTTTAGTTTTTTTATTGAAAAATATTATTGGTGATGTTTGAAGAGAAAGAAAGACAAGCAAGGAAGAAAGAGTGTAAGACTTGAAAGAAAGAAAGAAAGAAAGAAAAACCTATAATAAGAAGGGGTTAGTGATGTTTGACTGTTTGAGATTTTAAAGATTGGCACTTTGATCTGAAAGGGCAAACTTTTCAGTTGTAGAAGACACCAATCATGGTTATCTACATGATGACCAAGTTAGTAATCATTTGTAACCCATCATGGTTATATGTAACCGTATCTTACTACATTCCTGACTTATTCATAACAATGCTTTTGAAATGTTTAATTTGGAATTTTTGGGTTCCCGGGATTATTGGTGATGCTAATGAGGAAAAGGTTCAATCTTTTTGTTGGTGGGTTGTCGTGAACTCCACTATGTGAATGCTGTCATTGAGGATGATCTTTTGAACCTACTCAAAGAAAGCATAGTTGTTTAAATCTTCCTTTGTATCCTTTTATACAATGTTATTGATGTTTTCTTTCTCATTGTTATAGCTCATTAGATTGATTGAAACTCAAGATTCAATGTCGTTAATTTGGCGTTTTCTTATTGCAAGATTGGACCTAATTAAGTTGGTTTATTCAAAGCTGTAGTCTTAACACTCAATGGAAGCTATCAGTTCTTTTTTTCTTGGATTTAATATGATACTAGTTTTTCCATCATATGTACAATTCGTAAGATTGATCATTTGAATATAATTTTATTGCCACCTCTTGTTTTACTTGTAACATTTTAACATACTTATGTATAATAAGCCGTTCAAATGCATTATAACAGAATCATGGAAATTTACTTGCATTGTTTTATTTTGTTTGTGCATAATAACCTTTTCAATTGCATTACAACATACTCCTTAAAATTACGTTTAATATTTGTTGTTGGTGCCGCTGCGGCCTTATGTTGTGGGTTGGCTGAACAATGGCTAACATTACTAGAGGAGCAAACTAGAAAGAAACGACGCATTTCATATTTATCAGGTAAATCATGGGTAGAAGAGCTTTTGTCAAGTGAGGGCCCTCAATGTCATGAAAACCTATGCATGAGTCCGGATTGTTTTATAATATTGAGTGAAACACTTATGCATCGTGGAATCCTTCAGAACACACGAGTGATGTCCATAGACGAGTAGTTAGCAATATTTCTCCACACATTGGCCTACAATGTTACTAATAGAGTTGTTGCTAATCGGTTTAATCATTCAGGCGCCACTGTTAGTTGTTATTTCCATAAAGTATTAGGTGCGGTTTGCAAGGTCTATCCAAGTTATGTTCAAGTTCCAGAAAGTGCCCCAACTCCACATCCACAATTTCTTTACGTTCAAGTTAGGGCCCATTTCTTTACTAGAATTCTTGGAATTCATGTCTAGTCGCTGTATGGGATTTTCAAATGCTGGAATTATGAAATGCTACTGAATTCTGTCATTTTCGAATTCCCTGTTTCTTTTATACCTGAAATCCTGCCTTAGAAGTTTTAAATTCCTAAATTTCCTAAATTCTTTGTTTCATAACTATAAGGATTTCTAACTAGAATTTTACTCTTATATGCATTGTTTATATACCAATAAGTTTAAAGTGCCCACCGATGTATTTATATAACTTAATACGCACATGTGTCCTATTAATGATAAAATGTAGGACTCAATGTTGGGTCCCACTTTCACAATTCAAGAAGCAAAAAAAAAAAGCATAATCCATGCAAACCATAGCCATGCAAAAACTAATCACATCCACAATTCTAGAAAATAAGAAAAAAAAAAAAACATTATATTTAACAGTGATGGGAATGGAAGCATATTTGAAGGGAATGGACTAATCATAGGTGGGCCTTTGTATTCAGTCAAAAGGGATAATGATCCAAAAATAGCAAATATTTGGTGGGACCCATATATTTAACAGTTGCAATCACATATGGCATGTACATGTCTTCATCTCCAGCTCTCATTAAAAGCCATTAATTCCTGTCTTCACCACATTGTAATCCCATTCTCTCTCTCTCTCTCTCTCTCTCTCTCTCTCTCTCTCTCTCTCTCTCTCAACCCTTGGGTTTATAATCCTATCCCTTTTGGTCTTTCTGTGCAGGCCCTTCATCTTCCTGTTCTCTCTCTGCAATCCCTTCATTTTTCTGTTCTCTCTGCAACCCCAAGAGAACCCAAAAAAAGAATTGGTTTCTCTCTGCGATCCCTTTATCTTCCTGTTCTCATTCCATCTGACAAAAAAAAGAAAAAAAAAGAGAGGCAATCAAGGAGAAAAGGAAGGGAAAACAGAGAGAAGAAGATGGAGAAGAGAGGAAGAAGAAAATTTTTTCCAGTTGGTTGGCCTAAAAACACAATCAGCAACGATTGTTGATGCTACCGGAGTTTTTGTGAGGTTTCCCGGAATCCCTGAATTCTGAAATCTTCTTGGGAGAGCTGGCATTTGGAGATGCTAGAATTCTGAAATTCCTAGAATTCTAATGAAGCGACAATGAATTCCTGATAGGAATTCCCAGACAGCCGGAATTCCTTTCGGGCTAGTTTGGCACTTTACTAACATAGTAAAAGTTAAGTAAAGCCTCCATCTTTCAGACAAGATGTCACATCAAAAGCACTTTAATTCAAAACTCTTTCCATCTTTTTCAAAAAAGTAAAAAAGCAACCACCTTTTTTGTTTTTGATAATGGTAAATTTTCAAAGAAGAAACAAAAGAAGAAAAACGAACAAGAATAAAAATAACACAAACAAAAGCTAAATATCAAACGGAATGTGAAGCCGAAAAACTCCTTCCTTAGCAAGACCATCTGCCAAGAAATTAGCTTCACGAGGAATATGACGAAAAGAAGCTCCTAGGTGAGATGAAATATCGTGCACCACCTCCACCAAATCAGCTAAAGTCCACGGATGAGAAGACTTCCCAGAACCCCATTGAATCGCAGAGAAAGAATCACCTTCAATAAGTGCATGAAAACCTCTCAGATGACGTAATTCACGGCAACCCACCAATAAAGCATACATCTCAGCTCCATTAGAATCAACACAATTCACAGAACCCGTGAAATTTTTGACAATTTTTCCCGAGAAGTCACGAATAACACCCCCAATTTCACCCATCTGAATATGCGGAAAATAACTACCATCAAAATTTAGCTTGAGAAAACCATTTGGATGAGGTTCCGACAATAGATTTTTTCTGAGAATAGAATGCCTTCCACCTTGAAAATGGGCTGGCCAAGATCTCGTAAGAGCTTCTAAAGAGACTCCAACAAATTCAACCTTCCTAATGGCCCATTCCGAAGCAACCCAAATAATGGACCGAACAATCTCCTTAGGAGGTTTGCATTTATTTTGAAAAACTCTATTATTCCTCTCAACCCATAACTTCCAAAGACCAACATATAAGGATAACCGCCACAGAATGCGCCCATGAACAGATTTACCCCTGAAAATCCACTGCTCAAAAAACTCCTTAATAGAATAAGGCATGACCCAACACATATCAAAAATTCTAATGATAGACGTCCTCACTATTTGAGCATAGTTGCAATGGACCAAAAGGTGGGTCGTCGTTTCCTCATCTTGTAAACAAAGTGGACACAATAGTAAAATCTCTCCTTCTTAATTGATCCATAGTAAGAATTTTATGTAAACGGGCTACCAAACAGAATACCAAGATTCTTGGAGGAACAGCGGGGTTCAAAATCTCTTCCAACCTACCATCCGATCGCCCACACCAATCAAGACATTATAAAAAAATTTAATTGAAAAATTCCTTTTATTTTCAGCCTTCCAAATCTTAACATCCCTTCTCCGTCCAGAGATATATGTCTTGTTCAGCAAGGAAAGAAAACTAACATACTCTGTCACCTCATGATCGTGCAAATTTCGACGAAAGTGGAAACTCCAAACTCTCGATCCACCCACAAAATGAGAATTAACTGCAACAAAGGCTTGGGGGTTCCTGTCCAAAAGGAAAAGAGAAGGAAACTGATACCGCAGGTTAGCATTACCACACTATTCATCATGCCAAAACTTAATTTTGTTCCCGTCGTGAACCCTGTACCTTGTCCACTTATTGAACTCTATCTTCACAGACAGAATTGCCTTCCATAACCCCGAAGACTTATAACTAAGATCTGGAAGGCACCATCCATCTCTTCTCACCTTATACTTATCAATAAGGATTTGTCTCCATGACCCTTGATTCGAGTTACCCATTCTCCACAACCACTTTCCAAGCAATGCTTTGTTCATATTTTTAATAGAACGGATACCCAAACCTCCTTGCGCAATAAATTTGCAAATAACCTCCTATCTAACCAAATGATATTTTCTCCTCTCAACAGTATCATTCCAAAGGAAATCACGTTGAATCTTCTCCAATCTTCGCATGACACCTTTTGGACATCTGAAGCAAGACAAAAAATAGATAGGGATGCTTGAAATAACTGATTTAAGAAGAGTAAGACGACCACTCAAAGATAGATACTTACCCTCCCACGAGCTTAGTCTTTTATCTAATCTCTCCACCACTGGATCCCATAAGCTTTTCTTCGGAAGCCCCAATCACAAAGGTTAGCCCAAATGATTGGAAGGAAGCCTACCAACTTTACAGCCAAAAGTATTTGCCAATAATTAATATGAGTGTCCTCTAGACATATACCAATCAATTCACATTTCCCATAGTTGATCTTAAGCCTTGATAACATCTCAAACCACCGCAGAATAAGCTTCAAACACTCTACCTGATCCAAAGAAGCATAACAAAAAATGATTGTATCATCCGCAAATTGTAAGTGGGTTACCTCATAATCAGCATTTTCAATAGAAAAACCGGAGATCAACCTGGCTTGATTAGCACGATTCATTAATGCATTGAGAGCTTCCGTAACAATAACAAAAAGCATAGGAGATAGAGGATCGCCTTGGTGCAATCCTCTAGAACTACTGAAGAAACCTTTGGGTGAGCCGTTTACTAAAACAAAGGATTGAGCAGAAGAAATGCAACTATGAATCCATCCACACCATCGATGACCAAACCCCATACGTGCCAACATATATTGGAGAAACCCCCAGTCCACCATATCATAGGCCTTCTCAAAGTCCAGCTTACAAACCAAACCGCGACGATGCTGCTTGTACCTTGAATCTATACACTCATGGGTTATAAGCAAGCTATCTAAGAACTGTCGCCCATCCACAAAAGCCCCTTGGATGTCTGAAATGATTTCAGGTAACACTCTCCTTAAACAAACCTTAGCCAAAATCTTATAGAGACTCCCAACCAAACTAATAGGTCTGAAATCCTTCAACAAAATAGCACCTTCTTTCTTAGGAATCAAAGAAATAAACGTGGCACCCAACTCCTTAGATATAACACCATTCTCATGAAATTCATTAAAGAAAATTTGGAACTCACCTTCCAGGAGAGACCAAAAGTGTTGAAAAAATGCAATAGGAAAACCATCCAGGCCCGGAGCACGATCCCCTCCAATACTAAACATAGCCGTCTTTATCTCATCTTTAGAAAAAGGAGCTTCCAAAGAAGAAACACTAGCAGAAGATAAACACTTGAAAACAATTCCATCTAACCTTCTTGTGCTTCTTTTTGAACAAGTCAGTATTATTCTCTTGTAATGTTTGCTGCTTCAATGATAGTAACCATTTCAAAAAAAAAAAAATCTAACCTTGGCCTCAACCTCTTGCTGCCCGTGTAGAGATGCTTAAAAGACTGAACAATCTTCTTCTCTATATCATTTCTAGAATCCCAAACTCTTCCTCTAGAAACAATAGAAGTAATACGATTCACCCGCCGACGAGCATTGGGGATGGCATGGAAAAAGCCAGTGTTACGATCTCCTTCTTTCAACCATTTATTTCTAGAGCGCTGCTTCCATTTAATTTCTTCTTGGAGAGTCAACTTGCAAAATTCTTCTTGAAGCATCAACCTATAATCCTTATCTTCCTCAGTAACAAACCCAGCTTCTGCTTTCATGTCTATAGATTGAAGCAAATGATTTTTCTTATCTTGAATATTACCAAGAACTTCTTTGCGCCAACATTTTAATCTTTGCTTCAAAAATTTAAGCTTTTGAGCTAACTGAAAACCAATCCATCCCCGCACTTGTTTTTCAACCCAACATTAATTAACACACTTAGAAAAGTCCTTCTCAAGAAACCACATAAGTTCCAATCGAAACAGAGGGGGACCCCAGTCTTCCAAACCCGTTTCAAGAAGTAGAGGACAATGATCTGATACCGGCTTAGCCAACGCTTTCTGAAGACAATCAAGGAATAACTCCAACCAGCTTGTGGAAACTAAAAACCGGTCTAGACAACTCATCACTGTATCATCCTGATTGTTACTCCAAGTGAATTCTGCCTCCCAGAGGCAAATCAACAAGATCATATTGTCGAATCCAATCAGAAAAATCCCTCATAGCTGTACTCATAACACAGCCACCCTTCTTCTCATGAGGAAATCTAATAACATTGAAATCTCCTCAAGCACCCAAGGTTTATTCCATTTCACAGCCACCTGACTTAATTCCAACAAAAAGAAGCCCAATCACTAGCATTGTTAGGCCCATAGACCGAAGTAGCCACCCATTCTACATTTCTTCTAACATCTTTGAACAACACTGATACAGAAAAACACCCCACAAACTCATCAAGCTTCTGCCACAAAGAAGAGTTCCAACATAGTAAAATTCCTCCAGCTGTGCCTACCGAGGGACTCAGCACGAACTGACCATCAAGCCATGGACAAATTGAGCTAAAAACTTGAGCATTTATACATTCCATTTTAGTCTCTTGAATGAAAAAACACTCTCCTTTAACTGATTGGAAAACCCATTTCATAATGGCCCTCTTCTTAACAGAATGCAAGCCACGAATATTCCAAGAGACCAGCTTCATTTTTCAACCAACTGCACACTGATTTTCCCATCACCACCCTGACGATCATAGTTTATAGAAGTAGCCAGCTTCTCCAACTCCCTTTGGGTTTTTGTTTTTTTCCTACTTTTAGCAATCTCCTGATATTGAAAATTCCCCTTCTCCAGTTGTAGCATCTCCTGGATAAACCTCCTCATATCCCCTAACTTGCCCTCCATAGAAATCCCCAGAATCTGAGCTATCTCCATCATTTTACCTTCAATAATTTTATCTGCTTCATGATCTTCAGGAAGTAGACCGAAGCAATCAGTAGGTTGAGCTAAAATATCAACAACGTTATCTTTCAACACCAAAGCCTTAGCCTGTACCTCAGGTTCGTCACACAACTGGTCATCTTCAACAGAGAGAGCATCTTCATTTGATTCTAATTCTCCCCATCTGCCAACATATTTGATACTAGAATCCAAAAGAATGGGAATAGCAGTATCACCCAACATTTTCTCTCCATTTACAAGAGTGTCTCTATCGGCATATATATCTTCTTCATAACCAGAACCACCAGAGCTCTCCTTTCCATGATCAGAATTTCTTGGAATCACAACATTATTAGTTTGGGCCTTACCAGAAAGCCCATTTCTATTCTGATCCAAAAAGTCCACTGTAGACTGTATTAAATCTCGGCAAACTGAAGTTTGCCTAGGGGCAGAGAGGTCATTTCGTAGCTTCCCAAAAATATCTTTAATAGTCGGACAGACTTGCGAAATTTCTTTCCTCCCAGGAGTTCGTCTAAACTGAATGAATTCTGGAATTGCAGCAGAGCCCTGATTTTCAGCCAATGCTCGCGAGATTCCCTGCCTAACGTTACCAATCCTTGCTAAAAACTGCGCCTCCAGCTCCTTTCCCTTTGGCAAGTCCCCATAGCAGTTAGCATCCATTTCCCCATTCCCTTTATCAGACGCGCAACCGAAGGGATTTTGAATAAATCCCAAATCCCCTGAAATCATGGCGTGATCAGCTTCCGAGGAATTTGCCCTTGCTGCTTCGTATCTCCAGTGACAGTTTTCCGGCGAACCAAGCTTCTCCGGCCGTCTCTAAACCTCTTCCGCACTGATGGATATGGGAAAACGAATCCCTCCAACATCCATCGCAAGAGTTGCTGGCAAAAGCAAAAGAGGATCCCTCAAGATAAGGAGCCTAACCTATCAACTCTCTGTTTTCTATTAGCTTCTTCATCTGTTTCTAACACCACACCTAGACAATCTCCCAATTGATGGAATACCATGGCATCCCAGGCATGCAAAGGAATACCCTCCAATCTAACCCAAATAGGTTTAAGATTAGGGCCCAGCACTTCAGACCATCGATCAATCCTTCGGAATAAAGGATCAAATGGAGCAGACCCCAATTGAAGCATCCGAGAGTGGCCTTCCAAGGATAATGGCCTAATCCAAACCAACATAGAACTAAGCCTTTTGACTTCTGCATCAATTTCTTTTACCTTAAACAGCCATGTCTGAATCTCCCTTTCAGAAACATCAAAACGTCTGATAGTAGCAACAAAGGAATTACACACTTGTTTTTTCAAAGACGTTACCAAAGACAGATAATTTCACTACCTTGAGGTTTCCTTCTTCCTCAACCCATGTTTGGGTGTCACATTTGGTGTTATTGTTTAGAACAGCAAGAGAGAGAGGCTCCTTCCTATTTGTTGAAACAACTCTGACTGGATTTCGACCATTTCAGTCTATATGTTTCGCCTTCTGAACTGAATTATGCCTCCCACCAACCAGTCTACCATTAAACCACTGAATTGCTCGGTTTGCATCCCACACTGTTTTGTAACGAACAAACCCAAAGCCTCTTGAAACCCCAGATTTTTTTTCCTTTGGCAAGAAGACATCAAAAACAGGTCCAGCTTCACGAAACAATGCATACAAATCCCTATTTGTCACCGAGGTAGTGAGATTAGAAACAAATAATAACCAGCAATCTCTGATCCAGCCTAAATTCATAGCCATTTTCCTTCATCAAATCTTCGAACTCTTTTTCTTCCACCAGGGACAACAAGAATTAAAAATCACGCACCGTTATCCACTAAAATAAATAAATTAAAAAAAAAAAAAAACTCCACTTTCCCATACAAAAAGTCAAAAAGATTCCATAACAAACAACTAAAAATAAAATTCCATCATGACCCACTTATATTTTATTCTTTCTTCAAAATCAATTTTACTTCACATGACTCTATTAGTAGAGTTGCTAAACTGGTCCGAATCAGGAATTCTCTAGGACCCCAATTTTTGTAGGTTTCTCCAGCACCATGTGAATGGGATCTGGACTTCACTTTCCTCTTTCCCTTTCCCGGGCTGGTCCTTGGATTTAAATTAGTTTGACCAAATTGTTTTTCGGCTATTATGACCCATCCCATAGTGAGGATCATGGTCAGGACCTCTAAATTATTGCTGGGACCACCATACAATTATTATGCCCACCTTTTGACTATCATTGTATGAATCCCAACAGTACTATTCCAAGTGTCAAGGTCTGGACTCTGACTCACCCGAATCAACTTGGCCAGGTACCCTAATATTGTGGAAAGGGTTTTTTTTTTTTTTTTTCTTTTTTTTAAAGCAAAAGCATAACAAAAAGATGAGGTTTTCTTTTTTTAGTACCATATAACATGAAGGGATCCCATATATTTTCGCCTCTTGCATCTTAAATCTCATAATGATTGAGAATCTAATCTAACATAGTTGCAGGTGTTACATTTCATTTAGCTGCTGCTACAATATCCTACCAAGCAGAGAGGGTGTCCATAGTGCAGATTTAATTCTGAATAGAATTTAGGACATTTTTTTTTTATTTTTTATTTTTTATTTTTTCATTTTCATGCACTATAACACAGTATAAAGATACTTATCTTAAAGAAATTTAGTTCATTCTGCCACCACTGGAAATCAGTAATTGGTAGTCGGTCATGACTCATGACCAAACTGGTAGACACAACATGTAATAGTTTAACCTTGTCCTTATCTAAAACCAACCATCCAAACAAAAAAGAAGAGAGGAAGAAAAAAAAAAGAAACTTTTCCAAAACTATATGTTGTCCTTGATTTTAGTCAGCTGGGTCTTCTAAGTTGGACAAGCTGTTGCATTTGTTGGCTTCATTTTTTTCCGATCATGGGGTTGGATGCTGCATTCGTTGTTTTCATTTTAACCCTATTCCAAGTGTTAAGTTACCCAGTTGTGTCAGTCAAATGAGTCTACTCATCATCATGCTCGCCTGAGTTACCATGTTTAGTGACCTTTCAATTCAATTTTTTTGAGGGGTGTTTTTTTTTTCCTTAACTTCATTAAAGAGTCGAACTCACACACACTCAGCATGCTGCACACTGTCTTTTATGAGCTGAGAAACAGCTATTGATAAATTTTCAAGTTGTTGAACTATAGTATTGAAACTTGCCTTAGTCAAGGCAACCCAACTTGGTAAGTTACCAAGTTAGGTGAGTCGAATGAGTCTATGAAAGCGGGCGCTGAGTCGTTCCTCCTGGGATTCAAACTCACCACCAGTTGATTCTGATACCATATTAAATTTTCTGAGCTAACCATTCCTACCAAAACCTTGAGGTGCTAGTAGAGGTAGTATAAATACTTTTCAATACTCCCTATCGGGTGGAGCCCACTCCTCAACACTCCCCATCAGGTGGAACATGATCCCTCTCTAATTTTGATAAAAAAGATGAAGTTAATATTCACAATTTTTTAAAGATTTGTTTATATAAGATCCCTCTCTAATTTTCTTTTGTAGATGGAGCTATTGGTGGGTCTGCCAGGATCGATGGACCAATTGGTGCCTTTCAAGCAGCATGAAATAAGGCAATTTATAATCGTCATTGCCATAATTGTGATTATTGTGCTGGGCACTGCACTTACTGTGTTTATTTTCCTGCATCGCAAGAGACGAGGTGGTTCTCGTTCTCCTCCTCCTAGTTTGGAGGAGGCTGAACCACCTTTCCGCTTAAGGAGCCCACTTCCGGTCCAACCCAGTTTTTGGCTTGGGCTGGGCAGGGCATTAAGCACAATTCAAGAAGTAGAAGAAATTGGAATGGATATGGAACTTTAGTACATATTACTTGCAGTTTGCGCTATGTATGAGATATCCAAATCTATAGAACTCTATGTATGAGATATCCAAATCTATAGAACTCGAATCTAAAAACCCAAGTAAAAAACCCATTATCAAGGCAAAAAAGGAGCCAAATTACCAAAGCTAAAACGTGATCTTTGTATTACATTATAAAAAATTTCAAATCTTTGAGCATGGTCTTAGTGGTTCATTTTGAAATGCCCTGGCACCTATAATTTGATTGCTGTAGATGTGTGTGCCCTTTTATGAATTATAACACCTTTTTTTCTCTCTATCGCATGCTGTTGTCAACTGATGTTATGTTTAACTTCCAGTAATCATTGGCATGGTCTCTGAGGACTTCACTTGTTCACTTTGAAATACCGTAACACCTATAGTTTGATCCTTTTTAGATGTGTTGTTTTGATAGGTTATTGCCATTGGTGTTGCCAACTGCTGATCTTATGTGTAACTTCCAAATTTGTGATGTTATCTGCACCTTCTGTATGGGCGTATGATTACTTACTGTATAAATGGAATTATTATCTCATGAGGCTTCTATTAGTTATGGTTTGAAGTGGGGGAGTAAGAAAAAAAGGTCATACTCCCTCTGTGACAATAATGATGTCTTGATCGTTATCTTTAAAAAAAACTGATTATATAAATCTAATAATGGAAGAGGCTGATTGGAATTCAATTTTGACCAATCTCGATTTGTTTTGACCAGATGACAATGAGTCTGGTGTGGTTCATGCTTAGGCCAATCCAAATGGCAATTTTCTTTGCCCCCGACCCGACCCGACCCATGATTTGTACAGGTTTGGGCAGGTGTCCTAATAGATAATTCTCTATTCATTAAAATTTAAAAAAAAAAAATCATGATAGATAGTAATAGATCACATTACCATAAGAATAAAGAATAGTATGTATTGGCTATTACCAATATTACCAATTACGCTACCATAACTTTATATTGAGAATTTTACTAAGTAATATATAAGTTAAAGGTATACGAGGCTAGAGTAAATCTAAAACTTAAACGCGGGTGACGTAATGCATAACATTTAACATTAAAAAATATATATATTATAAAGTTTTTAAATTTGTCTAAAATATATTGTGGTATATATAATTCAAAGGTCTAAATAAAACCAATGTGAGACAAGAAATGGAAAAATCAAAATGGAAGTAAACATAAAAAAAAAAAAATGGGAGAAGCAAAAGACCTAGCCTATAGAGTCAATTGTCTATGTTGACAATATCACTTGTAACAGTAAATGAAGTTTCCAATACAACATATCTAAAATAGCAAATTTTTACATGTGATTAATCATAGATATACAAAGGCATGGGAGGGAATAAACCTTTTATTTATAAAACCTTTTGTTTGAAACTACATCACCCATAGGGATATATCCTTACCTGCAACAGTTCACTCATATATTTGACTATTGATTATTAAGAAAAGTGTATTTTGATGGCTGAAGTTAGATGTTCATGCTTCATAGTTCATATAGAATTGCACATGACCAATGCATTCACAATTCCACATGATCTTCAGGTTGTGTCAAGCCGATGGTCATGTCCACCGGTTGCAGGCTTAATTAAAGTTAGGAACTATGAAATGGCAACATCAATGGTAAATACCAAATAATTTAAGGGAGTTAAGAGAAGACAAACTTGCATATGTCCATTTTTCTTGTTGGTATTCCTTCTAACATTTCTTCTATTCTATATTTATAAGCTTTCAAAACAAACCATCTTTAATAGGAATGTAAAGGAGACGACTGTAGCAAACTAACATTTTGACTGGCTTCAAACTCCCGTGTAGATATATTTCAGGAGCCATATCAAGCATAATACAGAACACATTTTCTTTCAAGTAGCGCATTAGGATATATAATTCAAATGAACTGACAGTCATTATTGAGTTCCAGATACAAAAATAAAGGTTGCGGTAGATAACATGATGAACTTCTATTCATTATAAAAAAAAAAAAAAAAGAAAAAAAAAAAAAGAAAAAAAAAAACCAGTAAAATATGCTAAATCTCATGCTACAAATGTCATTGGTTGGTTGCCCGTGCTCAGTGCGGGCATCGCTTACTAAATTGTTCTGTAAAAGTATCAAAGACCTAGCTCTACGAAACTGTAAAGATCGTGAATAATGCTCTTTACATTAACAGAACGTCTTTGGCTTAAATAGCCATTACAACTGGAAACCAAATTGAAAATAAACCACATTTCCACATCCCGAAGATTGTGGCAACTAAACAAATGACTCGGTCATACTTGACTTAATCAACTCTTAACATAAATGAACTACTAGCTCCTGAAAGATAGGAGCTTATTCAAAACAAAACATACTTGCATCACTGAGACTCTAACATATCCTCCCCTAAACTGCACTTGCTGAAAGCAAGTCAGTTTACATACTTCATGCTTTGAACTCCCAGCAGATCACGCAGCTTCAAAAACGATTCTAACTTCAAAGGCTTTGTCATGATGTCTGCCACCTGCTCACTAGTACCACAATGAATTAACTCCACAACACCGTCCTTGACCAGTTCACGTAAGAAATGAAACCTTACATCGATGTGTTTGGTTCTTCCATGGAGAACTGGATTTTTTGATAACTTGATAGTTGAATTATTATCACAAAAGATCTTAACACACTTACATGAAGAGAAACCGAGACTTTTGAGCACTCTTTTCATCCAGATACTATGGCAAGCACATGCCGCAGCAGCTACATATTCTGCTTCGATGGTGGAAAGAGTCACCATTGGTTGCTTTCTCGAGCTCCATGCAACTGCACCACCACTTAGAAGAAACACATATCTAGAAGTGCTTCTTCTATCTTCTGTATCACCGGCATAATCACTGTCGGTATAGGCCTTAAGATCATCTTCATAACTTTTCTCATAAATCACTCCCAAGTTCTCAGCACCCCTTCCATAAAGCACTCCTAAGTTCATAGTCCCCTTCACATACCTGAGAACCCGCTTTGCTGCTGCCATATGAGATACTTTTGGATCTGCCATGAACTTGCTTAACAGGCAAACAACAAATGCAATGTCTGGTCTAGTGACTGATAGGTACATCAAGCTACCAATCAGCTGCTTGAACAAGGTTGAATTCACACTAGCTTCTCCACCGTCTTTCACCAGTTTTGTGCCCGGCACGATAGGATTTTTCACAGGATTGCAGCCTCCCATTCCAAACCTTTCCAAAATATCCCCAGCATACTTCCTTTGGCACAAGTGTATCCCTTTACTACTCTGCTGAACCTCAACTCCTAGAAAGTACTTCATCTTCCCCAAATCACTCATGTCAAACTCTAGCTTCATTGATTTTTTAAACTTCTCGCATAGCTCCACATCATTCCCTGTATAAATTAAATCATCCACATAGAGGCTAATAATTAAGAATTTACCTCCAACTTCATGTTTGAGGAACAATGTGTGCTCATGATTGCATTTCTCAAAACCCTCCTTCATGAAGAATCCCTCAATTCTGCTATACCAGGCTCTTGGAGCCTGTTTCAAGCCGTAGAGAGCTTTCTTAAGCTTCAAGACTTTATGCTCTTCCCCCTTACGAACATAGCATTCTGGCCGTTCCACGTAGACTGCCTCCGTCAATTCCCCATGAAGAAACGCACTCTTGACATCTAGCTGGAAAACAATCCACCCTTTCAGCGCAGGTAGAGCCAAGATCAATCTTATGGTGTCCCAACGAGCCACAGGTGCAAAAACCTCGCTGTAATCGATCCCATACCTCTGAGCATAACCTTTGACTACCAAACGTGCTTTGCATTTATCTACTTCTCCCTTTTCATTCAACTTTGTTCTAAAAACCCATTTGACACCAATTTTCTTCATCCCTTTCGGCAGACTTACAAGTTCCCATGTCTTATTCTTTTCTACAGCTTCCATTTCCAAATCCATCGCTTTCTCCATTTCTCCTTTTTCATTGCTTCCTCAAAGCATATTGGATCATCATGTACCATAAAACAAGCCAAGTTTGACTCGTCAGAAAGACCAGCTCCACTAACATAGTCTTCCATCCATGGAGGTGATCTCCTAACTCTCTCCCCTGGTGTAGCGACATCATCTTCTCCTTCCAACTCTTCTGTACCCGGACCAGCTCCTTCTACTTGCTCTTCCTCATCTTCATCTTCGTCTTCTTCCTCATCATAGTCATTGATTTCCCCATCATCACTATCTACCCAAGTAAAGACATCACTCCTCACGTCTCCATCACTCCTCCAATTCCAGCTCTCATTCTCCTCAAACACAACATCCCTACTAACAATCAGCTTTTTAGCCGTAGGATCATAAAGTCGATAGGCTTTAGATTCTTCACTAACACCGAGAAACACACATCTATGACTCTTCTCATCTAACTTTACTCTCTTCATGTCAGGAATATGCACGTTAGCAATACAACCGAAAACCCGAAAGTACGCAACATTGGGTTTTTCTCCACTCCAACACTCTTTAGGAGTCATCACTTTCACAGCCACGGTTAGACTCCTATTCAACACATGCAATCCCCATCGAACTGCTTCTGGCCAAAAAAAATTAGGCATCTCCTTCTCTGAAAGCAAGCATCGAACCATGTCTAATACTATTCGATTCTTACGTTCTGCCACGCCGTTCTATTGAGGAGTATAGGCAGCAGTAAGTTGCCTCTTAATGCCATGATCAACACAAAACACGTTGAACTCCTTGGAAGTGAACTCACCTCCCCTATCCGTCCTCAAACAACATATATCACACCCTGACTCTTTTTCAACAAGATTTTTAAATACTTTGAACATAGAAAAAGTTTCACTCTTCTTAGCTAAGAAATAAATCCAAGCTTTTCTACTGAAATCATCAATAAAGCACAACAAGTACCTTTTGAGGCTGCTTGAAGTTGGAGTGATTGGACCACACAAATCGGCATAAACTAACTGAAGTCTCTTTGAAGCCCTCCACTGACTCTTTTTAGGAATGGCTGCTTGGTGTTGTTTTCCACGATGACACACCGTACATGCTTTGTTTGTGGCTTTGAGTTGAGGAAGTCCTCTGACAAATTGCTTGCTCTCCAAGGCTTTGAGGCTTTTGTGGTTCACATGACCATAACGACGATGCCACAAGTCTGATAAGTCATCCTCGCTTGCTATTAGACATTTTGAAGGCTGAGTGATCATAGTGGCTAGTAAAACAAACATCCTATTAGCTGCCATTAGAGTTTGCATAATAAGGCCTCTTGTAAGATGATATATTTTACAAGCCCTATCTTTCATGACAATAGCAAGTCCTCGCTCTTGAAGTTGACCTATGCTAAATAAATTATTCTTGAGCTCAGGAATGTAAAACACATCTCTTACCACTTGAGTTAAACCTTCAGTCTCAAGCTTAATGCTCCCTTTTCCCATCACCATCATCCTTGCACCGTTGCCTAACTTCACTGAGTGTCTA
This sequence comes from Litsea cubeba, assembly GCA_012931725.1. Taxonomy (NCBI): domain Eukaryota; kingdom Viridiplantae; phylum Streptophyta; class Magnoliopsida; order Laurales; family Lauraceae; genus Litsea; species Litsea cubeba. The sequence continues at coordinate 3,542,233 of CM022955.1, forward strand.
AACTGCTCATCCATCTCCATGAACCAATCCTTATTTCCTGACATGTAGTTAGAACATCCTGAGTCTAGGAACCAAACACTTTCTCTCTTCACATTCTTGTCCTCAACGTAAGCCATCAGTAGAAGCTCTTCCTACTCATCCAACTCGGCATAATTGGCACCCTTCTCCCAACTAGGGCACTCATTCTTAAAATGCCCTAGTTGATGGCATTTGTAGCACTCTACCGTGGCTTTGTTGAAGCTTTGTCTTCCTCTACCACGTCCACCTCTCCCAGCTCCTCGTCCCCTTCCTCTTCCTGCTTGGTCTTCATGGGTGACCTTGAGGACTTGCTCTTCTTCACCTTGACCCTTCATTCTTTGCTCATGCACAAGAAGGCTGCTCTGAAGTTCGTCGATGGTCATCGTAGTCATGTTGTTGGACTCCTCAATCGAACATACTACGTAGTTGAACTTAGAAATCATTGATCGAAGAATCTTTTCCGTGATCATTGTTTCACTCATATTCTCTCCATGAGCTTTCATTTTGTTGGCTATGGATAAAACACGAGCAAAGTAGGCATTCACCGATTCTCCTTCCTTCATGCGAAGAACTTCAAAATCACAACGTAACGACTGTAGCTGTGCCTTCTTAACCCATGTTGAACCCTGAAACTTTTGCTTCATGGAGTCCCAGATTGCCTTTGAGGAGCTTCTGTCAAGAATGGTCTCAAGCACATCTCATTCAATTGCTTGATAGAGAAGGTTCTTTGCCGTCAAGTCCTTCAGCTTGTTTTCTTCATGCACCTTCCGTTGAGCGTCGGTGAGTTGACTTCTTTCTGCCACCACTGAGGAGAAAGACCGTACTTCCCCTGCGACATCCACCATGACGCCTCGATCTACAACGTTCCAATACTCCTTGGAACGAAGCAGATTCTCCATCAGCTCAGCCCAATGATCATAGTGCCCCACAAACTTGGGCACATAGCAGGTACTTTTTCCTTCTGCCATTTCAAGAGAACTCTCAATCTCTCAGTCAGTCCCCATTAATGGCTCTGATACCAATTGTAAAAGTATCAAAGACCTAGCTCTACGAAACTGTAAAGATCATGAATAATGCTCTTTACATTAACAGAACGTCTTTGGCTTAAATAGCCATTACAACTGGAAACCAAATTGAAAATAAACCACATCTCCACATCCCGAAGATTGTGGCAACTAAACAAATGACTCGGTCATACTTGACCTAATCAACTCTTAACATAAATGAACTACTAGCTCCTGAAAGATAGGAGCTTATTCAAAACAAAACATACTTGCATCACCGAGACTCTAACATGTTCTCCTAATATACAATCCAAATATGATTTGGGCATTCTATTCAAGTTTTTTTTTTTTTTTTCTTCTTTTTGTGAATGGTCTTATCACATTTGTTATATCAGCGAACCTTATCACTGGTTGCTGATTATGTCTTCCCAGTAAATATAATGGCCACTTCCTTTGAAGATTCATTATACACAAAGAAGAGATCTTGATTGGAAGAAAAGATGATAGTACACAAACCATTTGAAAGATAGTTAATAAAATTCAATTGAGATAACTATGCATATACCATTCGGAAGAACTCTACCAACAAATGTTTCAGACGAGTCCTACTCAAATTAAGAAAAATGATATCAATGATCACACATCTAGGTTTGAATATTAATGCAACATTTCAATTGATACTATAGTCTTTGTTCCATGAATGCAGTGAAAGGGATGGGCGATTTGATAGCCATGGCCCAAAAATCAATGACTGGAAAACCTAACCATTCAAATATCATAATGTTGATCCAATGAATATGGCTTTCAATTCAGGTTTTACTCCCACCATGGATGGAGGATTTCCTTGCAATCTTTCTGATTCAAAGATCATGACTCTTCAACCAGTAGCCCACATATGAACATATAAGAATAGAGGAACAATAGTTCCAAGATAAACCTAATCAGGAATTTTCTGCATCCTCTATATACTATCTGGTCCATTTTCTCAATAGTCTGGGTCACTTGACCATGCATGAGTCTAACATGCCGGAGATGGAGAGGTGCAGCAGAGAAAGATAATGTAAATCCTCTAAAAACCACTTCATAGTTGATAGATATAAGTTGAAATCATTGAAATCTAATTTATTTACTACTGTGTTCATATCATGCTTCAAAGCGAAAGAGAGATTCAAAGAAGAAAGAAGAGTAATTAGAGGAGGTGGGGATTCCAAACGAAGAGTAACGTTATCACCTTTTTGTTGAAACCTTTTGAAAGGTTAAGGAGAACCGTCATCGTGGAAAGAGGGGGAAACATAGAGAGGGGATCGGGAGGAGTCAAAATAAATAAGCAGTCAAAATTGAAGTTAAAATTGGCAATTGAACTCAGTCAGCTTCATTTATTATATAACTGGTACCTTCATGCAATATTCGTAGAAATAAATATAAAAAAACATATTTTTGTATAAATTAAAAACTTGACTCAAGATAGAGTAGCATAGGAATGATATATCAAGCTTTTGACTCACATGGGGGGTATGTAAAATGGAGCAATCTAATAACAAAGTAGTCTTTCCAATATCCATATAGTAGCAATTGATATGTACATTTTGGTGTAGAGTCGATTTTCTGTAGTCAATCCAGACAAGTTGTTGTAGAAAGGAAAAAGGTGAACTTGAACCGTGGAAAAGCAAGATGAGAGAGGTTTCATGAGACAAAGATAAGAAGGGAGTTGCATAGGTGGTTACATGAGATTAAGTTAAGGGAGGTGGATAGGTGGAGACAGGAGGTGGATAGGTGGAGACAGGACGTGCAAAGTTTGAGCAAAATAAGGATTAGGGAAAAAAGCACTATACCTACCTGGACTTTGGCCGTTTTGCAGAGTACCCCCTATACTTTAGTATTTGTGACTAAACCTACCTGAAGTTTGTATTGACATGCAAAATGGACGGAAACTGTTAGTAGTAACGTTGTAAGCAGTATAAAACGACTATGGTGCATACTGGCGCCAAATTGATTTTCCAAAAAGGCAAATTTGCCCCTGAACAAGGCTATAAAACATGGAAAGCCATAAGAGTAGATCTGGAGCATCTCAGTCATTCCTTTTTCCAGCCATATCAAATGGCTTCCTCTCAAAACTCCCAAAACTCATGTACCCATTGTTCTCGTGGCCAAAGCTCTCAACGTGATGCTGAAATTCGATACTGTCACTGCGGGCATAGGGCTGCTCTTAGAACTTCCCGAACACAGCGGAACATGGGGAGGAGGTTTCTTGGCTGTGCACTATATGGGGCAAGTGCTTTCAACTATCTGATTGTTCTTTTTGATGTATGGTCTTCAATGCAAGTATTAATTTAATTTTTTTCCAATTTTTCTTCAGATCCAGCCAGCATGTGGGTTTTTTGAATGGGTTGATGAAGAAATTGATCAAGTACAGAAGCTATTGGATAAGATTGATGTGTTGGAGAAGGAACTGAAGATGGCTTGTGGAAGGAATAAATGTTACTTACGTCTGTTGATGTGGACTTGGGCTGGAATTGTGTTTTTTTTCTTCATGTGCTACCTACTTATGGCTTCCACCCCTGTAGATGGGTTCTACAGGTTGGAAAGACCATGATCATATGTATCAGTTGAAATATTTTGATGAAAAAAATATTGTCAATGTTAATGAAATTTGTTTCAGTTATTTTGTCTTCAATTTATTTGCATACTACCACTTTCATTTCACCTGAGATGGCTATGGAAGTCTCGTTTTGATTCCTGCAGTAGAACAATTGACTGACCTTTAAATTTCATTATTAACTATATTACATCAGGATTATGGAGAGCCCACATGTATGCATGGCAGAATCACCAACGTCATTTGATGATGAAAACTCTCATGAGGGCCCTCCAAAATAGATGGATACAGTGACTCAGTCTCACAGTTCATTATGCACGCTGCTTCAATTTTTTTTATTTCAACTACACTATTTGACAGCTTTGTTAGATCTGAACATCAATAAAAAAAAATAATAACAACCCCCAAATCAGACTTTCTTAGAATTATGTTCCACAAAGGAAATCAACACAAACCCATTACATGAAACCTGTCAAATAGGAAAACTCATGCCTTTAAAATCAATAAAAGAATCTGATATACAAAGAAGATAAGATGGGTTTGAGACAGATAAGAAGAAGAATAATGTTACCAGATCAGACTTTGGCCAAACAGAATCCTAGAATTGTAGAATAACATTAGTATAAAGGTTTTTGAATCAACAATTACTTCAATGCACAAATGAACTGCACCTCTGTACTATCTCACAAAACCCATTTAAAAAGTCAATGCAAACAATAAAAAAAGGTCATATATAGTGTTCCAAACAGTCATCATCAACATAACAATCAATCAAGACAATAAAAAAGGGTCATCTATGTTGCTCCAAACAGTCATCATCAACATAAAGAGTTATTTAAAAAAAGTAAAAAACACCAACATCAACCAAACAGTCATCTATGCTGCACCATCATCTTATTTACAACTTCATCAAGACAAAAGTTTTAAAAGTAGTGAATCAAGATAACATCAAGCAGTCCTTGAGCTGCCTTTTCCTGCTCCAATCCTCCCTCTACCCCTGGGTGTTGATGTAGACCTCATTCTTTGTAACCCCCCTCTACCACAACTATTACTTGTTGATGAGAGTGGCTGTGAAGTCGGCAACGGCTGAGAAGAAGCTTGTCTGGCTTTCCCCTGATCAATCAAAAAATTCAATGTCTTAGTGAGTAAATGCATATAATCTAGTTAGAAGTATAAAACATGGGTGAGAACATTGTACCTTGTGTGCTGACATGGGGTGAGAAGGTGGCATTGGCTGTGATGCTGCCTGAGAAGGTGCCATGGGCTGTGATGCTGCTTGAGAAGGTGCCATGGGCTGTGATGCTGAACGAAATAGTCTTGAATTTGGGTGCACTGGTCCCTTGCAAGACCTGGCATTGTGGCCTGCTTTCAAGCATCTAGCACAAGTCATTGTCCTGTTCCTTCTGGAAACTCTACTCGAACTAGGCAATTCATCTGCTTCCCTCCTCCTTAACTTCTTTGGCCTACCTGCAGGTCTTCTATATAATGGAGGAGCAACTGGTTCCATTCCACTTTGTATCCAATCATGCATGCCTGGTACCGCGTGTATCATACTACTATATGCCTTCAAGTACATCTCTTTGCTGTAGCATTCATGAATATAATCTTCAGGCTTTTCATGATTCATGTATATACATGATATGGCATGCTTACAAGGTATACCAGTCAGATCCCACATTCTGCATAAACGTGTTCTACTTTCAATGTTAACAACAAAAGTCTTGGTAAAACAGTCCACCTCAAACTCACCTCTACCTGACCAGTTGGGAAAACAATGCTTGCTGTCATTCTTGTTTTTTTCCAACTTCTCCAATATAGCAGGACAGACCGTGCCATCATATTTGGTCATTCCTTTCAGCTTCACTTGAAATCTCTTCATAAGATTCCTCCTGACACACTCAAGCAAACCAACTATAGGTTTCTCCCTAGCTTCAAGTATGTAACTGTTGAAAGATTCACAGAGGTTGTTTGTTAATGCATTACATTTGGCCCTTATAGAAAAATGAGATCTGGCCCATCTGTTTGGATTGGCAGCTATCAGCCAATTATATGCAGCCTGATCCAAATCCTTCACCCTTTGCATATGACTATCAAATTCTCTGGGTGATCCACATGACGCTGCTGCCCACATAGCATCTTTCAATAATTTGCCTCTAAACAACTTTTTGAAGTTGTCATACATATGTCTCAGGCAGTGTCTGATTTCAGAAGTAGGAACTACTATCTCAAATGCTGCGTCAAGCCCTTTCTGTCTATCTGACAAAAAAACCCAGCCCATGTCACCTCCATCTCCAATATCATCAATTAGTGATTTCAAAAACCAAGTCCACGAATCCAAATTTTCAGCCTCCACCACAGCCATTGCAATTGGGAACATATTTTCATTCCCATCCCTACCCACTGCAGCCAACACTTGTCCACCATAACTACCTTTGAGGAAGCAACCGTCCAGACCAATAATGGGCCTACATCCCTTCATGAACCCTTCCTTCTGTGCCTCATAACAGACATACAATCTCTGGAAATTTGGAATTCTATCCATGTGAGGTCTTTGTGTCACCACAAATATTTTTGTGTTTGGATTGTACTTCTGTACAGTGACACAATAGTCTCTCAATCTAGTGTATTGGATTCTAATATCTCCAGATATGTTATCTGATGCCTTTCTTTTGGCTCTATACAATTTATCTTTCGACAAATCCACCTTCAGTTCTCTTCTTAGCTCTTTTTGCATTGCAGGAATTGACCATTTTGGATTGTCACTCATCCTCTGTTGATATTTAGCAGCTATATAGCTGGAAGTTACCAAGTGATTCTCAAACCTCACACCACATGTATGTTTGGGCTTGAATGTCTTAATTTGAAATGTCTTCTCACCCTGCATGGGTGATGCATGAATCCTGAATCCACATTCAAATTTACAAACAGCTGTGATCCTTTTGTTCTCATTCTTTAAATATTTTATGTCATATCCCTGTCTTACAGTCCATTCAACAAGTGCTTGCCTGAAAACTTGTGGACTTGCAAATATCATACCCAACTTCAGTTGAGGATTCTCCATATCAGTCAGCTCATTAAACTCAGGCCATTTAGACCCCTTGTTATCATCAGATGAGCTGCACAAAGAGTGAAGGTCATCCCCATCCTCATCACTTGTAACCCAAACCTCATCAACTGTTACATGCTGTTTTCCTTTCTGTACTTTTTCCACACCCTCATAAGATCCTCTGAAGATGTTCTCATCTTCAGCCTTCTCAAGTTCCTCATATAACTCCGGAGGCTCATCAGGATCTAATATCTTCTCTTCACTTTCAACCTCACTGCCATCATCACTGCCCACATCACCAGAAGTTCCACGATGACCATGTGTTTGATTTTGGTCATCATGATGACCATGTGTCTGATTTCGGTCATCATTACCCTCTTCATCAGTAGAAATGTCATCCTCAACATCAGCAGCATAGTCTTCCTCAAACTGAAATTTCCTACTAACTGATGGTATTTCTACTGCAGGTAATTGCTTCAAGGGACCTTTGGTGGGAATATTTTGCTTCAAGATCTTCCCTGTAGGTGACACTACCATCAAAGGTTCATGTCCCCTCTCTACGTAAATAGTCAACACCTTACTGTCCTTATAATGTTCTAATAGAACATTTACATCCCTATCTGATTCAATCCGCCTCAGACCACTATCAAAATCCAAACCAGGCATCTTAAAATACATTGAGCTGTTCCCCGGATACCCTAGTTCCATCACATAATCCCTAAACTCAAAAAATGACGCTTTATCCACATCAAAATGCCTGATTTCATTAACCACACCCCCAATATATATACTATTTGGTGGGTCGGTAAAATAACCACCATGGTGGAAGTGAATTGTAACATCATCAAACATCTGCATGTAGGATAACAACAAAAAACCATGTGTGACAAAAATCATATGGATATAATTTTTCCTATCCCTATATCAAAAAATAATATATCAAGCCATGCAAATAGTCGAAACATTGTGTGTGATGGTGAAGTTAAATACTGTAATGTCAGTGGGCCAGATTTATATATGATGGTGATTGGTAGAAACATCAACAATAAACAAAAGTGGCAGTGTGGTCCCCTCCATGTGTGACTGCCACCGTAGATAAATTACAAATGTAGCAGACATGTAGGGTTTCTATTCCACCAACATCCAAACATCAACAATAAACAAAAGTGGCAGACAAGTGGGGTTTCTACTCCACCAACATTCAAACATAAACAATAATTGATAGAAACATCTAGGACCTACACTCTTCAAGCCTTCTGAACATTACAAAAAAGTCATCCCCACTCACCATATTTGACAAAGAAATGTCACTTTTATAATTCACACTTCATATTAATCATGCACGTCGAAACAAACACTCAAACAAAATACATGCACGTAGAGCTATGAAACTAGGATATTTGTTCTAAATCATATACCTCTGAAAGCTCTTGATTTCAGGTATTTCCTTCGCCAAATCTTTTGACCTTCCTGCCTTGCTTGAGATAATCAAACCTACTGTCAATCGCCTCTCAATCTCTGAAAAACACAGACAGCAAAAAAACTCCACCTTGTCAAGAAATTTTTTTATCCATTACCACACAAATCACAAGAACCAGAGATTTATAACACAAAAATATCAAAACTCCTTCTCATCAGTCATTTCAAGTTTCAACCACACATATTGAAATAGTTCAAACTAGAGTTGGATGCACCAGAAAAATAAAGTTTCATCACAAAATATTATCTGTATTTCGTATGTGATTTTGAAAACCAGTAGACCCTTTTAGGTCCCTTTCTAGATCTACATCCACACATCCTCAAATGGGATTTCAGAAAACCAGAAACATGGTTTGACGATTTTGCTGATGGAAACCAAACTATCCCACATAGCAGTGGCTGTGGACGAAACTGAAAGGGGCTGTATGCCTTGTCTTTGTTTATGCAAAATCTTGTCCCAGATAGAGGAAAAAAAGAAGAACGAGGGAGGGGAAAGGAGGGAAGAAATAAAGGAAGGAGATGCGGGGGAGGAGAAGTGGGGAGAGGAAGAGAAGACAGAAAGGGAAGATGACGTGAGGAAATAAAAAGAAGGGAAAAAAAAGAGAAGGAAGAGAGGAAAGGGAGAAAAAAAGACAGATGGGTTCGACTGCAGTGCACCGATGATGCGTGTGTGCAGGCGGATTGCAGGGGCGGAGGATGGAGGTGTGTACCTGCGCAGGGGGAGGCTTCCGGCGACGCGAGGAGGAGGAAGTAGGTGTTCCGTGCGTCTGTGGTGTGAGATGGAGTTCTGTTGAGGACGGTGAAGGAAGATGGTTGTAGGAGGTGGAGATGAGGGACTTCTAGGGATGTGCAGAGATGGGGACGATGGAATGGAAAACCCTAACGAGAGATGAGGGAGTTCAGCCAAAATCGCCCAAAATCGCCAGACACTTGTGAACCCTAACAGCAAGAGGAAAATGGGAAAATGAACCAACCACGCGAGTAGAGACTCTATATACGGAAGGGTAATTTCGCCATTTCCTATATTCCGTCACGGCCGTTTGTATTTGCATGTCAACTGAAACTACAGGTAGGTTTAGTCACAAATACTAAAGTACAGGCGGTACTCTGTAAAAATACCAAAATACAGGTAGGTATAGTGCTTTTTCCCTAAGGATTACGGTAGTTTCAAAATCAAAACTACCAATCAAAATCCAATCCAAAAACCTTTCAACTTAATATAGTATAATTGTCTTTAATGGAATCATCTCTCATGTCAATGAATTCCTCTTTAGTCAATGAATTCTGCTCCTCTGCTTTTAGCATTTTGATTTTTTTTTTTTCCATTGGCGATCCATGTTTTGTAACATTACATGTGTAAAGATTCTATAGGATAGGTTGTTGTAGATGTGCATCCGTACACTTCCATTGTGAGAAAATCCACATTTTCTTTTACAAATAGGTTTAAACCATAATTTTAAAGCATGGTTCCCAACAATGTATCAACAAATGCTGAAATATTTGCATGTCCAAAAAAAAAAAAAAACATATTAGCAGTTTTGACCCCTTTTTTCTTTAAAAAGTGCATTTACAAAACTATTAGAAAAATATTAAAAATTACGCATCTTAAAATAGGTAATGGCCAAAAGGCCCAAAACCTCATTTATCATGCGATACGTACAAGAGTCTTATAAGTCTATTATGGCTGAAACTCATTCAAAAGACGTCAGTTCAAAACTAGTGTGGGAAAGAAGAAAAAAACATAAAAGCACTAAATTAGAAAGTAAGATATATGCCTAAAATAGACTTTAATTTGAGAAAGATATTTACATGCACTATAAAAAACGAAATATCATATTAATAAATTGAAAAGATACAATTTCGAAAACTAAGAATTAAATTAGATAAAAAATTAATAATAATCTACCCGTAGACTTTCATTAGAATATCAATAAAAAGAATTATATCATTTTCTGTTTAATCCATAATCTCAATTCAAGAAAAAAAAATCATATTTGGTAAAAAAAAAATTAGATGAAAATAGTCCGATGTACAAACCCTTTCATTATGAACAAAATTGATAAGTGGGAATGGAATGGGTGTAAAGTTCATAAAAATACCCATCAAAAACAAAAAAGATACCGAAATAAAATAACAACAAAACTAAGCTTAAGAAAATAGAGTAAAGTCCTTACCGTTTGATCAAGCCAAATAGGAAAAGTAAACCTCTCAAATAATCCAATGTCATTATAAGGCACCCATAATTTAAGTAGGCATGTTAGAACATAAAAAAAATTCAAAAACCCATGATAGTTATTAAAAAATATAGTTGCATTCAAATCAAGATAATAAAAAAAAGCATATTTGTACTAAAATAAGTGCAAAAAGGATCTTAAATCTCACATATATCAATTTATGTGCAGGGCCATATTGGTAAAACAGTGTTCCAATTAAGTCCAGTATATTTTCTCCTTGTTTTGGTAGGCAATGGTGCAATTGTGCCGATAAAAGATTCATGAAACACCAGAAAAACAAAATACTATAGGAAGCTCCTAACTATAGCGTCAGAAAAAAGATGCTTGGCCTCTAGTGTACCTAACTTGGACCTCATGGCCCACCTGCACTGCATGGTCCACCTCATCATTGTTGACGATCATAACTTTATCACTAATTCACTATTATTCTTCCTTCTTTCGTGGTTTCCATGATTGATATATATTTTTTTTCTTTGTTCTTTGTCCTAGCTTTGAATTCTGAATTGTTTTTTAAACTGCTAATCCATTATTGTTGTTATGCCCATCAAAATCTGTCGAATTTTGTTTAATTAATTTTATCATAGTTAGGGCCTATCAAAACCAACATACATACAAGTGGCATTTGATTAAATGGGCTGCACCAAATCTTATGTTTAATTATGGTAAACATCCATGGCACAATAGTATATATAAAGAGAGAGGGAGTGCAGATAGGATGTTAAGAGATGCTTGGAAATTGATCACTTCGTGATTGTCCTTTGAGATTAACGAAAAGCCAAAAAAAAACCCCGAAAACGAAAGCAATGGATAGTCAGTCACTCTAAAAAGTGTAAGAAAATTTACAGGACAAAATGAATTAATGGTATCAAATTCTAATATTGGAAAAGATTGCTGGTTTTTAAATAGAATTTTTTAAAATCATATCTTTAAATTATTATGTAAGAGAGAAAAATCTTACGTGGATTGGATCTTAGCAGAGATGAAGAAGATCCCAAATATATTTTGTTTGGTAGAAGCAGCCCTTGAAGAGTAATATATATATATATATATATATACACGAAAAAAAAAGAAAATGAGTAGAAGAAAAAAAAAAGGCAAAGTAAATATGTTTATTTATCACCTAAATCTTGCAACTAGAATTTTCGCGAAAAGGTGATAAATCCATAATATAACAATAATGATCAAGATAAAAGAAACTTACTTTCCTGTTATGATGCTGCCAAGGAAGGACTCACGGAAATGTGAACACTGAAATGTGAAGTCATTAATGAGTGATTAGCGGTTACATGACATATATCGCATTTGGGCACATGGGAGGATGAATTGGAGAGAGGAAGCCTTGATTCTTTGCTGGCCGCATGAAGATCTCTATCTAGAAACTAATCAAAACATAAAAAATAAAAAATATAAGGGCCTGATCTACAAATTAGTAATTGAAGTTAAAAGCCTAATTAGTAGGAAATCTTTTACAAATGGAGAAATGGTTTTGCTTCTAAGCAAGACTTGAACTTAATTTTGATAATGGTAAGAGATAGGATTCGAATTCAAAACCTACATGAAAATCTGTCTTGCAGAGTTTCTTTTAGATAGAGCTGGCAAAAGACGACTTGACCCGCCATTCCAGCCTGACGTGACCCACCTGACTCGCATAATATACTGGTCGGTCGCGGGTCAAGCTTTCCTAATCTGCATTTAAATGGGTCGGGTTAGGGTTAGCTTATTTAAACCATATAATTAATTTTTTTTATTATTATAGTCTAAGACTTATACTCAATACTTAATTTTATTAGTGTATCTTTTTTGTTTTAATAATATATTTTTTTTATTCTTATGAAAACTTTATTTTATTATTATTAATTTTGTTATTCTATTTCTATAGTCACTATTTTAAAAAAAATGCATACTTGTATAAATAATTCATTTTCTTTCTTTTTTTCTAAAGTAGACACTTTGTCAACTTAGTTAAGAATATTTTTGTGTGCTCTTCTCTCTTAGGGAGGATTATGGATGTGAAGAAAATACAATGGATATAACATAAAAAAAATAAAATAATCAAGTAATAGTTGAGTTCATGCTAGCTTTCACACTATTTTCTCCTTGCATTGGCACAAGCTAGAGAAAATGGTGAATTATCGCATGACCTATGGCTAAATTTTCAACCCAACATTAGTTGAGCCTAAGTCTAATATAAGACCCTATACAAAATAAATTAACATTAGACTTATCATAATCCCAAATAGAGCCTGTCCATATTGCCTATCATGATAGGTTTTACACCAATAAGATCTAAAAAGTTATGATGTTCTTTTAGATCTTATCACATTCTTACAAATTAACTTATCGGTTTGGGTATAATTTAAACTTTGGTATGATCAATGCTTTAGAGGATTGTTAATAAATTTAGATTTGGGTGTAAGTTGTGCGGGTCAACCCGACCCGTTGTAACTCGCAAGGGTTATGTGGGTCAGGTCGGGTTAACCCACAATGGGTGCGGGTTAGGAGTTTCCGGCCTGTTTAATAAACGGGTCGGATACGGGTTAAGAGCATCAAACTCATTTGATAAACGGATCTGACCCGTTTAGCCCAACCCAACCCATTTGCCACCTCTACAGTTTTAGACAAGTAAAATAATTTAGGGCTGTTTGACATCGTTTTTGTGTTGTTCCCAATTTTGTGCTGAGATTGAGTTATGCTGAGATTAGGGCTGCACATGGGCAGTTCGGATCGGTTTAACACTAAAACCAACAACCAAACCGAATCTGTCGGTTTTTTAATTAACCGATCCGATCCGAACGGTTCGGTCCGGTTTGGTCGGTTAAACCGTTGTTTTTTATTTTATTTTTTTGAAAATCAAACATTGAGAATTTCAAAATAATGATACCCCGACCTTTGCATTTATTCCAATGTTTAGTGCAAACATAAAAATCCAACATTCCAGTGACTCATATAAAAAATAATTCTATTCCACAAAGAGAGTTTGAACTAAATGCAAGCGCAGAAAAACGAAACCCTAAGGCTAAAATAGTAAAAAAACAATACTTAAGTTATTGTATAAGGTCGGTTCGGTTTAAGCGGTTAACCGCATGCTCAATCCAATAACCGACCGATGTAAGCGGTTTTTATGATTTTCAAACCGTTAACCAAACCGATCTATTATAAACCGATCCGAACCGCCCGGTTCGGTCGGTTCGGTTTGGTTTTACGGTGATATCAAATTTTTTGTACAGCCCTAGCTGAGATCGGGTTGTGCTGTGACTATACTCTCAGAGCTTGTTTGGAAACATTATATTAAATTACTCTACATAGAATATGTTGTACGGAACTTGTTAATTTGGTAACCTTATAAAAGTCTTACTCTAAGGAGTGGACATTAGATCTACAATGTGGGACCCACCTTTTATTGTTTGTGGCACTCTATTATTATCGTATATGGGCCCATTTATAGAAATTACAATGTGTCACCCACTTTAACTTAAAAATTAGAACATGGAACCAATATTCATAGGATTTACAATGTGTGTCCACCTTTATAAAAATTATAATGTGAGACTACGTTTTTGTAAATGTAAATATGGGACCAACCTTTAAAAATTGTAATATGGTACCACCTATAGAAATTAGTATATGGGGCTCACATTCATAGGATTTACAATGTGGGTCTACCCTTTGTGATGGTGACCATATGACCCACATTTATGAATTACAGAGTGGATCCACATTTTTTGCGATTGTGGACATAGGGCCCACCTTTAAAAACTACAATGTGGTGCCCCACCTTTAAAAATTAAAACATGAGTGCAGTGCATCATAGGATTTACAATGTGGGTCAAGAATTATAATGTGGGCCATCTTTTTTGTTAATTGTGAACACGTGACTCACCTTTAAAAAAAAAACAATGTGATACCTACCTTTAGAAATTCGAACATGTGGTCACATTCATAGGATTCACAATGTGGGCCCACATTCATAGGATTTACAATGTGGCTCCACCAATTTTGTGAGTGTGACCATATGACCCACTTTCAAGAATTATAAAATGGAGCCACCTTTTTATTTATTTATTGTGGATATAGAACCCACCTTTAGAAATTACAACGTCATTCCCACCTTTATAAATCAGAAGAAAGTCTTGCATTCATGGGATTTATAATGTGGTCCCACCATTATAACTTTATAATATGGGCCCACCTTTTGTGATTGTGACAATGCGACCCACCTTTAGAAATTACAATGTGATGCATATATTTAGAAAATTGAAAAATGAGGCTCACATCCATAGAGTTTATAATGTGGTCCCACCATTATAGGAATTATAATATGGGCCCCACCTTTTGTGATTGTGACCATATGACCCACCTTTAGGAATTACCAAGTGGGGCCACTTTATTTGAGATAAGTGAGAGGATTTTTTTTTAAATGGCATTATCATTAACTTAAATCAACCAACATTACATCATGAATAAAGGAAGGATGTAGTCCACACTGCCGGATCAGACATAGAACCAGCAACCCTTGCAAGAGCATGTGCAACCTGATTCGCTCATCGTCTCACAAATTGAAAAACACAATTGTGAATATCCTTTGAAAGGATTTTACAATCATCAATAATAAGTCCAAAATAAGAAGCATCAGACAAGGAGCTGTGAAGAGCATGAACAACTATATGCGCATCCATCTCCACCACCACATTATCCAAACCCGACTCCTTTAACCAACTTAGTGCTTCTCTACACCTCAATGCCTCAGCTATCTCAGGATTCATTGGGCGACAAAGGGTACCATTACATGTCGACACCATGTTCCCCCACCCATCTCTTATAATTAGGCCATACACGAGCTTCTTTACTCCATCAAAAACAGCTGCATCCACATTACATTTATAGGGCCCTGCCTGAGGCTTTGTCCAAGTGTCCAACTAACCTGATCACCTTCAATAGTTTGAAACATGCTGGGAATTACTTCACTTTGTGCAGCCTACCATTGCTCAAGACAAGAGGAAGCGGTCCTTACTACATGAGAATCAGATGGCCTCCTATTGTTCCAGACAATATCATTCCGACGATTCCAAATATTCCATACTAGCATCGTGGCCACACATACCTCTTCCATGTTTCAGACCCTCGACAGCTGCTGCCACCATTCAGGAAAATTCATTGCCGCCCTTCCAATAACACCAACAGAAGGCATGTTGCAAACAGTACGGACCAATGGACAAGTGACTAAAGCATGCAATGTGTTTTCAGAAGCTCCCCTACACATTAGATAAGACTCGGGCACCTCAACAAACTTTGATCTTAACCCAACCACTGTGGGAAGACAAGATGCACAAGCACGCCAAATTAGATTTTTTACCTTCCCAAGAATCTTTAACCCCCATATCCTATTCCATAAGCCTGGATGTTGAGGATTATAAGACACAACTGAACTTTATTGTAAAAATCGATAACCACTCTGCACTGAATACACACCCTTCTTATCCCAACCCCATAGCCATTTATCAGCCCTCATACGTCGACTTAGAGGAATCTCCAAAATCAAATTACGATCCTTGACACCAAACAAATCCAAAAGAACATCCTGGTCCCAACAACTACCATCCACCTCTATCAACAATTGAACAGTGGCATGCTCCAAACCCAAAGGCATAAGGGATTCGACATAAGGATTAACTTTATCTAGTAGCCAGAGATAAGTGACGCGATGCCAAACGCACCCTTTATTTATTTTTATTTTTTTGAGAAACAACCCACTGCCACAATTGTTTCATACTTATCTCTTACCTTTTAAAAAATGATATTTAAAGATTTCAAATTCTCTCACTTATCTCAAATAAAATGGCCCCACTTGGTAATTCCTAAAGGTGGGTCATATGGTCACATCACAAAAGGTGGGGCCCATATCACAACATGGGTCAAAAATGAAAAAAAAAAGTATAAAAGATTTAAATATCTTTGAAATATTGTAAGAAAAGAGATAAATATAAAAGAAACAAATTTATTATCTAATGGTAGGAGTGAAAAATAAAGTATAGTTTAAATTGAGTAATTAAGATTACAAATAAGTTATAGAGACCATCAAACCATATAAGCAACAGTAAAACATGAAAAATATTGTTAGGTACATTATCCACCAAATAAACTTGTCCCAGCCCATGATCGTACCCCCAAAAAAATTAGATGAACATAGCTTGCCACCAATTACTCATGTAAATGTGCATTCATTTTTTCCTTTTAGGATACGTTGATATGGAGTTAAATTAGGAGATAATAGAGAACCAAGCTTAGAGGAGATTTGGGGAATCTATTTGAATTCTAACGTTGCTTTGTGAAAAATTTTTGGAGATGCGCCACGTGTCACTCCCTTTTGAAGATGAATGTTACTTTAATACTAGCAACAAAGGCCCGTGCTTAGCCCGGGCCCAAAAGCGAGAATTATATTATATATATTAAAGCAAATGTTGTTAAGAAATTCATCAATACATTGAAAGAAAATTTTGAATACATAATTTAATCATCAATACATCAAAAGAAAATCTTGAATCCATAATTTAATTATTTAGAATTAAAGTAAAAGAAAAGCTATTATTTAATTGAAATAGATAGTATCACATAGACACCGTTGCACAAGTATAGTTGCAAATAATTGTGATACCATGATAATTTAATATGAACGAATATTTAAACTAAAAGTTGATGAAATAAGTATGTTTATGCACAATAATAAATAAAGAATCCTACTTCAAACGTAAAGTGAATAATAAATAATTAAAATTTTGAAGAATTAGAAGATTGTGCAATTCATCCACTTGTTTCAGCGTTAGTCACTGAGGTTGTCTCTTTACTTTCCAATTGACCGAGTGCATTACTTGTCCCAATGGCTGAATTTTTTATTGTATCTTTCATCTTCAATGCTGTTGACATAAGTGAAAATAAGTTAGTGAAATGAAAATTTTTTTTCAAATAATAAATATTTTAAAACAAAAGTGTAAAGGCTCACAATGTTCTATTTCTGATAGTAAGAACTTTCCCTCATGATTTGCATTTATGAGTTCTATTTTTTTAATTGGAACTCCACTATCCAAAGTAGACTTTGTCATGTTTGATCGCGTTTGACCTTGACTTTTATTAATAGTCATAGCAAATGCAACTTTTATTGGAAATTGCCTTCTCTTTAGTATAAATGGCCATTCTGTATCAACCGTTGACATTATAATGCGTGGTATGAAGACACGTTCTCCTGTATTTGTTCCTGTAATTATCTCTGCATCTATTACCTTGTGTCTCAATTCCTTGATAATAAGCCTCGTTCCATTGCATAACCCAATAGACTGATTTAGATTGCGAATCAGCATTATTGGAGTTCCAATCTTGAGGTCCAGACGGTGATTTGGCAATCCACTAACATTTAATGTATTAAGGAATTCTGTAGTGTACAAGATTCCTTGATTACTTTCATTGCTATCAGACTCCACCATTGTATCGGCGCTTAAATATGTTCGCCCTTGTGTAGGAATCATTGAGAGAACAACACCATTAATCTTGTCAACATAATCATTCAGTGGTGTTAAGATGGCTCTATCCCTCAGATAAGATGGATCTTTATAATTCTTATATATGTTCTCATAAACAAAATTTATCAGTGGCAGAATCTCATCATTGTATGTATCAATTCTTAAATCAGATGGTATCTCAACCAAGTTGTCATCATCATCACTGGTAGAGTTGCATTCTCCATCTCCAATACTTAATACCCATCTTGCAAACTGTGCCATATCATCATCGGTATTTAAATTTTGGAGACGCATATTTTCGGTTAGGTTTAGAACCTTACAATGCTTCCATATCAAAGATTTTGTAATTGAAGAAGAAACTATATCCTCTCTACTTCCTTTTCTAATTACAGGTAGAATTTGTCTAAAATCTCCACCGAATGCAACAGTTATTCCTCCAAATAATTTAGAGCATGCAGTAGGGTTAGACACATTGAGTATGTCACGTAGAGTTCTATCAACAGCATCAAAGGCATGCTTATGCATCATTGGTGCTTCGTCCCATATAATCAAAGTTGTATTTCGAATAAGATCAGCCAAATTTGATTTTTTACTTATGGAGCAACATGAAGTCTCATGAGGTTGCAGTGGGATTTTGAAGCGTGAGTGTGCAGTGCGACCTCCTGGCAACAACAAAGATGCTATTCCTGATGATGCAACAGCCAAGACTATTTTGCCATCACTTCTAAGCTTTGTAATAATTGTTTTCCACAAGTATGTCTTACCTGTTCCACCGCTGCCATTGACAAAGAAGATTTCACCTTTTCTATCTTGACATGATGTCATGATATTGTGAAATACCCTGGATTGTTCTTGATTTAGCTTGGTATATAAGATATCAAACTCAGAGATAAGATCTTCAGTATTGTAGGACATTTCTTCATGGAGTAGCCTATTTGAGATGTAATCAGCGTCTTCATAGCGAGGCAATGGCATATTTGTGAATTCCTTCAATGATCTTCCATTCTTATTTAAGATGGTTTCGATTTCAATAAGTGCATGATTATGAATTTCAAATATAGAAAATTCTGAATTTATTGTGCAGCCTTGTCTCTCTAGTCTCATTGCTATATCTTCAGAAAGTGATTCACAATTCTTCTCCCATAATTGTAATGGATTTGTAACCTCACAGAACATTAGTATTTCTGCAAACATGTTCCTTAATTGATGTCCTGTAGCCCAAGTTGATGCTTCAGAAATCGCATTGTCCCACTCATTATCATCATCAAGCAATCCAAGTTCTGAACATGCCAGTTTAAATGAATCATGCACGGTACCGTTGACTGTCCTTAGATCTTTATAGCTTTGAGCGCCACGTATAATATGTAGGAGCATTCTCAAATAGTACCTTTCACCTGTATTAGGTGGAGCATAATACAATCTCCCAATGCATTTCCGACACTTTCTTTTTGACCATAGCTTTTCATTACTTTTCCAAGTGTAATTCATAGGAAAGTCCACATATCTAAGACTTCTGGCTTCAGGATCTTGGCGATTTGTTGTAAACCACTCCGTGAACATTGTTTTATTCACTCCTGGTCTATTTAAAACAGACGATAAATTGTCGTTATCGCTGAAAACAACAACTTGTTGATTTTCGAGATGGTATTGCAGGCGTTCAACAGTAGGGTTTCTATGGTGCATTCTGAATTCAAATATTCTCCAGCACGATTCTGGCGCCGAAAGATAACGACAATCAAAGTACTGTTTTATTTCATCAATTTCTTTATATCTCAATGTACCAGATGCATCTCTTGATTGACCACTTTCTTCAATAATGATAGTTGCTCGATCCGATCCTTTGTGTATATATTTATACAAATACTTTATCACTCGTATCTGGCTACAAACTTCAACATTTATGTGTGCATTATATTTTCTCGATAGATATGGGTTATATGGAACGACCCATCTATTGTCTAGCATAACACCATTCACTAACACGGAAGTACTTTACATACTTCTTTGAGTTGGGGACTGATATCTTGATGCACGTAAATCTCGAAGCTTCATTAATCTTTGTCTTCTAGCAATCTTGCAAATATCACGTTGACTATGAACTGAAGATTGATTTTGTTGAATTGCACCATCAGTATAGTATCCCCTTGTATCCGATGCTCCTTGTTCTTGACCTTTTTAAAATGAGAATTGTTGTAAGCGTAAAACACGTTATTTCTAATATGTTTATTATAATTTAATGAGTAGACCATTCATTATTATTACCTGTTGGATTTTCTATGGAGCCTACAATCGCGGACAAAGATGGAGAACCTGAATTGGTCGTTGTCGTTGCTAAAGAAGGAGTCTTCATTAAACGACGATGTCTTATTGATAATATTCTTCTCTGTCGAGCTAATTTTGAATAATGTTTAATGCCTAGATGAGAAAATAAATTAATATATTTGATATGTATATAAGAGTTAAAATATATAATATAAAAATGTTAAGTATATAAGACGTGCTCATACCATCATATCGATTTAAACGCTTTAGTTGTAAGGATAGTTTGCGTTGTAATCTCGCAATTTTGCATATATTTACGTCCTTTTGAAGTACCATACTTGCTTGATGTAAATGAAAAGTATATATATTTCGATCAGCAAAGGAAACTATATAAAATATGTAACTGCCATAAAAGATACAAGAATTGGACAACTATTATAAATGCACTTTCTATGATATACATTTAACAATTGTGTAGGTAAAAAAGAATAAATATATAGAATTATAAAGCTTACCTGATTTGAGAAACAATTAATCTTCAAAGCACCTGATTTTGTTCCCACTTCAATGATTAAGAGAATTCTTGAGCATTCCTAATTTGTGATAAACAATCGTTTAGCAACAAAGGCACCTATAGTAAAATATATATTATTTAATACACACAGTAAGTATGATAGAGGTCTTTTATAGCTAGTACCATACACAGTAATGAATACATTATTTACCATAAAATCTACCACTCTATCGTATAAAGTATTTACAACAACCATATAAAATATAAAAAAAAAACCTCCCAGCCACCATACATATATGGGTGGCATAGAAATTTAATAGAAGTTTCAGGTGGGATATAGATTTATTCCTTCTTGGTGTTCTATTGTGAAAGCATTTAGCCACTCACCAGAGCCTGAAGCGTATGTTGCTTGTATGGAGCATAGACCTCCTCAGTGTTGGCTTCAAACCCAATAACTTGTTGATTGCAATGTTGTTGAGAGCCATTGCAATGTTACATAACATATAGAGTACAGTACAGTCATGCAAAACAATAGATATTTTTTTTCTATTGTTATTACAAAAAGAGACACAAAGAAGTTAGTTGTTAACTTATTATTGAGAGAGAATTTCTCGTGGAGAGGAAGATGAAACCTCTAATGGGTTTTTGCTGATAAGATGATTTGAATATTAAAAGTCATCTATATTTGGGAAGTAGATCAATATATGAAAGTTAAATCATGATACCAAGCCTAAAGATTAGTAGAATTCCCTAAAATTAAGGATTTGCTAAGAACCAATTTAGAATTGCAGAAATGTCTCAATAGCAGGTTTATGCGCAAGATCTAATGATATGAGACCAACCTTTAATCCATATAAACTATAAAGAGCTTACAATCCCAACTTAAAATCAGCTATTGAGATGAATAAGGTGTCCCTGAAAAAAGGGTTCGCAAGGTGAGATATCACAGTACTTGGGGCCCATTGGGATGTGGAGAAAACAATGGAGAAAGCTATACACAGTATAAATTTGAATGGTTGGCAGACCCTTTAATCCACAATACATGAAAAGAAAGTATAAATTTGACTGAAATAAAAAGTTTAATAAATTTAAAAAAACTCAAAATGCTTAAACTTAGGCAATGCTTACCTAGCCGAAGAGGATCAAAACCAAAATCGCCCGGAAGGCTGCAAAAATGCAAAGGAAAAAGTATATAAATCGAATGAAATAAGCTTTCAAAAGTGTAAAACTTACGATTAACCTGACTGAAGAAGGTAGAAGAAAGGAAGGAGATGGGGGAAAACAGAGGAAGGGAAGAAGAAAAAAGAATAAAGAGAAGGAAGTAAAGAGAGGAAAAGTAAAGAAGAAGAAGTGCAGAGTCTGGCTGTTGGGGAAGGAGGCTGTGGGGGAAGGAAGAAAAGAAAAGGAAAGGGAGAGGGACGTGCACAGGTGGGTGTAGTGGAGGAAGAAGGAGATAGCTGGCTGTTGGGGAAGGAGGCTGTAGGGGAAGGAAGAAAAGAAAAGAAAAGGAAAGGGAGAGGGACGTGCACAGATGGGTGTAGTGGAGGAAGAAGGAGATGGGGAAGAAGAGGAAGGGAAGTAGAAGAAGAGAAGAAGAAGGAGGAAAAGAAAGGAAGAATTGCAGAGGCTGGCCGTTGGGGAAGAAGGCTATGGGGGCAGAAAGAAAAGAAAAGGAAAGGGAGAGGGAGAGGGACGTCCACAGGTGGGTGTACGTAGTGGAGGAAGAAGGAGATGGGGAAGGAGGCTGTGGGGGAAGGAAGAAAAGAAAAGGAAAGGGAGAGGGACATGCACAACTGGGTGTAGTGGAGGAAGAAGGAGATGGCTGGCTGTTGGGGAAGGAGGCTGTGGGGGAAGGAAGAAAAGAAAAGGAAAGGGAGAGGGATATGCACAGGTGGGTGTAGTGGAGGAAGAAGGAGATGGGGAAGAAGAAGAAGAGAGAAGGAGGAAAAGAAAAGAAGAAGTGCAGAGGCTGGCTGTTGGGGAAGGAGGCTGTAGGGGAAGGAAGAAAAGAAAAGGAAAGGGAGAGGGACGTGCACAGATGGGTGTAGTGGAGGAAGAAGGAGATGGGGAAGAAGAGGAAGGGAAGTAGAAAAAGAAAAGGAGAATCAGAGCGTGCATGAAGGAGAGAAGAAAAGAAAGGAAAGAAAGAAAAAGAAAGAAAGAAACAGAGATGGGTTCAGAGCGTGTGCGGGCTGTGTGCAGTGGAGGAAGAAGGGGATAGAGAAGAAGAGGAAGGAAGAAAAAGAGAAAGAAATAAGAAAAGTTGGGGAAGAAGGCTATGGGGGCAGAAAGAAAAGAAAAGGAAAGGGAGAGGGAGAGGGACGTCCACAGGTGGGTGTACGTAGTGGAGGAAGAAGGAGATGGGGAAGGAGGCTGTGGGGGAAGGAAGAAAAGAAAAGGAAAGGGAGAGGGACATGCACAACTGGGTGTAGTGGAGGAAGAAGGAGATGGCTGGCTGTTGGGGAAGGAGGCTGTGGGGGAAGGAAGAAAAGAAAAGGAAAGGGAGAGGGATATGCACAGGTGGGTGTAGTGGAGGAAGAAGGAGATGGGGAAGAAGAAGAAGAGAGAAGGAGGAAAAGAAAAGAAGAAGTGCAGAGGCTGGCTGTTGGGGAAGGAGGCTGTAGGGGAAGGAAGAAAAGAAAAGGAAAGGGAGAGGGACGTGCACAGATGGGTGTAGTGGAGGAAGAAGGAGATGGGGAAGAAGAGGAAGGGAAGTAGAAAAAGAAAAGGAGAATCAGAGCGTGCATGAAGGAGAGAAGAAAAGAAAAGGAAAGAAAGAAAAAGAAAGAAAGAAACAGAGATGGGTTCAGAGCGTGTGCGGGCTGTGTGCAGTGGAGGAAGAAGGGGATAGAGAAGAAGAGGAAGGAAGAAAAAGAGAAAGAAATAAGAAAAGTTGGGGAAGAAGGCTATGGGGGCAGAAAGAAAAGAAAAGGAAAGGGAGAGGGAGAGGGACGTCCACAGGTGGGTGTACGTAGTGGAGGAAGAAGGAGATGGGGAAGGAGGCTGTGGGGGAAGGAAGAAAAGAAAAGGAAAGGGAGAGGGACATGCACAACTGGGTGTAGTGGAGGAAGAAGGAGATGGCTGGCTGTTGGGGAAGGAGGCTGTGGGGGAAGGAAGAAAAGAAAAGGAAAGGGAGAGGGATATGCACAGGTGGGTGTAGTGGAGGAAGAAGGAGATGGGGAAGAAGAAGAAGAGAGAAGGAGGAAAAGAAAAGAAGAAGTGCAGAGGCTGGCTGTTGGGGAAGGAGGCTGTAGGGGAAGGAAGAAAAGAAAAGGAAAGGGAGAGGGACGTGCACAGATGGGTGTAGTGGAGGAAGAAGGAGATGGGGAAGAAGAGGAAGGGAAGTAGAAAAAGAAAAGGAGAAGCAGAGCGTGCATGAAGGAGAGAAGAAAAGAAAAGGAAAGAAAGAAAAAGAAAGAAAGAAACAGAGATGGGTTCAGAGCGTGTGCGGGCAGTGTGCAGTGGAGGAAGAAGGGGATGGAGAAGAAGAGGAAGGAAGAAAAAGAGAAAGAATGAAGAAAAAAAAAATTTGGAATGATGCAGAGTACTGCAGTGAATGTGGCCGATGATGCACTGGAGAAGAAGAAGGCCCTTACCTTCTGAATGGGTTCTGCGCATGTGGCTCAGAGATGAGGAGAGGATGGAGATGATCGATGATGGAGTGATGCACTGGAGAAGAAGAAGGCCCTTACCTTCTGAATGGGTTGGAATGATGCAGAGTACTGCAGTGAATGTGGCCGATGATGCACTGGAGAAGAAGAAGGCCCTTACCTTCTGAATGGGTTCTGCGCATGTGGCTCAGAGATGAGGAGAGGATGGAGATGATCGATGATGGAGTGATGCACTGGAGAAGAAGAAGGCCCTTACCTTCTGAATGGGTTGGAATGATGCAGAGTACTGCAGTGAATGTGGCCGATGATGCACTGGAGAAGAAGAAGGCCCTTACCTTCTGAATGGGTTCTGCGCATGTGGCTCAGAGATGAGGAGAGGATGGAGATGATCGATGATGGAGCGGGTGATGGTGGAGTTATGGGATCTGGAGTGATGGGTTGGAGGGAGGAGTTTTTCGGATCTGGGACTCTCATTCCCAGATCTAAGAGGATTATGGGATCTGGAGTGATGGGTTGGAGGGAGGAGTTTTTCGGATCTGGGACTCTCATTCCCAGATCTAAGAGGACTCTACTCTCACTTGAAAACAGTTATCCCTCCCTCTTTTTCTCTTTTTTTTTTTTGGGTATTTCTCTGAAAAGAGAGACTTTTCAGGGGTGAGGTGGCACCCCCACAGCCCACCTCCCCCTTTGCTTTAATATATATAATATGTAATAACTAGCAAAACCCCGTGGATAACCACGAAACCACCAAATGCACAAACTGATATTAATTATTTTTAATAAATTTATTAATTAGTAAACTTGTGAGTCGTTTTTTTTTTGTTGCTAATTTGATCTTTATGTTTTTTTTCAAATATTTTATTCTTTAGGTGAGGCATGAATTGATTAAGAAATATCAAATGATCATAGACCTAACAAATTGACCTAATATATTTAAGTGGGACCAAGATGAATGGGGTCTATCATCTCTACTCTAACCATTCATAAAATCATATGATGCGGGCTGGGACCCATTAATTGATTGATAAAGATCAAATGATCAAATGAACATAGACCTCTCAAATTGACTAAACCTAACCTATTTAAGTGGGACCCCCAAAATGAATGGGGTCCACCATCTATATTCTAACAGTCCATAAAATCATATTATGCGGGATGAGACACATGAATTGATTAAGAAAGATCAAATGATCGTAGACCTAGCAAATTGACCTAATGTATTTAAGTGGGACCCAGATGAATGGGGTCCACCATCTTTATTCTAATCGTCTATAAAATCAAATGATGCAGGCCGGGACCCATTAATTGATTGATAAAGATCAAATGATCATAGACCTCTCAAATTGACCAAACGTAGCCTATTTAAGTGGGACCCCCAAGATGAATGGGGTCCACCATCTATATTCTAACAGTCCATAAAACCATATGATGCGGGTTGGGACCCATGAATTGCTTGATAAAGATCAAATGATCAAATGATCATAGACCTCACAAATTGACCAAACCTAACCTATTTCAGTGGAACCCCCAGATGAATGGGGTCCACCATCTCTATTCTAACCGTCCATAAAACCATATTATGCTGGATGAGACCCATGAATTGATTTAAAAAGATCAAAGGATCAAATGATCGTAGACCTAAAAAATTGACCAAATATTTTTAAGTGGGACCCAGATGAATGGGGTCCACCATCTTTATTCTAACCGACCATAAAATCAAATGATGCGGGCCGGGACCCATGAATTGATTGATAAAGATCAAATGATCATAGACCTCTCAAATTGACCAAACCTAATCTATTTAAGTGGGACCCCCAAGATGAATGGGGTCCACCATCTATATTCTAACCGTCCATGAAATAATCCGATGCGGGCTGTGACTCATGAATTGCTTGATAATGATCAAAGTATTAAATGATCATAGACCTTACAAATTGACCAAACATAACCTATTTAAGTGGAACCCCCCAGATGAATAGGGTCCACCATCTTTATTCTAACCGTCCATAAAACCATATTATGCGGGATGGGACCCATGAATTGATTTAAAAATTGACCAAATATTTTTAAGTGGGACCCAGATGAATAGGGTCCACCATCTTTATTCTAACCGTCCATAAAATTAAATGATGCGGGCCGGGACCCATGAATTGATTGATAAAGACTAAATGATCATAGACCTCTCAAATTGACCAAACCTAATCTATTTAAGTGGGACCCCCAAGATGAATGGGGTCCACCATGTATATTCTAACCGTCCATGAAATAATTTGATGCGGGCTGGGACTCATGAATTGCTTGATAATGATCAAAGTATTAAATGATCATAGACCTCACAAATTGACTAAACATAACCTATTTAAGTGGAACCCCCAGATGAATGGGGTCCACCATCTTTATTCTAACCGTCCATAAAACCATATTATGCGGGATGGGACCCATGAATTGATTTAAAAAGATCAAATGATCGTAGACCTAACAAACTGATCAAATATGTTTAAGTGAGACCCAGATGAATGGGGTCCACCATCTCTATTCTAACCGTCCATAAAATCATATGATGCGAGCCGGGACCCATGAATTGATTGATAAAGTTCAAATGATCGTAGACCTTATAAAATGAACAAACCTAATTTACTTAAGTGGGACCCCAAAGATAAATGGAGTCCACCATCTATATTCTAACCGTTCATAAAACCATATGATGCGGGCTGTGACCCATGAATTGCTTGATAAAGGTCAAAGGATCAAATGATCATAGACCTCACAAATTGACCAAACCAAACATATTTAAGTGGAACCCCCTCAAATGAATGGGGTCCACCATCTCTATTCTAACCGTCCATAAAATCATATTATGAGGGATGAGACCCATGAATTGATTAAGAAAGATCAAATGATCAAATGATCATAGACCTAACAAATTGACCAAATATTTTTAAGTGGGACCCAGATGAATGAGGTCCACCATCTTTATTCTAACCGTCCATAAAATCAAATGATGCGGGCCGGGACCCATGAATTGATTGATATAAATTTAGCACATCTGGTGTGTTGGCTTATTTAGGGATCTCATGAAACATTTGTTTAAAAAGGAAGCTGGACGGAAATTTTTAATAAATTGAAGATAATGGACAACCATTCATATTTAACAGCGTGAAAATTCAATTGAATTATATGAGGGTGAGATTCACTGTACTGATAGTAGTGATCTTTTGTGGACGGCGTCGTCAATTTGGCTGAGAGAAGTATTAGGTGTGGAGAGGACTGTAGAGACGTCAACTTTCACTTTTAGGATAATTATGGTTGGTAATAGGGATCTCATTGAGATTATTTAGGATAATTATGGAGAGGTTTTAGGATAATTATGGTTGGTAATAGGGATCTGATTGAGAGATTTTAGGATATAGGGATCTCATTGAGAGAGTTTAGGATAATTCAAATTTTAATCAAGCAATTTCTATTTTGGTTGGTAATAGGGATCTCATTGAGAGATTTTAAGATAATTATTATTGGTAATATGGATCTCATTGAGAGAGTTTAGAATAATTCCTAGGCCGGCTACTGCCACGTGTCCCTCTCCAAGACATGCCAGGTGTCCTCCTCCAGGAATTCTCATGAAGTGTATACATCCCTTTAGTAATATAGATAGATTGATACATTTGTAGACTTACGGCATTATAATGTTCAAGGCAAGTTTTTTTTTTAAATTTAAACTAGAGATGTAAATCGGGCAGGGCCGCACAAGCCTAGCACGACCCAACACACCAGTCAATGTGTCACGGCCTGGCCCAGCATGTTGACCAGCCCAGGCACTGGTTGGGCCAGTGGGCCTATGCCATGGCCCACATGTCTGGGGGTGGGCCGGGCACGTATCTCGGGTGACTAGCTCAATGGGTTATGGGCGTTATATATGGCTAGGATGGAATTATGGAAATTATCTTCCCAAAATGGTATTAATTCACATGCATATTAACTTATGGGGAGTCCGGTTCCCTTATTTCGTTAAAACAGGGAGATACTGTTTCATCCTATCAAATAATGCCACTCCTCCTTATGGCACCCAAATAACCAAAAAAGTGGTTCTACAATTTGGAAGAAAATTAGATCTCTGTCCCCTCATCTCCAAAGAGAGAGCAAATGGGTAGTTGGCAATGGTAAGCTTATCAGCATCTGGTTTGATAATTGGACTGACAGAGTCCCTATAGCTTCCAAGTTCCCCTCCTTCAGGTTCTCAGAAAAAGATCTCGTTGCAGACATCACTTCTGGTCATGCTTGGCTTATTCCTCATCAGCTCCCAATTGTTTTAAAGGATTTTCTTTTCCACTCCACCAACCTCATTGCTCTAAGTGATGCTCATGATCACATCTTCTGGCCAAGCAATCCTTCAGGGCACCCCTTACTGTCCGATGCTTGGAATCTTCTCAGATCTAAGGACTCTACTAAAAGTTGGGCGCCTCTGGTCTGGAATAAATTTGTCAACCCCCGTCTGGCTTGCTTCAGCTGGCATCTAATGCTAAGGAAGACTCCTACTGAAATCTGGGCCAAGCATAAAGGGTGGTCTCTAGCATCCAGATGCCATAACTGTCTTAATGCAGAAGAGAATGATCTCCATCTGTTCTTCCTCTGCGCCCTAGCACAGCAACTCTGGATTTGGATTCTTAGCCTCTGTGGAGTGACCTGCTACCATACCCCTTCAGCTACCTCAATCTGGCACTCCATTGCAAAAGGCAGAGATGTCCAAGGAAGAAAATGTGCCTCTGCAATCTTCTTCCACGCCATCTCCGTTCTCTGGAATCTCCGGAACGACCATAAGCACAACGGTAAGCAACCTTCTCTTCAGATAGCTAAGTCTCTCTTCCAAAATCGCCTTCAGCATCTCGTGGCATCAGTATCTAGTTTGGCAAACTCTTCTTCCCTTCATCCAATCCTGGTGGCTATCGGTAACCAAGTGCCCTGCGCCCCCCCTCCAAGCCAGTAGTATTTGCGGTGCTCTGTTGCTTCGTGGGATTGTCTGCGTTTCTCTTCAGCCTCTGTGGAACTCCTATGCTTCAGTGGTTTCTGCTCCTCCCCTTCCAGATTACAGCTATTTTTTCCTCTTCTATGAGCTTTGAAGTGCTTCTCGGTTTCTTCTTTTGCTCTGCTGGAATGTATCTTCTACAGGTTTTCTTTGTTTTCTTCTCTTCTCTGCTGAGCTTCTGTCTCAGGCTCATTTTTTGTGTTTGGGCTGTCTGGTGTCCTTCCCTTTGAAGGCTAATCCAGCCTCCCTTTTTGGTTTTTCTCTTGGGAGCTTTCTCTCTCTCCCGTAGCTCTTCCTTTTGCTTATAAAATTTTTACCTTTAAGCAAAAAAAAATAATGCCAATTGTATAAAATCTTTTCTTTTATTTTTTCATTCAAAGAAAGTGCATTAGCTGGCATAAGATTTTATACGGCATGATTTGATAGAACAAAACAGTATCCCCTTGTTTCAAGGAACAACTTATGGGTATAGGCATTAATTCATATGGATGTGAATTGTCTTTTTGAAGATGGTAACAATTAGCCTTCAGGTGGTAATCAATGTCATTACCCTTACTTAATCGGGCATTAGATTTGGGAAGTTACTGTTTCCTCCAACTAATTGGAATTATTACTTACCATTAATGGTGGAGCATTGGAAATATACTCTTTCTAATCTACATATAGCATTAAATATATATTTTAAATTATATATATATATATATAGGCAAGGCTCTCTAAGTTTAAGCTTAGGATAAAATTCCATAAGCTAATGCTTCTGGGGCCTATCCTTGGTCCATCCAAATGGACCAAACACACGACCCCCCTAAATTGCACATGTCCACCAACTTTTGTTCAAATCCAAATTTACTAGACCGTTGGATCGACTGTGTACCGATCCGAATGGACCGTTGGCCATTAAACTTTTGGTGTCCAGATGGAGATGATAGAAACCACAATTAGAGCTGATTTTTTGTATGAAGGAGGGTCCTAGGGAGTCCTTGAAATCCCCCCCACCCCTATCCCCATGTGGGTCCCCAAGTGCGCCCCACCACATAATTAAGCTTACTTCAGCTTACCTTATCTTAAGCTTTATATATATATATATATATATTAAAGATTGTAAACGCGGCCCAATAAGGCTCGTGGAGGGCATGATGTAGCATGGCACTGGCCAGTTCGCTCGTGTGGGTTGTGCAAGCCCGAGCCCCTGCCAACCTGGGCACGGCCTTTTTTGACATTTTACAGGTGGGCATCGCACAGACCAGGTGGCCATTTTACATCTCTAATTTAAACTCTGGTGTAAGTTAATGAAATAGGTTAACCAAAAGAAGTTTGGTGTTCCTGTAAAATATGGGGTTCAATGTAAAACTCATGTATGATTCTCTTTAAACATTTATCATGTATTTTCGTCTCCTATCGGATCTAATCAATATTATTTTTCTTGGCCATTTGATTTTGGATGTGCGAGACTTTGAGATGCGGTCGGGGATCTATATGCATTATGCCGATTGAGAAGCTTCATAGATCTCTTCACATCTATCTATATTACTAAAGGGATGTACTCTTCCTCACATAAAGACACGTGGCGCAACCTCAAGCCTTTTGCAATGTCATTTCCAGAGTTGCCCTTATCCCTAAAATCTCTATATCTATTACACACTCAAAAGACCTAAAATCTCTCCATGAAGAATCATCTTCCACTCAAAAGCCTAAAATCTCTCCATGAAATCCCCAAATAAGCCAACACACCAGATGTGCTAAATTCATCTCAATCAATTCATGAGTCCCGGCCCGTATCATTTGATTTTATGGACAGTTAGAATAAAGATGGTGGACCCCATTCATCTGGGTTCCATTTAAAAATATTTGGTTAATTTGTTAGGTCTATGATCATTTGATCATTTGATCTTTCTTAATCAATTCATGGGTCCCATCCCGCATAATATGATTTTATGGATGGTTAAGATAGAAATGGTTAAAATAGAGATGGTGGACCCCATTCATTTAGGGGGTTTCACTTAAATAGGTTAGGTCTATGATCATTTGATCCTTTGACCTTTATCAAGCAATTCATTGGTCTCAGCACGCATCATATGGTTTTATGAACAGTTAGAATATAGATGGTGGACTCCATTGATCTTTAGGGTCCCACTTAAATAAATTAGGTTTGGTCAATTTATGAGGTCTATGATCATTTGAACTTTATCAATCAATTCATGGGTCCCGGCCCGCATCATGTGATTTTATGGACGGTTAGAATAGAGATGGTGGACCCCATTCATCTGGGTCTCACTTAAACATATTTAATCAATTTGTTAGGTCTACGATCATTTGATCATTTGATCTTTTTAAATCAATTCATGGGTCCCATCCCGCATAATATGATTTTATGGACGGTTAGAATAGAGATGGTGGACCCCATTCATCTGGGGGTATCACTTAAATAGGTTGGGTTTGGTCAATTTGTGAGGTCTATGTTCATTTAATACTTTAATCATTATCAAGCAATTCATGGGTCCCAGCCCGCATCAGATTATTTCATGGACGGTTAAAATATAGATGGTGGACCCCATTCATCTTGGGGGTCCCACTTAAATGGGTTAGGTTTGGTCAATTTGAGAGGTCTATGATCATTTGATCTTTATCAATCAATTCATGGGTCCCAGCCCGCATCATTTAATTTTATGGACGGTTAGAATAAAGATGGTGGACCCCATTCATCTGGGTCTCACTTAAAAATATTTGGTCAATTTGTTAAGTCTACGATCATTTAATCCTTTGATCTTTTTAAATTAATTCATGGGTCTCATCCCGCATAATATGGTTTTATGGACGGTTAGAATAGAGATGGTGGACCCCATTCATCTGGGGGGTTTCACTTAAATAGGTTAGGTTTGGTCAATTTGTGAGGTCTATGATCATTTGATCCTTTTACCTTTATCAAGCAATTCATGGGTCCATCTCGCATCATATTGTTTCATGGATTGTTAGAATATAGATGGTGGACCTCATTCATCTTGGGGGTCCCACTTAAATATGTCAGGTTTGGTCAATTTGAGAGGTCTATGATCATTTGATCTTTATCAATCAATTCATGGGTCCCGGCCGGCATCATTTGATTTTATGGACGGTTAGAATAAAGATGTTGGACCCCATTCATCTGGGTCCCACTTAAAAATATTTGGTGACCCCATTCATCTGGGTCCCACTTAAAAATATTTGGTCAATTTGTTACGTCTACGATCATTTGATCATTTGATCTTTCTTAATCAATTCATGGGTCCCATTCCGCATAATATGGTTTTATAGACGGTTAGAATAGAGATGATGGACCCCATTCATCTGGGGGGTTCTACTTGAATAGGTTAGGTTTGGTAAATTTGTGAGGTCTATGATCATTTGATCTTTATCAAGCAATTCATGGGTCCCAGCCCACATCATATGGTTTTATGGACGGTTAGAATATAGATGGTGGACCCATTCATCTTGGGGGTCCCACTTAAATAGGCTAGGTTTGGTCACTTTGAGAGGTCAATGATCATTTAATCTTTATCAATCAATTAATGGGTCCCGGCCCGCATCATTTGATTTTATGGACGGTTAGAATAAAGATGGTGGACCTCATTCATCTGGGTCCCACTTAAATATATTAGGTCAATTTGTTAGGTCTACGATCTTTTGATCCTTTGATCTTTCTTAATCAATTCATGGGTCCAATACCGCATTATATGGTTTTATGGATGGTTAGAATATAGATGGTGGACCCCATTCATCTTGGGGGTCCCACTTAAATAGGTTAGATTTAGTCAATTTGAGAGGCCTTTGATCATTTGATCATTTGATCTTTATCAATCAATTAATGGGTCCCAGCCCGCATCATATGATTTTATGAACGGTTAGAATAGAGATGATGGACCCATTCATCTTGGTCCCACTTAAATATATCAGGTCAATTTGTTAGGTCTATGATCATTTGATCTTTCTTAATCAATTCATACCTCACCTAAAGAATAAAACATTTGGAAAAAAACATAAAGATCAAATTGGCAAAAAAAAAAAAAAAGGACTCACAAGTTTACTAATTAATAAATTTATTAAAAATAATTCATATCAGTCTGTGCATTTGGTGGTTTCGTGGTTATCCACGAGGTTTTGCTAGTATGCTTCTACTTATATGATGAAATAGAATGAATAGAATACGAACCCTTGGGCTCCATATCTCTTACATAGGCTAATCCCAAAGAGCCACGCTTCCCCAACATTTCTTCGTCAGAAACCCACATCCGTACTAATCTGGTTGGGAGTCTTTATTGGTGGGTGTAGATCAAATCTATTGTTTATAGTGAGAAACTTATTTCTCCAATGGCCACTGCCATGCTTGGTTTGACGTGGGACCTGTGGCATGCGGGTCACATGATTTCCCATATGTTTTATATCTCTAATTTAAACTCAGCATGTAGTGAGGTTAATAAAATAGGTTAAATAAAAGAAATTTGGCCTTGTGTAAACTATGGGGTTCTATGTAAAAATCAGAAAAGAAATCAATGGTCTCACAAATTAATGGTTGTTGATACGACTGAGAGACCAATTTCTATTTGCATTATTAGATATAGATAAAGAGAGAAAGGGGAAGGATTTTACAGAAAAAGTCGTCGAGATCCTTCGCTAAGATTTAGCACGGCCAACCCATAAACATCCCATGACCAAACTTGCCTATATTATAATTAAATTATTTCTTATTTGATAACGTTATAATCTTTCTCGTTTCAGAAAGACAGATGATCACATTAGTATAGAGATATCGGTGGGATAAGTTTCCATTAATTTTTCATTGACTCCTAACACCATATATAGATCTCCAAAACCACACCCTCTTCCGACTACAACAGAAAAGCGGTATTGATCTGAAGGTATGCTCATTCCTCCATTATCAAAGTGTAGTATCATCTTTCCCATCTCTTTATATATGATATCTTATCATGCATGATGGTTTTGTATGTAGGTGGTTTTCTGAGTACAATGGGAAAAGTAAGTTTCCAAAAGGTAGTGTTGGTTTTTGTACTCCACAGTTTGATATATGTTCATGGAGCTTCTACTGCAATAGGAAGAAAAACCCTTGCAGATTTGGAGATTAGAAGAGAGCTTAAACGACTCAATAAGCCTGCAATCAAGACCATTAAGGTGGTTCCTTCGTTTTTAGCATTTTGATCTTTTCTTCTTCTCCGTTTCTAACATCTAATATCTCAAAATGGATCGGTTTTAAAGCCAATCTCTACCTTAACTTGATGGTTTAGACCTTTGGTTTGCATCATTAAGCCATGGGTTTGAGATATTGCACAAGCAAAAAGATTGGTTTTATAGGGGATCTGAGGGGTTGGGAGCAGGTTTGACAGGTTATAGGCTGAGTATGGAATTTTATATTTTGAACCGATTCCAGTTTTGGTTGTGGACACGCAACCTGTTATAGCGTATAAATAGTGAATGTTTTAGTCCAAAGGTGATGATGTTTTTCCTTTTTTGTGATTGTGGCTACAGAGCGAAGATGGCGATATCATTGACTGTGTTGATATCTATAAGCAGCCTGCATTTGACCATCCCTTGCTCAAAAATCACACCATACAGGTTTTTTTTCAATCCCTTAGTTTTATTTACTCTTAATGGTTTCCGTACTTCCCTGCGTACCTAGCAGCAGGAATGTGTAGAAACCAGTGAGACTTTAGTTTAGTGGCAGGCAATGTGGAAAATTTCGGATCACTTAGTCGTCCCAAACCGTATCATGCGCTGTCCCTTTTATACTTTAGTAGTAGAGTCTTAGGATTGTTTCCTTGATATTAAACTACTGGAATTTTTTTTTTTTGGCACATTATATTACAGATGAGACCGAGCATTTATGATGGAGAAAATATGTCATCTTCAAAACTACTAGAACAGTTGTGGCATAAAAGTGGAAGTTGTCCAGAAGGAACAATTCCCATTCAAAGGACTCTAAAGAGACACTTACTTGGGGCCAGGTCCTTGGCTGCTGCGTCCCCACAAATAGAAGTGAGTTATAATTTGAATTGCATTTCATTTGGTACGCAGTTGTTGAGATGATGGTGATTGATTCGTTAAGAGTTACTTATTGTCAGTCGTGATTGTTGTTATAAGTTTGTTAACATGAAAGTGTACAACTTCTTGATTTCCAAGAATCGATAGTTTTGTGTATGAAGTTTATCTTTTGATTCTTTGGTGCGATGTGACAGAGTGTTAAATTAAGTTTCGACAAGAGTCTTCAAGGAGGAGAAGGAGTTATCAATGTATGGAACCCACGTGTGGAGGTGCCAAGTGAAAATAGCAAAGGTACTATGTTTGTTGGTAAAAGAGATAGCTTCGATTTGGTGAGCACTGGGTGGATGGTAAGTTCTCTCTCGCACAAAAGACTTCGAGATCGATGAGAATTCTTTAGTTTTGATTTGAATTTTTTTGGGTTAACCCTGCCCCGCCCCTGCCCCTGCCCCTGCCCCTGCCCCCCTAACCACCACTGGGTGGGACCCAGGTAATTGCAGGGAGAGACCCAAGTATACCCCTGAGCATATTTGGGTGAGAGACGGGTTCCCAACTTAGTGGGCAGCCCCTCATTCTTGAGTTTAATTTGTTTGAACTAGTCATGGTGGCTTAACACTGCCCTGCCCTGCCCCGCCCCACTAACCACCACTGGGTGGGACCCAGGTAATTGAAGGGAGAGACCCAAAAAAGGGAGAGACCCAAGTATACCCCCTTAGCTTTTGGGGTGAGAGACGGGTTCCCAACTTACTGGGCAGCCCCTCATTCTTGAGTTTGTTTGAAATAGTGATGGTTGTCAATTTTGATTCGGTCTGGTGAGGTCAAAATGGCCAAACAATTTCTGTTTGAACTATAAAAAGCTATTCTGGATTTGGACCTATTTTGATCATTTCAGATGGTTTTGTCATTTCAATAATTATGGTCGTAGTTAATACATAAAACTAAAAGAAGAGTTCTTGTAATTTTATTTTAAAGGGAAAACCTTTGGCATGTTTCAGCCTGTAAAACTTGTAGGTGTTAATTAAGTAGTTAGGATGATGATTTGAGCCTCCATTACCATAGATAGGTAAAGGAGTCTCATTTTAATGGGTACCAATGAGCCCTATTAGAAAATGGTCTCACCTTATTGTAAGCACCAGTCCTCAGTTGAGGAAGGCCCTATTTTAAACATATGCAGAGCCCACACTACAGCCGGCAAATAGCTCAGATCGGGCCAAAATGGATTGGGTTGAAGGTGGAATTTGACATTAATACTAGAACCCACATCCAACCCGTTTCCAAAATGGGCAAGACAACCCGTACCCACAGCGGGTCAGCCTGATCCGATCTGTGCGGCCCGTAATTAATTTGGGTTTTGAAGGCTTCGTTGCCGATCCAAAGGGAAAGAGGGAGGGTGGGGAGGATGATTTGGGGTTTGGGCGAGGGTGGGTTAGGGTTTTAGGATTTGGGTTTGGTCTGTAGAGAGAGAGAGAGAGATATGGGTAATTGCAGAAGCTTTTTTATTTTTTTTTCTTTCTTCATCTCCAATTCATTTTTCCTCTTTATTTTTCTCTGCCTCTCTTCCACTAAAAATTAGGAACGAGGATGAAAGATGCATCTGCACACTGGTCAAGTGGGTTAGGGTCGACCCGTTTTTATGTGGGTTAGAAAATCCCTACTTGTGACTGCATATTTTGTGGGTTGGATTTGACGGGTCAAAAGCGAGTCTGATTAGGATCGGTTGGGTCGCGATTTCCGTTCTTACCCAGATTATACTGGTACAAGAATAACTCCATACCGTATTACGAGTTGAGAGTTGAGAGTTGAGAATGCATGTGTAGTTTAACGTTGTCATCTATGCTTGTACAGCATTCACTTTGGCATTCAGAAATAACACATTGCATCTCTAAATGAGGTCCAAAACAAAATTGACAGCCATGACCCAGTGATAAGATATTATCACATGACATAATAATAGATATATGGTTGAAATTTGATTATTTTGCTTATTCTTTTCTTTCATGCACTTGAAATTCATAGGTTTCTCCAAGCTTGTTTGGAGATAATACAACAAGACTTTATGCGTTTTGGGGTGTAAGTAAATTAATTCTTCACTTTCTTTTATGATATATGAGATGGTGATCTACACTTGGTTTATGACACAAGCTGAATTACATGGGGGACTGTTTTTTTTTTTTTTTTTCCAATTTGCATGTGTCTCTGATCAGACGGATAATAACGTTGGCTGCTACAACTTGAAATGCCCTGGTTTTGTTCAAACAAACCATGAGCTTACCTTGGGCGGTGGTTTACGTGTTTCTTCCCCTGATAACGTGCAGATAATTATTGCTGTGAAGATATTCAGGGTAATTCTCTAGTTGCCCTTCTCATATATCTTTATCTTGGATCCAATAATTTTCAAAGCATCCCTACTTTTATTAGTTAAAAAAAAACTAAACCATTAATATTTAAGAACTACTAGATAAAACCATTTATTTCATTATCACCAACCTGGTGACAGTTCTAGATTAGGCCTGTATACGTTGACTTCAATGAGTCTAGCCCACCCACAAGCTCTCATGTCCAAAATCATCCATCCATTGTGGGCTAAAACACTTGTTTTTTCTGTGAAGATATGAAAATCATAGAAAATATTGCAAACATGACCTACTTTTTGCTTCCCTTCTTATTGTTTGACTTCAATTTTTACGCAGGATCAAGGAAATGGTAATTGGTGGTTAGGGGTTGAGAATAAAACGTTGGGGTACTGGCCGAGTTCTTTATTCAAGAGCATGGCAAAAAATGCAGATTACATTCAGTGGGGAGGACAAATCCACAACAGTGTACCCGGGGGAAAACATACTCGCACTGAAATGGGTAGTGGTCTTTGGCCTGACAGTGGACCTCGAAAAGCAGCCTACTTTAGAAATTGTCTCTATTACGATGAAAGAATCAGTGGAAAAAGGCCTGATTACTGGTACGAAAAAAAGGTTTCCAAATCCAAATGCTATGACATATCAGATATATTCCCGGTCACGGGAGGAGGTTATGCTTTCTATTACGGTGGGCCTGGTGGTCCTGATTGTGATGCATGAAATGCAATCTATTATTAGAAGCCAATTGTTGCAAACAATCAAATAATATATCCTCTTACCATAAAGAGGAATGAGATAGTTACTTCTATATCTACAATGACTACTTATATATATATATATATATATATATATATATTTCTCAGCTTTTTGGCTAAGATCAAGTGCAGTGCAGTATCTATTCTCGTCACCAATTAGATGACTTTTTTGTTTGTTAACTATATATTTGTCTATTTTTAGCAAAAAAATTTTCCTAGGTATAAATATAATCATTTGCATTTGAACGTAAATGTTCTCTTCAATTATCCATTGATATGATAATAAACCAACATTTGGAACCATTCTGCTCGTATATAGTTACCATGTGCTATCATTAATGTAACTTTTTTCTTATATTTTTCCTAATTCATCAAATTTATCATGGTGAGATTTGGAATGTTAAACTTTGGGATTTCTCTCTTATTAAAGGAAGAGCTACTCCGTAGCACTAAAAGATTGCCTTCTTGGCACCCCTCTATTTTTCTTTAGAGGGACCCATTTGGATACTTGACAATCAAGTGAACCCCAATGATAGAAATAAGGCTAAACATGATCATATTAGATCTAGATACATTTACTAAGTTGAATTTAAGAGTCTAGATCATCTATACTTCTCACAATGAACTCCAGTTCTACAAAAAAAAAAATATGAAGACCAGTAAGACTACCCTTTAAAAAAAAAAAAAATCCGGAAATCAAGTAAAGGATAAATATGGAGCCCCAAGTTTTGTAGGTAAGTGTCGAGCCAGAACAAAAGATCTTTGTATTTGTGGGAATTTGTTTTATAAAGATCTAATATCTAATATTGATAGTCTGAGTAAAAAGTTCATCTCTGCGTGAGTCCCAATTGGTCTCCATTAAGGTACCCAAAACACTTCATATTTACAACTGTAATTGCACTCTACAAATTCAACTTAAGATTAAGCTATGGCCCACTAAGCCCAAAACCCAGTGTACAAACAGGATGGTCGAGTTGGAACTACTCTAGAAATGACCATTTGCTCCTATATCTTTATATCTAAAAATTTCATTTTTATTTTTATAGAAATCAGTACTAAATACGTTAAAAATTACTGATTAAATTAGTTTTTTTTTATCAAAACTTGTCTTGTTAGATATGAGCCCTAATCTTGTGCAATTGATCATATTAAATTTTATCAAGATTTTCTTTAAGCTAGACAATGAGTCCCATTAGATTTATCTCTCCACTTAAAATTAGGCCCACAACTTGTGCAAAAATCTAAATTTTAAAAATTCAGTCAACAATGGATGACGTACCTTTGCTATTTCAATTGTGTCAATCCTTGAGGAGAAATGTCCGTTGAGACACATGCTTGGAGATATTATGTATTTAGTGGCCTATAAAT
Source organism: Litsea cubeba (assembly GCA_012931725.1). Classification (NCBI taxonomy): domain Eukaryota; kingdom Viridiplantae; phylum Streptophyta; class Magnoliopsida; order Laurales; family Lauraceae; genus Litsea; species Litsea cubeba. The sequence goes on from CM022955.1 coordinate 3,582,029, forward strand.
TATTACAAACTATTATCAAATTTTGATTTAGCCTTGACTAATGCATTGGCTGTGCATGGTGACAAACTCAGAGTCTAAAAAGTCTTAAAAATAAAAATTAATGAGCACTCTAAATTGTGAACAATCTCCTCCCTAACTTGATTTCATCAGTTTTTTAGAGCATTCTACTCTTAGTTGGGTGAACTGGTGAAGTAGAATGAAATGCTGATTCCAACATTATCTTATTGGTAATGTTAATTCCACACTGGAGGATCAGTGGACAAGCTTAAAGCAATTTTGGTAAATTCCTAACAGATTCCCAGGAATTCTTATCAAAGGGGTGAAGCATGGAGGGTTGAGGGTGTTAGGAGTTTAGAATAAGTCTTGTTAGACCAAGTATTTAGGAGAATTTGTTTGAGTCTGTTTTTAGATGTGGTACACCTAGGTTAAGTCAGTTACCTTATTTTGTAGTTTGTTAGTTTTGTACTCTTATTTGAAGCAGCTCAATCTATTGCATGGAATGCCTTAAGTTTCTATTCACTATCATTTTCTTGCACTCTGTTTTTAGTTTATCATTTGGTATTAGAGCTGTAGACTTTGAAAAGGTGAAAGTAGAAGGTTATTACCTAGCTGAAGCTCTGATCTACTTCCTATTGTTCCTTCTTGGAAATAGCAGCTGTCTGATAAAAATTCTTTAATGGCATCAGAGAATTTTGTGCAACCTGCTATACCTCGTTTTGATGGTCATTATGATCATTGGAACATGTCGATGGAAAATTTCTTAAGATCCAAGGAATATTGGTATCTCGTTGAAACTGGTATTCCAGAAGCCGAGACAAGCACCTTAACGGATGCTCAAAAAGCTAAGCTGGAAGGAGTACGTTTGAAGGACCTGAAGGTAAAGAATTATCTATTCCAAGCTATTGATCGACCAATCTTGGTGATGATTCTTACTTACCAAGGAGACTTTGAAACAAATCTGGGATGCTATGAAGCAGAAGTATCAAGGCACTGCAAAGGTGAAACGTGCACACCTACAAGCTCTGCGTGCGGAATTTGAGACTCTTCGCATGCAACCGACAGAGTCTGTTTCTGACTACTTTTCCCGAACAATGCCAATTGCAAATAAGATGAGAGGAGAAAAGATGGCTGATGTCACCATAGTTGAGAAGATTCTTCGATCAATGACCTTGAAGTTTGATTATGTGGTGTGTTCGATTGAGGAGTCAAAAGATCTTGACACACTCTCAATCGATGAATTGGTGAGTTCGCTGATGATTCACGAGCAACGGATTAATCAGCATGTAGCAGTAGAACAAGCATTGCAGTCACAACTCTTTTTCAACACCCAGTTTTCAAAAAAGAAAGGATCTAGTCGAGGAAGGGGAAGAAGCAACAACGATGACCAATTCATACAGGATAATCAAGCTCTTGATCCCAAAGGCAGAGGCAGAGGACGGGAATATCATCTTGGAGGAGACCAAGAATCAAAGCCATTTGATAAGTCAAAAGTCAAATGCTACCGCTATAACTGGTATGGTAATTATCGTTCTGAAAATCAGACAAAATGGGGTTGCGGGGAGGAAGAAAAAAAACAATCTTAAATATGGTGAGGAGTATGCTGCATAGATCAGTACTCCTTCCTAAGAGTTTCTAGCCTGAGACAGTCTTGTGGAGTATTCATCTATTAAATAGGAGCCCTACCAAAGCTGTGAAAAATATGACACCTGGAGACGCATGGAGTGGTAGAAAATCGAGCGATCACTTGCGGATTTTTGGGTGCATCGCATATGCACATGTTCCGCATGAAAAAAAAGGAAGAAACTTGGTGATAAAGGTGAAAAGTGTATTTTTCTCGGGACTAGTGAGAATTCAAAGGCCTACAAATTATATAATCCCATCACCAAGAAGCTCATCATCAGTCAAGATGTCATATTTGATGAAGAAAAGACATGAAGAAGAAAGTAGTGAACCACAACCACGACATTTCATTTCCACAAGCTTACCTCATCCACCAGAAGTTATATCTGGTGAATTACAGTCCACAGGATCGCGCCCTACACGCACCAAGAAGAGACCAGCATGGATGCAAGATTTTGAGGTAAGTGGGACTTGATGAGTCATATGATCTACTTATGCATTATGCTTTGTTTGCAGACTGTGATCCTGTTGCGTTTGATGATGCGGTCAAAGAATCAAAATGGCAAAAAGCCATGGATAAAGAAATTGAAGCCATTGAAAAAAAACAACACTTGGGAATTGACTGATCTTCCCCAAGGCCACGAGTCGATTGGTGTCAAGTGGGCCTACAAAACAACGCTAAATGCGGAAGGCAAAGTTGATAAGTACGAAGCACGTCTCGTTGCAAAAGGCTATAAGCAGGAGTTTGGAGTTGAATACAATGAGCCTTTTGCTCCAGTCGCAAGGCATGATACCATCAGATTGATACTTGCATTGGAAGCACAAAACTCATGGCCCATGTTCCAATTAGATGTGAATTCTGCATTTTTACATTGTGATTTGCAAGACATGTCTATGTTGAACAGCCTCCGGGTTATGTTCAAGCTGGAAATGAAAAGAAGGTTTACATGTTAAAAAAGGCTTTATATGGTCTAAAACAAGAACCCCGAGCGTGGTACAGTCGTATAACTGCGTATTTAAAAAAATCTGGCTTCCAAAAGTGCCCATATGAGCCTACATTATTCATAAAATCAGGAACTGCAGGGAAGATACTTATTGCATCCTTATATGTGGATGATTTGATCTACACTGGGAATGATAGAACTATGTTTGATGCTTTCAAAAAGTCAATGATGGCTGAGTTTGAGAAGATTGATCTTGGACTGATGCGATACTTCCTTGGCATCGAAGTAGCACAAACTCCTGCTGGTATCTTTATTTCACAAAAGAAACTTGTTTCTGACATCTTGGACAAGTTTCAAATGGTGAATTGTAACTCAGTTGGTAATCCAATTGACCCTGGCTTAAAGCTTCACAAAGATCCTAAAGGAAAGAAGGTGATAGCACTCTATACAAGCAGATTGTAGAGTCTAATGTACGCAGCTAGTTTTATCAGTAGATACATGGAACACCTTATGGAACTACACCTCCTTACTGCCAAGAGACTCCTCCGATACTTGCAAGGTACGATTAATTTTGGCAATTTTATAAGAAGGGATACCAATCTTGGCTGATTGGATTCACCAATAGCGATTATGCTGGTCATATCGATGACAGGAGAAGCACCTCTGGTTATCTTTTTCAGATAGGATCAGGAGTGGTCTCTTGGTCATCCAAGCAGCAACAAATTGTTACTCTGTCCACTACTGAAGCTGAATTTATTGCTGTCGCGTCCTGTGCTTGCCAAGCTATCTGGTTAAGGAGACTCCTTGAAGAACTACACTGTCCCCAACAAGGTCCCCCTCCATTCTACTCTGATAACAATTCAACAATCAAAACTCTCAAAAAATCTTGTTCTACATGGAAGAAGTAAACACATTGATGTACCGTATCATTTTTTACGTGATCTTTCAAAGGATGGAACCATTGATCTAATCTACTGCAGAAGTGAGAATCAGCTTGCAGTTATTCTGACCAAGCCCCTCAAACTGTACATTTTCGTGACATTACGGCAGCTACTTGGAGCGTGTTCGATGGATACTACAGTTTGAGGGAGGGTGGTTGATGTTTTATCTCTAAACTGATTTGTCAGAAGTACATGCAGTTTAAGGGAAGGTGTTGGGAGTTTAGAATCTACTTGGAGGTGTTCGATGGATACTACAGTTTGAGGGAGGGTGATTAATGTTTATCTTTAAACTGATTTGTCAGAAGTACATGCAGTTTAAGGGAAGGTGTTAGGAGTTTAGAATAAAAGTCTTGTTAGACCAAGTATTTAGGATAAGTCTTGTTATACCAAGTATTTAGGAGAATTTGTTTGAGTCTGATTTTAGATGTGGTACACCTAGGTTGAGTCAGTTACTTATTTTGTGGATTGTTAGTTCTGTACTCTTATTTGAAGCAACCGAATCTATTGAATAGAATGCCTTAAGTGTCTGTTCACTTTCATTTTCTTGCACTCTATTTTCAGCTTATCAGAGGGTGGAGTTCTCATCAAATTCCTTGGATTCATTTTCATAGGTGAAGGGTGAAGGATCCGATCAAAGTCGAGATCTAAAGTAGGAGTTTGGCATCTTTTAGAGGTGGTCGGTGATAGTGAAGGATGAGAAGTCAACCTTCAGAACACTATGAAACTAGGTTCTAGGAATGTGGTGATCCCTATAGATTTCTACCCTCGACCCTTCACTTTTTACCTCCATGATGAAAGGATTACTATGTATTTCTAGGAATTTAGTTGCAACGTGCAAAATGTGCCCCAAAGCCTGTTTGTCCATTCCCTATTGATTTCTTAATAAACGTGCTTCTATCATAGGGGTAAGGTTATGAGTGTAGGTCTGTCGGATCAAAAGTGAGATCTAAAAGGGATCACCAAAGTATTCCCACTTCTATGGGAAATGACTGCTCAGTGCCCACTCTCCACCATATGAATTTCCTATAGGAGTTTGATGGACTCTAGATCTCCACCCTCAACCCTTCAGTACTCCACCCTTTCTGATAAATCATAAAAGCGGCTTTCTCATGAATTCCTAGGAATTCAGTAGGAGTTAGGACAACACGCTTGACTATAATGAGATAGAAGAATCCTTGGATTGTTTCCTACAATTTAAATAGGTACTGTAAACTCGTGAGTGTTCAGAGACTCCCACATCACTCACATGAGTGTTCGGAGACTGGACTATATGTGTGGACTCCTTATCTAGTGTAACGTGTTTTTGGTATGCCAATGGGGGCCAGAAATAATGCCGTGCGAGTACGCCTCTAGGCTCCCAAACGGACAATATTATACTGATGGGCTCTCCTCCGAGGGTAAGCGGTGATCGTAGTTGGAGGATATTGATTAGATTAGATATCTATTGTTTGAATCTCGAAAATGTATTACCCACCACTAACCGTGGTGTCTTGTATGTAGTTGGGGGTTGAGCTGTGATATGTCTTTTTCACTTCCCTTTCATGTTTTAATGCTCATAACTCAGAAAAAATAGCTAAATTCTTCCAGTGGGTTAATGTTTTTCAATTTGTATAGTTGAAGAAAACTCAACAGTGTAGAAAAGCTAATGAATAGCGCTTGATACGGAGATAATGGATCCGGTACATTTCAGAAACACCAAAAATAGGGGGTGTTTTCATGGCCAGGCCGGGCTGAGGCATATCCTTACCACCCCGTCTTCAGAAACAGCCCCATATCCACCCAAGCCCGACACAGGCCAATGCCGGGTCTGAGCCTGCCCATTTAGTCAATCGCGTTGGGCCTAGGCCAGTCTTTCTACCACTGTTTTAGCTTTCTTATTACTGATTTAGGTAAATTAGTCACTAACTACATGCATATTAAATGGGCAAAAATGATAAAGCCAAGCCTGTTCAAAAATCGGCTGGGCCAGGATCAAACAGCTTTTCTGTTTTTTTGGGTGCTAACAATGCCTTTATGAGGACATAGAAAGCGCTTGATTTTCTAAATGTTATTGGTAGTTTAATTTTAGGGAAAGTGCATATTTTGATGTTACCTTGATGACCTGTAATAGTGTCACTGTTTTTCTGGTAGAGAGTGTTGGTGTTAGTTTGCTGCAAATAAATTTTGGGACTTGGTGTTGGATTGAATTTCTCTTTGGGTTTCAGTTTCATGAGACTTGCTTTCTTTCTTTTCTTTTTCTTTTTCTTTTTCTTTTTCTTTTTTTTTTTTTGAGGAAAAAGTGAATTTCATTAAACTGAAAGAGAACTGACAGTGAAGGTCGAGGCAAGATAACTATTTACCTCGCTTACAATATAAGCTAACCGAAGACAAGGTAAAATGAGTGACCCACTCGTAGACAAAACAAACACCAAAAGACTAATGTGGCCTCCTTGCAACGTCCTGCAGCTGGTGCCACTGACGCAAAATACCATTTGTGAGCTTGCTGATAGGTTTAGGACTGGGGCGCACATGATGACGTAGATGCCTGGTTTCATGAAGGATATACCCCTTGCTGAGTCGCACCGGCGACCGTGGTGTTGGTTCGCACCGACTCAAAATCGGCCCTGTCTGATCCCTTCGTTGGGCAGTAATAGAAAAAGTGTGTGTATGTCGTAGCATGATCCTTTTCTGCATTCACTTGTAGTCTGATATGAGCTGACAGCTCTTCCACCTGTGCAGAATTGACTGGGATCTCATAATGTGCCAGCAGATCAGGCACCTTATTTGCTGACCTCTTGCAGTAATGTATGGACCAATTTGTAAAGGAGGTCAGCAAATCCATTATCCTCTTCCACATTGGCATCAGGTCCCAGCTTAGGTGGTCGGAGTTCTTGATTGAGGTTACCAGCACTAAACACTCCCCCTCTATTTGTAAGGCAGCCATGTTAAGATGTGAAAGGTGCTGCAGGCCCCTCTGAAGGGCAAGTAACTCAGCTTCTAGTGGGTGTGATGCCCGGACTTCACAAGTGAAAGCCACCACTAAGTTGCCATAAGGATCCCTTGCTAGGCCCCCAATGCTAGCTTTCACAGAAGTGGATGCCATAAGCGCCATCAAAATTCAGCTTGATCTAGCCTAGCGGTGGCGGCATCCAACGATCGGGTTTTAGAGTTGCTTGAGAGACAGGACCTGTATAGAAAGGAGAAATGTTCCAGTCAAAAATAGCAGTTACTGTTTTTGCCACTACATGAAAGGGGTGAATAGGAAGGTAGTTGAATAAGTAGTTGTTTCGAGCCTTCCAGATGTACCACATCTGGATTGTGCCCAGGCGTCTGTCGTCCGGTGAAGATTGGTGCCAGAACCAGCAAGAAACCGAAATAGAGGGTCTAGGAATCAAGGCCGGAAGCACATTCAAAACCGATCGGGCAAAAGAACATGTAGCAAACAAGTGGTCCAGGGATTCCAAGTCTTCCCTGCAGATGGGGTGCACCGTGTGGTCCCACTGTGCAATCCTAGCTCTGGTTGGCAATTTGTTTTGGAGGAAATGCCAAGCAAACATTTGATGCTTTGGGAGGACCAGCAGTTTCCAGACCAGTGCCCAGGGGAAAGAAGGTCCGGTCAGCCTTGCTTGTAAATGTTTGAGCAAAGCTTTGAAATTGCAAGTTCCCGCAGGTTCATTTAGCCAACGGCAAATAACTCTGTCTCCTAGAGGGATGTGTTTGATTTCTCGAATCGTTTCTGGCGCCCAGAGGTTAGATAACATATTAACATGGAGTCATTCCAGCGGGTGCCCCCAGCGGAGTGTAGCAGAAGGTCTGCCACCTTCAAAGTCCTTGGTGGTGATGGCAGATCAAGGCTGTGCAAATACCCGGATGCATTGTCGGTTAGCAAAGGGCGTAAAAGTCCAAGTTCATGGACCAAGTAATCATCCAACGCCTTAACATCACTTCCGTCGCCTAGCACCCACCTTTGGTTGTCAAGTATAATGTGCTTATGCTTGAGCATAGCCTTCCATAAGGAGGAGTCTGACCTGCGAGGGGTGCATTCCTCAAAGGGTGCTGACCAAAGTTGTTTTTGGCGAAGTAAACGAGCCCACCATGTAGAAGAAGAAATCAAGAATCTCCTAACCAGGTGCGCAAGGCTAAGGCCTGCCTGATTTTGAACCCCGATATCACGTATACCTAAACTGCCTTCCGTAACAGGTTTGGACACCGTACTACAGGATATTGGGGTCCATCTCCACTCAACATTTTGGGTGACTGCATTGCATATCACAAACCTGTCATCTGTGCATCCACGAAGTTGTCCATCGACCCACCTACCCTCACCCATCTTCTATTTCATCCTATCCTCACGTTTGCCCTTGGCCCACATTCGCCACTCAGCCCGTTGCCAAGCCTATGCATTCCTACTCTTACTACTACCTACCCTACCCAGCCTTCTCTATATTCAATCCCTAACCAACCCCTTTTTTCTTATCAGTAAGAATGGATTACATTAAAACCAAAAGAGAATACAATGATAACACCAATCGAAGGGTTAAATTAGATAGTTATAAAGCTTTACACCAGCGAAACAACAAAATTACATAGTAAAAGCAACTAAAGGAGAAGATCTAGCCACCCGTTGTAGCCTAGGAAGTCTACAAAGCCATTAGCCAACCTCCCTACATGAAGGAGTGCCACTTTAATCAAAGAAGACTTTGATTTCATTGAAAAGAAACTGAAATTTCCAAAGAAGACTCACAGAAGAGGACCTAAGAAACAACATTCCTTGAATCACTCTCCACAATAAACTTAACATGAATATAAGTCACAAAAATCCGGAGTGCTTCTAACAAAACCAACGGTTCCGTCGACTCCATGATCCCGACATACTTAGAGAACATGAACATCACCTAGACATTATCATCACTATTACGAAGCACTCCTCCAACACCAGCAAGCCCTAGTTTTTCACTTGCAATTCCATCCACATTAAATTTCAACACATTCACAAGCAGGAGAGACACATCACTACTTTTCTCACCTTAGGAATCCCACAAGACAATGTTGCCTCCCAATTATGAAAAAGGCCGTCAGGTCTATGCTATCAAAGTTGCTCCTAGAAGAGGCCCACTTAGCTATTCACCTAATCACCAGAGATAGAAGGTCATTAATGGACATCAAGGATGAAAATATCGGCCGCTACGTAGCGTAGCGGCCGATAAATCGGGCGTGGCGGACATGCAAAATAGCGGCCGCCACGACCGTATCGCACCCGTATCGGCCGTGGCGGCCGATAAATAGCTGTAGCGGCCGCCACAAAACGTAGCGGCCGCTACGTTGCGGCTGGGGGTATAAAAAGCCCCCCCTTCCTTCCCAGCCGGCCCTAGCATTCCTTTTTCACTATTTTTGTCTAAGTAACTCCCCCTTCACTGCTGTGAGAGCCTCCCAACTCCAAATTTTCAACTCATTTTCAAGATTTTACTACAAGACAAGTGTTTAACATCAAATTGCAAGGAATCAAACACAAACAATTACAAGATCCAAGGCCCAAGCTTCCATTCCATCTAGGTATGTTTTTCTTTTGGATTTTTTTCTAGTCTTTTAACTTTTGAGATCATCTATTCATGTCTTTCTAAGAGTCTAAGTACTATAAAATGCTTCCTTGTCTTGTAATATGATGAGATCCATGTTTCCCTTTCATCATGCACACTTATTTTTATTTTATTTTTTTCTATTTTTTATTTTCGGAATTGTTTTATTTTTTGAAAAAAAAATGTGAATACTCATGGACAACCCATGAAACCCCTTGGAAATGCATTCTAAATGATAGATCTATGTTTCTCATAGATCAATCCATCACATTTTAAATGATTATTGATTCTTCTCTATTTTTTATTTTCGGATTTATTTATTTTTTGAAAAAAAAAATGTAAATACTCATGGACAACCCATGAAATCACTTGGAAATGCATTCTAAATGATAGATCTATGTTTCCCATAGATCAATCCATCACATTTTGAATGTTTATTGATTTTTCTCTATTTTTTATTTTCGGATTTATTTATTTTTTGAAAAAAAAATGTGAATACTCATGGACAACCCATGAAACCACTTGGAAATGCATTCTAAATGATAGATCTATGTTCCCCATAGATCAATCCATCACATTTTGAATGTTTGTTGATTTTTTTCTATTTTTTATTTTCGGATTTATTTATTTTTTGAAAAAAAAAATGTGAATACTCATGGACAACCCATGAAACCACTTGGAAATGCATTCTAAATGATAGATCTATGTTCCCCATAGATCAATCCATCACATTTTGAATGTTTGTTGATTTTTTTTCTATTTTTTATTTTCGGATTTATTTATTTTTTGAAAAAAAAATATTTTTAATATTTGAATACCAATCAAATGTCTTGAAAATGGTTCCTACATTTGATATTTATGTTTTCCATAGATCATTCCAACATATATTGCTTGCGTTTTTATCTTTTTTTATTTTTTAATTTCGGATTTTTGTTATTTTTTGAAAAAAAATATTTTTAATAATGGAATGCCAATCAAATGTATTGAAAAATGCTCCTCAATGTTATATCTATGTTTGGCATAGATCAATCCAACATATCTTTGTCTTTTCCTAATTCTAATTTATTTTCTTATTTTCGTATTTTTTAAATTTTTGAAAAAAAATTATACTTTAAGTAATGAAATACCAATTAAATGTCAAGAGAATGATTCCTAAGCGTTAGATATATGTTTCCTCTAATATGTTTCTTTTTTTTTTTAATTTTTAACATACTACTTGTTCATATTTAATTATTTATAGCCAGGTATTCAACCTTTTATTGATAAGTGAAAATGCCTCGTGATATTGATCCCGCATGGAGCTTTGGTGAGGCAGTTGATAATAACAGGTTGAAAATCAAATGCAAGTTTTGTGGGAAAGTGACCAATGGGGGTATTACAAGATTCAAGCACCACTTGGGCCATATTTCTGGTAATGTTGCAGGCTACACCGAAGTACCAAGGGAAGTAAAGGAACAAATGAAAGCTTTGCTTAGCCAAAACAAAGCTAGAAAAGTAGAGATAAAAGAAAAGAGGCGGCAAGATGTTGATGCTGCTCGTTATGAAGTATTTGGGGATGAATACTTTGATGAGGAGGAAGATGCACAAATGGAGGCTGCACGCCGAGAGTCCATCATGAGTCAACAAGAAGAATATGGACGTCGTTCATTTGCTGGAAGCAAATTTTATGATGCAGGAGGCTCATCATCTGCTGTCCCAAGCAGGGGCAAGGGCATTGGGGGGGCTATGCGTAGGGCATTTAGCACCCGGGAACGGGATGTTGACGTAGAAGTTATCTCTACTAGAAGAGCAGTTCCTCCCCCTGTTGATCCTCTAGCACATAGAAAAGAGGGAGCTAAACAACCAAAAATATCGAGTGTTGTGAAAGGGGTAATGAAGGCTGCAAGAGATAGGTTAGCCAAAGCTACAGCAAAATGGCTAATTCACAAGAACATACCACCTACAGCAGTAGATTCCCCATATTTTCAGACTATTCTTGATGTTGCCGCCGAAGCTGGGCGGGGTATACAGGCGCCCTCCGTATATGATGTGGGCACTAAATACCTTGAAGAAGAATATAGAGAAATAAAAGAATGGGTGGAAAAGTTTAGGCCCATGTGGCAACAGAATGGTGTTACCATCATGTGTGACGGGTGGACCAGCGGCACTCAAACATAATTAATAAACTTTTTGGTGTATTCAGTCGCTGGGACCGTCTTTGTGAAGTCCGTTGATGCAACTGAACATAGACGGACAGCCGTATATATATACACTCTTATGGATAAAATTGTAGAGAGTGTGGGAGAGGAGCATGTTGTACAAATTGTTACAGATAATGGTGCCAATTTCAAGGCAGCTGGTAAGATGTTGATGGACAAGAGGGAACATTTATTCTGGACCCCATGTGCAGCACACTGCGTAGATCTCATATTGGAAGAGATTGGAAGGAAGACAAAAGTGGCTTCATTGATCAAGGCATGTAGAGGAATTACAAGATTTATATATGATCATTCATGGGTGTTAAGCTTGATGAAAAGATACACAAATAACCATGCCTTGCTGCGTCCAGGATTAACTAGGTTTGCAACCCATTTTCTGGCTATGGAAAGCCTTGTAAGGTTTAGAACGGAGCTGATTCAGATGTTTGCATCGGAAGAATGGCTTCGTTCGAAATGGGGCAATGCAACTCATGGTCCAGAGTTTGAAGTCCCAAACTTGATGAGGGACAATAAATTTTGGAAGAAAGTGAAGAAAGTATTAAAGGTTTTTGAGCCTTTAGTTAAAGTGTTGCGTCTTGTAGATGGTGATGACAAGCCGACAATGGGCTTTATATATGAAGCAATGGATCGGGCAAAACGAGCCATTATGGAAAATGTTAGATATCATCAGAAATATATAGACATTATTGATGCCCGTTGGAATGATCAGTTGCACCATCCATTGCATGCTGCAGGTAATTAATATATATCTTTGATAGTTATACTCTTTTGTTTTCCTAACTAATGTATTTATTATATTGTTTGCTCACAGTACATTCTAGGTTATTTTTTGAATCCCGAATTCTATTACCAAAATGCCGAACTACACACCGAAGCAATAGATACAGAATTGCGGGTAGGATTACGGGAGGTATTGAAGAGATTGTTAAGCGCAGATGATCAAGTTGATGTCGTACAAGAGGTTAGTGGGTGGTTACTTAAAAGAGAATTTAATTATGCTGCCAAGTGCCAATTGCCATACATGCTGTAGGGGTTGACTGACTTATTTCTAATTTTCACATTGTAGATAGCTATGTATACACAAAGGAGAGGAACCTTTGCTGACCCTCTTGTGATACGATCGATTGGAAGGATCCCACCTGGTATGACTATGAACAAAAGACCCCACCCAATAGTCTTGATCTATTTATCTTAATTTGATTAGAAGGACTAGAGGGTTACGAATATCTAATATTTTTTTTTTTTTTTTTTTTTGCATTTCAGCTGATTGGTGGATGAATTATGGAGAGAGTGCTCCACATCTAAGGAGAGCGGCTGTTCGCATCCTTAGTCAAACTACAACATCTTCCAACTGTGAGAGGAACTGGAGCACTTTCTCTTTGATCCACACGAAGGCCAGGAATCGGCTTACCATGCATAAACTCAACAAGCTTGTATACTGTCATTACAATTTGAAGTTGAGAAACAGAACTAGGGAGAGAAAAGCAAGGGATGATCCTGCTTATTGTCCTATTAATTTGGATAACATATTCAGAGATGACGATCCCTTACTCCCATGGCTAGCCAAGATAGAGGATCCACTGCTAGATTCAGATCCTGGGTTTCAAGGAACGATTCAAGAGTTGATAGATGAGGATATAGGTGAGGCACCTGCAGAAGGCCAGCCACCTCAAGGAGAAGGTACTAGTACCAGGTCCAGTAGGACAAGGAGTGGGAAAGAACCTGCAACTATTGGATCTTCTGAGAAAGCTAGTTCCACCACCGTCTCTTCGAGTAGCCATGGTGGAGGAGATGTAGGAGGAGACAGTGGGACAGGTGGTACTAGTGAATACTACCAACATGATGAAGATGATGTCGTTCCGGTAGAGGAAGTACGGGAGTTACCATCTGGAAGATTTGATCCAAGCCGTGGTTATCAACGGCGCTGAAGAGACTCACCACTTGGGGTTGGAGGTGGTAATGAGCAAGGAAATATGGGTGGAGATGTTGGAGGACAACAAGCAGCATCATGGACTGATTCGTGGAACCCTAGTTACAGTGGACAAGGACCCTCATATTATTTTCCATATGGTCAAGTACAAGGACAAGAACAGTCTTCAACTTCAGGGTCCTACTAATATGGTGACTATGGTGAAACGCAATATGGTAGACATCCACCTCCACCTCCAATTTCCTATGATGATCCGGCTGCCTTCTTTGGAATTGTGGATGCCAATGCTCATCAATATCAAATTCAATATGGTGCCAATAGAAATGAAAACAATGATGATGATGAGGATAACCATGGCGCCTTGAATCTTGGTAGACATTCCTTTTGGTGGTGATTAAGGTATTCATAATCCTATTTCCTTCACTAACTCTCTACTCTGTCATTTCTAAATTGGTGTTGAATGTTGATTGTTGATCACTTCATACTTCATAGTTCATTCACTTGATTGAATTTGAACCTTGGATGTTGAAGTATTGATATTTGATTGTTCAATGTTCACTAATGAGTAATGAGTAATGATCTAACTCTTAAGTCTTATGCTTTATTTCATATTCTAGTTTTTTTTTATGAGCTTTCCATTACTTTCTAAATTACTATGACTAAGAAACATGAATACATGTGAAAAAACTAATAATTACTATTATTTTCTATTTATACAGCGATACAGGACTTCATATATTGAGGGCACCGCTACTCCCCCTTTTCTTACTTACTTTTGCAAAAGAACCACATATTCTTTCATTTTACAATTTTCTGGATTTTCTGGAATTTTTTCAGATTTTTTGGGCGATTTTTTCAAATCGCACCGCTACACCGCTACGTATCCCCGCTACGCTACGTATCCCCCGCTTCGTAGCGTTTTGGCGGCGGGCCGCTACGCCCGCCGCTACCGCTATTTTCATCCTTGGGTCCATGCCTTCCTGGAAGAGGAGCCCATCCACAAAAAGGCTGATTAGGAAGCAGAGATTCTGGAGGAGTATTGCTTTGGAAGTAAATGGAAACCCACCCAGTACTGAGGGATAGCTGTTAGAACAGCCTGAAGCAAGGTATGCGTACCTGTAAGGAGAGTGCGCTACCCCTCCACCGACTAACTCTGGTAGAGATCATGTTTTGGAGGAGCACACCTGAGCTGGTGGCATGTTTTGAGAGACCTATATATACTTTCGCCATGATAGGTGAAAGACATGTTTACCGAGGCAATACCTATGATAGATTTTACCTCATTCACACACCTATCCGTGCCCCTGCTGAAGATGAGGTCAGATTTTTGGGGATCTAAACTCTGACCCGGCTCAGCTCCGTAAACAGACAGATGGCCGGATTTACTGCATTTTTGTCTCGGTATTGTGGGACCAGGAATGATCAAGATAGGTTCCAAAATTGGAAGAATCCCAACGATGCTCTATCATATAGAACTAAGCTATGTTGACCAACTTAATGGCATTCATTAATAGGACAGGCGTAGCTATTGGTTGCCCATTAAACAGGTCCACAACCCTTGTCCATTGCAGCCCAAGACCAAGGGGAAGAGGGATTTGGAAAAATACAGGTCCCCTTAGCAGCTCTGTAAGAAGACTACATAATTTTCTCCAAAAGATTATTTGAATTTGTATAATGCATGAACATGATCAAACCCCTCCAACATGATTATCAATGAATGAGAGAGAGAGATGATTGGTGATTACTGAAGGATTGAGGAATGGGTTTAGTGAGATTTTAACTTGAGTCCATTTGATTATGTTACACATCTTCCACTTCTTAGAATCGCGCACACTTTAGAACCAATTAATCCTAATCTCTACATGGTCTACATCCTTCGAGAGAGAGAGATGATTGGTGATTACTGAAGGATTGAGGAATGGGTTTAGTGAGATTTTAACTTGAGTCCATTTGATTATGTTACACATCTTCCACTTCTTAGAATCGCGCACACTTTAGAACCAATTAATCCTAATCTCTACATGGTCTACATCCTTCGTAAAATTTCTCTCCTTATTGGGTTACTTATTAATGATAAATTTTAGAACCTATTAATTGTGATCTTCTCTGCACAATGACTTTAAAAAAAGTTATCATCAAATCTCACCTCTCCTCAATTTATAGAGTGGATCAGGCTTACCTAGGTCACAAAAATCCCACATTCATATTACTGCCACTGACAACAGAGAACCTGTATACTCTGGTAACTCTGCTTGCAAATTGTATTCCAAAAATGATTATGTAGGCAACCGCACATGTTCTCTTTACCCTTGGGCTACCCATGGCACCAACCACCAACCCTATTTATAGGGAAAATAGATTTTAAGTATAAATGCAATATAAATTAACTAGAAAAACCAATATGGCGTGAAAGAAATAATCGAATATTTAAAAGTAAAGCATCTCATCCATTTGATATTTAGAAGGCAATATTTAAAGGAAAATATTCAAGTGCATCCATCCCTCACCATTTTTTTATGAGGGACACCCCCCTTTAGAAAGTATCAAGTACAAAAAGGGGAGTCCTATGTACTTGACACTCTCCTTTTGTACTTGGCACTTTCAAAAAGGGGGTGTCCCTCACCAAAAATGGTGAGGGATGGATGCACTTAAATACTTCCCATATTTAAAAAGGTGAGAAGTAGATTGGTCTTTTTGGGTATTACTTTGCAAAATCAGTTTGCAAGTCAATGGATTTGCAACCTTCGGTTCCTCATATTCCGGATTCTACGCATAGAGGCATCGAAAGGAAATTGCTTAACCATTTTTCATATTCATCATATATTGATGAGTATATTTTTTTTTAGAGATAAGGATGATCCTACAGATGATTTGATTAAATCTAGTTTGGGTTTTTATCATAACACTCAAGACATCTTTCAGCTAAGTCCAAATTGTAGGATCTTACACCCCATTGGGCTACCACTTATCCCAAAATAAATTGCTGATAGAAACGGCACAACAACAGTTTTATGGCGAGGGCGAGGGCGAGGGCGAGGGCGAGGGATCGACCACAATTATGACTGCTCAGGAGCGAGGGTGGACATTGACATCAAGAGTCCCTCCCTCGATGGCACACCCACTGCGACCCTTGCTGCGAACTCGCAAAATATGTATACTGTAAATCGAGCACCCGACCTACCAGGCTCTGATACCACTTATAGGATCTTACACTCGATTGAGCTACCACTTTTCTCATCACCTATTGATTTTGGGATAAGTGATAGCTCAATGGGGTGTAAGATCCTACACAAATAATGTGATGAATCTATCAATTAAAGTATATTGTAGCATATGCTTAAAATTCTAAATAATCCAAGCCAATCAATGTGGAGAGATCGGTTTCAGGCAAGGGTGCTGAGAAGTAACCTTACTCGATTTCAAGAAGTACCCTTTGACCGTAGTTTCACTAAATCATTGAGATTATTATCCAGGAAAACCAAATCTCTATATGACATTCCTACCTGTCTTTCTATGGAAGATCTTCATTTCTTGGTAAACTTCTAAGTCAGTTTCGACTGATCCCGGGTTGTGGGCCACTGCTTAATTGCTTGATCTGGATTGTCGATTTTTCTTTTAGTTGAGTTTTATGATTTAATGGGATATGCCTCATTGGAGGGTTAATTTATCATCATCCACGTAAATTACATTTTATTGAGAAAATGAAAGACTCGCTTATCTTTAAAAAAAAAAAAAAATGTGTCCTTGCTTGTTTCAAGACGTATCTTCTAGTACAACAGTGATATCAAAATTATTTTGTGGCAGAGCACTAACAGTAGATGTACTTCTGAAAAAAAAAAAGGAAGATGTACAAAAAGGAATTTTGGAAAGAGATGTACAAAAAGGAGTTTATAAGAGAGAGAGAGAGAGAGAGCGAGAGCGCGCGAGCGAGCTATTTCTATGTATCTTTTTTCATCTACTGAAAGATACTTGCAAAAGGAGAGATGATTACCACCCATTGCATTTTAGGGACGGAGTCCCTAGAGGAGTGTCCCAATACCTCGTCGTTTGCCCCACTAAAAAAGAGGAAGGCGGCCCAGCCCAATTGTCACGTCCCCCGAACCCGATTAAAGAAATAACCGGATCCGGAGAGTGAATTTTAGGACTATTTAAAAATTTTGTCCTTTGGGCCCACGGATCGTAGTCTGCGGTGAGGATTTAATATTTCAAACCTCTTTTAAACCAATAAACATGGAGTTCATAGAACTCTAGGCATATGGAATCTCAAGCAATGGATAATAATCTCATTAAATTAAAATTGCAAGAAAGAGTAACAAAACTAAGAATTAAGTTATTTATTACATTGGCCATCCCAAGATATAAGGCCAATAAAAGTATGAAAGTCAACAATAAAAGAAGGTCCAACGAGAGAAATAAATGAATAAAAGAACAATCTAGTAAAATCCCAAAGTATCTCTCTCGTGCCCGAAATGATGACGCTACTCTACGTCATCGGCACGCCACTCTCGTGCCTCCTCAGCTGGTTGGAGATCCTCTGGGATCTCCTCACCTGCCTGCTCCTCGTAGAAGAACTCACCTGATGTGTCTGTACATCAAGGAACAAAGTCAACGACATGTTGAGCAATAGATATACAAAACATGATAAACACGACATGCATCAAGTATAGAGTAATGACAGGTATAAGATCATATGAATACAAGAATATGAAACTAGGCATAAAGCGAGATTAATAAGCAGAAACAATAACATGAATCCTAGCAATCATCTAGCTATAACCACTATCCATGCAAATGCAAGCAAGACAAGCAAGAGGGAGACTCCGAGGATGTCCTATGCCACCTCCCGGGGTACCAGTAACAATCCCCTTGGACTACTGATACCATAGTCCAGCTCCAGTGGGATCCTAGCTCCCTGTCCTGGGAATAGCAGCACGGTCCTAGCCCGCTCCCAGCTATTCAACGCCATGGACGCCGTCCTACGCCGACTGCCCACCCCGACAACCGGAGTAACCGATTCGTCATTAAATCCCAAACTGCAGATGGCCATGATATGCAAACAATAATAAAGTGGTTCTGACTCAAGAATATCAAGACAAGCAAGTCTGGCTAGTTTCACGTACAAGACAATATCTTAGGGATTATCTTATTCAAGACGATACAAGACAAGCGAAACACGTGATAATCCCCTTCCATTACTAGCCAGTCATGTTCATCAATACAAGACACGGGTTCCTATGGTACACTCTAAGTCAAGTCCAAGTCCTAAATTCTATAAGAATTTATGTTTCATAATTGATTACGTGTTTTATGCCAAGAGAGTGTACAAGGAGATGTTATCAACGGATACAAGTCACAAGTCAAGGAGGAATTACAATCCAACCCTAGGTAAGTGGTATCATCCCTGTATCCTACGTATTCTAACGGAGTACATGTGGAAATTGAATCAATGATGCTTTTAGGATAATTCCTTGGTGTACAATCATGTTGAACATCATTGAATTCAATTCCTTATGCATTCGGTTACACTACGTGTAATACACGAATACCTAGACAACCCATCGAATTCAAACCAAGCACGTGATTCGATTTCAATCCCATTACTAGTCAAGTGAGAGTAAATTGATGGTTTCCAACATCTAAGGCCCAAACCTAGGTTACCGGTCTTATTTCCAATAAAACTTGAGCTGGATCAATAATCCAAGTATTTACATCACTTCCCGACCTCCGATCGTAATGAAACTAGAACCATTGGATTCTACATTTCAAGGGCTTTCCAACGATATATTATATGTAGAAATCCAACGGGCGGATCGAAAGTTACAGGTTTTCGAAGTTTCCAAGTGCTGTCAGAAAATTACCCTCCGATCGATCGGACGTACTGTGCGATCGATCGGACCTGTACACCTCTCAGTTAACACACAGTCCGATCGATCGGAGGTACAGTCCGATCGATCGGACGTACTGTGCGATCGATCGGACCTGTACACCTCTCAGTTAACACACAGTCCGATCGATCGGAGGTACAGTCCGATCGATCGGACGTACTGTGCTGTAACCCGAAAATGGGTTTTCTGCCCCTTTTTCCTCCAGCCAAACCATGGAAAACCTGCAGAAAATGAGCCTCCTGCTCCCCAATCATCACAATCATCATTCTCATCCATTATATCAATTTAAAAACATAAAGAGCTACCAATTTAACAATTAATTTCATTCATTCCATAAACCTAACCTAACATTAAAAATCCCTAAATCAATATCAAAACATGCTTGGAATTAGAGGGGAAATCTATCAGAATCATAACCAATCAATAATAAAATAATACACATGTTTATGATGCAATGCATATCTACTTGCTTCAACCAAGACGAAGATTGGAAATGGGTGAAATTTGAGGAGAAGCTTTTCTACCCTCAAAATCACAATCTAACCCGTACAAACACAACCTAATACACCAAGGAGAAGAAAGAAAGAAAAAGAATCAAGATCGGACCTAAATCTAACCAAAAGGCATAAGATTGAAAAAGATGAAAGTGGGAGAATGCTTACCAAACTTACACCGGAAGCAAGAGGGGATCGCGAGGATGAACTCTAGCGGATCGGATCTCCGAATAGGGTTTTCTAGGGCTGAGATCTGGCTTGAGAAAGGAAGAAGAAGAAGATGGGCTGCGGTTCTCTCTTTCTTTGCAGAGAATAAAACTGGAATTAGGGTTAAACATCGTTTAAGAAGACGATAGGAGAGGAAAAGACCGAATTGTCCTTTAAGTGGGTCCGGTGAAAGAATAGACCACTTGAAAGGTTTCTGATCGCCGGATCGCGATGAGTCAAGAGACAAAAGTCATCAGAACGACGAGACCTTTCCAACGAACTCATAAATCACAGCGTTTGGAATATTTCAGAAAAATACTCAATTTTTCCCTAAATTGCAAACTACACCCCTGCTATGATCAAACGAACTCGGAATCGAACGAAACTTCGCAGGCACTATTCTAATACTAAAAGAAACTTGTTCATGATCTAAACCCACTTAAATATCTAAAATACAATTAATTAAATTAATAACAAATTAAACGGGTCAACGGGCCGGGTTTTGGGCCCAACTGACCCAGTAAGGTCACGGACCTTACACCAATAACATGAGGAGGACTGACGTCAGCAAGCTACGTCATCATGGTGACGTGACTGATGTCACCACTATTTTCTATCCCTATGCCTATGAAAATCATATGCAATGTATTGAAATCATTTCATCCATCATTAAGTATAACAATAATGTGTAATGAGAATGAAATGAAATTCAATCATGAAGCCAACCTCAACCATTAATCAACCAAGATTATGATCACATAAAAATGGTGGTTATCAAATTTACCCATATGTTCCTAAGAGGTGTCAAAAATGAATGCTATGATGCTAAAGGAATGTGACATGGAACAAAAAAATATTGATATCAAGTTCAATCAAATGTGCACAAGGTCTATCACATTCTCAAAATATACCAATCTTCACAGGACTCCAGCCGTCGTCAAAGAAGGAAGGTGTCATTGCCACAGTTCACACCTCGTCGTTCGCCCCACTAGAAAAGAGGAAGCTAACCAGCCCAATAACAGGAGGACTGACGTCAGCAAGTTATGTCATCATGGTGACGTCAGTAGCAATGACGTCAACAGTACGACCAGTATAGTCTTTACCTTTTAAGAAGCAGAGCCCAAAGGAGGAGAGTAGGAAGAATAAAAACATACTCGGTATTTCCAACTCGATGGAAGGATACTCTTATCATATAGGCTAAAAACGGAGAACGTCTCGCCTCGTCTTCTTCCTAGTAGCTTTTCTACTGCAAGTGCAATCCCTTCGCAGGTAATTTTCAGTTTGGTTAATTTCCATTGCTCTCTTCTTTTCTTTTTTACCGAATGTCAGATGCTAGGTTAGCACAATGTCAAATGCTCTAAATCCTTACCTGATAAGAAATGGGTTTTTCAAATTCAAATGTAATTGATATAACCCTCTTTTATTAATCTCTTGCAACCTATATATACATCATAACAAAAGGCTAAGATAAGCTTGCGAATCTATAATCGTTATATGTTGTCAGCGAATTGTTCGGTCCTTCACCCCGTAACATCTATTAGTCACTGACGAGATTCGGCCATACTCGATAGTTGCTCTCTTCTCCTCTTTACATTGAAACCAGGGGACTGTACCAAAAGTTGCAAGAACACCTAACCAGTGTTCTCTGCCTACACACTGTTTACTCAGATCTGTATTTTTGTTGCGCTCTGGTATGCTAAAATCATGTTCTATGCTATTTTATATATATATAATATGGTCACTTTCTGCTTCATCTATCGCTTTGGATT
This sequence comes from Litsea cubeba, assembly GCA_012931725.1. Lineage (NCBI taxonomy): Eukaryota > Viridiplantae > Streptophyta > Magnoliopsida > Laurales > Lauraceae > Litsea > Litsea cubeba. Next base: position 3,603,572 of record CM022955.1, read on the forward strand.
CACATATTCTGTCTTAGTTATTCCTATGGCTGGCCCGAGTTCTTCGTCAAGTATCGTTTTGATATACAACATTGCAAGTCTTATTTCTATCAAACTGGACAGCGATAATTATCTGTTGTGGAAGAGTCAATTTCTGCTGATTCTTCGCACAAACAAACTACTGAGTTATGTAGATGGTTCAGCTTCATGCACAAAACAATTTTTTTCGTGATAAAGATAATAAGATAACATCAAGTATTAACCCAGCATATGATATATCGATTGAGCAAGATTCTCTTGTTTTGTTATGGATCAATGCCACTCTCACGACCCTAGTACTACAAAGGGTCGTGGGGCTTCAATATGCCCAACAGGTTTGGCAACAATTAGAGAAGTTACATTTGATTCAGTCTCGATCTTGTGTGTTGCAACTAAAGCAACAATTTCAAAACCTCAAGAAGGAAGGTTTGTCCGTTACTGATTATCTCGACAAGATGAAGAGCATTGCAGGTGCTCTTGAGGCTATTGCCCGTCCTGTTACCGAGTATGATTTCTATAATCAAATTTTGAATGGATTGGGACCCGAGTATGACTCTGTTCATACTTCAATGCAAATCGGGTTACGTCAATTACGTTTGAAAAATTATTTGGTCAACTTCTTACCTTTGAGTTAAGGTTGGATGGATGCACTTGAATATTTCCCATATTTAAAAAGGTGAGAAGTAGATTGGTCTTTTTGGGTATTACTTTGCAAAATCAGTTTGCAAGTCAGTGGATTTGCAACCTTCGGTTCCTCATATTTCGGATTCTACGCATAGAGGCATCGAAAGGAAATTGCTTAACCATTTTTCATATTCATCATATATTGATGAGTATATTTTTTTTTAGAGATAAGGATGATCCTACAGATGATTTGATTAAATCTAGTTTGGGTTTTTATCATAGCACTCAAGACATCTTTCAGCTAATTTCAAATTGTAGGATCTTACACCCCATTGAGCTACCACTTATCCCAAAATAAATTGCTGATAGAAACGGCACAACAACAGTTTTTTGGCGAGGGCGAGGGCGAGGGCGAGGGCGAGGGCGAGGGATCGACCACAATTATGACTGCTCAGGAGCGAGGGTGGACATTGACATCAACAGTCCCTCCCTCGATGGCACACCCACCGCGACCCTTGCTGCGAACTCGCAAAACGTGTAAACTGTAACTCGAGCATCCGACCTACCAGGCTCTGATACCACTTATAGGATCTTACACTCGATTGAGCTACCACTTTTCTCATCACCTATTGATTTTGGGATAAGTGATAGCTCAAAGGGGTGTAAGATCCTACACAAATGATGTGATGAATCTATCAATTAAAGTATATTGTAGCATATTCTTAAAATTCTAAATAATCCAAGCCAATCAATGTGGAGAGATCGGTTTCAGGCAAGGGTGCTGAGAAGTAACCTTACTCGATTTCAAGAAGTACCCTTCGACCGTATTTTCACTAGATCATTGAGATTATTATCCAGGAAAACCAAATCTCTATATGACATTCCTACCTGTCTTTCTATGGAAGATCTTCATTTCTTGGTAAACTTCTGAGTCAGTTTCGACTGATCCCGGATTGTGGGCCACTGCTTAATTGCTTGATCTGGATTGTCGATTTTTCTTTTAGTTGAGTTTTATGATTTAGTGGGATATGCCTCATTGGAGGGTTAATTTATCATCATCCACGTAAATTACATTTTATTGAGAAAATGAAAGACTCGCTTATCTTTAAAAAAATAAATAAATGTGTCCTTGCTTGTTTCAAGACGTATCTTCTAGTACAACAGTGATATCAAAATTATTTTGTCGCAGAGCACTAACAGTAGATGTACTTCTGAAAAAAAAAAGGAAGATGTACAAAAAGGAATTTTGGAAAGAGATGTACAAAAAGGAGTTTAGAAGAGAGAGAGAGAGAGAGAGAGAGAGAGAGAGAGAGTGCGCGAGCGAGCTATTTCTATGTATCTTTTTTCATCTACAGAAAGATACTTGCAAAAGGAGAGATGATTACCACCCATTGCATTTTAGGGATGGAGTCCCTAGAGGAGTGTCCCAGTACCTCGTCGTTCGCCCCACTAAAAAAGAGGAAGGCGGCCCAGCCCAATAACATGAGGAGGACTGACGTCAGCGAGCTACGTCATCATGGTGACGTGACTGACGTCACCACTATTTTCTATCCCTATGCCTATGAAAATTATATGCAATGTATTGAAATCATTTCATCCATCATTAAATATAACAATAATGTGTAATGAGAATGAAATGAAATTCAATCATGAAGCCAACCTCAACCATTAATCAACCAAGATTATGATCACATAAAAATGGTGGTTATCAAATTTACCCATATGTTCCTAAAAGGTGTCAAACATGAATGCTATGATGCTAAAGGAATGTGACATGGAATAAAAACATATTGCTATCAAGTTCAATCAAATGTGCACAAGGTCTATCACATTCTCAAAATATACCAATCTTCACAGGACTCCAGCCGTCGTCGGAGAAGGAAGGTGTCATTGCCGCAGTCCACGCCTCGTCGTTCGCCCCACTAGAAAAGAGGAAGCCAACCAGCCCAATAACAGGAGGACTGACGTCAGCAAGTTATGTCATCATGGTGACGTCAGTAGCAATGACGTCAACAGTACGACCAGTATAGTCTTTACTTTTTAAGAAGCGTGGGAATATGTCAGAGCCCAAAGGAGGAGAGTAGGAATAATAAAAACATACTCGGTATTTCTAACTCGATGGAAGGATACTCTTATTATATAGGCTAAAAACGGAGAACGTCTCGCCTCGTCTTCTTCCTGGTAGCTTTTCTACTACAAGTGCAATCCCTTCGCAGGTAATTTTCAGTTTGGTTAATTTCCATTGCTCTCTTCTTTTCTTTTTTACCGAATGTCAGATGCTAGGTTAGCACAATGTCAAATGCTCTAAATCCTTACCTGATAAGAAATGGGTTTTTCAAATTCAAATGTAATTGATATAACCCTCTTGTATTAATCTCTTGTAACCTATATATACATCATAACCAAAGGCTAAGATAAGCTTGCAAATCTATAATCATTATATGCTGTCAGCGAATTGTTCGGTCCTTCACCCCGTAACATCTATTAGTCACTGACGAGATTCTGCCATACTCGATAGTTGCTCTCTTCTCCTCTTTACATTGAAACCCGGGGACTGTACCAAAAGTTGCAAGAACACCTAACCAGTGTTCTCTGCCTACACACTGTCTACTCAGATCTGTATTTCTATTGCGCTCATGTATGCTAAAATCATGTTCTATGCTGTTATATATATATATATATAATATGGTCACGTTTTGCTTCATCTATCGCTTTGGCTTTACAGATTCTGTCTTAGTTATTCCTATGGCTGGCTCGAGTTCTTCGTCCGATATCGTTTCGATATACAACATTGCAAGTCTTATTTCTATCAAACTAGGTCGCGATAATTGTCTGTTGTGGAATAGCCAATTTCTGCTGATTTTTCTCACAAACAAACTACTGATATATGTAGATGGTTCAGCTTCATGCACAGAACAATTTCTTCGTGATAAAGATAATAAGATAACATCAAGTATTAACCCAGCATATGATCTATATATTGAGCAATATTCTCTTATTTTATTATGGATCAATGCCACTCTCATGACCCGAGTACTACAAAGGGTCGTTGGGCTTCAATCTGCTCAAGAGGTTTGGCAACGACTGGAGAAGTTACATTTGATTCAGTCTCGATCCCATGAGTTGCAACTAAAGCAACAATTTTAAAACCTCAAGAAGGAAGGTTTGTCTGTGAGTATTATCTCGACAAGATGAAGAGCATTGCAGATGCTTGAGGATATTACACAACCGGTTACCGAATATGATTTCTATAATCAGATTTTGAATGGATTGGGACCCGAGTATGACTCTGTTCGTACTTCAATTGCAAATCAAGCTACGCCAATTACTTTTTAAGAAGCGCGGGAATGTGTTAGAGCCCAAAGGAGGAGAGTAGGAAGAATAAAAACATACTCGATTTTTCTAACTCAATGGAAGGATACTGTTATCATAAAGGCTTAAAATGGAGAACGTCTTGTCTCGTCTTCTTCCTGGTATCTTTTCTTCTACAAATGCAATCCCTTCGCAGGTAATTTTCAGTTTGGTTAATTTTCATTGCTCTCTTCTTTTCCTTTTTACCAAATGTCAAATGCTTTGTTAGCACAATGTCAAATGCTCTAAATCCTTACCTAATAAGAAATGGGTTTCTCAAATTCAAAAGTAATTAAGATAACCCTCTTGTATCAATCTCTTGTAACCTATTTATACATCATAATACAAAGGCTAAGATAAGCTTGCAAATCTATAATCGTTACATGGTATCAGAGAATTGTTCGGTCCTTCACCATGTAACATCTATTACTCACTGACGAGATTCGGCCATACCCGGTAATTGCTCTCTTCTCCTCTTTACATTGAAACCAGGGGACTGTACCAGAAGTTGCAAGAAAACCTAACCAGAGTTCTCTGCCTACACGCTGTCTACTCAGATCTGTATTTCTGCTATGCTCTGGTATGCTAAAATCATGTTCTGTTTATGATCTGGTCACGTTCTGCTTCATCTATCGCCTTGGCTTCACATATTCTTTCTTAGTTATTCCTATGGCTGGCTCGAGTTCTTCGTCAATTATCGTTTCAATATACAACATTGCAAGTCTTATTTCTACCAAACTGGACCGCAATAATTATCTGTTGTGGAAGAGCCAATTTCTGTTAATTCTTCGCACAAACAAACTACTAAAATATGTAGATGGTTCGGCTTCATGCACAGAATAATTTCTTGGTGATAAAGATAATAAGATAGCATCAAGTATTAATCCAGCATATGATCTATCAATTGAGCAATATTCTCTTATTTTATTATGGATCAATGCCACTCTCATGACCCAAGTACTACAAAGGGTCGTTGGGCTTCAATCTGCCCTGGAGGTTTGGCAACGACTGGAGGTTACATTTGATTCAGTCTCGATCTCGTGTGTTGCAACTAAAGCAACAATTTCAAAACCTCAAGAAGGGAGGTTTGTCTGTCAGTATTATCTCGACAAGATGAAGAGCATTGCAGATGCTCTTGAGGCTATTGCACAACCGGTTGCCAAATATGATCTTTGTAATCAAATTTTGAATGGATTGGGGCCCGAGTATGACTCTGTTCATACTTCAATTGCAAATCGAGCTACGCCAATTACGTTTGAAGAATTATTTGGTCTACTTCTTACCTTTGACTTAAGGTTGGAATTACATAACTCCATTAGTCCCACCATTGAACAACCAGCTACTGCACACCACCACTGCATCCCAAGGTCGCTCGGGCTCTCGTGGATGCTCCAACTATCGTGGCCATGGCCGAGGACGTCAAATGCACGTGGTGGCTCATCGAATAATGCCCATACCTCTTACAATTGAAAATATGTGAACACTCCCTTTTGCCAGATTTGTAATTGAGTAGGGCATTCGAGACTTGATTGCTTTCACCAGTTGGACCTTTCCTATCAAGGCAGTCAGCCACCTGATAAGCTGCAGGCTATGGTTGCTGCAAAGCAAGGCACATCCACTTGGTTTATTGACATGGGCGCAACCAACCATGTGACGGCCTGATCTGGGTAATTTATCCAAGCATACTGCGGGTACAACTAGTCTTACTGTGGGTAATGGTAGCGGGCTTCCTATCTCTCATATTGGTTCCTCTCATTGCTTGTCTAATGATACTCATCTCTCCTTACAAAATTTATTACTTGTGCCAAATATTTCTCACAATCTTTTGTCTGTTTCCCAATTTACTAAAGACAACGATTGTTCATTTGTTTTCACTTCCTCTAGTTTTTTTGTTAAGGCAAACAAATTGGGGAAGATCCTTTACCAAGGATGGATCGATAATGGACTCTATCCGCTTCTTCTTCCTTTAGCTCCTCGAAATAACTTGCCCACTTCTCCATCAGCTTTCAGTTGCACTCGTGCTTCTAGTCTCATTTGACATCCCTTCTCACAATTCTTCAAAGCAATCGCATCTTCTCTTCCTCTCCACGGTTCCTCCAGTCTTCCTTCTTTGTGCACTGCCTGTCAATTGCGGAAAACCACAAGGTTACTTCTTCCATTTCTAATTTTCCTTTAGAGTTGTTGCACATTGATGTCTGGGGTTGATGTGATCAATATCAATCATAAAATGACGTAAGTGCACAGGTGTCTAGATGAGACAATGGCAAAAACGGGTCGAACCCATAGGGAGCTAATTTAAGAAACTTTTAGATTAAGAAAATTATTTAACTAACAATTAAGGAAAGTTTTGAGTGTTTAGAAATAAAAGCAAGCAACCAATTTAGAAATATAAAATCTATCAATTAATAAAAGTGATTAGAGCATAGGAATCCAATAAGCATCCACAAATTATTTATCAAGTAACCCTAATTTGTTCCGATTTTTACTTCAAATAAAAAAAATCAATATTTTTAATTTGAAAAATCTAACTTTTAAAATCCCTTTTTAATCATAAAAATTCAAAGCAAAAGACTTCCTTCATCTCATGAAAGAATAAAAATAATTTAAGCACTATCCATCAAAACTAAGCATAAACCATCAAAAGATCTAAATCTTAAGCATGACCTATCAAACCTAAGCGTGAATAGTCAAAATTAATTTTTATTTTTAGAAATAAAAATAGAGATTTGCCAAGGGCACGAAGACAAGTCTATTAATCATTAAGCACAAAAATATGGAACACAAATTAGAACTACTAAACAAATAAAAAGCAATTACTTATTTTCATCTATAGCCCTAATCAAGAACTTAGCCCGCCATTGCAAAGAAGACTTCTTGATTTGGCATTAAAGATAACATCTTTACAACTTCTCCTTCAAGTACTTGCATGGACAAGGCCCAAAGCTACACAAAATAAATATATATATATATATGGAGAACTAGAGAGAATGGCTTGGCCACTTTTTGTAGGAGAATAGGCTTATTGTTTTAGCCCCCTTGATGCTCCTTTTATACTTTTTGGCATCTTGATTTATAAGGAATTATTTCCTTCTATGATTTGATTCTTAGCTTAGCTTCCAAGCAAAGCTTCTCACGTAGGTAACAATTTGAATTGGAGGGGATTTGTTACTAAGTGCAATCTCTTAGGCTCCAAGTCTTGCCAAATTAAACTCCTCAAAGATCTCGCTTGTTACCAATTTTGAAAACTTTTTGCAATTCCCGTATATAATTTTAACAGCCAATTTTCTGAGGTCATATCTCCCTCAATATAGCTCCGATTTATGAAATCTTGGGATCCACGGATATCTACTTGAAGAGAGTTTTCCAACGGTGGATAGATTGTATCAATCTGATATTTGGTTTGAGGGTTATGGCCATTTCAATTTGCTGCACCTGAAAATTTCAAAAATAATGGTGCAATTAAAGGAACTTCCATGGTTAGCATGCAATGGGGTGTGTGGGACCCATGTTGGACGTCCAAGGCATGTTTAGACTCTTTCTTTGTTTGCTAATTTGATTCTCTTTCCATATTTGATATGCTTCTTTACTTACTAATCAACTCCCCTTGCAAAGTTTCTAATTTTCTCTCTTTCTTAATTTTGGTTTTCAAATTTAACAAGTCAACACCATCTTTTCAAATCTGAGTTTCTTCTTTCCTCTTTGAGAATTTCCAAGCTTTCCAACTCCACCAAAATGCTAAGATATGTGCGCCCACCATGAAGGGTGTCCTGCATTTGATCTCTCTCAAATTTGACCAATGCGGGTCCCACTCTTTATTTCTCATACATAAATAAAATTACATAATCTCAATAATGATCAAGTGTGAGGAATTTGGATAGACTATGCATGGGACCCTATATGCCTACTTAATGCACCAAAAATACCCAACTTTTCAAAAATAACACATGGTGTCAAAATTAGTAGGTATGCATTAATGAAGCTAAAAAAACTAATTTTTGGGTGATGAATGATCTGAGAACCCTAATTTCACAGAAGTCATGCAATGTTATGGATTTTGGCCAAATTTAACTAAGATTCCAACTTTGATGCTCAAATGCATGAAATCATGAAATGAAGTGTAATTATATGCAATTAACCTAATTAGGTCCACAAATATATATAAAATGATGAATGAAAGTTACAATTTTGTGGACTTATCAGGGGTTACTCCCCGTCATCTTCCATTAGTGGATGTCACGGTATTGTTGGATGTTTCCTCTTCAATTTAAATCTCAGGTGTTTGAATTTTTTTTGCAATTTAAAGCACTTGTTGAAAATATGCTTGACGGTAAAATCAAATCTCTCCAATCTGATGGTGGTGGGGAATTCACAAGCCATAGGTTTAAAATTTCGTTAAGTCAACACGGCATATCTCACTGCATTTCATGCCCTCATACACCAAAATAAAATGGTGTGACTGAACGTAAACATCTGCACATTGTCGAAACATGATTAGCTCTTTTGGCTCATTCTGGTGTACCATTGTCATATTGGGATGTGGCATTTGACACCGTTGTTTTCCTCATTAATCGCATACCTACCCATATATGTTCTCCACGGGCTATCCCCTCGTGAAAAACTATTTCACAAAACACCAGACTATAAAATCTTACGCTCATTTGGATGTGTTTGCTTTCCATTTATTCGTCCCTATCACAAAGGTGAAAGTATCTTTTTGCACCGCTCCATGTGTCTTTCTTGGCTATATATGTGCGTAATCACAAGGAGCATAAGTGTTATGACCCTGTTGCAAAACGATTTTATATGTCTCGCCATGTCGTTTTTTATGAGACAGTGTATTCCCTTACTATGACCACCAAATCTACCCTATCAGATGGCGATTCACCTTTGGTTTCATCGGGTGAGCAAGTACTACTGGGCCATTGTCAGCCACATGTAACCACTCATACACAAACAAACTCATGTTCCACTCATCCACTGTGCCCTACAACACTAGCATTGCTGCTACACATGTACCCACGGTGACAACTGATAGCACTGTTTGCCAGACCTGATCCTACAACAGTTCCTATGCCCTCTGCACACATGCCTTTTCCTTTCAATGCCACTGCAGCCACTACACCTGTTCGGACTTCAGAAGGGCACATGAGTCAAGGTGTGACTCACACCACCACTAGTGATCAACACTGCCATTTATCACAAGAACCTAGTGCCGTCCACATGCATGTTCGGCCTCGTGTCTCTCCGGCTCCACCCACATGTGCCCCATTCAGAAGTTATTGAGACCGGTCCACATGTTTCAAATGCACCCTTATTAGACAATTATTCCGTCATCACCAGTGGGCCATTATCCTGCACCTGCGCCAAACCAACTTTGGCCACGAATTGTCACTAGTTCCCACATCTAGCATTAGACGACGATTTATTGCTAGGCCTGGTGGTGGCCATGCAGAGTCCATTGATCTGTCTATTCAGACTGAAGCTTTACCTGCTACACCCGCTTCCTCAATGGCTCAATATAATGAGGACTCGATCGACGGATGGCATCTAAAAACCGAAGGTATTGATGACGACTAGGTATCCATTACCTACAGCCCTGTAGGCTACTTTAGCTCCATCGGAGCCCACCTGTTATTCACAAGCGATCAAAACAGAGGAATGGCGTGCAGCAATGGCACTAGAGTTTGATGCTTTACAACGTCAAGGGACTTGGACGTTAGTACCTGTTAAACCCGGTTCCAACCTTGTAGGGTGCAAATGGGTAAAGTGAAGCAGCGATCTGATGGTACCATTGAGCGGTACAATGCACGACTTTTGCGAAAGGCTTTCGCTGGCATTGATTATGGAGACACTTTTAGTCCGGTTGTAAAGGGTGCATCATATGCAGATGTACGGTTTTTAATGTTATTTATTTGACTCTTGTCAGGAGCCATGTCCTTCCTTGTTTCATATATAAAAGGGACAATTACCGTACGGACAGCCTAAGACCCGAGAATTACCCCATGAAAGATGAAAAATTACAATTTACCTAAAGAAAGATCGTACACAAAAAAGGCACAAAATGGGACGAAAATACCCTTTTTGGAGCGATATCCAATGGCGGTAGGATATCGAAGCGTTCGATATCCCAAGTACTTAGGATATCGCATTGTTCGATATCCTACAAGTGTAGGATATCACACAGTTCGATATCCTAGACCTGTAGGATATCGAACGGTCACCTACTTCCATCACATCACCACAAAAAGTCCGTTTCATCTTCTCCGTTTTTTTCACTGAGGAGGTCCGTTTCATCTCTGTTTTCGTTGAAGACCTCTGTTTCCATCGCACAGTTACCTACTCTCGTTCTCCCATCCAAAGCTTTCATCTTCCCGCTCGACTTTTCAGAGATGAAAACTCAATAACTTTCATTAAGTCTCATCTCTCTCAAACTCTCTTGTCTCCCTAACCCTCTTTTTCTCTTGGTTTTATCTTGTGCTAAACCTCACAAACCCCATGGATTCAAAAGAGCCATGGTTTCAACTTCAACTCCAGCTCCAGCTCCATCGCAACTGGATTCCATCACAGCACGACCCATCTCAGCTCCACGACACATCGCAGCCGACGGCGTCCATCCCTCTCTCTTTTCTATCACGAAAATGAAAATAGCTGGGAGATGTGTGGATATTAGTTTTCCTTGTTTGCTTGTAGGCCCATTTGTTGGCAAGGAATTTATGAATCACGAGGGTGATGTGTGGATATTAGTTTTTTTTTTAATTTCTTCTTGAACTTATTATTCATTAAAAATGAAATTATTTGATAAACATTTATGGATCTTCACTAATGTTTCTTTGATTTTAGCATATGAAAGAAATAATGATCCAAAGTTCCAATGGTACTATATTTTGGAGAAGGTAAGGTGTTGACATTGATATATGTGACTGCATATCCTTCTCTCTTTACCTGATTGAGGTTGCTCTATTAGTTCACATCAATGTCTTTAGACATCTTCATTTTTTAGCTTGGACATTTGGAAAAGGCAGCACTCAATAAACTGAAAGGAGAGAGACTTTTCACCTATGGGAATTCACATGAAATATGTGCCCGATTCTCAGCTAGTCACTTCAATTCAGGTGGGTCATCTCTTGTGAACGATGGGGAGAGGATCACATTAACAAAATAAATGGAGAGACCATTTTTGGCAATTTCTTTAGCCAACCCAAGCTGAAAACAGTGGAATCTGAATGACCTTATTCTCGCTATAGCGAGAATTCAGTCTCGCTATAGCGAGAATTCGCTATAGCGAGACCTGGTCCACCCAATTGTGCTGAACTATTTTTTTTAAGAAAATGTTTTTAAATAGACAATAAACTACTTTAAAGGTCCACCTGAAACAGCAACCGGGGTATATTTATGGACATCAATTCTGGTCCCTGATAACATGGATTTAAAACCATTTTAATAATGATTGAGAGACCCAAGAAGCCCACTCGGACAGATGTTAATGTTCTAACAGGCCTCAATGGCTCAATATCTTATCTTGTGTTGTGCTACACTTCACTAATCACCATAAATAGGTAAATAATAGAATTGATAATCCAATCAAAGAATTAAGTACCATGTATCCTTAATTAAAGCTTATACTTGCAGAACATGTGCATTCTTTTTATATAGATGAAATGGGTGGAGACTTACAACAACACAGACACAGGGGAAGTGACTAGACCGGACACAAGAATATACATTTGAGTACAAATTCTCTTTCTAATTAAAATTTCAGTACAAAATCTCTTTCTAATCAAAATCCAACATCTAACACCATTTTAATAACAACCTCCAACATCAAATCCCATTGAACTGTTCTCTACATTGCGGCAAGTTAAACAAAATAAAATTGGAACTAAAAATATGCTATCAGGTTTGAAGTTCCCAGTAACAGATTTGAGCTCCTGACAAGTGAACTGAAGTAGCTGAGGAACATCTTTCTTCTCGGGCCCAGGTGGATCGATGACAACATCTGTTGAGGCCTGAGCATCTTGAGGAACAGCAAGCTTCCTGTTGCTAACATTCAAATATCTGGTCTCGGTTGTTGCAGAGAGTGAAACCAAGTGTTAGATATCCAAATATCCGCACGCTCCTTTCACTCCGCACTTGAGGGCCGCCCAGCACCCACATTTGTTAGCCATCTCTCTCTCCCACCTTTCTCTTCTCCTCATCAACCTCAAAAGAAGTTTTTGCTGGTTTTGAGATTGCCCAGATAAAGCTGAAAGGACTGAGATGAGCTAAACTTCTCGCTATAGCTTTTCACTAAAATTTGCACTCTTCATCCTCAGCAAAAATGGAGAAGATGAAAACGGACCTCCTCAGCGAAAACGGAGACGATAAAAATGGACTTTTTGTGGTGAAAATCTTTGATATGTGATGGGATGGGAGTAGGTAACTGTGCGATATCCTACAGACGTAGGATAACGAACTGTTCGATGTCCTAAGCTCCTGAGATATCGAATCCTTCGATATCCTACAGACCTAGGATATCGCACGAAAAAGGGTATTTTCGTCCCATTTTGACCGTTTTTTCTGTACGATCTTCCATTTGGTAAATTTCAATATTTTATCTTGTATGTGGTAATTGTCGGGTATTGGGCTGTCCGTACGGTAATTGTCCCTATATAAAACTACAGAGCAAGGGTCCTTTCAACTGTCATTTCTCTAAAATCATTATATTCTAACGGCCATAGATTCCTTTTAAGTGATGTGCATGTGTGCCCATCCCATCGGCTGTGATTGTTCTAATTGTGGGCCAACTGATTGGACCCAACCTTCTGCTGGTGGATATCATTATTGGGATGCATCAATGGGGCATTGATGTTCATTGGAAATTTCATGTGTAAAGATTCAAACTCCAAACATTAGGAGGGGGGGCATATTCATTAAAACTCCAAACTTTTTTTATTCTGTTTACTTTATGATGGGATTGACAAACTTTTTTGGATTTTTTTTTGTGTACTTTATATATTTTTTTGTTTAAATCTGTTTTTTCTATTTTTTTGTTTTATTATTATTACTTATAATTTTTTATATTTTTTTTGTCTGAATAGTATTTTTTATTTTTTTTTATTTTATTATTATTACTTATATTTTTTGAATATTTTTTTCTAAATCGTATTTTTTTAATTTTTTTGGTTTTATTATTATTACTTGTTTTAGGATTATATCTTATAATTTGTGGTTATCTTTTGATTAAGAAAGATTTAAAAAATTATTAAATAGATAATGTTAAGATAATAATAAATTATAACGAAAAATGAAAAATTACTAAATCAAACACAGTCAAAATTACTAAGTGAAAAAAGAAATAAAAAATAGAGAACAGAAAAACATAGAATGGATGGTCTAGATTGGCTTCGAACAATATTAATTAGAATGAACAACAAAATAGTCTTCAAACAATACTAATCAGAATCCAAATGTACAGTAGGTTGGGATACAGTAGATGGATTCCATATTCGCTTGTAGTCTTCAAAGTTTTGTTCATAAATTGAAGCCCATTGTGCTGCACATTGGTGTCTGTATGCACCCCATTGGATCATGATAGAGGGCATTGGAGGATTGGGAACCAAGGATACCTCCACAAAGTGGTTCCGATTGACATGTCCAATGCAAATTGCATGTTGTTCTTGTGGTGGTGGTGGTGCAGACCGTAGAGGAAGAAACGCCATGCTCTGTGATTCACTAATTAAAATGAAAACCACATTATACCACGACGCAATCAAGTGACCCATGTCCGGCAAATTCATCCAATGAAGCAATGGTGCAGGCTTATCTGTCTCAAAAAATATCAGCGCTTCTCTTATGTGCGAAAGCCTTTTGTAACTTCCATACAAGGATGCATACTCATCAACATTGATGTTCAGCTCAGTTAGCATACCATACCTTACAATAGCCCATGCATTTTGACCTTTATCCATACGTAAAGCCATAGCGACGCTACGAAACCCGCAATTCCCATCAGCAATGACATCGGTCACAGATGTAATATACGGAAAATGAGGTGGAAACTGGTGGACGTAACTATGTGAGCCATAATCTGAATAGAAATCAGTATAAATTGGTTAGCGTAACTACATGAGCCAAACTCTGGATGTAGATCCGTATGCAACTGGTCCATGTAACTATGCTGTCCAAAGTTAGGATGTACAATAGTAGGAAACTGGTCACTACTCTTATGTTGACCAAACTCCAGCTGCATATCAGTAGAAAATCTTCGAGGTTGTGGCGCTGGGAGAACATAAGATGATGCAAAACTATGCCTGCCTGGTACAAAAAACGAATCATTAGCCTCAGCATATTCAAATCCTGATGGATCTCTTCGAGTTGATGTAATATCTTTTTTCTTTGAAGTAGGTCGTCCACGACCTTGCTTCTTCACCTCTGGCTCTTCAAGTAAAGTGGTTGAGGGATTAATAATTTCACGTAATTTTTGTAACCACCGAAGTTTACCTGACCGAGGCTTTTTTTTTAATTGGTCGGCCAACAATTCTAACTCAACATTGCAGTTTAAATCATCATCCTCTACTGTAGTGGTAGGCATGAAGTTTAGCTTCCTCCAGAACAAATCAATAGAAGATAGTGGAATTGGACGACCCTCCGAGATATATGTATAGATTTCATGTGCACATGGCAAACCGTGACTTAATCGGATTCGACAACCATAAGTTTCCAGATCATCCCCAACAATATGAGAACGTTTTGTTTCTTCTAAAATGTGATACATTGCAGAACAAGAAGCAAAACCTCTCAGTTCGTCGTACAATGAGTGCCTGAAATCATGCCGCACAAGATTGACACTTCGTTCCAACGATGCTTTAATGGATATATATTACGCCTCCAATAGATTATGAACATGTGACCATACGGACTCAAAATTGCCCATTGAATTACATAAATGCCTTTTCAACCTTGCATGTTGACTTTCAGCTCGATTCGTCGTCCTGTTACCGCAATGCATTGATCTGTTGGTCCAGGCTTTCACAAATTTCTCCTTAAATTTATTCAGCCATATTGTTTTGATGTAATTGAGTGCTTTAGGATATCTGCAAAATGATTGCTCAATAGTCAGCAACCTCTTGAAATACTCTTAGGTGGTATCCGAGTCCACTAGATAAAACCACTTGGAGTAGAAACTCTCCCATACATGCTTTTCTTCGAATAGCTTCTTACAATTTGTTAATATATTCCTCCCAATATGCCATTTACAGCAAAGAGGTTGACTCGGGGAAAACGCGATCCACAGCATTCATTAATGCTAAATCTCTGTCAGTCAACACCACTCGCGGTAATGAACACCCGTCCATAGTAGAACGCAAACAACTTAATGCCCATTCAAAATCGTCCTTTTTCTCGAACTGGATGAATACAAATGCAACAGAAAAGGTCAACTATGTTGATGTAACACCGACTATTTCAAAAATTGGCATATTGAATCGGTTAGTCTTGTACGTCGTGTCCATAAGAAGTATATGAGGAAAAGCACGTAACAAGTCAAGTGAACAAGGATGAGCAAAAAATAAATCTTGAAGCTTGTTTGACTCGCCATGACTTTTATGCCACGAAATGTAATCATGCTTATTGAGATTAAACATTAATTGTGGCATCTGAGACCGCCCTGTAGTTTCTGCCACTCGATGTTTTTGACGAGCATTTTAAATGATTTTTATGGTTGACACATTGAGTGGATCTCTCGCCTTCAATGTGGATAGTATGTCACGTGGCTTCACTAAATTTTTGGACAAATCAATCATAATGCATGTTTCATCCTCTGATAATCTGCCAGCGTACGAATGACCTTCCATGTAATACGCAGCAGGGTGATTATGGATCTCGCAGACGACCATTGATACCCAATCATTCCCGACTTCCAATTTAATGCCTTTCAAACGAAATGGACAATTGCATTTTCTAGTACCAGTCTTCTTCGACGAAATCTTTATCGACCGGTAATGTCCACTTCGCTCACATTTTATAAGCAAGTAAGGCTTCTGACCAAATTCACCTTGATTCGAACTCTTGCAATTGTCGAAACAAATCCAACTGCACGCCCAACTGCTCGTGCCCATTGAATTAATTCTTCGCGACATTTAAATACCTAAGAATGAAAAAAGTAATTAGTATTTATTCAGATTTAAATGACTAACAAAATAAAAAATTTAATTATACCATATTAGTTGCAAACTTCTCCGTATAATCAGTTTAAACTTGAATATTTTCTGATGCTGCTGTAATCACTTCGCATTGGTCATCCTGTTTAACATTAACTAGCAAAATTAGTGCATATTTAGTCAACAATTAGTTACTGTAATATTAAACAAAAATTTACCTCAGTCGAATCACTTGACAAGCATAAATCTTTACCCCATAGCTTAATACGTTCGTCCATAATACCTAATAGTATCCAAAGGGATAAGAGAATTGAGAAAACTAGAAATGTAGATTAGAGAAGTTGAGAAGAGAATAAATAATTTTTGGAAACATCTCATCCAAAGAAGTAGTATTTATAGAGTATGTGATCAAGATAGGCTACTACAAAAAAAGGTTAAGAACATTGCATGTGAACCAAGGTCAAAAATCCACTAATTATTTCTATGAATAATTACAAAGGTCAGGAATCTACTTATTATTTCATTGAAAAATTACAAATGTCAAGATTCCACTAACTAGCTATTTCAAACAAAAATTACAAAGTGTCAGGAATGTACTCATTATGTGTATGAAAAATTCAAAGGTCAGGAATCTCTTAATTATTTCTATGAAAAATTGTCTTGCAAATGTCAGGAACATTTTTACCGAGAAGGGCGTCGACTAGTCAGGACTTAGGACTCAGGACTCACTGGTTGTGGGAGACTGAAGCGGACTTTAAAAGCGAACGGTCTGGATCCTGCAGTACGGATCAGATCAACGGCATAGACCACATTTCTCCTTACCAAGCAACCTCTCTCTGTCTTCTCACATTCCTACCTTTCTCGGGCCGAGTGCTATTAAAAAACAAAACAGCTGCCACTTGATAAACATCTCCCATAATTATTTATTTGAAAAGGGAGAAAAAACTGTACTTCAAAAGTCAAATAAAAAACATCAACTCATCAACTTAAAAACAGTGCATCTGCATATAGTAAAAATGCATATGTGTTTAGATTTCTTCGGTTGTAAAACATACAACTGTACGTTTAGTGTTGTCCATTGCCATTCAATTTGATTGGCGCATTCGCCAGCTAGACGTTCACAATGCCTTTTTTATGGGATTTTATATGAAGAAATATATATATATATCCCAACCTCAAGGCTTTGTGGATCCCAACCGACCCACCCATGTATGCAAACTTCATATAGCTATTTATGGGTGTAGGTGCACAAAAATTCACGGACCCGGGGGGGTGGTGTTCTTGCGACTAACTGAGGAGGACGAAGGCTGAGGCTCCCCGTCTCCTCGTTGATGATGGAAGAACCGATGCCTGAGAACCTGGAAGAGGGAGAAGAAACAGGTCAGAGGACCCTGGCTGTGGGCAGCGCAGGGCTCTCCGATGCCTAAGTCAGTATGTGTACTGGACAGTAGGAGGAGATTTTGGGGGAGAAGGTGATACCAGTGTGGTTCTCTCGGACGGGAGAGAGAGAGTCTTTACTGTTCTGGTTTGGCCCCTTTTATAGAGGAGGAGAGGGAGATAGTTGACTTTGGAGAGAGAGGAGGCAGGAGACAATGAGGTGGATAGCCGTCCCATCACAGCCCACTCTGGCGTCTGTGGACGCCGTTCTGTCAGAGGGCGTGGGCGGTATGGGAGGCGCTGTCTGTCAGAGAGTACAGGCGAGCCCTTGTCTTGTCGCGCGTGCTGTAGCGTGCATGAGTGCCCAAGGGAGGACAGCTGTCAGGCCCTGCCTTGGCTAGAGACCTTGCGGAGACCCCGAAGTGGAGGAACGGGATGAAGTCCCTAGCCGAGCTAGGGGCGACCTGGCCGAGGTGGAACTCTGCTGAGGTGGAGTTGTGCAAGGAGCCGAGCTGAGTCTCTGGCCGAAGTGGGAGCACTTGGCCGAGCTGGTGGATGTTGATGCGAGCCTTGCCGAGATGGCCTAGCGGGCGCCGGAGCATGAGATGGAGCATCGATCGGTCCTCCGGTGAGTCCGGAAATATCCCCACACAATAGCCCCCCAGCTTCTGAGCTCAATAGACTGCTCTTTTGAGGTCAGAAGGTAAGTACCGTGGAGGATGACGGGCTGGCAATGGACCAGAGCTAGAGGTTGGCATCACTGCTAAGTTGTAACAGGGTGTTTCTGCCGAGCTGGAGAGTCACACAACTGCCGAGCTGGAGAATGGGTACCGAGATGCGCTCATGGAGATCCCACTGGCTCGTCACCAGGGGCCTGTGCCGGGCATCTGGCGCGTGGCCGAGATGCGCCTGCCGCACGCGATGGAGATCCCACTGGCTCGTCACCAGGGGCCTGTGCCGGGCATCGGGCGCGTGGCCGAGACGCGCCTGCCGCACGCGATGGAGATCCCACTGGCTCGTCACCAGGGGCCTGTGCCGGGCATCTGGCGCGTGGCCGAGGTGCGCCTGCCGCACGCGATGGAGATCCCACTGGCTCGTCACCAGGGGCCTGTGCCGGGCATCCGGCGCATGGCCGAGATGCGCCTGCCGCACGCAATGGAGATCCCACTGGCTCTTCACCAGGGGCCTGTGCCGGGCATCTGGCGCATGACCGAGATGCGCCTGCCGCACGCAATGGAGATCCCACTGGCTCTTCACCAGGGGCCTGTGCCGGGCATCCGGCGCATGGCCGAGATGCGCCTGCCGCACGTAATGGAGATCCCACTGGCTCTTCACCAGGGGCCTGTGCCGGGCATCTGGCGCATGGCCGAGATGCGCCTGCCGCACGCAATGGAGACCCCACTGGCTCTTCACCAGGGGCCTGTGCCGGGCATCTGGCGCATGGCCGAGATGCGCCTGCCGCACGCAATGGAGATCCCACTGGCTCTTCACCAGGGGCCTGTGCCGGGCATCTGGCGCGTGGCCGAGATGCACCTGCCGCACGCAATGGAGATCCCACTGGCTCGTCACCAGGGGTACGTGGCTCTGGACGACTAGCGGCGGCAGAGGACCGTGCGATCAAGGCTGACAGCAGAGGACCGTGCCGTCGAAATGACAGTAGAGGGTCGTACGATCAAAGCCGACAGTAGAGGGTCGTACCGATGTCGTCGCAGCTGACGGCGCCATCGAAGCTGACAGTAGAGGACCGTGCCGCCAGAAGTGACGGTAGAGGGTCGTGCGATCAAAGCTGACGGGCGATCGAAGCTGAAAGATGATTGGAGGCTTCAGCAGCCCCGCGAGCTGGAGGAGGCTTCTGTCATGGAGGCGTCCACCGAGATGGACGCTGCTGCGGAGCTGGAGGTATCCGCCGAGATGGAGGCGTCCGCCGAGATAGAGGCGTCCGCCGAGATGGACGCTGCCTGTTGATTGTCGTCGAAATGCTTCTGGGCTCGGGCTTCGTCTGCTTCTTGCCTGACGAACTGGTTTACCCTGGTCATCAGCGCTGCCATAGTGACCACATGGTGCATGACCAGGTCCCTTCGTAGCTCGTTGCCTGGCAGGAGGGCTTGTCGGAAAGACAGGACCGCTATTGCATCTGATGTATTCTCGATCTGGCTGTAGACAGTCCAGAACCTTTTGGCGAACTGCATGATGCTCTCGGTCTGCTTCATTCTAAGGGCCATCAGGTCGGCGGCTGACCTGGGGACGACCTTGTGGGCTTGGAACTTCGTCATGAAGGAATTCCGGAGCTGCTGCCAGCTTTTGATTGATCCTTGGGGGAGTGCGCAGAACCACTTTAGGGGGAGGTCCCCGAGGCTGGAAAAGAAGACTCTGCAGTTCAGGTGGCCTGCCTCGCCCCACACCGACATCCTCTGAGTGAAGTGCCGGAGGTGTGCTGCTGGATCCGAGGTTCCGTCGTAAACGACGAACCTCGGGATTTTGAAATCTTCGGGAAGGGGGAAGCTCCTGATCTCTGGAGAAAGGGGAGATGTGCCGAGACCGTCAAAGTTCAGCCGAACTCGAGCGAAACCGGCAGCCTCCAAGTTTTGTCGTACTGCTTGCTCGATGCGTTGATCAAGCCACTTTCTGATGTCGTGGTTGTTGCCCGGAGCTTGGTTGCTTCTGTTGTCCTTCAGGGTGCGCTTTTTGGAAGGTGGGGTCGAGGTCGAACCCTTAGAGGATGAACCCGACTGAGTACCCTGCTGTTGGACGCTCGCTGGATTAGATCTTGCTCTTGACCTTTCCCGGTGCGGGACCGTCGGCAGCTGTGTCGACAGTGTCAGCAGTTCCTTTCCCTTTCTGGTTCTCCGAGGCATGGTGTTTGGGAAGATGGCTTTTTGTAGCGTTTCCCACAGACGGCGCCAGTTGTAGGTGCACAAAAATTCACGGACCCGGGGGGGTGGTGTTCTTGCGACTCACTGAGGAGGACGAAGGCTGAGGCTCCCCGTCTCCTCGTTGATGATGGAAGAACCGATGCCTGAGAACCTGGAAGAGGGAGAAGAAACAGGTCAGAGGACCCTGGCTGTGGGCAGCGCAGGGCTCTCCGATACCTAAGTCAGTATGTGTACTGGACAGTACGAGGAGATTTTGGGGGAGAAGGTGATACCAGTGTGGTTCTCTCGGACGGGAGAGAGAGAGTCTTTACTGTTCTGGTTTGGCCCCTTTTATAGAGGAGGAGAGGGAGATAGTTGACTTTGGAGAGAGAGGAGGCAGGAGACAATGAGGTGGTTAGCCGTCCCATCACAGCCCACTCTGGCGTCTGTGGACGCCGTTCTGTCAGAGGGCGTGGGCGGTATGGGAGGCGCTGTCTGTCAGAGAGTACAGGCGAGCCCTTGTCTTGTCGCGCGTGCTGTAGCGTGTATGAGTGCCCAAGGGAGGACAGCTGTCAGGCCCTGCCTTGGCTAGAGACCTTGCGGAGACCCCGAAGTGGAGGAACGGGATGAAGTCCCTAGCCGAGCTAGGGGCGACCTGGCCGAGGTGGAACTCTGCTGAGGTGGAGTTGTGCAAGGAGCCGAGCTGAGTCTCTGGCCGAAGTGGGAGCACTTGGCCGAGCTGGTGGATGTTGATGCGAGCCTTGCCGAGATGGCCTAGCGGGCGCCGGAGCATGAGATGGAGCATCGACCGGTCCTCCGGTGAGTCCGGAAATATCCCCACACAATGGGCTAAAGCAAGCTCCATAGGCCTGGTATCTCCGCCACACCAATTATTTACAAGGTCTCAAATTCATTGGCTCCAATGCAGACACCTCTCACTTTGCGAGACACTTTGGTGGAGAATTTATATTTTTACTAATTTATGTCAATGGCATTATCATCACCAGCAATTAATCATGTTGCAACTTTGCCAAAATTATTATAGGATCTTGGTAGTCTCTTTGCTATGAAAGATTTGGGCCCGCTTGTCACGTCCCCAAAATACAGCCAATGGATAATATGAAAAATAAAAATAAATATTCAATTTTCTGTGTTTAATGCAACACAAGCTCCCAAATATGGACCCATAAAAATTTCAAAACACGATGAGTCATAATAAAATATTTACGGAAGCATTAAATCAATTGGTATCAATATTCAAAATCAAACCAACACATAACTAACTGAATATTTCAAGTTAAAGTTTCCAAAATAACCTAAATAAAACAACTAAATAAAAATTAGGTTCATTATGAATAGTTTGCTACTAAAAAGTGTCTCTAAGATAAAAGCCACTCCGGCGCAAACTCAGACGGCTCTGTAGCCATCATCAGCTCTCCACTCGGGTTTGTCAACTGGCTCAAACGCTTGAAACGTTTGACCATCCACCGTCTCCATGGTAGGGTAGGGATCGGTACCTATGTACCAATAAACAAAGTAAACAGCAAGCACGAAAGCATAATTCATAAATAAAACACAAAATCAACGTGAGTAATGACAGGTAATGATCATAAGAGAATAACAATGTGACAATGACGAAAAGAACGTATATAATCTAAATCCAATCTACACAATAGAGCAATACAATAATCACACAGAAGCAATGCCGCTGCTTTGGGTGGTCAGCCCTAACTATAAAGCGGGAAAAACCAGTTCGAAGGCCGGCGGTCATAAATCGGTTCGTAATCGTAGGCCAGATAAACCAGTTCGAAATTCGAATATTACAGTATCCGTACACATCGGTGATCAGCCGTCCAATTACAACTGCAGTCGTTCGAATATGACCCAATCAATATACATATATATACATATCATAGTAGAATAGACCTAATGATCTGTAAAGTTCTGACACAGAAACCTAAGTCTAAGTGAAGGGCTGGCTGCACAATAATTCACAATCGAATACCAATCAAATCATTTGAATAAACCTCTACAATATCTCAATCAATTGCCAAGCCACATCACGATCCATATCCAATCAATGTAGGGTATGCAGCTAATAAATTAACATCAATCACAATTATATATGCAAACCCGAAGGTCAAGGAATAATCACAAGCCAATCCTACAGTCAAACATAAGGTCTCGTACCCAACAACCACGGGAATCTCTAAATAGATAAAAGATCAACGCATCCCTTCTTAATCAATGGTGCATAGACCCAATTAAGGGTTTTCCAATAAAGATGAGTTGAGCTCGAATCAATTAGGAATTCCCCGAGGTCATACGAAGCACTAAACCCCACATTAGTAATATACCGTGTGCTCAGTCGGTATTTATTCGGGTCCAATGATCCAATTAATAGAGTTCAAAAATATAAATTAACACATTAAAAGCCAAAGATATCATTTAATATTAAGCAAATAATAATAAGAAATAACAATCTTAGTTTATAATCTTAGAAAACATAGGGTCCCGATCCCATCTTAGTGTATTTCTAAGAATATAAATCTTAAAGAGTCCAATGGGTTCATTAAAGACAAAGAGTCTTTTTCTAAATTCTCTAAACTTAAGGAAGGGCGTGGTAATACTTTGATAACTTTGAATGCTTGTCAGTTGTCATATAGTGAAGCTCCTACCAAAACATGTCCCAGGTCAATCATAGTCTTCCCCCTCCACACACAGCAGTCAAGGCAGAACCCAGTTCTGTAGTAGGTAGTTTTCACGCCGTGTGCATCACGGTCCTCTAGAAAGTGGGCCCCACAGATCAGACCTCAAGATCAGCCCACCTATCATGGTCGCCCAGGCAGGTCCGGCCCTTTGATCGGACCAGATCTGTGACTAGTCTATCCAGCGGGTCCCACCACCGCCTGATGCCCAAACTGATTTTCCCCCTAAACAAGTCCTCTGCTGATAAGGCTACAAGATGATGGCCCATATGGGGTCCGCTGCCTACGAATCCAGCCTCTATAGGGTTGCTCGTGGGTCCTCCTTCGGATCCACGGATCGGATCTAACATCAAGGCCCACCTGGGTCCCACAGTCCGAAAACACAGATACAGTTCCAAGTCCGGGACTTGTTTCAGGTTCATCCTTCGTTGGCCTTGGGTTGATTGAGTTACAAAAGCACTCACTAATACCTTCCCAGTGATACACAGGATTTCATGATTTCAAGGGTATTAAAGGAAGGGTTTCAAACTGAAAATAATGGGCTGCCATGTCTACAAAACTTGAAGAACGTCATCAATATGCAAGGTCTCATCGTCAAAATAGAGAAATCAGACACTAAAGAGCATAAAAGGGGTTTCTACATGCAGCCACAGTTGAATCAACGAGAAACACAAGAATTAAATCTACAAATTATGGTTAAGTACTTACCTGAGGTTTGCGGTTGAGGGAAACGGTCTAGAATTCCTATTGCCAAAGCCCAATGTGTTATCCCAGAGAAAAATTGGAAGAGAGAGAATTATGTGTGAAAATAAAAGAGTGTGGTGTATAAATAGGGAATAGGAATAGGAACTGTAATCTGACTTAAAGTCTAAAAATAATAGAGTTTGTTTTCTAAAAAGATAAGAGTTTGGATTTAAAAAGAATTATACCCACTAAACTGGGCCCGGGTTAACTATGGGTCAAGACACCTATTCAACAAGCCTAACTCACCAAACCTAAGTCTAGCGTGGTCCCCACTTAGACTAATCGTGTATTTTAAATACTTAGATTTTAAAGCCCGGTATTTACTTCGTATCGGCCGATATCTCGCGAGATATTGGCGATTTGAAGCCCGGTATCGCCGATACCGATATCTCGCTGAGATATCGGTTCGGTCTCGGCCGATACCGGTACGTATCGGCCGATACGTACCGGTACCGGCCGATTTTTTAAACCATGAACTAAAATATAAGTAATTACATAATAATAATAAAATAAATAATTTATATATATAATAAATAATCAAAACGTCACACCGCTCCACTATTTTCTTGGGATTGAGGCATTTCAGGTGTCCTCTGATTTATTTCTCACACAAATAAAATATGTTTGGGATCTACTTCATAAAACCCAAATGCATGATGCGAAACCCATCAAGACACAAGTCCAACTTGGGTTGAGGCTTTTCAAAACTGATGGTGATCCTTTATCCAATCCACAAGAGTACCGTAGTGTGGTTGGTGCACTTCGGTATGTTACATTGACTAGACCTGACATTGCCTTTGCAGTCAATCAAGTGTGTCAGTTTATGCATGACTCGCAGTCTACACATTGGATCATAGTTAAGAGGATCCTTCGCTTTCTTAATTAAGGGTACAATTACCCATGGACTTCACTTTTGCAAAGGCCCACTACAATTTACTGCATACTCTGATGTGGACTGGGCTAGGGACCCTGATGATCGACGCTCTACATCTGGCTATGCCTTATTTTTTGGGTCTAATCTAATATCATGGAATGCAAAGAAACAACCAATTGTGTCATGCTCAAGTACACAGTCTGAGTATCGTTCTTTGGCACTTACCGCTGCAAAGTTATTTTGGATTCGAATGGTGATGAAAGTTCTTGGAATTTTTCTTAAAATCCCACCTCTTATCTATTGTGATAAAATCAATGCTATTGCTCTTGCCTCAAATCCAGTCTACCATGCCCGGATGAAGCATGTGGAGGTAGATTATCACTTTATTAAAGAAAAAGCCATCTGTGGTGATATTCAAGTACGATTTGTTGGCACGGTTGACCAATTAGCGGATATTTTTACTATGGCACTCAGTACGGCGAGGTTTCAACAGTTGATAACAAAGCTTCACGTCATAGCACGGCCACTTAGCTTGCAGGGCATGACAGCAGGCCTGATTCAATTCAATCTAAGGGATAAGATAAGATCGGTTGGTTAGCACAATTTCAAATGCTCTTAATCCTTACCTGATAAGGATTTCTCAAATTCAAATGTAATTGAGATAGCCCTCTTGTATCAATCTCTTGTAACCTATTTATACATCATAATACAAAGGCTAAGATAAGCTTACAAATCTATAATCGTTACATATTTATGGGTCCCATGATTTTGAACTATTAACCTCACGGTTGCAACATTGATCTTGATTTAGGTATAATGACCTTGATGGTCAATCTATATAATATACGAAAATCCTGGGTCACAGAAGAATAAAAGAGTAAAGAGGATTTTACCGAAAAATACCCGGTATGCGTCGCACTTGGTAGTGCCTCGGAATATTTTCCATACGATAGCATTCCTCCCGCCAAGTTTTTTTTTTTTAGTATTTTTTTAGAGTGACGATAGCGTCGTTGGAATAAGAAATTCAGTGACGCCATCGTCACTCATCATATTCTCCAAAACTTCCAACTTCTGCAAAT
The DNA here is from genome assembly GCA_012931725.1 of Litsea cubeba. Lineage (NCBI taxonomy): Eukaryota > Viridiplantae > Streptophyta > Magnoliopsida > Laurales > Lauraceae > Litsea > Litsea cubeba. The sequence goes on from CM022955.1 coordinate 3,629,336, forward strand.
CGTGTCAATGGAGACTAGAATAGGACTCGCCCACATATATGGGTCTGGTTGGGATACCCTCTTCGTGAACCCAAACCAAGTTGGCAAGAAACTTCTTATGTTCGTATATATGGGTCTGGTTGGCATAACGGGAGGGGAGGGAGATGAGGAAATCGATCACCTGGCGAGTCTGCGGCCCACGGTCGCAGTAGTCGCCGAGGAAGATGATGAGGGCGGAGAGGAAGGAGGGAGGGTATGTGGAGGATTGGAGGTGGGACCAGAGGTTTTGGAGCTTGGAGAAGTAGTCATGGATGTCACCTATGCAATTAACAAGCCTAGGGTTGGGATCTTGTTGTTGAGGTACAAGTTTTGGGGTTTCTTCTACCTCTCTTCTTTCTGCCATTGGATTGGTTTTGGTCTGGGAATATATATAGGTTGCCAACTTGGTTTGGGTTCACGAAGAGGTTGTTGTTGAATGCAATACCAGAACGAACTAACATAGAGCTTTTCTTTTCTTTTCTTTCTTTCTTTTCATTTTTTTTCCTGGAAGCCACTAAATAGAATTCCATTAAAGTATTGAAGAAGAGTATGAAAAAAATTGTTGTCCATTTGAGGCGCTTGTTGGGATTAATGGCATCTGTAGATTCACAGGCTCTCAAAGAAGAAAACTCTCTTCCTATTTGTTTGGAAGAGACGAAGAGTGACGCTAGCGTCACTCGTTTCATATTGGAAAAAAAAATGGGGTTTAATGGACCCCGTTTGTGTAGTGTTATTTATGAGGCACTAATTCGTGCAACGGCCAAATAGTGAGAATTTTCGAGTAAAATCCTCAAGAGTAGAATTTGGGCTAAAAAATTATAAATTATTGAATCTTTCAATGAAGCTGGTCATAACTTACAAGTTAGTTACCCAACTAACTAAGCTGTCCATGTAACATATTCTAAATGTATTTTTAATGTGTTCTTGTTTCTATTGCAAACAGATTTGCTCTGTTATACTGGAGTCTATATAAGACTCTCAGATGTATGTTCACTAGCACAACAATCCGTGCTTAGCGCGAACATGTTCACCAATAATTGAAAAGTATATTTATTGATTTATTAAGAAAAATCCTTACACCAAATCAATTCTCAAATACTCAAGATAATGTTTTGGTGATTATGATAGGGATAGAAATGAAGTTCTTGTATAAAAGTGAAAAGTTGGAAGAAGGTGGTTGCAGAGTGGTTACATGTTTGGAATGGAGAGTGGTTACTGGGGCACTATAACCTCCAATCAAAATCATATGTCATGGCCCAAATCACCTCAAAAACACTTTAACTTAATATACTATAATTGAATGAAAGTCTCAACTAAGCATTTCTTCTTATTCTCTTCTTCCTCTCGTTTCTCTTCAATATTCTTTCAATTTTATAAAAGAGTTCACTTATTGTTTACATTGTGCATCTTTCTAGTGAAATTTTCATCATGGACACAATAGTATAATATGTTCTCATTATAAAAACTTTCAATTTTCAAATTCATTGACCCCTAAATACTAGTACTAAAGCTCCATGTCACATCCACTTTCCTCTACTTCTTCAATAATTGTGCTTAATGCAAACGTATTCACTTCCGTTATATTGGAGTCTATATAAGACTACTCTCAGATAGTCAGATGTACATTCATAACTCATTGAATTAAAGTTTCAGCTAAGCATTTCTTCTTGTTCCTCTCGTTTCTCTTCAATCTTTCAATTTCATAAAAGAGTTCACTTATTGTCCGCATTTTGCAACTTTCTAGGGAATTCTTCATCATTGACACAATAGTATAATATTTTGTCATTATTAAAACTTACAATTTTCAAATTCATGGATCCCTTAAATACTAGTACTAAAGTTCCATGTCACTTCCACTTTCCTCTTCTTATTCAATAATTGTGCTTAATGGCCTGCCCAGCCCAAGCCGGAAACAGAAGTCGGCCCGTTAGGCCCGATAGGTGGTTATGCTCCTCGTCAAAACTGGGATGAGGAGAGGAGAACCACCGCGTTTCTTGCAATACCAGAAAAAATAAATATAGTCTGAGCAATGGCCAACAAAATAATTACAATGATAGCAATGATGATTTCGATTTGCCTTCCTCTTAGCGTTGCTCTACCGGCACCAATTGGTGAGAGACTGAGCGCTCTCTCTCTCTCTCTCTCATGTGGGTGTTGAGAGTTTTTCGAACCATGCAGGGTTGAATGGAGGAGATTTTCAAAAAAGTCTAAAATTTTTGGCTCATTTTCAAAAATATATATATGAAGATTTGAATATTTCAAAAAACTACAAAGGTTCTCCACAATTCTTTTGATCAGGTCCTCTCCATAAAAAGCTTTAAGAAATGACAAAAATACCCTTATATCAATTTTCAAGATTTTCCTTTAATAAATTATTTAAGAAAAGTTACAAAGTCCAACCCGAATGACGTTCTAGGGCCCACTTCAACAAATCAAAATGGTTGATTTTGGAGAGGAGAATGGTTAATAATAAATCATTTAAGAAAAATGATGAAGTCCAACCAAAATGACCTAGTGGGGCCCTCTTCAACAAATCAAAATAGTTGGTTTTGGGGATAAAAGACAAAAACCTATCTTAAGACGAGTATTTTTTCCTTTTTTTAAACATTTCTTTTATGGAGAGGACTTTATTGAAAGAGTTGTGGAAGACTGTTATACTTTTTTGAATGATTCAAACTTCTTATACTTTTTTTAAAAATAAGCCAAAAGTTTTATATCTTTATAAGAATTTTCCTTTTTTTTGTGTGTGTGGACAAAAGATACCTCACCACTTAAAAAGGAAAAAAAAATCATAATATACAGATTAGTTATAAAAAGTAGGATGTGACCGGGCCATCCCGAGCTCGAATTAGGCCCAGATCACTTTTGTTGGGCTTGGATTATGTATTTGGGCCCGTTTAATAAATGGGCCGGGCTTGGATTGAGAGCGCAAGCCCTGCCCTTCCTGACTATAAAAGTAATTGTAGAAAAAGAGAGGGGGTAGGTTTTGAACACTTTGAGATCTCCTTGAGGCACAACTGATGAAACCAGTTGAGATAAGTGCTTTGAAATTTACAGAGAGCCTTAAATCTTTGTTATAAGAGCTGTGCTACACGGCCCGAAAATTCAGCCCAGGCCGTGGCACGGCCCCCCTAGAACCGTGCCACGGCCCGAGCTGCGTTTCAGGCCGTGTGGACTCTCTTTTTGTTATAATGTTATCTCGGGCTGGGATCGGGCTGATATGCTTCAGGCACCCTCAGCTCGGCCCAGCCAATTATGGCTTGGGCCAAGTTTTGGAAGTAGGGCCGGCCTTGATATTTCTCAGCCCAGCCCATAAACACCCCTAATAAAAATAGGGGGATGGAGTGGATTGGGGCAGCCAAAAGCCTAACCTCCAATAAACCTGACTTAGGTCAAAATTCTAAAGCCCATTTCGTCCAGAACACGACCCACTAATAAATTAGAAGCAGATTGAGATTGTATACAGTCCAGTTGAACCCGACCCAGCGCCCCAGTTGTTCGGGCCACTGAAAACCCTAGGACCGATGATTCGGCCCGAGCGCTATTTTTACTTTCCTAATACTCCTTGGAATGGTTTGATTTTACTTCTGAGTTCTGACTTCCATTTCTCTCACCTATTCTCTCTCTCTCTCTCTCTCTGCAGTCGAGCTTGTTCTTTGAGGTAATTCAGAGATTTTTTTTCCCCTTGCATAAATCTCACAAGAAGAAATCTAGGGTTTTAAAGAACCGCGTTTGGATCTGCAAAGGGTTTTGAGATCTGCGGCAACTACTTCGCAGATTTTACTCTTTTTTTTTTTTTTCTCAAACAGAACAGAAGGAAGGCTCTCTTATATTTGGAACCCTAGAATTTTGTCTTGGAACTGCAATATTATTCTCTTTCTCTCTCTTCCTATCTACTTCTTGTATCTAGTTTTCCTTTTGAAATCGTGATTTTTGCGGGATGTTTGTGTTGCAGAAGTGCGTAGATTGCCGGATTCGAAGACGATATCATCATGATCTACGCTTCTCATATCATCAGATCCTCCAGAAAGGTATCCTATTCTCGAATTGGATGCGTCTTTTTTTTTTTTCGTTCGTTTGTATTCTTATCTGTGCTCGGATTCATTCATTTGTCTCTTGCTGTCTTTTGAAATTCTTCTTCTTCTTCTTCTTCTTCTTTTTATTTGTTGGGGGGGAGAGAGATTTGTTTCATTACAAGGAAACAGAAGAAAACAAGAGACAACACCAAACATCAAACAAAACAAGACAAAAAAAAAACAACAGCATCCCATCCCCAGACAATATCAGAATTCCTACTGTAGCATAGTTTAGCAAGCCCATTGGCTGACTCATTCAGTCTCCTAGGAATAAATTCAAAAAAAGCTGATTCAAAATGTGACAGTTATCTACTAGGGTAGTGCACAATTTATTTGGGGACGCGGAACATTTTCTTGAAATTCTGTTTCTTGATGTGGAAACATCTTGCTTTTGTCATTGTTTGATGTAGTTTGATTTCCTTGATGTTTGGATTTTGCAGCTACGGCATGCTCAGAACATTCTGCGATATGAACCTGCCTATCTGGTCCGCTGCTTTTCCAAAGATGCTGGCATGGTTATAGATAAAGGAGATGGTGAGTAATTTGTTTGACATCATGATATCTAACTTTTCCCTTCTCTTTATAGTGTACTCACATAAATGAAGCAAACAGATTCAAACAAGCAGCAGTAAATGTAAAAAAAAAACTAGGGGTAAATCGTGTCCTAGTAAGTTGATGGGTCTCTTCTTCTGTTTAGATGTTTTAATTATTTACTGCTACATGGCAATGGCAGATCTACATTTTAGTTTATTTGTAATAATTTACAATGAAGTTTCAATCAAGGACCATGCACATTAGAAGATTTTAGGTATGTGCAAGTTCACCTGCATGTGTGCCCATGAGTGACTGCTTACATGCATGTGTATCTGTGTACATGGTGCAGTCCCTGCTTAGGAATGTGTCTGTTTTCCACGTGCATGCCTTTGCAACACATGGATGTGCGTGCCCGCTCACAGCGCAATTTGTGAACTCAAACATACTTCTCTTTACATAATAATTAAACGAAATATTTCAAGTTACAAACTTTTTGGAATTGATCCCTGGTTGTTTCTATGGAAGGGAGGTGCCTCACCAACTGAGTTACAAACAGTGTATACATGTTGCATATTTCTTTAAAAGATCTTCTTATTACTCTGAATTTAGTATCACATATAATCTATCAGAGCAATACATCAAACTTTTCTCTCTTAGAATCGAGGTTCTGATTATTGTTTATAGTGCCTGAATTAACTGCAGTTGTTCTTTTAGATGTTTTGAGGACTTTGCCACCAGGGTATGTACCTGGAAAGAGGGATGTGAATTCCATTTTTCCTGTTGGAGGCACTGCAAGCCCAAAAGAGTTTGACAGGTGTAAGGTGATGGGAATCATTACCCCCCCTCTCTCTCTTTATTATTTTGTATTTTTTCTTCTTATCAACTTACCTTTTTGTCATCTTTCCATTTGTCCCCCATTGTTATTTTATATTTTTTCTTCTTATCAACTCATGTGTTTGTCATCTTTTCATTCACTATAATAGTTTTTCTCTATCTGGATAGGGAGTTTATATGCTTCTAATGTTTTAGTCATTTTCATTTTCAGATATCTTTTGTAGGAGAGTTCAAAGGCGATTTGTCAAGAGTAGGAACAAAAATGGGAACTCTAAAAGCTCACTTGGGGCTCAACAAGGCTTCTTCCTGGTTCGTTGTGGGCTTACTCTTTGTGCCATTTTCTAGTATCCTGCCATAGTTGTCCTGATCAAAAAGGAAAAAAAAAATATTAATTATTTTGCTCTTTTCAGTTTACGAGCATCTACAAGAAGAGGTTTTTCAACTGAATCAGGTATGGTTGGATTTTTATATATTTATGTCTACTTTACTATTAAAATTTGAATATGTAATTTTAGTGGTTTAAACTACATCTGGACTCAGTGAATGGTTGCTTTTTCTCCCTGATCAGTAATGGATGCTTTATATTCTAGATACAGTAATGCTTATGTAGCATAATGTGCCCTGGAAAATTTAATTTCCATCTCTGTTGAGGATGAAGCCATGGGCCAATGATGTAGAATGGATAGGCCCACAAGTGGTCCCATCCAATATAGTTTAGGAATATTTTTTTATTTCCTTTTATTTTCCTATTTAGTTGTTAACATGTTTCTAATTTTATTGAAAGAATTTCAATCAGGATAGTTTCTATTGCTGGATTAGTTTTTCTTAGGCCCTAAGTTTTCTTTTCCTATTAATATTGCATTGTAGAGATTTATTTCTCGGACTTTTGATTAATAGAATTTGAGTTGGATTATCCATCGGAGGTGTGTTCTCGTTTATCGTCTCTGCGGAGACCTATCAAAGTGTCCGTGGACATGTGCTTCGGCACTTTCACGCAAGCCCTAACCCTAGGGCTTGCATCAGTTTGGTATAAGAGCCGAACGATCCTCTTTGATCAATCGACACAGGGTACTCTTATCCCTACCATTCTATCGTCATCATCCACCTTCCCTGATATCACCTAACCTCGTCCCGTCTTCATCTCACAGTGATAGCCACTCCTCTGAAACCTACTTCCTGAACATCCAAAACCTCTTGCTCGAAAAAGGTGTTGCTCGCAAAATTAGAATAACTTTCCTCTCTACCACGTATTCCTCTTGTCGCAGAAATGCACCTTAAAGGGGAGATTATTTGATGGCCATTTCTGGATGTTCACCTTTGTTTTAAATTTGACACGGTCCGGATTTGACACAATCAGACATTGAAGGGCCCAAAACCAGACCAGAAGATATTCCAGCAGACAATAGGTTTCGCAGAAAATTATGACAAAATCAGAAAATTGATGAGCAAGGAACAATGCAAATAATCAACCCAAACTGACCTCAAAGGTCTTCTCAATCGCCAAGAGTTCAAAGGGCACCAAGGGAAGAGGAAAAGAAAAGCACTGCTGTACTTTTATTCACTGTATATTATGTATATGCTGTATGCTGCAACAGTCAACCCCTTACCCTTTTATAGGCTCAAAACGCCAAGAATTATTAGAGAACTTCCCATTCCTAATTTAACTCTTCTTTCCTACTATAACCAATGCCAACATCACTCCTAAAAAAATTAAATTGCTTTAAATAAACTAAAGAAAGGAAAACCAGTAGTTGCTGGACTTTCTGGTCTTCTTGTGTGTTTGCTGCTGTGGGGGTCCCACATGGTCCACTAATGAAAAGGCCACCACCTATGTAGATAAGACCCTTGGGCAACCCAAGGGCTACAGACCCTTAGTGAGTTTGGGTCCAGGTTGGCCCAAAGAAACCAGTCCACGCTCCAGACTTTCAAGTTACAGAATTTTCTGAAATAAAAAAATTACTCCCCCTATCTTCTCAATTTCTCCAACACACCCTGTTTTACACTTTTAACCGAAATTCAGGGCTGGTTAGGGCCTGAATCCTCATCAATTCTTATTGGGAACCTTGCTGGCCTTAGGATGCTCAATCCGCTCTATGTAGGCTTTGGCCACTTCAAAATTGCGATTAAAAAATCCATTCTGCGTCAAAATTTAACCCTTCAAGGATCACATGTCATAGAAGTTCTAGGAATTCAGTTACATGAAACAAATGTTCCTTGAGTGAATTGCCTTGTTGTCTATAAAAACCTTGTCTAGTCACTGCCTTCCCTTCACAAATGTTCCTTGCATTGGCTCAATAATCGGATGCATGAACTCATTCTCTTGACAAGGTCCTTAGTTAAAACTTTATAAATATACACCCCACCAAGCTTATGGTTCTATAATCCTTAGGCACCACAGGATTCTGTCCTGTTCTCCTGTTTTTCTTATCAGTATATCACTTTCTCACATTTGGGAATCAAGGCTGTAAAGGTAGAATGCAACTCCTTAGTTTTCCATGATTATGGAACTCTCCTTCAAAGTCTAGTTTTCCATGATTATGAGACTCTCCCATCTTTTTCAAAGTCTACTTTAAGAAAATACCACCCTACGTCCCTACCTTAATTAAAGAAAAATGGAATTCATTCGGCCTGAGAGCCGTTTCACCTTCCATATTTCCAATCTCCTCCTCTTCCTCGACTTGAGATTCTCTCTGCCCATTGTGGCTCACTAGGAGATAACGTCTTAATATCCATATTTGATACCATCAAGCATTGGGCAACTCAGATCTTCCTTCATGAACAAATTAGTGAAGGGATACTTAATCCTGTCCTTAGTGAACAACTTACCATCAGGCATTGGGCACCACCTGATTCTCTACTGTGGTTTCTTGAAAAACCGATACATAAATATCAGCCAATATTTAAATCATGGTTTGGTGCCATTTCAGATCAACTTTACCAACTTCTGTTTTTTCTCATTTCCAAACAATACATTATGTGCCTACGTAAGGGGTTTGATTACACTACTTTTTTTTCTTTAATGAATGTACTGAACTCTGATTAAATCCCCTACTGCAACCAACCATTCTGCTCCTATTTTGTTCTATTAAATTATGGTGATTTTCTTGTTTATGTGTTGCTTTTACTTTAGTTCTTTCTTGTATTTCTTTTCTGTTTTTTTTTTTATTTTTTATCATAATTAGATAGAAGTTGTGCATCCAATTCTTAATAAGAAGCAAGTTCAACATATGATTCAGGACTTCCTCCACACCAAGAGATTGGAATGCCGTCACTTTCTCCTACTATGACTGAGGTACATGCCTTCACCTAACATGCATGGACATTTAACACTTTTTTGCAAAGCAAAAATAAGATCATCAGTAAAAGAAATCAGATTTCTTATATATCAGAAGCCCTTTTTTGGCTTAAATTTTTCAGTTGGTTAAAAAAAAAAAAAAATTCCTTGGATGAAATAAAGGGGTTGGTTGTACTTGTTCTCAATAAAAATGTACTACTTCCAAAAGACCTTTTTTTCTTATTGGTCCATCCAAAATTTCAATAGACATTTAAGGTTTCATCCTAATGCTCAGGATTCATCGGATTTTTCTTAACTAAAAATGCCTACCAACGGTGGGAATCATAGATGATCCTTCCCTTTCAAGCTAGAGCCCCTTAAATTGCAACCAACAAATGAAATGTTTTTAATTGAAAGTTTCTTATTTTTTAACCTGCATACAGGGAAACATTGCACGATGGTTGAAGAAAGAGGGGGATAAAGTTTCTCCTGGTGAAGTGCTATGTGAAGTTGAAACTGTAGGGATATTGATACATTTTTTTCCGAATAAAACTCTATTTTCTAATAGAAAATCTGGCTTATGTTTTCACTCATCCTTTTTATTAGGACAAAGCAACAGTGGAGATGGAGTGTATGGAAGAAGGTTACATTGCTAAAATTGTACGTGGGGATGGTGCAAAAGATATTAAAGTTGGAGAGGTATGCACTGAATCTTTTTGGGAAGACTAATTTGCCTGCAGATACTGTCAGTATCGGTTGGTATTGTTATATTTATTTATTTTTTGAACGGTAACAGTAATTTTTTTTTTTTTAAAGAAAAGAAATTACAACTCAGAAATAGAGTAAACAAAAAAGCACCTAGAGGATCTTTAGCATGAGAACATTATGGTTCTGCTCTTGTATATTTTACTTGATGACTCTATTCTTAGCTCATGCATTTCATGATACCTTTTGAGTCATATAGCGCTTCCAGAAAACATTTTTCATTTTATATATAGCACTTCCAGAAAGTGATTTTTTTTCCATGTGGCCTAAATTTTAACATCCAAATTGGTTCTTTATTATGATTAGCTTTTAATGGTTACTCTGAGATTTAATATTGTTTTTACATTATTGGGTTCTTTACATACGTTAATACTTAATTAGGTGATCGCAATCACAGTAGAAGAAGAGAGTGATATTGAAAAATTCAAGGATTACAAAGCTTCAGCACCGGCTACTAGTGATGGAACCAAAGAGCCCTCTGATTCTGCCCCGCCCAAGAATGAGATGCCAGAGCCTGTTAGTTCTCCTGAGCCTAAGATTTCTAAGACAGATGAGACTCCTCAAGCAGAGGATCGCATTCTCGTGAGTCCTCTTGCAAGGAAATTGGCACAAGATCAAAATGTAAGCCATTTTAGCTTGTGTGGATGTGATAGAAGTCATTAAGCCACTCTCTCTCCACACAATTTTGTCTCTACCCTTACCTTTTCATTTGATACAGGTTCCTCTTTCAAGCATAAAAGGTACTGGTCCTGGAGGGCGTATTGTCAAAGCCGATATAGAAGACTACTTGGGTATGTTGTTTCTCATATACTTAAGAAAAGTTTTAGAGTCATAAGTTGCTTTTTTAGTGAGGTATATGCTTCTTTTGATATAGATCATTCTTTACATGATTAATCTCTACATAGAAGTTAGTAGTATGAACTTCAAATTTATCAAATACTGACTTTTGTTTAAATACTTTTATTTCCATGAACTTTCTATTGGCATAGAGAGAGTTGATCTCATCATCAGAGCAATAGAAAAGACTCCTCTATTTTTATGCTCTAATGATTAGACAACCTGCATTATTCTAGAGGAAGGTTTATAGCCTATACTTCAGTGCTTGTAATGGAAACCACATCGATGGGATACTACTAAGCAAATTTGTTGATGCTTTTTCAGTAGTTGCATATTGGTTATTTATGATTGTCTGTTCACTTCAAACCTTTATTTTCATTGGTTGTAATACATGGCCTTTATACCTGATGCAGCTTCTGGTGCAAAGGGTGTCCGCAAGGCTAAGGAGACAACAACAGTACAGACACTAGATTATTCTGACATCCCACTTTCTCAAATAAGAAAAGTACGTGTGTTTGACACTTCACTTATTTAAAAGTCTACATCAAACGAGGTCTATCATTCTGAAATTTGAGTTCATAACTGATGATCCTTTCTTGACAGGTCACAGCTTCTCGTTTGCTGCTCTCTAAACAAACTATTCCTCATTACTACTTGACAGTGGACACATGTGTTGATGATCTAATGAGGTATGACTTTTCCACAAATTAACTGATATTCTTTCAGATCGTTTTAAATATTTGATCTGGATGGATGCTGAGCTATTGTAGCATTTAATGCTTGTGTTCTTCAGTTTACGGAGCCAGCTTAATACCCTACAGGATGCCTCTGGAGGGAAGCGGATTTCTATCAATGATCTTGTAATAAAGGTCTGTCTTCTCGTATTTTCGCTAGTACTAAATTGTAGCTGAAACTCTGATTGTTGGTATGCTTGGATGCTTTCACTCATTATAGCCCGGGCACAAAATTAATGTCCTGCTTGAAAGGAAGGATTCTGTACTGTATCATTGTTTGAATTGACCATGTACCATTCCAAAGAGAGAGAGAGAGAGATAAGAAAAAAGAAACAACCAACTATGCTCCAAGTAGATTCTGGGTTGCGTAGAATCTTTGATATCACCAAAGTCATAGAAAACGATATTATAGAAAATTTAGTCTGTAGATTCACTTGTATTTTGTGCTGCATTTAAACATTCCTAAATTCCAAGCAGTTTTAATATTTTGGCAAAACAAGTTCATATGGTTCCATTGTGAGTTTTGAGATGCATCGAGATCACATTTACTGTGCAAATGTCTTTCACGTTTTCCAATCCACACCAAATGATTCATGTGGATACTGATCTGGGGTCAAGACTGAAAAAGATCCCGCCGAATGAGGTCCATGCTATTCAACTTTCACGTTGGAATAGATGATCATCTGTTCAGCTGCAATTTCAGGCCTCTTGTAGTTTAGTGTACATCCAAATGCACCCTTGGGCCATGTTTGTGCTACATAAATGTATTTTCCTCACAACTCAAACTTAGAAAATGGGTGCTTGGAGTTTGTTTTTATTGGGAAAATCAAGAAAAAAATTACTGTGCCCTGAGAAAATGGATTGTAAACTTCTCAAGAAATATGGTTCATCCTCTCACATGCAAAATTGTTTTCCACTCATCATCATCAAAGCCTGGGCCAAATCCTCAGATAGATTGCACTTCTTCATATCTATCCTTCAAAAAAAATTTCTCCACTAAACTTGGGAAAATGAAGATTTCAGGAATGCCTTACGTAGGAAAATGAGACGCCCCAAACATTTGAGAGCCAACTTTCACAGGAACACTCTTCATCATTGGAAAATGTCACACACAAACATGTTTGTAAGCTCGTCCTTTTTAGTTTTCCAGCCTTGTTAACTTTGATGGAACAATCACAGGCTGCTGCATTGGCTCTATGCAAAGTTCCTCAGTGTAACAGTTCGTGGACAGACAACTACATCCGGCAGTGAGTATTGACTATTACAAACTTTTTTCTTTGTACTCTTCATTTGTTTGACAGCATTTCCTATCTGCTCTTTGTTTATGTATCTTCTTCTATTCACTGTTGCAGGTACCACAATGTGAATATTAATGTTGCTGTCCAGACAGAGAATGGGTTATTTGTCCCCGTCATCAAGGTAATGTGATTTCTGTCTTACATTGATTGCATGCTTCATTGTTCATTAGGATTCAATATTTGTGAAATTCTATGGATTTGCAGGATGCAGACAAGAAGGGACTGGCTAAAATAGCTGAAGAGGTTAAACATTTGGCTCAGAGAGCAAAAGATAATAGTCTGAAACCTGAAGACTATGAGGTCAGTACCTTGAATATTACTGTTGAAAACTTTCATGGATGCTTAGTGTCACTACTTAGATAAAAATGGAATTTATTTGTAGGGAGGCACATTTACCGTGTCGAATTTGGGAGGTCCATTTGGGATTAAGCAGTTCTGCGCCATCATCAATCCTCCACAAGCAGCCATTCTGGCCGTTGGATCTGGTGAGATTTACTATAACAGTGTTTTACTTTTTGGATCATTCCATCTTTGCAAAGAGGACTTTTGGATTCTGATGCATCTCACATTTAATCCTAATGTGCCAACCAAGGAGCACATGGTAAATTACATGGGACCACTGATCTAATTGCTCTCATGAAGGACAGTGGACGGCCCAAAGACATTATGGCAATGAAGAATGGCATCCAATTTGGCCTGAAAATTGAAAATTAAGACAAAATAGAGTGGTCCTTAGATTAATGGGCCCCAATCAACAATCCTTTGTAGCTGCCTAGTGGGTTATGTAAACACTGTACATGCTACAGGTTCCCATGTCTCTTCTAATCTAGCCCGAACTCCTCTTCTGGTAGCTTGTTCTCATGCACGTGTATCTCCAATGCAATACCTTGTGTAAAAAGTTTTCCTTTCGAATTCTTCTTATGGTAGCTTGTTCTCATGCACATGCATATCTCTAATGCAATAGCTGGTGTTAAATTTTTTTTTTTTTCCTAAAAACAATTGTTGACTGGATCTTGGTGCAGCTGAAAAGAGGGTGATACCTGGTACTGGCCCTGATCCGTTTAAGTTTGCTTCCTTCATGTCTGTCACACTAAGTTGTGATCATCGTGTGATTGATGGTAGGCACCACATGTTATTCAAGGCTAATTTGCATTTTACAATGTTTAATTTCTGTTTGTTGCACAGATGCTCATTGTCTACTGTTGTTGTTTAGGTGCAATCGGAGCAGAGTTTTTAAAGGCATATAAAGGTTACATCGAGAACCCACACTCCATGCTACTCTAAAGTGGGATCCACTTGTATCAACATTATTTTTGTAGCATTCAGGTTGAATAAGGGGCTCTCGATGCAACTTGTCTTCTTTTCATTTATACTTGTACATTTTCTCTCTCTGAACTTCGAGCTTATTTTGGCGTGTTGTTTATGACCCTCACTGAGTAAGAAATGGCCTCTTTCCGGATTTCTTTACCCAATCACATGTCCCCCCACCTGCAGGCACTAGGCAGTGGGCCCTTTCCATCTAAACTTGGGGTTAAATAATTTTTGAGTTATGTAAGAACCTTGTTTCAAAAACAGTGCAATTGAAATGTCAACCAAGCTTTTTTTCCCTCATGAGTAGCATCTGGATTATAGAGGCTTGTAATCAGGCCATCCATTGTATATTGCTACTACACAGAAGTACACCCTTTAGTGTGCCTCTATGGATGTACCCCGTGTCAAAAGGTGTTAAAATATTGTTATAGCAGTGGATGGTTTATCCTTTACTGTTTGAAAAAAAAAAAAGGAATGGTTATCCTAGGACAGTACTGTAATTAAAAACCCCCTTAGCTGCAGCACTCTTTTGCTGCCCTTTAATTATCTGGATTTACTGCTGCTGCTCTTGGTAGCTTGGTGTAGACGACTGAATCATTTTAGTTCTACAACCTAGCTGTGCATTGTATGCCCTTATTATTATTTCTTTGGAAGCTTTTCTATTTTTAACAGCAAACACCACTGCTTGGAACCCTGGTCCGACATATGCTTTCTCAGTTGGTATTTTCTGTACTTCTATGTTAAAAAATCACTGTGGGCTTGAGGCCGCTGATGTTATATATCAATGATTCTACAAGGCACCTTTCTTTTCCAACGTGTGGATCTGTGTTGAGAGATTGGGGATTTCTTGTGAAATGCATTTCTTGATATTATCATGTTGCCATCAAAGTGGACTCCGGAAATGTGGATAAAAGTATGGAAGGAAGAAAGGGCACTTTCAAAATCTACAGTGCTCCTAGAATTCCATCTTATCCATCAAGCACAAAATTACAAGATGTAAAATACATCAGCATTCAGCCTCACTTTCTGGACCATTCTTCCATTCAATGAATTTATATTATCCTTGAACTAAATAGACGGACCTTCAACTTACAAATAAGGAGATTATTTCTTATGCTTTCCGCAACAAGCAGACAACCATCTTCCCCAAGCAACGAGAGGATTCAGAGAAGGGTAACCAACTGCATGGCGGTCAACAGCTACAAGCTATCAATCAAGGTGCCAACCAACAGACCCAAAGTGTCGCTTCTTTTCCCTTGATCTTCTCCCAAATGAACAAAGATAATTTGAACAATCTATACGCTATAACAAACATCAAATTCAAATGGAAAAATATTACTAATACCAAAGAAAGTAAGATCTGAGTTTTACATTTTTTTAAACTACCCCTAGACAGAAACAAAAGCACTAGGGTGGGAATGGGGGGAACCAGGTGCGCCTGGCTTATGCGGATCAAGTACCAACCCAACACAAAACAAGTCGGAATTCAGGGGCTTCTTGAAGGAGCTGGTCTGAACAGTTTTGCTACAGTTTGGCCAACTGCCTTGCAGGCGGACTCTCATCATCATCCTCATCGCCCTAATAATAATAATAAGCAATACTAGAGGAGTTTAAGTTGACAAGATGAGTCTTTTAATTCTTATTTGGGACTTGCAATGCTAATGAATCCTAACAAGGCTTAGGCCACTGCACATCACCTTAAAATCTAGGAGCGCTTCCTAATGAATATTTTGCTCATTCACGCCCCCTCTCAATGACCCATGGTAAGGACTCGTTTGCCTACTTTGTATTGAATTTTAAGGAATTTGTAGTAAAGCGGATTCTACTAATAAATTACTAAAGAGATCCAAAGTAAAGGATATAAGGTGATATAGATGGAGCCATCAGTTTATTAGGATTTGATTTGCTTAGGTGGTTAGGTAATTATTTCCATGGCCAACTGTCTTGGACACAAAAAAAACTTGCCATATGCCTAGAAGACAACGGTTACTTTAACAGAGAGATTGATGATTCTCTTTACGACGGACGGGTTGAAGACTTATTTTGCTTTCGTTGGTGGTCTATTACTCAAATAGCCACCAAATTGATCATCTAGTTATTTTGGGTCTCCTGCAAGTGTTGCATCTCTGTTGTACCATTTAACGTGGAAGTTACAAGTTGTTGGAAAAGGAGTTAATACAACATGAATGCACCCAAATTGCCATCATTCTGCAGTGTATGGATGAAAAATTACACCACTAGGAATCCCATTTGCCCAACTTCACCCAACTATTGTATTACTATATTATAACGAGCAGAAAAACAGGAAAAAGGATAGGTCTTTATTCATTCATTGACTTCATCAGCCCTTACAAGAAAAAAAAAAAAAAAAAGAGTCAGGTTATCTACACACTACATTCTACTTTCTATCCACTGCATTTTTTTAAAAATATAATAATTCCTAAACTACCCTTCCTTCTCTCTCTTACCCTCTCTCCCTGCTCATCGCGGGCAGCCGTCCGCCACCCGTCGCCCGCCCGCCCACCCTCTCCCCTTCCTCTCCTCTTCCTCTCCTCTTCCTCTCATCTCCTTCTCCCTCTCTATTTCCCTCTCTTTCCCTCTCCTTGCTAAACCCTAAACCCTTCCCGTCGCCGCCCGCCCACCCTCTCTCCTTCTCCCTCTTCCTCTCCTTCTCCCTCTCTATCTCCTCTCCCTGCTCGTCGCCGACCGCCGCCCGCCCACCTTCTCCCCTTCCTCTCCCACTCTCCTTCTCAATGGCCAAAGGAAGCTCAACATTTCTAGTGTGTTTCTGCCATTTTGATTTGGGCTCAAATCGAGTTTGTTCGGCAATGCAGGGCCGAACAAATCGAGTTTGTTCGGCCACACGAAGCTGAACAAATAGAGTTTGTTCGGCCACACGAAGCTGAACAAATAGAGTTTGTTCGGCCCTATGTGGTCGAATGAATCACATTGAACATGAAGACTCGTCGAATTTGATTCGTTCGGCCACATAGGGCTGAACAAACTCGATTTGTTCGGCCTCGTGTGGCCGAACAAAGACGCCGAACGCCTGCAGGCAGCTCGCATAGTTCCTCGCCGCCATCGTCTTCTTCCACGCCACCGAGTACGTCCTCGCCATCAACATACACGGAAAGCCTCGTGTATCTAGCAGCTGTAACCTCTCTCTCTCTCTCTCTCTCTCCTCTCTCTCTCTCTCTCTCTCTCTCTGCGTTTTGAAATGTTGTTGTTGGTAACGGTGATGGGGAGCGGGATGGGGTGGGGAAGGGGAGAGTGGTGAGGGCGGGGAAGGGGAGAGAAGGAGGGAGAGAGGGAGACTGGGCTGGGGTCGGTGCAGGGCAGCAGCGGGGTTGGCGTAGGTGGCCGGAGGAGGGAGAGGGGGAGAGAGGGAAGGAGAGGGAGGAGTAGTTTAGGAATTTTTGTTTTATTTTTTAAATGCAATGTGGGTTGAGTCAAATGTAGTGTGCAGGTAGCAGCTCTCAAAAAAAAATTCTCATACAGAGGCCGAGTGGGAGGGTCACTAATCATCAACATTGCCCTCATATCATTCACCCATTGTATTACTATATGTACATTCGCATTTGATCTTCATAGCATAAATTCATTTGCATTCAATTCCTATATATTCTATTCAAACAAACCGGCCCTTAAATGATTAATTGAAGGGACATGAAGAAGGAAAACTAATTTTTGAGGGGAAAAATCGAAATTGGGTTGAGAGAAGATGGAAAATGGCTACTCAGCCATCAAACCCTTTGAAAGTCAAGGGTCCACCTACATTATCTACATTTTTATCTTATAACTCTTGAAAAGTCAAGGACCCATGTACATTATCTATATTTATATCTTATAAGTTACAATGTTCATCCCTCACCTCACCCTTTCATCCTTTGGCGGACATCATCTGAGGTCTTGAATAGACTCGTACTAGCACAACTCTCGTCCTCAATTTGAATACTCTCATCCTACTAATTTTGAAATCGGGATGGACCTGGTTAAACCCAAAGCACGCAATTGATCCATGGGTGGGTGGGTCTTCCTTACTCTCCTTGGCTACTAGGACAACTTGGCCCAAAAAAAGGGAAAAGAAAAAACTATCTAAAAAAATTCATAGTTTCCACCAATACAATTTAGGAGGAAAATTTACAATTCCGTGTAAAATTTGTTCCAAGTCCCCCTTTAAAATCACCCCTCATTTCCTATCCAAAATGCTATAGTATATTTCTTCAAATTCATTTGCCTTACAATTGTCCAGGATTTAATCTGTCCAATCAATGCCAATATTGGAAACGTTTTCATTCAAAGTCTCTCCTATATTCTTCATGCATATGAATTGAATTGAATACACAGGCCTTCATGATTAAATGAGCTCTCCACCAAAGGATTATTAAAGAGGTCAGAATGAAGGATATAGGTGACGGATATGAGCTGAAGATGTAGATGCAACTTTGACTTTCCTAGGTGTTGAATTACAGGGGTGATGGCCGTGTATTTCATCATCCCTTGATTCTATTTTCATTAAAGAGGTTGTTATTTGATGATCTTTTTTTTTTTGGACATTCCTCTCCGATTCTTCATTTAAACTTCTAATAGAAATACAATCCTCGGTATTCAATTACATGAAACAAACAGACCATATAAGTACCATTTTCTGAAGCGAAATCTCAGTAAGTGGTTCTGTTTGCTGCTGCTGCTCAATCCTTTACAAACAACGTAGGCAGAGTGTAAAAAGTTCCAAATCAAGGAAGCGCGACAAAAAAAAAAGGCGAAGCAGTGTCATAGGGTTCCAAATGAAGTGAAAATATCATAATTGAAAAACACAAACAAAAATCAACATGGAGGCATGGGCTTTCAACAGTTTTTTTTTTTTTTTTTTTTTTGCCCCGGTAGAAGGGCTTCCAACTCAAACACCAGATCAGGAGGCCTCAGTCCATGTGATGCTGCAAGTCTTTTCAACAATGTTAGTCTTGATCTTGTGCATCAGTTAAGCGTATCATAAGTAAGGTATTCTAGAGTAAAAAGCCAGTTCTTAAAGTTTGAATTATGATCGAGACAAATAAAACCAAACCATAAACAAGTTGGAATATAAAATCCAAGCCAACGAAAAAAATGACAAGAAAAGGAATGCATACCTTCTCCAGAATAATTGGTAAAGAGCTTTAAATTTGCGTCAAACCATGTGCACATTTTGTTCATGGTCAAACATTAGATACTAAGTGAACTGTCAACTTTAGACAAATGCTTGTGCAGGAGAAAGAAGCTGAACAATTACAATTATAATAACCAAAAGAGAACTACCAGTTGGTGACGGACTGCTACAAGAAGGTGCATGTTTGCTTGGTCAACGAACTGAAAAGAACACGTCTCATTGCTCCAGAATACAACTCGCCTTCCATCATCCATAACAGAGAGCTGTTTATGCCACGATCATTACTCTTCCCACGTAAAATCACTCTTAACTGTTTCATATTTCCCCAAAAGGACCCAGTACTAAAAAACAGTTGAATATAATATTGAAGATATAAGCCAAAGAAAATGATTTTTTTCCAGACCTTTCAGTAATATATTCACATGTAAAGAGCATAAAAACAGAGATAAGAGAAGGCAAAGCCAGTTGGAAGACCCAAACCGCTGATACCGGATCATAAGTATGATCAGGAAACACAACCATCATCATATATTGAGTTATTGCAAATCATACTGTTGCCGTTCTTTCTGTATAGACTGGAAAATCCGTGCTGCTGACTCTGTTGCAGACCTAGGATTGTGTGGCACAACCTTGATAGCACGAGTATGCTGATCACCACTGTGAACGTGCGGGGTAAGGTCTGCACCCTCCTTGGCAGGGCCCACAGGAAAGAGAGGAAGTGCATCAACACCATCTCTACCTTCCACAGCATTGATTGCCTTTTGTGCCATCTCACAGGGACTGCTCGCTGTACTTCCCTGTACCTCACTGTCTTTTGATGTCTGAAGTTTCCTAATACAACAGGAGAAAGCTTCGCTCTTCTGGTTTGACATGTTACAGGAGCTCCGAGAGTGCATGTTGAAGTTGACCTCCCTGGTTGATACCTGTTTGGCTTGCTGGTGCGGCTGGGCTCCAGCTGACAGGTTCACTTGTTCAAGAGCAGGTGTTGAGACCATAGGGTTCATGACTGGGAGGCAGTAACCAGGAGGGTAGTAGTTCTGAGGAACCATAGGAGCACCATGAATGACTCCAGCTCCTGGTTGTTGGTGAGAAGCTGGGACCCCATAAGCTGGAGCAGGAGGGAGACTTAGTGGGCCACAATTGCCATAAACCGGTGTCATGAAACCAATATTTGGGGGACACGGACCCATATATGGCTTGTACACTAATCCCTCTGAAGGGGACATTATTGGAACCAACCATTGATTTCCAGGTGGTTGAAAACACCAAGGATTGGAATTGTTATCAGCAGCTGGAGTTGCTGGCGTGATATTCCCAGGATAAGGCCCATGATTTGAGCTTTGACTGACAAGTCCCTTGTCCCCACCATCAACAAGAGGAGGAATACAGGGCTTCAGAGAGCCTTCTTTCCAACTTGGACACTCAGTGTTTTCACTCTGTTTCTGAAAATCATCCTTCTGCAAAGTAGCTTGCGGTTGAGATTTTAGACTGTACTCTGAAGTTGGCTTCTTAGCAGGTACCTTCGGAGGTCTACTCAAGAAAGGATTATTTTCGAGCAACAGATCTGGTGAGCCAGCAATCAGTTTCTGGACCTGTTTTACCATTTTGAATACTTGCATTTAGCATAATATCTCATGAATTCCACATCAATTTAAATAAAATAATGTAAGCATTTCAAATTTGGATGTATAACAAACCACACGAGGAACTCTATGCTGCCTAGAATTTGGAGCAATGCTGAAATTGGGAACAACATTAGGCGGGTTCTCTCTTTTTTTTATTATTTTTTTGACCTGTCCATCTGATATCAATGTCCAAACCTTTCAGTTTCAAATTGCAGCTGAAACATGTTGGATACAAATTAAGGAGGAAAAATGCCCAGCCCATCCTTCTCCATTTCATTAAAGCAAATATATACTGGGAGTCTGGGAGTAAATCAATACCCGAGGTTTCAGTTTCAAATTGAACCCAAGTAATGGATACAAATAAAGGAGGAAAATTGCCCCACCCACAGGCCTTTATCAGGAGCTGACCTCCAAACACATCCTTCTCCATTTCATTTAAAAAAAAAAGAAAAAAAAGAAAACACTATATAACTGGGTGAAAACCAGCTTACATTTATTAATCTATGCAACTCGAACACTTGCACCGCAAAAACCCTCTGCTGACTGCAAGGAGTAATAAGAAACTCAGATGTAGAATTGTGATAATCATGGATTCAAGGCAATTATGAATGGCCATTCCAGAATTAAAAAAGTTCCAACGAAAAGATATTTTACAAGCTTAAGTGTAAAATCAAGTTGTTGGACCCTAAAAGCATTGTTCTGAAAGTTCAAAATCATGTCGCATGTCATTCAAGGGGTTGAACAGAATCTAATCATAAATCACAGAATTCTTTTTTTTACATATAAAATAAAAAAGTACTGAAAAAAAATAGTAGCAACTAATAATCTATCTATTTTTTTATCTATAAATCAAAATAACAAAGTGACAAATAAGACAATGACAGAATCATATGAAAATTTCATTGACATATATCAACTTATCACAACTATATATGCCTGAATAATTGAATGTGTACAAAATCAATTATAATAGAAAAGTCAATGAGTTGGAGGTTTTTTTTTTATGTTTTAAAATAAAAAAATATCGAAATCATCAATGCTACATTGTTAAAATGTGTCACCTGACGTTAAAATGAATGTAGGGCAAAAATCATACATACAGTTGAACCCTCTAGTCCCGCACCTAATCCTTATTTCTCTATAAAAACTCACCAAAACCCTAGAAATCCTTATCTTTAAAGATTTAAATAATCACTACATAACCTCCAAAACATCAAAAAAAAAAAAAACCATAGAAGGGACTAAAATTAGCTATTCGGCTGTAACTGTAACCACCAAATTGCTTCAATTGTAAGATTCGATACAATATCAAATCATAGGATTTACACTAGAATCCTTTTCTCTAGGAATCAGAACGGATCTTAGTATCTGCATTGTAGGAATTTAACACTAATGTATACAAGCACCATGGTAGTAAAATGTTAGCTACCATCTCCTTTTACCAATTCCCAACAACATGAGTAGATAGGGTACTAACTTTAAAAAGCAGTACCTCATAAATGTAGGCTTATATAAATATATTTTGAACTATATTTTACTAGTATATTCCAGCTTTTGTATGAAACAAAAACTACTCATTTAAAAAAAAGAAAGAAAATATTCATTTATTAGTATAAAAACACGTTAGAGCTTTATAAACACAGCATATAACTGCTAAGAGAATAGAGCAATAAAATGGGGTATCATCAGACGTGGCAATTCGTTTTGCAGTATATCATCGCTGCTCACTGCTCAGGTGTGCCCATATGTCTGATATTGATACGAATACTGGATATGGAAAAATTCTGCAAAAGAAGCATACTTATTTTTTAGAATGCTAGCTTTGCAAGTAGCATGTTCATAAAGATCCAAACGACTACCAGAGTTATATGGGATAAGACTACTACGACAATATCCTTAAAGATATGAACTTAGTTGCACAAAGCTGATACCAAAGAGTATTCAAGTAAAGAATAATAAGGTACCTAAAACTAAGATATGAAGAAGAAATAACAAATGTACCTTCTACCCATGGTTCTAGTTCCACACTAATCATCTAATAACTGTGAATCTAGGCCTATGAGCCTATACATAGTGCCGAACAAGATTAATGGTCCAATTACCCACATGTTGGCAACGTGGCTGGGATGAAATTCGTGAAACCAAAACAAACATGCATTTCCTGATACCATAAGTAGTTGAAGCCACCTCCACTCTGGAGATCACAGTTTGCATGGAAAACACTCCACTAGACATCATGACCATTGATGTTGACATCACAAAAAAATTACAGAAGGTAGTAACCTCTTATATGCAGACAAAACAGATTTCAGTTAAGGGGAAAAAAAAAAAAACTACAGCGCATGGTACAAGGTGAGACCTGTCCATCCAAATGATGGAAGGAAGCGACATACCCAGCACACCAATAGGAATACCAAACTCACAATTACACTATTAGCAATTCTCTGAGCAAGAATTGAAGAGCCACAATCTATCAGTCAGCCAACAGACTCTACCACCTCCTAAACATGACTTCTTTGTATTTCCAAAAGTTTTACCTTGGCAAGAGAGAATTAAAATCTAAGTGAAAAGCACGGCGCTTCTCAAGAAAAAATAATAAGAGAGCCACCATGGCCCACTTCAAATCATATGACAGGAAACATCTTTACCTGTTCAGAATTGTTAGAGTAGCTTTTGCCACAAGGGTGGAAAAGACATGAAGAGGGTTTCCCGGCCTAAGATGGCAAGCACTGAAGGAACCAAAATGGCTAGCATCACTACAACCGAAGATTTTGGTGTGGATACTAAATGCCAATTGGACAACTTTTCCAACTTTAAATCCACCCAAGACTCCGAGCGTTGCTATAGTACTATAGTAGCCTTAGTCTAGAGAACAATCAATCAATCTTTCTATAGGATTACATGCTCCATTGTCACAACTGAAACTTGAGAAGTAAAACCAGTAAGAAATATTAGAAAAGTTTGATGGTCTCATTTCCATGCCAAAAAGAAGGGAGGGGGGGGGGGGGGGGGGGGGGGGGGTGGGGGGTGTTGGGGGTGGTGCGCTGGTGATGAAACTCCACATGATCAAAATGACCTGCTACATGTAGCAACATGAATACATGACACAAATGTTTAGTACTAATAGGGACAGAAAATAAACCCAACTCCAATTACATCAAAGAAGGAAAAACAATGGTTGCAGCAGTCTAGGATACTGTGTTGTCTCAAAGGCAGATGATAAAGGGACACTACCACTACCAAGGATCCAGATCTTCATTTCTTACTATCATGCGAGATGTTTTCTACTTCACTACTTCCTAGGTTATACATATGTACTTGCCAGTTAAAAATGTGCAATCTCACAATATTTTGTAACTGGAAAAAAAAAAAAAAAGACACCCTCTTCAGCTCAAACATTGTGAATTATAAGGAACTCAGTTCACTAGTGTTGTACACTGGTACTTGCATTCTTCACCCCAGCTGACAGTGGCGATCCAAACAAAGATGAAATTTTGTAAATTAGAGAGGGAGTATGGTAGCATACTTAGTAGTTTCACTCCAATTGGGATGAATTTGAAGAAATCGACAACAAGAAGATGGGCTGAAGGCTCAGCTCCAACCCTTGGAAATTAGCTGAAACAACCATGGAGAGAATGCTTCCACTATCTCTTTTGCTCGCATCCCAAGAGAGTGGAAGATAGAATCAGTTCTATGAACTTGTTTCGGGAAGTTCTTTCACATCTGAATTAGAGTTTATTTTGTAATTTTCTGTTCTTGTTCATACCCTTCAAATTAACTACAAAATAACTATGACATCTAATATTATAACATTCACACACGAGAGAGAGAGAGAGAGAGAGAGAGAGAGAGAGAGAGAGAGAGAGAGAGAGAGTATCCCAAATCATGCATCGCCTAAAAAGCACATCACAATATACCTTTCTCTACCAAGATATGAAACATACAAGATGAAGATTGAATTTCACAACAGATGTACACAAACATATTACAGACTCGAAGGCCATTGATCTGCAACAGAAGAAATTAACATATATGCTTAATATATCCAGTGTCATCTAGGGCAATGGTAGGAACAACTTCAATGTGTTCCTATGTCATTTCATATGTTTAAATTAGTGGTAAATATAACAAGAAAAATCAGTAAGGCTTTGTTGATTTCAAGTTTCAACATTGCGAATATGTGATGAATGCAAGAAGCTGGTGATGGCATGAATACTAACTTGACAATTGCTTTCCTTGCTTTCCAAAAGTGCTTTTGACCTATTACTCCGACAACATCATCGGGGGAGATGTCCAAACCTGATATCGAGTCTACCATTGAGGTATCAGATTCATCATCAACTCTATCCACATTTCCCAGCGCCTTGCCTTCACTTTCCTTGATACAGTTCTCCGCATCATTAGGAACCCTATGGCTGTTACCAAGTGATGCACTGGAACCTAGTTCAATTCTCACCCTTGAAGCATTTTTCTTTTCTGCAATCCCATTGTCATTCAAGCACCTAGGCTCAACTGAATTACCTTCAGCACCAATATTATTCTCTGAGAGCAACCCAAAACTATTTTGTGGACCTAACCTTGAATTTCCAGTATGTGAATTCTCACGTTCATTTGTTGAAACACTTGGCCACTTGTCAATTGAAGGCACATTAGCATGCTTTGAGGCTTCAGCAATCCTCTCCATAACTGATGGGTGGGATGCAGTCCTTTCTGTACCATGTTTAATTCCTACTGCTTCGTTTGGGCTTTGTTCGCTTGGGTTTCTTCCCTGTATTCTTGACTTTAGATTAGTGTTCTTGGTCCATTTCAAGGACTTATCTCCAGCGTTTGGAAGTTGACTTGAAAAATTGCTATTAGCAGCAATACTCTTCTCTGGATACACTTGCAAGGTATTTAGTCTCCCTCTCTCAAGACCATGCTGATAAGTAGGAACCCGAAAATCATCCTCCTCGGCAGGTTGCTTTCCAGAAGAATTCTTTGAATAAGAGAAGTCATGTGGACGGGTTGAATTGCATTCAGCAGTTGACAAGATATGTCCAGAAGGATTTGATGTTTTATAACTTCCATTTTTTATAGATTTCCTCCCAAACTCCATTCCACCATTAAAATTCATCCCATCGGATGAACGAGAGTGAACCTTCTCAGCTGAATGGGCAGGTGTAGATGAAGGGATGTACAATGAAGAAAACATGCTCCTTTCGTGGCCACCGCCCTACAGCCACAAATCATTCCACATCAAGAATAGTAAGATGAAAGTCCTATTGCAGCAGTAGAAAATCAATTTCATATGCATACATTATTACCATGAATACAAAATCCTGGAGGGTGAAAAGACTAAAGAGGGCTTTGGCCTTCAAAAATTCAGTGCGAATGTAAAATGTTTGTTATTCCAAAATCAAATGCAAACCAGGGGGTAACCCACAATCACTTTCATTTTAATTTCTCAAAAAAAAAAAAGCAATATCTGAGAATTCACCATAGAATCTCAAACTTGCCATAGAGAAAGTGTGATTCTCACTCTAATTTGTGCATATAAACTACAGAGCAAGCAAATAGAAAATATGGATTCTTCTTGAAACCAAACGTAAAGATGAAAAATCTCATCTTTCAGACTTGCCACAGAGAAGACTGATCATCACTTGAATTCCACATATCAATAGTCAAAGCGAGCAAATATAAGACATGGGTTCTCCCCAAAACCACACATAAAGATGAAATTTTCACCTTTCAGACTTGCCACAGAAAAATGTGATTCTCACTCATTCTTCCACATGTAAAGGGCAGAGCAAGCAAATATGATACATGGGTTCTGACAAAACCACACATAAAGATGCAAAATCCTATCTTTCAGACTTGCCACATACAAGTTTAATTTTCACTGAATTCCAGATGTAGACGCCAGAGCAATCAAATACAAATCACGGGTTCCTCTCAAACCCACAAGTAAGACATAAAATCCTACCATTCAGGTTTTTTTTTTTCTTTTTCATTTTTTTAAAAAGAATATCATGGTGGGGAAAATCGCAACACTGCCTACTCTATAAATCTGAGTTCAGACAGAATAAATCCAATCAATGAGCAAAACAAAATTCACAGAAATTTAAATACCGACCTGACTTGAAGACGCAGAAGGGACTAAATTACTCGTATGATGCGGTGGAAGAGGCAGTGTGGAAGGGACGGAATGGAGCCTTTGAGATGGGACACTCAGCTGTTCATAGAGAGCCATCTTGTTCCTGGGAGGTGCCCTTGGCCCTCCTTTCTCCGTATCATTCACATGTAGCCTCGGAAACAAAGGCCCCATCACCTTGTCATCTTTTCCCCCTTTCATCTTCCCCGTCCAATCTCTCAACTCCAAACCCCAGTTCAGAAAACCGAAACCTTTAGTCAGAATCACAAGAAAACTCCCATTCCCCAAATCCACCAAGAGACAACCCAGATAGAAACAAATCTTCTAAAACAAAAGCCACATACAAAACCTGATCTTTTCCTCACAATTCCAACGAAATCTCAAGCACTCAATCTCCAGAGCATAGCCCACTCACAAGAATCACAATAAACCTCACTTCCAAAATCTCCTAAAAAACAACCCAGACAAAAAGACCACTAGAGCTCGCCAAATTGACCACGAAACAACGCTCCCAAATCTTCCAAAACAAAACCCACATACAAAAACCGGATCTTTGCCCCCCAAACCTCAAAAACATCCCATGTCTCCAACCTCAAAAATCAAAACCTACTTACAGAAACCGATCCTTTATTCCAAAATCGCTAACGGCCGAGCTCTTCCAGCAATGCCCACGTGAAAAAATCCAACCTTTGTCCAAAAACGGAAGCAAAACCAGGAAATCCTAATCGCGGAGACCCAGAAAGAAAGATCGAATCTTTCTCACAGAAAACGGCTAAATCACAAACATCCAGCCTCCTGAGACGAAACCCAGATTGGAAAAACGATAATCTCTACGATGAACGGTGGCGATGATTGATTGAACGGTAAGAGAATCGAAGATGGAGAGGGAAATATCTGAGAAGATAAGAGCAGTGAGGGAAGGAGGGCTTGAAAGATAGATTGGAGGACAGAGAAGGGTCGCTTAGTACTTAGTAGGCATTTGTTCTCGTGGAGAGAGAGGATCTTCTTCTACAAAAAGCGAGAAAAAGCGTCCGCAAGTGGTGGGCCCAGTGGATAGATTTCCAAATGCCTTACTGTGTGTGTTTGCAACATCTCAACACATTCACCACTACTCCCGAATCACTCCTTTCCTTGGCACAATATTATTGTTTCTCAATTCACTTGTAAAGTAAATTTAAAATAATCGATCATTTTTAAAAGATAAAAAAATAAAATGGATTTTATCGAAAAGTATAAAACTTTAAAACTCATTTTATTATTGACTTTTTGTCATTTCTGACACGTGGAAGTCTTCTTTTTTTTTACTTTTTAAATTAAAAAAGATATTTTCTTGTCCCGGACATTGACTGAATATTGCTAATATGGAGCCGACTTTGATATATGTCTATCTTCTTATCAATAAAGGGAAAATCGAAAAATCAGCCCTACTAAATTATTCCATTCTTGATTTAATAGCTTTATATTTGAATGGCATATTAATTGTCGAAGTCTTTTATTTAGATTCAATTAAATAATGAGTGAATGTTCAATTAATGTAGAACTACTCATCATGATGCCAGATTATAGGATGACAAGAGTATAAAAAAAATTTACGATAATTAAAGATGAAGCCAAGTGAGCCTTGTCTTGTAGGAAAACATTCTCCTGTCTATGTATCGGTCTGATCTAATTTTGAGACCAAATTATGAGAATTGGCTAGACCATATGGGCTTGTATTGATCTGTACGGGTAAAGTGATTTATTGGGTCCTGTTTCTAATGCGGCAGTGCTTACGATGATGAGTTGCCAGAGTTTAGTAGATAGTGGAAGACGCATAAAGTAGTGAAAGCGTAGATATGTAAGGAGCGAGAAGCTTGTATTAGGTATGGAAATCTTTGGATTTGTTTCTTTTCAAGAAAGAAAACCGCTTTCACTGTTTGGATACACGTAATCCTCATAATTCGCTGATCCTAGCCGTTGGTTTTTGGTGGGCCACAAATGAGTGGCCCTTGCAATAAAAATATCATGATGGTTTATAAGATTCTCATGCTGGCCATGGACTTCTTCACTAACTGTCGTTCGATGAGAGACCATGCCATCAAAATGAAGGGCCACGATCCTCATGTCCATTCAAAATCATTCAAAATCATTGTCCATGGCCCAATTTCACTCTAGTGGGTGCAATTCCATACTAAAAGGAAAGCAATTAAATTGGGAATGATCCGTATATGATGGTGGGTATAACATTGCTCCAATTAAAAAAAAAATTTGCTGAAGAATTTGTAGTAGGGGGCTCTATTGGCACCACGAAAATCTCTCTTCCCACTGCAAAAAAAAATGAATTTTCCTAAACTACCCCTCCCCTCTCCTACATCCTCCTCCTCCCTCCTCCTCTTCCATTCCTCTCCCATCCTCCCCCCCCCCCCCCCCCCCCCCCCCCCCCCCCCCCCCCCCTCTCCGGCGGGGAGGGAGCTCCGGCCGGTCTCCCTCCCCCTCCCTCTTTCTTCCTCCCTCCCCTTCCATTTTCTTTCTCTCTTCTCTCTCTTCTCCCTCTCCTTCCATCTCCTTCCCTCCCCTCCCCTCCCAGTCACCGGCGGGAGGGAGATCGGGCTGCTGCAGGCGGACTGGTTTTTCCGCCCGCCTGCAGTAGCCCAATCTCCCTCCCGGCGGCGACTGGGAGGGGGAGTGGGGGAGTAGGGGAGGGAAGGAGAGGGAGAAGAGAGAGAAGAGAGAAAGAAAATGGAAGGGGAGGGAGGAAGAAAGAGGGGGAGGGGGAGGGAGACCAGCCAGCCGGCCGGGGCTCCCTCCCCGCCGGAGACTGGAGGGTGGGGGGAGATGAGAGATGAGGGAAGAGGGTGGAGGGTGGGAGAGGAAGGAAAGAGGAGGAGGAGGAGGAGGGGGATGGGAGGGGTAGTTTAGGAAAAAAATTGTCTTATAGTGCGGTGGGGTGAGAAAATTTTGCCGCG
This sequence comes from Litsea cubeba, assembly GCA_012931725.1. NCBI lineage: Eukaryota > Viridiplantae > Streptophyta > Magnoliopsida > Laurales > Lauraceae > Litsea > Litsea cubeba. The sequence goes on from CM022955.1 coordinate 3,658,863, forward strand.
CCAATAGCACTCTCCTTTGTAGTAATGGACTCATAGAATTCTGTGAAGTAACACTTAAACAGCCCTTTTGATGATTTGGACTTGTAAAATCCCTTATCTTGTTAGGGAACATAATATCTTCTGTATGTGGTGCTGTCACCTTAATGGTCTGGAAATTTCCCTCTTTTAGAACCACAAAACTCAATCACAACTCTTCAAAAGGAAATCAAATTCAACCAAAAGTGCAAAACTTCGATATAATAATATCAGAGCAAATGAATCAGGTTGAAAAAGGGAAAGTATGTCATTTCCGGTTTTGTGCTCACCAAACTCTAAGCCAACCTTGTAACTTGGGAACAAGAATAGAAAGGGTTGAGTTAGGGTTTGATGGATTCATTTTTTGTACTCGGCAGATAGAAGCTTTTATTGAAATTTCTATTTGTGTACTGGCATTAGTACGGGTCAATTAATAGGTAGGCATTGGTGCAGACTTGTCACCTTCAGTTGTAAATTCAACCCAACTTGATTTCTTGGTGTTCACAGTCATATGGTTAATTTTTTGTACCAAAAATATTAAAGAATGGGAGTCAAGGTAAGGTTAAGCTTGATATGTTGATGAATAATAAATGTAGAGGTAGATTGTGGATTAGGGGCGTATTAAAAGTCAGTTTCATTGGATATTTTTGAAGAAAACAATTTATTGATGAAACTAATAATGGTAGAAAATGAAATAAAGTTAAATATCTTGGATCAAATAGTGGAAGATTTGATGGCTCAAATGGAGTTGATTTTTTATAGAATTATCGTAATTTATAATCCGCAGCCTTAGAAGAGGAAGTGGACCCAACAGAATGCAGGTCTTCCAAGGGCATTTGTCTGCACACCAAAAGGCAGCCTTTTTTTCCTAGTTGGCATGCCTGGGTTTATGCACTAGACCCCATTAAATATAGCTTGAAGTAAAATGTCCAAAGCGCCTTTTTCTATATGCTCTCCTTTGTGAAATACTCCAATCATCCTCCACTCTGCTCTTTATGGGTGGCAATGATCTCCATCTCTTTTCCATAGAATATTATTCCCAGTTCTCCCGTCTTTCACTTTTGATTTACCTTCTGAACACACTCTCTCTCTCTCTCACAAATTGCTCTCTCTCTCTCACACACAAATTGGTGAAGGTGGCTACTGCTCAAGTCCTTGTTCTTGAGTCCAAAAAAGAGTCCTTGCTCTAGCAGCAGTCCATCCTTGCATTTGATGGGTTGTTGCCATCATGCTTATTTCTACAAGATGTTTCTCCGAGTCAAATACTAGGGATGGAAAGCACCACTACTATTTGTTTCTCGTAATCGAATGACAAATTAAAGTAAAAAATAAAAAATGAGTATTAAATAACCTCTCTTTTAATTGAAATTGAATTAATGAAATATGAAAAATAAATACCGAGCAATTATGGACGATATCCTTCACTCCTCACTTTCTATCCTTCACCCCCTCACTACTTTAATAATTTTCCGGTGGGACTAATTTAACCATGAATTCTTATATATTCTGTGCAAATAAAAAGACCCTAGATGTAGTTTGATGTACCACACATATTAATTCTCTTCTCTAACATGATTGAATCTTTTCTTTCATGGAATTCAGATAATCAGTCTCCATTCCATTCAAACAAACTTTAAACTAAAAGCCTATGTTGATGTGTTTTTTTGAAAGTGTTATGCACAGATTGAGCCATCCCAAATGTCAATTTCTCATCTTCAACCTCACTTATGACTGGTCTTGTGTTATTATATACTGAAGACTTATATCCTGTGATGGATGAACTTCTATTATCTGGCCATCAAGATCCTTGAAGTCTTGTGTTACCATAGATGATATTGATGTCGTGATCATGATTTATTTTTCTCATCTATTTTGTTGTATCATTGATCAACTTCATTGAATTGTACTCTCTTTCCTTTTTGTTGCGAAACTATTCCACATCTCATTTGTACAATGGAGCCAAGTGTTTGCTTGTTGCCTTGTAAGTAGGTGTGGATCATTTACCCAAAAAAAAAAAAAAAAGTAGCTGTGGATCATCCTAGTACAACAAATGGACCTGTTTGACCTATTATTCAAGAACTAGAACCAAAAGAAGGTGGTCTGGACCACCCCAGATACCATCAATTCCTAATCCATCTCCTTTACTTTCTAATTTCACTCATGACTTACTTTAGAAAGCTAACTCATGACTTACTTTAGAAAGCTAAAGATTGATCAAATCAAAAATTTGTACAATACAAAATCAATGGTAGTGAGAAAGCCATGACCGACTAGGGTATGCCAGATGTGTAATACTTGGTAATTTGCTTTAGAGATATTAGGGATTTAAGCACATGAATTTGCAGGGTATTTAACTGCAAGATTTTGGGAATGCCGATCCATTCCAATCTCAAGAGCGGTCATGTTTGTTGGGCCAAGCTGCGCCCCTCCAATGATCAATTCTAACCCCTTTTCACTCCCTTTGGATTAGCATCCGTCCAAATTTAATACTCATCCGAATTGTGGAAACGTTCCAATTTATTACACAAATCTTGGCACCTATCATTTATCTTTTTTTATTCAACAATTAGGATTTCAACAACTTTAAAGCCTTTTTCATTGATAGAATGGTTCCAAATTTCTGTACACAAGTATATATGTGTAAGGGAGGAATTTTAAACCCCTATGATTGTCATGCCTCCAGGTCGGTCCCATAGGCTAGACCGTTCCTAGTCCTTCATGAAAATGACTTGCTATTTAATTAAAAGTTTATTTTATAATAATTTTAGAAATAAGAATATAATTTTTTTATCAGAAAATAAGAAGATAAGTTGCCCACAAACCATGCTATTTCAGATATTTTGACAAAATTAATTTAAAATCTCAATTTTACCTACTTTCCCCCTTTTTCCTGTTTCCTTGAACTAGTAAATTAAGCTACTAGTAGGGTTCCTTTTAAGCAGACAGATATTTCTATTTATGAGTTCAAGTGAAGAGTTTTAATTCTGAGCACCAAATTACCAGTCGCAAATAGTAGCAAAGCTTATGAGGGCTACTTGATGCAAGCTAATCATTGTTTAGGTGGAGTAACCTCAGGATGCATAAGTATATGAAGCATAGCTGATTAAAATTCCAACACTTGATTTAATCCCATAGAATTTAGAAAGTTATCTTGACCTTGGGTGAAGTTCTTGTTTCTTGTGTTTTTTGTATTACTGATTGGGAGGGCGCTCATGAGTATATGATATCATTGATCAATATAATGTTAGGCCCTAACTTCACAATAACAACAAAAATGATTTTAATTTTTTTTTCTAAATATAGAATCCTAAAATGCTGAGGTTCATTTCAAAAGTTTTAAATTCCTATGATATTCAAGTGAAGACTTTCCATCATATAAGCAAAAAAGTAAAGGACAAATGGCTAAGATCTACAAGGCCGCCAAATAAACTTCCCTGTAATTGAAAATGATTACCCATTTCTCACTCTTAAAAACTAATATTAGAAAAGTAAGATCCAATCTGCATCACCGCCGTTGAACCTAGGCTTTTGACCTTTCTACAAATATACTTGAGAATGAGAAATTTTAAGTGGAATTTGGGTGGTTAGGGAATTCACAATGATTGTCAGCCCTGTATTTTCCAAAGTCTATGTTTTAGAGATGAAATGTCAAAATCAGTTACAGCAAAATAGAAAATATAGTTTTTGAAATGCTCCAAATGCTAGAAATTGAAATGATTTTTAATATCAACATCTAAGATTTTCAATTGCAATATTTCTAACAAGAACTTAAGGCCATTTGGAATTCTCCAGGTATGAACTCCATTCATGCTATCCAACACTCCCAATACCCTTTTGATGAAACCCTGTGTACAAAATTCTAAGATATTTGATACAAAGTAGACAAATGATCGGGTTTATATTGGCTAAATTGCACTATATCAGCCGATACATATCGATTTTGAAAAATTGATATAGAGAATTAGCATGATATACCCAATGGTCCACACAGGTTCTTTGGGCCTATATTGAGCAATGTTTTATTTGATATTTTTTTTTTCCAATCTTTTATGTTAAAACAAAATCTCACTGATAGGGACTACTTTCTTCATTTATTTCAATTATAACAATATTATATTAATATAGCAACTCACCATAGGATCAGTGGTAAAGTACTGCTTTCTCGGTCATGAGTCAATGAACGAATATCAAAACTGACAATTTATATCAATTTTTGCACAAGCAATCAAGGGTCTTGTATCAAAAAATAGTCCTGGACAATGCTTAGTTAAATCCTAATTTTAATCTTTGTCCATGTAGGCATTAAGTTGTCAGGATCCAAGGAGACTTGTTTGTACTTCAAACACAATCAAACCTCTTAACAAACTATATCCATAGTAGCCATCTTCTCCAATGAAATGTTGGAGAATATATTTTTTTAAGGAGATCATCTAATCATTGCTATAATCAGTGGGTCAATTCAATATATAAAGCATAAAGTAATAGAAAAGAAAGATTTCTGCATAGAGAACTCAGAAATATTATCCAAAAGAAACTCTCAAGTGCTCTGTGTTTCATTGTTTTGATTTATCCTTTTGGCTTTGGTTCCATCTGTTACATCATTCAGATCCAAGAAATCTAGATCCACTGGTCTAAAGTTTTAAAATCCTGATTTTAAGTCATTTTAATGCAAAATCAATTAATTAGTCTAATGGCTTGTCTGGGCCTTTTTCGCGCTATGTCATGATCAAGTCCGGCTCGAGTCCACAGTTTGGGCCGGGTTAATAATTGGGTCCAGGTGTAGTCAGCTCCACTCCAGAACCTGTGTACCCGAGTATGTGATGATGATATTCACTGAGTAATGTACTTGGGCTTTTAGTCGAACCCAGAACAGCTCTGGGTCTGGGTTCACCATGGACACAACCCAGACAGGCCTGCTTGGATGATTTTTTTTTATGGTGCCATTGATTTAATTGGGTCTGGGTCTGCATCTCAGGTTCAGGTCTAGTTGATGATCAAACTGGATCTGGATGGACATGTACCCGAGTGTATAATACATAATTAAAAATAAAAATTATACATAGTTAGCTGATAATATTATACAATATCTTTTGTAGTGTATGCTAATAATAAAAATAGTAATTAGGTTTGTAGTTGATTCCAGAGATGCATTCAGGCCCAACTGAGCCCATTGGAACCGGACTCGGGACCTACACATTATAACAATGTTTGGCGTTTGCGTTCAAGTACAAAAGCCTTAATGGGGTATGGATTTGGGTCAACTGTGGACCTGACCCATTTACGTCTCTTACTAACAATGGTCTCGAACAATAATGAACTTTAGGCCCATCCTTCACAGGCCTTGTTAGGCTCAAGCCAGTCACCTGTATAAAGTGTTCCAAGTTTTGAAAAAACCACTGTTGGCAGTTCATTTCATTTGAATCTCAAGCTGTTTTCTTAATAGGTGAAGGGCCTAATATCACTGTGATTGGAGGAATGTTAGGGGTGTTTTCTGCCCAGGGACATGTCTTGGGGCTTTTGAGGGGAACAGCCTGTGGGGCCCACCTGGGTAGATTCCAACCAAGGAAGGTAGGAGGGCTGGGGAATTCATCTAATCTTGAGCTGAATTTGATTCAGTTTTATGTCAATGTTGCTGGACAAAGGCTTATTGATCTTTTGGCCCTCTGTTACAGTTTGTGGTTGGGCATATCTACTGTTAAGCCCTACTAGATTTGGCTTAATTACACAATGTTTAACACTCTGCCTTAATTTTTTGCAAATGGGCTCGGCCTGGGGCTAAATTTAGCTCTGTATTCTCAATCAGGGCTTGCAATTACGAGCCAATAACTGAACAAATGGACCTTAGACCAGCTTCAACCCCAACCCATGAAAACTCTATTAGGTTTCTCACAATGGCGAAGCCAGAATTTCTAACCATTCAAAAAATGGCCCCTTTCCTTATAATCTATTCTCTTACAAGCATACGGCATGTAAGATCTAGCCCTATGGGGCCCACTTGAGTTCACCTTAGATCAATGTAGCTCCTTTCACACTTTTATCCTCACATCGTTATGGCACCATGCCCAATTTTGATGTTTATCTTACCTATGAATCTAAAAGAAATTATGGTTAAAAGAGGATTAAGCTTTAAGGCTATTAAATAAGAGTTAGGATAATTTGATCGGGCTGAATTTTTGCTCGACCCTTATCTATAAATAGATCTTACTATCTGACCCACCCCCAATAACAGGAATGCATCCAAGTGAGTTCCACAAGCTTGATTACAAACATGTGATTTACTTGTAAGTGGTTGGTTTTTCCTTCCACAGTCAAATTCGAACCCTCAGATAAAATATTATACGAAAAACATTAATGTTTTTATAGAGATTAATCTAATAGTCGGTCTATATCATATTGAGTGATATTTCTCATAGAATAAAAGCCAATTCTTTTGTAGCCCACCCATTAATGATTTCAATGCCGTAGAGTTTTATTTTATTTTATTTTTTTTTTTTTTGTGGTACCCCAGCTAAGGGAATGAGACCCAAGAGAAAGCCCACACATACATGGAAAGAAAGCCCGCATGTGTGGGAAGGCAGCCCATACACGCGGACAGTGGCGGACTTACATGGAGTTGACCTAGGGCGGCCGCCCCAGGTCAATTTTTGAATTGCTTTTATATAAATAGTGTATCTAATGGCAGCTCAAGTCAATGGTGGTCCTACCGCCCCAGGTCAATTTTTAAATTGCTTTGGATAAACTGTGTATGTAATGGCAGCTCAAGTATCCAGCATCAGGTGCACCACAGTTTGCCAAGAGGGTGAAGGAACGACCATCAAAAGTAAGGTTTGGGTGTGTCAAGGAGGACAAAACTCGTGGGCTGGACCATGGGGCATGGGTCCCACTGATGCTCATGTACGCAGAGGCAGACATCCTAGTGTGCTAGCTCTCTGTCCAGACCGAGATGGATGGGACCCACCACTATGACACGGGGAAGGCATTGGCCCCAATTAAAGATGATGGGGTCCTTATAATTGGCTTAGGACCTAGGTGATGAGCACCTGGGGCGACTAGGACAGACCCCAAAAATCGATAATGGTCCCCTGGCGATTCCCAAACGGCTGCCCCACCCTCAAAATATTTTCTATCTATGTCTCCTTATTGAAATTACAAATGCTTTGGAGTAAGAATAAAATTTTAAGACTTAAAGAACTCATCAAGCCTATACCACCTTCCAACGTCCCTGTCCCATTAGTATGGAGATCTCCATTTGAGTCGGTCTTACTATTGGATTAATCATTTGATAAAAAATAGAAATAAATATGCATAAAATAATATTAATCACATTTTTTATAAAAAGGTCAGTCGAACAGTAGGATTAATTATGATTCTCAACATCGTATCAGATTCAAGTAAATGGGCTCCCACTGTAGTGTTCCGCTCTTTTTTCTCAATATATGTCCAAGTGCAATGGAAAGCTCAACGTTGCTCATAACACGAGTAAAACCATATAAGAACGAAGAGGGTGTTTTGCATGCTTAACATGTAACCCCAATAAACAATATAGGCCATTTGATCTCATTCAAATCAAAAGGCCTTTCACGTATAAAATTATAGAAATTATAGAAATTGAGTTTTAACTACTTATTTATTCTTCTTCTTTGAAATGCATTACATTTTTTCTTTCACTATTTGTTGATGTAAAAAAAGTCTAGCAAAGTCTACAATATTCTCGCCCCACCCAATTAAAAATCCTGGGTCCACCACTGCACGGGGGAATAGGTAGTGTATCCAAAGTTTGAACCCTAAGCAGCCAAGTGAGCACTATCACTCCTTACAACTCAGATAAAGAGCTCATCTCTTCAAGGCCATAGAGTTATCTACACAATAGAGACAAAAACAAGAGAAAAGAAAACAAAAGCATCATGGTAGAGTTCCATGAGAGAGGGCCCACTTATAAAACATCAAAATCATTAAAAAAAAATAGTCCTTATCTCACTCGAGTGACCCATCTTTAGATTGATAACTTTCTAAAATACTCCACTAAAATGTTATAAACAATTCAATTTTTTCATGAATTCTTTTAGGTCTATTTAAATCTGTAATGGTTTTGGTAGGATAAATTTATAATAGCTGATCCCGTTATTCGTGTTCATTCACAGAAACCACTGAGAAATATATATTTTTAATCAAACAGTCCTATGCCGATTAACATGAACACATGAATATTTTGATGCTAAAATGGCACATCCCTTCATAAAGTGGAGAAGGGTTCCTATCTCCACAGCCACAGGTACTTTAGGTAGAATCAGGTATGGATCTGAGTGTGCCTAACCGAACATGCATTCCATGTGTGATTCTAAATCATATTTCTGGACCCATATCAGTTTAGATCTGATAGTGGTACAGATGACCAGATTTAAATTTTCTTTCCAAAATTGTTCATTGTATGATCCAGTGCCCTGTTAGGCAGCACAGCTGCATGGTTCATTAATAGGTACCTGATTACGCATAGGGTCAGACTAAGAAAAAATATGATTAATTTGATAGATTTTGGTCCACAGGGCTAATGGATCTCTGGGTCAAGTTCGGTGGACCTCTTTACCTCATTCAGGTCTGGGTTTGGGCTCATTCAAAGCTTCTCCAACCTCAGCCCATTAATTGCTGAGCTTAATGTAGAACGTTGAGTGAGCCCATGGGCTTTCAAGGTAGGGCCTTGTTTGTCCCATTGTCAAAATTTTATGCCCCTTTGGGTTTAACCCATTAGTTATTGGTCCTATATATAGCCCAACCCAACCCGGCCCAACCCATGGACCTAAAAGTAAAGCTTGAATCCAAACGAACGTAGGTCGGATAAGTCTGGGCCCATCCCTTACCAGCTGCCATCCGAGATTGATGAGATAAGGCTCTCTTGTTAATGACAATGGTGTTTATTTAATAATTGATCAAGGTAATGCTGATTTATTAATCTCAGACTTCATTAACATGGTATGCTAGAAAATGGAGCCACAAACATAGATCTATGTCCTTCTTTAGCAGAATTTCAAAACCATATTCCAAATCCAAATATTTCCAGTCTTCCGGCCATGCGAACCAACAAATTCAAGTTCTCAAACACCAATTTTCAGATTTTGGGTCCTAAAAGGTGGCTGAGGAAGAAAATGGTGTGGAAATGTTGCCTATAGCCAAGAGAATATTCGGAGTTGGGGTCTCTCCAGAACAGATTTTCTAACTTTAGCAAAGGATCTCAACCGCAAAAACCACTCTGAAAAAGTAAACTTCTACAGCCACCTTTTTCTTGATAGGAACAACCTCACACAAGAAGGAAGGAAAAAAAATCAAGCCTATTGCCAATCCACATCATCAGCTTCATCAAAATATAACAACATCATAATCACCATCCAAAGCCTACTTGAGGTTTGTTACATATGAAAAAGGTAGTGCAACTGTCCAAGAATAAAACTAAAAGTTGGAAAAGGTGAAACCCTTTTGTCCTTGTACCATGTGCTAACCACCACTAGTTTGGAGAGTTCCAATGCCACGCCTGGTTTGGATCAAGGAGACACAACATCTGACTCCACTAGCCCTAGAGAATGTCCCTTGCATTGGGTATCTAACATGCTCCAAGGCAAAACCCACATTGTTTTCCAGGAGAACTAAACATGAGTGCATAACCCAAGAAAAAAAAATAATTAGTACAAGAGAAAGTGATCATCTCCTTTTTAATCTTAATCATAGATGCAATAATTGTTAAACCTTTTTGTGAGGAAAAGTTATTGTGCTGCAAATAGCTGGTGTTTTCATGATGATGAGATGATTAAGAGAGTATCAGTTTGTCATGCTCCTTGTACTTAGTATAAGCAGACTAAACTATAGTCTTGCATACATAAAAACTTTGTGGCGACTCATCTACCATGCATGTGGACGGTGAGTGCAGCAATCCATACCGTCCAAATTATGGGACCTGGCTTCTTTTGGGGTGTACCCCAAAAATGACTCTGGTTTTAAAAATCTTCATCAATGATTTCAGTCCTTGATTTTGGACCGTTGATCTTTTTTTTTAACCATCCATTTCGTGGAGCATGATATATACCCCATCAAATATGTGGCCTACAATTTGGACAGTATGGATCAGCACACTCATATGCCACGTGTAGTGTGGATGAGTCACCACAAAGTTTTGCTGTGTGCAAGACTAGAACTGGTCTAGTTCAACACATACATCACAATGAAGTAATATGAAGGTTAGGACATGGGCTAATTAACATAAAAAGTAAGACATGTGTCAAGAATTAGAGCTTTTTCTTGGGCTTTTTCATCTAGGGTGTTGGTTATGTGAGCGAGGTTTAGATCGAAACTGAAGATGAAGAGACTAAAATGATCTTGGACTATTTTTTTTTTTTTTTTTTCTCATGTGGATTCTGGATAGGGGAAGAAGCTTTGCATGGGATTGGGGTGATTGGAGGATGGTGAAAATGGAAGTGAGGAAGGCGTGCCATAAATGGGATCAACCTTGTGGCCTAAAGCTTCCAAGGCCATGACTTGTGATTTAAGGAACTTGAGATAGTTGGCAGCTTCATCAAGCATGGAAGCAGTGTCCATCTTGGTCCCACCAGGAACCAGCCTTTGCAAGATCCTAATCCTGTCACTTATTCTCTCCCTTCTTTGCCTGGCAGCAACAGTCTGTGGATCACTTGATATCCTTACATTCCTTCTCTTGGGCTTCTCCATTTCCTCAAAGCCCAAGTTCACAGGCCTGAAAGCTGCAGCCCTATATATCATCGCCTTCATCTGCGCAATGGCCTCGGTGTCAGGCTTATCAATGGAAGAACAAGGGGAGCTTGGCTGCCTGAAATCGATAGTTGAAGGGCTCTGATGCTTTTCTGATCTGTGTTTCTTTGATTTTGGTTGATTGTCAATGATGAACTGAAAACTGCCTTCTGTATATGAGCCACCGGACTGATGAAAGTCCACATAATGAGAATTTGCCGTGGTGTTTGATACTTTTTCTTCATCGCCTCTCTTCGCCGTAGGCCTGGTGTTTGAAGATCTGGCACGGGAAGCAATTGCATTGTCTCGCTCGCTTACTGGCCAGCGCACTTCTTTGGTGCTCCCATAGGAGGCAGTGTTCTTCTTGGATTCTCCTGATGAAACAGCACAATTGGAGCTCAAGTTCCATAATTTTTTGTAATCAGAGAAGACCACTGGTATTGCATCATCTTCCCCATTGCTGTTTGTCGCCAACAACATACAATCAAGGGCTTCAATTGTCTCCAGATTGGAAAACTGAGCGTTGCTGGCTTCAGTTCCATTAATAACTTGCAATGCATCTGTAGCGCCTAAGTTCTCCATGAGACCACTTGTGGGATTTATGATGTAAGACCTGTTGATGAGAGGAGAAAAACAGAACTGAGGAGCCAAGGCCTCTCCCCAAGCTGCATCTACTCCAGATTTAACAAGCATGGTATCTATTGCAAACTTTGTTGCATCTTCCCACTGAAAAATATTCAGATTGGAAGCGCCATTTATCGAATCTAAAGCAGGATCCAACTGTTTTATCATTTCGCCCACTCTATCTGAATTCAAACTAGTCCCACACATCTTAATTCCTTGAAGCAGTGGACTCGGGTCGTAGAAAGCATTGGCATAATTTAACTTGCCAACAGTTCCACAATGATTAGCATTAGATTCAACTGAATTTTCTCTGATTTGAACTTGCTGGTGAGTCCATTGATGTGTTGGAGTAACTGCTGGAGTGGTGACAGTTTGTGGGTTATCCCAACCCAAACTATCCATCTGCAGAAGCATATTATCACAACTCCCTGGATTCAAAATAGCTGGGCTCTTTGTAGAGATGACTACTCTTCAACGCCTTCAGACCCAACAGAAGAAAAAGATCAGATAAGCATTAAAGCAACTCTTCTACCAGATTTCTAAGCAACAAAGATTTTATCTAAAACTACGTGCAGCTGATTCTTAAAAATCGTAGGAGGAGGATATAGAAGCTTAATCATGGATAGTTTAATTATTGATTAGCATGAAATTAAATAGGCTACTCAATTCACGAAATGTACCTTTCTTTGAATCTGGCAGCTACCCAAACCAGGAAATCCAATCAGATAAAGTAGTATAAGAAACTTCAATTTCAACCAATATCTGTTGATAACCTCAGATAAAAGAGTCTCAAACAGAAACAACTTCAGCTAAACCTCCTTTTACTATATATGCCAAGGAAATTCACAATTCCAAAAAATAACTGTCTGATGTTCTCAAATGAAACAGAATCATTCAATTTGGACATGGAAGAACAATGGGAGGACTGAAGAACTGCTTTCCATCACGGGCTTCTATGGAGATGTGACTATGTGAGGTCTGGTTCTAGGAGATATGTTTACTTGAAGATATAGCTATAAAGACAGATGGTCCTTGCAAGTACTAGTTTTAAAATAAGAGAAATGGAAAACAAACAGAATATAACACTTACTTTATTATTTTAAGAGCTTGTGTTGATTTTTCAAAAAGATAAGGCATTTGGGCACTTGGGTGGGGGAGGGTTTTGTAGATGGGGTGCATGAGACTTCTGAGAGGAATTTGAATAATAAGCAGGAAAAGGCCTGCAGCTCTTTTGGTGGCTTCTGCTATTTCACGCGCTCTGCCAAATTCCTGTAGACAGCAGTGAGAAGCTGAGAGTAACATCAATCCCACTCTCACTCCTCCATAAAGTAGCATTCATCATAGTCTTAATCATACAACCATGATAACTTTTCATCCTAATGATACTGTTATATTGATACAACTCCAACTAGTATTATTGCCAGCGATTCAAGTACAGTTCATTTACATTTAACAGACATGCAAGTTTAGAGATGCATACATAGCAAAATCTCATGACAATACATGTCATAATGCATCATTAGTTAATATACATTTACAGTATATATACACAAATACACGAAGTGTGTACTCATAGCCAACACACTCATGGTGGAGTGGTGTTGGCACCTTTGTATCACACAAATGCCCAAAGATTGATCCCTTGGGTCTTCTAATTGATAGCATCACTCTTGGCTACAAAGTCAATCTAGCGGAAAAGAAAATATATAGATGTATGCAGAGGTAGTGCTTCTTATGTATTAATACTAAGATGCATGAACCAAACAGAAAAAATCTGTTATGGGCTAAGTAGATGGAATATTATTAATTTGGATCTGGATTTGAGTACAAGGGTTTCATACATGAGAAGTTGAGGACCCAGATATCCAATACTATGACTATAAATTAGGTGAAATTCAAAAGTATACAAGTACTGGAGCATAACTCAGGTCCAGGACAGGGCCCTTTATTCAGGTTTAGGTCTGGATTTGGGTCATTTAAACTGAGGCATGTGCAGTTGTGCACAGGTCATGTAAACTAGTACCCAAGTCATGTTCGGGACTGTAGTGCAGGTCCTCCATTAGTTATTTGGCTGCAGCTCTCTGTACATTGTGAACTTGACCCTTTTTCATGAGAGAGGGAGAGAAAGCTGCACTGGCCATTAAAGGTGCACAAGTCTTCATATGGGTGGGTCCACAAACTGTTAATTTAGATTATTTGATCAGTACATTGGAAGAAGAGAAGAATATGAAACAATAATGACATGGTGAATCAGAAGAATAGAAAATGTGTACTTGCTTGATGATATATTTTTCTTCAGATGTCGAAGGAATGCATTTGAAAAATCTACTGAAGATTTGCAGCTTGATTTCAGGATTGTTTTTTTTTTTTTTTTCTAAACATAAAACTAATGGGTTGGAATTTTGTGCTATAAAAATATGCTGGCAAGAGTCAGCAGTAAGGAAGCATGCAACTTGTTTCCTACCGTTTTGTCTCAATGTTGAAAATTTTTAAATGAAGTTTGGTTGTGAACAAGGAGGTCTGGCTACTGAGTTCTCCCACATGCATCCCATGATTACAGCTCATTAAATGGGTTTGCCTCAGCAATTTCTTGTGTGACAGTTTTTGGAATCTATAATATGGGGCCCACGTGAGATCACACGTATATGGTTGCATGAGTTACCCCTTACGAAAACTATGACACATAGATGTTTTTTCTGGTAGACAAAATATCTATAAGCCAAAACAAACAAGGAGGAGGAAGGGGACTCTAAACTATTAAAAATGTCTAAATTGGGCCACAAAACAAATCTATTAAAAATGTCCAAATTGGTCCACACCTACCTACGAAAGTTGTTTGGAAATTGAAGGTCCGCTCTAAACTTCAGTTCTTCATGTGGAGGATCTTACTTGGTAAATTGCATGTCCGACATAGATTGCATAAATACTTAGAATCCATTGACCCAACTTGTCCCATGTGTAGTACAAACAATGAAACAAGAGTAAGGCTCCCCTACGCTCGAGCTTAGGATAAGGTAAGCTCAAGTGTGTGGTGGGACCCACTTGGAGACCCACATGGGGATGGGGGTGGAAGGGATTTCAAAGACTCCCTATGATCTTCCTCCCTGCGAAAAATCAGTACCAACCGTAATTTCTATCGTCTTCATATGAGCCCAAGGTTTAATGGTCAACAATTCATTCGGATTGATATATAGTCAATCCAACGGTCCAGTAAATCGGATATTACCGAAAGTTGGTGGACATGTGCAATTTAAGGGAGTCATGTGTTTGGTCCATTTAAATGAACCATAGGTGGACCCCGCAAACACAAGCTTACGAAATTTTCTCTCTAAGCTTGAGCTCAGGAGAGCCTTGCTCATTAAACAATTCATCATTTCTTTGCCCTATGTCCTTTTACGGTGGCAATTTGGAAAAGACTTCCAGCGAGTATTCTCTTTTCTTATCATGCTAGCTCCATTTAGTGATTGGTTCTGGAAAAAAAGCCAACAATAGAAACACAGAAGAGTTGGTGCAACTCTTTCTTGGTACATTTGGAAAATGAGAAACAACTCTATTTTTCTGCACTGTCCAGTTAACCCGGGCCAAGTTCTTGAGAGAGCTAAAATCGCAATTTATTAATGGAATGTTTCTTATATTACTCCCTTGTCAGCGTTGTATGTAGGATCCCACAAGAAAAATGGAGCCCACCTCTAGAAGGCTTTGTCAAACTGAATTTCCATGGTACTATGAACCCAATCATTGAGGCAGCTGGAGTTGGTGAAATTATTAGAGACAACAAAGGAGAAATGAAGATAGCCTACTCATGCTCAATGGGCGTCAGCGTCACACACCTTTGGAAGCAGAGTTGAAACTACTTGAAAGCCTTGCACAAGGGGTATTTCTATGCATCAGAAATGGGTACAAAAGAACTATTATTGAGGGCAGCTGTTTCAACCTTGTTGAAAGCCTTAAGAATGCTGAAAAACTGTTGGGGGAGTTTATGTAACTTTGGTCAGCCCTGATGGATCGATTAAAGACTATAGGGACATTAGTTTTTGCAGGAAATCTCGAAACAAAACTGCAGATCAGCTAGCTGAGATGGACTACGTACTCAAGATTCACCAGCTTTGAATCTACCCTTCCCCCAAATATCCATCAATTGTATATGCAAGAGAAAGTTCCAATAACTTCAAAGAGCACAGTTGACAGGATTGAAGCTGAGATCAATAGCTTTGACCTAAACAAGCTGCCGGAATTTGAAGAACCTGATTGAAATTCATTGAGGGTCATGTTCTTCAAGTTCCGGCTCTCTAATAAATACTTACGCCTCCGTACACATTATCCCATTTCTCTCAATCTATGCAGAATAATTAGGGATCAATATTTCTTAGTTGTTTGCCCAAGTCTCCCAGTATGTGCATAATAATTAGAGATTAATACCTAGTTGTTTTGGAGGGAGGCCTCAGCCCTGGACTTGCGTGCATGGTGTATTTGATCACTTAATTTTATTTCATTTCACCTCACATGCAAATAAACAATTATCAGGGGTAGTTTGTGCGGCATTGCTTTCCGTGGAAAATATTCAGGGATAAGACGCAGGATTTCATGACGTGTTTGGTGCAGGGATGATTTAGCCCGAAAATTAATCATCTCTTTTTTGCCTCATTTCCTCGCATGAGTGGATCCGAAAGTCCTCTATAGGGTGGTAGAAAAGCGAGATCTGTAAAAGGCGAAAACACCAGCTTCCTCCTCCGCAGCAAGCACCAAATGCACCTCAATGAGGCCTCATGAGTGAGGTGCTTATATTTAAAAAAATAAAAAGCGCAAGCAACAATGAGCTTCCTGCTGGAAACTGAAGTGTACAAAAGGTCACTAAAGAGCCCAGAGTAAGCCGAGATGTATGTTCCCACTAGGGCTGCACGACCGGGTTTCCAATCTGATTTTTCGACCGGATTTTCGGTCCGTCCTAAAATGAAGGACCGGATCGGACCACTTATAAGTGGTCTGGTCCGGTCCGGTCCAAAACGGTCCAGTTTGACCACTTAAGTGGTCCAGACCAGTTTTATTTTATTTTATTTTATTTTATGCCTTATGGGTCATGTTGGGTTTGGGTCTAAGATGGAAGGGATCGAGAGAACTGAAGAGGTATGGTAACATCACGCCCAAATCATCATCTTATCAATTATGATTAATTGAGATATAAATAAAATCTTTGTTTTTGGCCCAACAACACCACATGTTGGGCCACGCCTATCTGCCGGGGTAAGACCAGATTTCTAACTGGTTGGGTCATGGCTATTGAACATGACCTATCAAAACAAGAAAAAAGAAATTTAGATTACATTAAGCTTGGGCCCTGTGGCCCATTGCCAAAACTAGAGCTCCTGCTAGCCATTTTTTCATTTCATAGTTACATTTATGTTCCACAATCCACATGCTACAGGGTTTCATCCGCATCTACTCAATGGTCAAGGGATTCGCTTCAGATTGAGCTGGGCTTCACCAAATGTGTGAGCAGGCCATATCATCTGGGAACATTATGGTGATTGCAAGATTGGAAGGAAAGAGCCTTCTGCCTTCCTCAGTCTTATCTATTGGTCTCATACATTGCTGTGAGCCTGTGACCACAATGATGTCAGGGAGACGCTGGCCACTGCTATTGATTAGATAGAAGGAATCGAGCTCTACATTATGGCATGGCCCACTGGCCCATGTTTGTATTAAAAAAATTAAAAAATATATATTTATTATTTATATTAATAAATCCGGACTGGACCCCAAAATGCATGGACCGGACCGGACCGGACCGGATATAATCGGTTTTCCAAATCCGGTCCGGTCCGATCCGGATTTGGACCATTGAAACCGCAAATCCGGTCTGGTCTGATCCGGTCTATGGTCCGGTTCTGCGCATCACTAGTTCCCACCTCCCAGCTTCCTAACCAAGCCATGTGCACGAATGCAATCCCCATTGGAGTCTGCAACCAATCATCACACGCCATTTCTCCTCTCTCTTTCAAAATCACGTGCGGTTTTACATCTGCAATCATGGACCACGAGCCACCAAGCAAGCCGATCCCAACCGTCTAATAGCCCTGCTCCAATGAGCCTGCATCTGATGCCAAAAATAACACAATCCTTAAAGATGTGTTTGTGCCAGTAAAAAAAAATTGTTCTTGATGATTTTTTTTTCCCCACACTAGAGATGAATATTGCATTCATTTTCCTCACATGGAAATGAAAACCCCCTCTTTGGTAGAAAAATTAGTTTATTTTTTCACCAAATGAAAAAAAAAATAAAAATCCACTCCCACTTTGGAGTTGGTGGAGTGGCATGAGACATGAGTTTGCTTTTCTCATTTTGTATTTGAAACCCGCTTTATTAAACTTCCAACATTACATCTTGACTATATATCATATTCCACATGCGAAGTATCAATATACATCTTACTATATGCTTTGCAAGTTGCAACCTATTTCATGCTCAAGCAGCTCAACAATGCTTAAACTGGGGTTGGGTAATTTGGATTGGGCTGAGGCCCAAGTTTGTAGATCCAGCTAAGGCCCAAGTTTGTAGATCCAGCTAAGAATCAAGATATTATTTGGTTTGGTTGCACTGAAATTGGACCTGACTTCCCGTTGGGTTAGGTGTCGACTTGAGTGATAAATTTCCTTCATGCCTAAACTTGATGAAAGGAGTGGTGAGAAAGAAAGATTTATAAATACCTTCTTCCTTTATTAATAATCTCCTTCATGACTATTAAGTGCAGGCCTTCCATATCTCAAGTAAAATTGGCTCTTTGAAGCAGTGATATTCCGGACGTTTCTCTCTCTCAAGGTTCTGTCTTTCTTTCTGACTTTAGGTTTTTGGACATTTTGGTTCTCTGTTTTGGCGTGTGGATGCTAGTAAAATAAAATAGAGGATATTGTTAGTTCAATTGGTCTAGGACCACGATTTGCACTCGGGGGTTGTAGGTTCGAAACTGCATTACCACATTGGGGCTATAGGGGAGTTTACCCGGCTGCCCTCTGGGTCCGGAGGAATTAGTTCAGCCTAAAGAGTTGGGAATTCTCCGATAGCAAAAAAAAAAAAAAGATTTTCATAAAATCTACATGTATGTAGTTCGGAAATTAATTGCCTTTAAAAGACTACCTTAATTAGTTGGGCTTGTTCCTCTTTCTCCATCCAAGGCAGAATCATGGCTGATCCAGACATGAATCTGTCTTTATAGATTGGGTACCAGATTCGGATCTAGATCCAACATGAAACCAATATATTGTAACCAAATCCATAGAAAGTCAGATTTTACCCTAAACTTACATCTAAAATAAGATGTGGAATGCCATGGGCCTCTTCTTTTGCAAGGACTATGAGAATTCTTGTCTTCCCACAGCCCATCCAGCATTTTTAAATGATACGTGACTGGGATTTCGAGAACTCTAGGGGCCCGGTTGTTTGCATTAAAATACATAGGAATAAAAAATATTGAATTTATGCCGTAAGTATTAAAAATAAATACCATAAGTCAATTTCCAAAAGTGAGCATTAAATGATCTTTCCTTCTATAAAAATGGAATCAAAGGAAGATAAGAAATGAATAACCAGCCATCACCTTGGCTTTTCATTTCCTATCTTCTTCTCATTCTATTTTCATTAAAGGAAACGTTGTTTGATGACCATTTTTTAAATTCACCATTGACCTTCATTTTTAACCACTTAAAAGGCTATTTGTGACTTCTCATGAGTGGGTTGTCGTTCAAAAATCCATCAATGAAACATTGTATTTGAAAATTCTTGGGATAACTTTTATCATCATCATCATAGCTACGTGAATTCTATTGTCAAAAATCCCCAACGTGACAAGTTTTTGTCAGAAATACCTATATAGAAACATGCCCTTAATATAATTGGACAAAAGAGGTATAAATAAAACTTTCAAATATACAAGTGCACCTAGATCCTTGGTTTGAAGTAGAGATGTCAAAAGGTTGGGCCGGCAGTGAACGGCCCACGGCACGGCCCACTAGAGGCACGACACGCCAAGCGGCACGGGACGACACGGCACGGGATATTTGATATTTTTAGTGTAAATATAAAAAATATAGTATTTTATTTTTTTTATTGTTTATTATTCAAAAAAGTTGTAAATGTTTTAAAGGTAATCTTATTGAAAAATCTTCAAATAGAAAAGATCCAAATGGTTCTATTCTCAATGGAGTAGGTCAAATTTGATAGAACCATTTAAATTTGTGTGTTATACTCTTTTTTGTGTATATCTTTTAATTTTTTTAATATAAGGCCTTTGTTTTTTCAGCCCAAAAGTGTGTAAGACTTTTGTTTTTTTCGCTCAAAAGAGAAGAACCACATGAAGGCCATGGCACGGTAGGCCACGAAGGCTCGGCACGACCCGTACACGGCCCACCCCCTGGCCAAATGAGCTGGTACGACACGGCATGATTGATCAAGTAAACCCATTGTGGAAGCGAATTGATTTCAAAATCCATATTTAATTTTGAAATCGACATTCAATTTATACTTAAGTACAAATATAATCAAATCAATGCCCTAAAATATCTACTATTTACTTAATCTTCTCCTAAATCTCTCAGCTCTTTAAAACTTCTCTCACGAGTTTTCATCTTTAATTTATAAAAAAAATCATTATCATTTACATTTACTAATTTAACTAAATCATAAATATTCAGAAAAAAAAAATACTAATAGAATGTGACAAATCGAGATTTTGGACCAAGTAATAGATAGAGTCTTTCAAGCTTGAACAATTTTTATAAATTAATCCACTCTTTGTACCATCAACAATTCAAACTGATTATTATTTTAAATATTTTTTTCATCATATATTATATTATTCATAATTACTCTTCAACTTTTTCATTTTCTTTGACCGATTCTTTCAAAATTATTTGTTAATATTCATTTATAATATTTTTAAATATTTCTACTTAAAATCTTAATTATTTTTTATTTTGCACTAGTAGATACTAATGAGAGTTTAAATTAAATGATATGTTCAATGGAAAGAAACGTTTCAATTAATCAGCCTAAGTACTTAGTCCATATCAAATTGGATTCTCGTAAGATTTGGATGAAAAAAAAAATTTGTTGGTAAAAATCAACCACTGCTCCAACGATAAAAGATGGAGAATATTTCTTGAAGGAGAGAACTTTGTCAAAATATAAAAGAAAACCTCCTTGATTGGTAAACCTCTAAAAATACTACTCTTATCGATCATAACTTTTAAAAAAATAAAATTAAAAAAAAAAGGATGCCTTCCAACATTATAAATTGAGGTGATTTTCAAGTTTTTTGTTGAACATTCAAAGTGAGTATAATGCGGTATTTTCAAAAGTATATTATCTAAGAGTATTTTATACTCTTTTATTTTTGCTTTGATTTTAAGGGCAGTTCTATATTTCTGATTTTAGTGTGCAAACTTTGAATCAAAGTTGGGCATTGTATCCTAAAGACAGAATTTCATCAAAACCACCTGCATGTATGTGGGAAATTCTTATCTTTAAGAAAGCATCTTAATTGGTGTGCCTTGCCTATTTTTCTGTTGCTTTCTTATTCAATTCTCACATTAAAAATCATTCACCAATTATTTATTCTAACTATTTATTTGATTTTTTAGTTTCACATTCTTCATAAGTATTTCCCCAACATAATGCACATTCATGCCTGTTGGACTCTACATGAGCCCCCTCCTCAAGCTTTGAATATAATAAATCTACATGAGCCCCCCTCCCTAGCTTTGAATGTAATAATGAGACAGATCATATATATATATTTATATATATATATATAGGGGAATATTCATATGCATCTTTCCCTTATTATAGGGTGAGGGACACTTCCCTTTTAGGAAATTTTCAAGTACATAAGGTGAGGTACAAAATGAGTGAGAGAAAAATGCATATGAACATTTTCCATATATATATATATATATACATCTGTGTGTGTGTCGGAGAATACTGTATGGGTGGTTAGAAGATTTGTTAGGTTGTAACGAGCTGTTCGTAGGTTATACTTATCCTCATGAAAAAGTTAGTTCCAATCCTTCATTTAATGAAACTTACAGTGGGTTTATAAAAATGAAGTGATGTTTTTTAAATTTCTAAAATAATACAAATAGATAATTAAGGTCATCACCCAGTGTGGGTCCTGCCAAATCATTAAAGGGCGTGTTTGGCACTTAATTAGTTAAAGTGAAGTGAAGTGAATCTAGACAAAAAATGACAAGGGATCATATCAAAAGTACTCAATTTCATTATTCCCTCCCAATTTTTCAAAAAAAGTAAAAAAACAACATCCTTTCTCCACTAAAAGACAAAAAAACTCTACTTTTCTATACAAAAAGTCAAAAAGATTCCATACCAAACAACTAAAAATAAAATATCATCATAACATCTTATATTTTATTCTCTCTTGATTTGATGCTTCACCTCACTATATTTCAATTTACCACACATCCAAACGGGCCCTGGGAGGCACCAAGGCTTTTATCATTGCACCAATTATCTTATGGCCATATATGCACTTGATCTTTGGCAAAAAAACAGTCATCATACATGGAAACTACATCATTCTTCTTTATGGGTAAGACTTTATATAATTTATTAGCTTACAATACTTGGCCTGACTTCTGATTGATTGAATTTCATCCATCACAATTTGGACCACCAGGCCCACCGTAATAGAAGCTAAGACCTGGAGCTCTTTTGACCGGATATATAGCCGATAAACGGTAGCACTTTGGTTTGGAAACCCCATTATCATAGCAGCTGTGCTATATGGACAAATTTTTTGGCCTGAATTTGTGACAACCCCTATGATATCCCTTAAATTACGGGATATCATAGGGGATATCATAGGGGTTGTCACAAATTCAGGCCAAAAAATTTGTCGATGTAGACTTTTTCGTATCATAGAGATCTTCAGGAGTTCTTCCAATAAGGTCCTCATAGAAATAGACACTTCTATCGAAGTAGGCAGCTTTTCCATACTCTTCCGTCAGGAAAATGGCCACTGCCCATTTGAGTGCTGGTATGTTTTCCCTCTGGCTCTCTGTTGCTAACTTGTCCTCCCCATTCAATGTAGTGAGCATCTTCGATCATTCTCTTGAACAAAGAACTAGGCCAGTACCCCCAAAAGTTTATTGTTAACCACTAACCACAAATTACCATTTGCTTGGTCCTGCACAACTAAACAGGCATAGACTTATCACACATGCACTAATTAGAGAGAGAATTGTAAAAATCTCAAGTGCTCTAATAGCCAAATAAACCTAAGTGGTTGCAAACATTCCTTCCTTTACAATAGAAAAAGAATTTGTGTAGGGTTATGAATGAAGCTTCTGGACGCAAAGGTATTTCAATGATAAGATCCAAATCATCAAATATGTTGCCCATCAAGATTTGATAATTGAGGACCATAAAGGTCCCTTTGGACTAGTCATTCACTTGCCCAATCAAGTAAAGGAATATTTGGTGAATTAGCTATTTAGAAGTATTAACTTCATTAGAGGTATAGATGAGCTTCCTCATTAATATTGTTGACTTTTGGTATGAGAAATGGAGTTTTTTTGTCTTTTAGTTAATAAATGTAGTTGTTTTTTGACTTTTTGTTGGAAAAGTTGGTGGGAGTTTTGGTAAAAAGTGTTTTTGATGTGATGTTTAAGATGACTTAACTTGACTTGACTTTACTAGTTAAATTACCAAACGGGTTGGGGGCTTGTTTTCTAACATGCCTTTGCACATCATTCTTTAATTCCGTTTGCCATTAAGAAAAAGAAAATGCCATTAGGCAGCAATAGCAGTCTGATAATAAGACGGTTAATTAAATGGTTTGTTATCATCTCCCTAAATCTTGGGTTTAGGGAATGACTCGATATTTCATTGCATCTTTTTTGTACTTTAAGGTCAAGGTAAAATCTTATATTTTTACTGATATGAAAAGTAAGCTATGTTTGCAAGATTCTCTAGACCTTGCAGATCTTCACCTAAAGACAAGTATTAAAGCCCACAATGGATGGATGATTTTGGACATTACAGCTCATGGGCTAGACTCATTGAAGCCAGACATTTATGCAAGCCCAATTCAAAACTATTGTCACCGTGTTGGTGATATGAAACAAATGGTTTGATATAGTAGTTGGCAATGAATGGTTTATGTTTTCCTACTTTTTATTGGAAGCAACAAAAGTAGGGGATACTATGCAAACAATTGGATCCATAACAAAGATAAGGAGGGCAAATAGACAAAATAAATGATTTCTTTGTTTCTAGTGGATTATCAGTACCTTGTATATCTTCACAGTAATAACTCGTTGTTCTCCACCATAGGTAGAAGTAGGTGTAAGAGCCACGCCTAAGCTATAAGATCTTGGGTTATTTGAACAAAACCAGGACATATCAAGTTATAGCAACCCCCATTATCTATCTGAAGAGAGAGACATGAAAATTAGAGAATGGCAGAGAATGTAGCCCATATGAAATTCAGCTTTTGTTATAGACACAAATATAGATCACCATCTCACATACCATGAAATATAGATCACCATCTAGCATACCATAAAATAAGCATGGAGTTAATTTACTTACATTCCAATGTGCATAAAGTCGTGGTGCATCATCTCCAAAGAGATCTTTATAAACCTATGAAATCCAAGTGCATGAAAAAAAAAATAGCAAAACAAACAAATTTAAACCATATTAATATATCCGATATGCTTTGATCATAGCTTTCCATCGATACAAAAAAAATACATTTTTAACGGCGGACTTATAGTGGCGGCAGATAATATTCGTCGCTATAAAATACTTATAGGGGCAGCCAAAGCTAATCTGTAACATAATTTTTAAGCTACTTAAGTAATATACCGGCGGCCTTTGCTATTTCCGTCGTTAAAAATATTGATCTAAGGAAGATAAGGCTTTACCGAAATTTTTTTACTTTTACCGACAGTCATGTGTTGTTGCAGTGGCCACGAGTGGCCCCGACTGTAAAAGTTTGACTCCTAATCTCCCCACTCTAATTTATCCCTTGTCGATCGCTCATCTCCCGCACGGTCTGTCACTCTAACATCGAACCCTCTCTCGTCCTCTCATTCTCTCGCTCATCTCTCCCCTGCGCAGCCCTCCATCTTTCTCACTCTCTCACTCTCTCTCCCCTGCGCAAGCCTCCATCTCTCTCTCTCTCTCACTCTGTCACCGTTTTTCCCCTGCGCAGCCCTCCATCTCTCTGGCCCTCCTTCTCTCCTTCTCTCTCACACCATCCCTCTCAGCCGATCCCCTCTTCTCTCTCACGCCATCCCTCTTCTCTCACTTATCCTTCCTCTCCATTCGAAAACCCCCAAATCTCCAACCCTTACCCTCTCCATTCGAAAACCCCCAAATCAAAAGTGTTTCAAACCCTCTCTCGACTCTCTTCCGGTTTCCAGGCAACATAAAACAAAACTCAGGTATTAGGTATGTGTTTTTTCTTCTCAGATTGCATGTTACGTTCACACATGATAACAGAGGAAGAGGGGGAAGGGAACAAAGCCTATATAAAAATTTTAGATGTTTTCTTGGGTGGTTTTCCTTACTGGGTTTTTAGTGCTTGTTTGTTTTGGAGATTTGAATTTTAGCCGGTGGGGAAAGGTGTGTTTTTATGTTGATGATGCCCATTTCTTTCTGTAACTGGTAATAAAATGACTCTCCCACACGTGAGTCTCTTACCTTCTCGCATTGGATTTTTACCCCATTTGTCTTTTCCTTGGAATGCTCTCCCCTATAAGTACAACTATGCCTCTTCTCCTCCTACTCTCTCATTACTGGCAAGAGGAACAAGAACAAGACGATGTCCCGTTTCTTTCTACGGTTTGAAGCAGTTTTTTCTAAAGGAAGTTCGGGTATTTCATTTGGGCACATCTAGTTTTGTTTTGTTTTTTTTTTTTTTTTAAATCCTTTTGTGCGTTTTGTTGATGGAATGTGGGTAGGAAGGAAATTTGGGTTGTTGGGTGATTTTCATTTTATGGGGATTTAATGCTTCTGTCGCTGGTTTAGTTTAAAAGATTCAAATTTTCGGAGGGATGGTGAAGGATATGTGTATGACGATGTGCATGTAGGGGGATGCGTCATCTGTAAGGGGTTTGGATGTTTTCTTGGGTGCTTTTCCTTATTGGGTTTTTAGTGCTTTTGTGGCTTGTTTGTTTTGGAGATTTGAATTTTAGCAGGTGGGGAAAGGTGTTTTTTTTTTTTGCTGATGATGCCCATGTGGATGTGAATTTGTTTATTTGGAAGGAGATAGTTTTGGAAAACTTTAAATTTTAGAGTATTTATTTATTGGTTTCTATTTTTTTTTTTTGCTTGTCTGTGTGGAGATTTGAATATTTTTGTTTTTGTGAAGAATGCAATTTCTAAGGATGGCTAGGTGGATGGTTAGGATTCTAGTGCTGGGGTTGTTCTTCAACAACATGATGCAAGTCTTAGGTTGGATGGATGTCATCCATGTCTTTTTTTTTTTTAAGTTGATTATAATCAAACGAAGTATAATACAAGAAACAAAGAAGATTTAGGCAAACTAATCAAAAAGGTGAATCTGAAATTTTTGTTCTTCAGCTTATTTGTTCTTTTTTCTGATTTTGACTGTGAACAGTGACTGTGATGCTGTCTTTCTCTTGGTTTATGTGGAATCTTGATCCAATAAATTACTTTACAATTTAGGTGGCACTTGGATGCCCTCAGCAAGATGTGCCCATCTTGGATGTTCTTTTTCTGTTCCAAATTTACAGCGGAGGCATCATGACAGATTGGATCATCATGATAGATTGGTTTTAATCTGTGGTGTATGATTGCCTATAAAAATACTAGTATTTGGTTTTACAGTAATTAAATCAGCTGTAAGAAATGTAGATTGGAGAAACACGCGTTGGGATCTTCAATGTCCTTACAATGTGATGGGTTTTAGTATCATGAGAATGTCCGTTTTTATTTATTTATTTATTTATAATTCTTGTCATGTTTCCTTTGACTGATAAGTTATTGAACTTTCAGTGAACTGTTTATGTGGACTGACATAAGGAGTTTCTTTTCTTTGTGCTATTTTGTGTATTTTCCTGCTTTACATTATTGGTTGTCTTATGAGTTCTAGTAAAAAAGGATTTCTGTTCTGAATTGCTTTTCAAAGCTACCTGCAAAGTTCACAGTTGTTTTTGAGATGCATATCTTAACATTGAATGGCATAGCCTGTTTGTTGATGAAGTTCATGGTTTCCTCATCATATATTAACATTAAATTGCAATGGCTATTCAAGATATGCACGTGGGTTTCTGTAGAGATAAGTGAGATTCTTCTATTTTTTATATTGGGTATGTGTTATATGGAGAGAATATGCTTGAAGAATAAGTCCTCAAAGGCTAAGGAGCTGCAGAAGCAATTACATTTAGCATTCTTCCATCACCGCCACCCACTTAAATGCCTATGCACACTAACATGGAATTGTGCCAAGATTCTGTCTCGGTGTGAGGATCATAACTCTTTATTGTTTCTTTAGTCTGTCATTGGTAACACAGATGTGTTGAGACTAGACATTTCATGGGTGGAAGAATACAATAGCACAGATACAGATTCCATAGGTTCTCTTCTGGCACTGTTGGCAGACCAATCTTTCAAGCAAGTCTTTCCACACATTTGGCTAAGCCTCAAAAGATGATGTTGGTTCAATAGTTTGAGAGGATGACACCTCTCTTCTGAATGTTATGGCCAATAGATGCGGTGGTTCAATAGTTTCAGAAGATTATAAATATATTCCATGGTGTGCATAGATCACATCATTTGACATAAAGATTGTGACGTTAAGATAGGCACTATCTTGGCCTCGTGGCCCATGAAGAGTGGGTGAGACCGAATGTTGGGAGGGTGTGTGTCCAATTGATGATTGGACCCTCTCTTTATGTATTTTGTGCCCACTGTCAGCCTTTGAGGTCTCTCTCTCTAGTTTTTATTATTATTATTATTATTATTATTTTGATTTTGAAACATGAAAGGAAGCAATCTGATTCATGAAAACCATGATTTCATTTCTGTTTGCAGAAATTGAAAATCCGATCCACGAAAGAATGGAAAGGGTTGAATCCCAAGTCGGAGGATAAAAGTAACACCCTTAAAAGCACGTTAGGTCAGGGAAAGCTTTCACTCACTCTCTCATGTGCATTTGTTATTTGACTTTTGGGAGTTTTTTTTTTTTTTTAGTATCATTGGTAGCAGTTCTTTTGCAGGAAAACGGAAAGAACGGACTGATTCGGAGCCTGATTTTGCACCTTCCTTGCTGGTACCAACTAATATAGATTGCAGGTACATTTTACCACATTTAACAAGTGAAACCCTTTTCTTTCTTCCACAGGCGTCTTTGCCCTTTGCCCTTTGGTAAAATTTTTTAATGAGTGCAGTAAAGTGAGAAGGGTAAATTCAATAAGAGAATAAAAAGAAGAAGGGTTCAAATTGTTTTAGTGCCGTGAGAAGTAGGTTTTTTTTTTCACTAGTTAAGTAATTTTATCAAACAGTTAGTATATGATTATTACATTCTTATGTACTACACATTTTAATCCAATTTGATTTTAATAGAATGTATATGTTCAACTTAATAGTTAAGTAAAATCATACTCTAAACTCACATCACTAAATTGCACAATTCATCAAACTCACATTCCAATTTCTCCTCTGCTTTGCTTAATAGCTAATTACTAAATTGCACAATTAGATAGGCAACTTTGTGTGTTCTTTGCCATTTATAGATAGATGCCCATTTTTAGTTTCCACTCTTGTTTGATTACATGATGACTTTTTTTTATATTGAACGTGTTTCTTCTTATGTACTTTTGTAATTGGGTTCTTTTCTTTCCGTCTTTCATTGGGTGGTTATGAGACTTTTCAAAAAGCTATCTACAATTGTGTAAAGTTTATAGTTTTTTTGCTCTTATGGGCTAAAACCCAAAAGACCTTTTATTATAATTTTTTTGATTGGTAAAGATCTTTTATTTATGTCAGTTAGTTGTAAATGAGGTTTTGTTTTATCTTTTTTTTTATCTTTTTTATGTAATTATATGTCATGGGCTTACTGGTTTTTTTGTCGTTGCTTTCTTTTGGTACATATGTCCAAATTCTAGCTTAAGTTATTTAGTAAACGTCTCTTTGAGCTTTTTGTTTCTTTCTGTTGGGTCTCTATTCATTTCGCTTGTTTCACTGAAGTGCTGTGAAACCTGTCCATTTTTAGAAAGTTACGGCCAATCCTATTGAGGTGTAGTAGAGTATCGAATTGTATGGATATCTTTTACTCCCAAGTATGCTTTAACATGGTATCAAAGCGTACTTGGGTGTAAAAGATTTCCATACGAAGATTACTAGTGCTTGGGTTAGGGTTTTAAACCAGTTTAAGTGAGATTTGCTTTAATTGGAGTTTTTACTATAAGTGGATCAACTCACTTGAATGAAGCATTGAGGATTGATCTAAAGTTTCAGTCCTCTGAATATGTTCTCAAAGTTTCCACAAGGGTGTTGGAAGCCTGTTTGGTTTGTTCTCTTGTAGTGTTATTGTAAATTCCTACTCTAAACTCACATCACATGCCTTGTGTGATCATGTGTTTTTGGTCGGTAGGTGATGGCTTGAACTGGATATTACGATGGACAAAAGTTGGATGCATAAGTCAAAATCGAGCCTTGAGTATCTAAATGGTGTTATAGAATTCCTAAATTTTGCCTTTGACCATGCAACGAATGATGACAAGATCCCGTGTCCATGCATTAAATGTTGTAACAAGTATTAAAGAATGGAGAAGATGTGCATGGTGACTTATTATGGAATGGGATAATGCAGAGATACATCAATTGGACGAGCCATGGGGAGGATATGTATGGAGGTGAATATATTAGTGATGAGTCCGAGGAGGGCGATGATATGCATGAAATGTTACAAGATGCATTCGGAATGCCAAACTTAGATGGTGGGGAAGATAATGAATCACTGGAAGAAAGCATTCCAGATGAGCCCAACATGGAAGCACATAAATTTTACAAACTTTTGAAGGATGCCGAGAATGAACTATACCCGGGGTGCACTAAATTCTCAAAGCTTTCTTTCCTTGTACGGTTATTTCACTTGAAGTGTCTTAACGGATGGAGTAACAAATCATTCGACATGTTACGTGAGTTATCTAATGACCGGCCACCTCCTCTCCCCCTGTACAAGTCAAATAGAAAGTTAAAGTGGGCTTCCAAACACTATAACCTCAAAAGGAATTAATAATAAGCATCTTTTTAGATCTGAGGCGCTATCAAAACATCCACATCAAATGGTCGGTACATTTTGCCCTGTTCTATGTAGAATAACATATATTTACTCTGGTCAATATATAGATCTATTGCAAAAATCTATTTGGATGTTGAATCCATATACAAAATGAGAGGTGAAGCCTTCGTTGCGAAGACTTCAGCTAAAACAATCATATTATGGAAAGTACTTTTGATTTCAAGCCAATTCAATTTCAACCTTGATAAAGGAGCAAAGTTACACTCCCAAAGATTATGCCTTCTCTAGAAGGAAAAAAAAAAAAAAATCCATAATGCCAACTCTCAGAAAGACCTTTCACCGAGCCATGCATCACCCAATGAATACCACATAATTGGAAAAATAATTCCAAACTGAATTTGCATGAGGACATTGGATAAACAAGTGTGATTGTGTCGTCAGTCAGAACACAAACATTCACAAATCGTTGCTGCACCAACACACCCTCAGGGTTTTACTTAGCGCACAACAGGTGTCATGCAAAAGATAATGAACAACAAAATGAAAGAAAGCAATCAACTCAACAAGAGGTGGCAATTCTTCACAAAGGGATGTAGATACAGGGCCCGTAGTTTGTTTATTCATAATAGAATTATTAGGAATCACAACAAAGAAAACGATCAATTTCATTACAGTATTATAAAGAAAGAGCAATCATATCCTAAAACAAATAATGCAAAAAAAAAAAAAAAATCCAAAATCAAAGAAGATTTATATTCCATTGTCGTTATTCCTTCTTTCCAATCAGGAATTTGGTTTATAAATAGAAAAAAAAAAAAAACAAAAGGAGTATGGTTTAGCAGAGTTTGTACCTTATTGGAGGCCTGTCAAACAAGAGATGGCAATGGGTGGAGGCTCGGTGCATCGGGATTCTGAAATATGGGTTTTGGTGATGAGATGAAATGTCAAAGATGAATGATACATAGATATGTGCTGCAGAGATGAGATGAAAGATATAAAAACCTAAATCTTCAAAATCCAAAACTTCAAAACCCTAAATCCTCAAAGGCCCGCCCAAATAGAGATTATACCTTGACGATAAGTGAATCTCGGATTGATTGTAGTGGAACTCTTTTCTGGTGGTGCTCTGATCGGCAAGGTCTTTCCAAAGAGACCGAGAGAAACCGTAGAGATAGAGAGCAAAAAGGAGGGAAAGAAAAGATAGAGAGGATAAACGAGGAAACAAACGATTAAATATATAAATTTTGGGTTTTTAACAATTCTACGTGACTTTTGCCAATGCAGTCCTATTATGCTTTAGAAATAACAAAATCATTTATGACGCATATTAGGATTGCATAGGCAAAAGTCACGTAGAATTGTTAAAAACCCAAAATTTATATATTTAATCGTTTGTTTCCCTCGTTTTTCTCTCTATCTTTTCTTTCCCTCCTTTTTGCTCTCTATCTCTACAGTTTATCTCGGTCTCTTTGGAAAGACCTTGCCGATCAGAGCACCACCGGAAAAGAGTTCCACTACAATCAATCCGAGATTCACTTCTCGTCAAGGTATAATCTCTATTTGGGCGGGCCTTTGAGGATTTAGAGTTTTGCAGTTTTGGAATTTGAAGATTTAGGTTTTTCTATCTTTCATCTCATCTTTGCAACACGTATCTTCTTTGACATTTCATCTCATCACCAAAACCCATATTTTAGAATCCTGACCCACTGAGCCTCCACCCCTTGCCATCTCTTGTTTGCTAGGCCTCCAATAAGGTACGAACTCTGCTAAACCATACTCCTTTTTTTTTTTCCTATTTATAAACCATATTCCTGATTGAGAAGAAGGAATAACGACAATGGAATATAAATCTTCTTTGATTTTGGATTTTTTCTTTGTATTATTTGTTTTAGGATCTGATTGCTCTTTCTTTATAATACTGTAATGAAATTGATCGTTTTCTTTGTTGTGATAACTAATAATTCTATTATGAATAAACAAACGACAGGCCCTGTGCCTGCATCTCTTTGTGTAGAATTGCCACCTCTTGTTGAGTTGATTGCTTTCTTTCATTTTGTTGTTCATTATCTTTTGCATGACACCTGTTGTGCGCTAAGTAAAACCCTGTAAGTGTGTTGGTGCAGCAACGATTTGTGAATGTTTGTGTTCTGTCTGACGACACGATCACACTTGTTTATCCAATGTCCTTATGCAAATTCAGTTTGGAATTATTTTTCCAATTATGTGGTATTCATTGGGTGATGCATGGCTCGGTGAAAGGTCTTTCTAAGTGTTTGACATTATGGATTTTTTTTTTCTTCTAGAGAAGGCATAATCTTTGGGAGTGTAACTTTGCTCCTTTATCAAGGTTGAAAATGAATTGGCTTGAAATCAAAAGTACTTTCCATAATATGATTGTTTTAGCTGATGTCTTCGCAACGAAGGCTTCACCTCTCATTTTGTATATGGATTCAACATCCAAATAGATTTTTGCAATAGATCTATATATTGACCAGAGTAAAAAATATATTATTATTCTACATAGTACAGGGCAAATGAAAAGTGTACCGACCATTTGATGTGGTTGTTTTGATAGCACCTCAGATCTAAAAAAGATGCTTATTCTTAATTTCTTTTGAGGTTATAGTGTTCGGAAGCCCACTTTAATTTTCTATTTCACTTGTACAGGAGGAGAGGAGGTGGCCGGTCATTAGATACTTGTTCCCAGTATATCTTTGACTCCTCTCTTTGGCTATATTAACTTTACAATTTATTATGACTATAACTCTTTCATTTGTCTCCAGCTTTGTTTTGTTTACACCCTAAAATACATGAAAACATTCGTGCCATGAAGGTTTGGTTACATTCGTGTTTTGAGTTTGTATTTATTATGACCGTAACTATGCCTTGAAGATGGGTTACATTCGTGTTTTGAATGTGAGAACATTCAAAGTTTCACTAGTCAATTAGCTCCATTTTCATGCTAGGTCAAAATGAGATTCAGTTGCTTCTTTGTGTATTATAAAATGTCAGCTACAATGACTTGGGATTTGCAATAGAGCAAGGATAAGCTACATAATTTTTTTTCTTCATGATAATGCAATGCTTTAAATGCGACTTTCTTCATATTTCTAGCATATCTGAAAATTACATTGAAAAATTGATTTTTATTTGGACATAGTATATTTGCTCTGCCCCATGTGTCCTCTGCATTTTTCCATTTATCTACAACTCTACATAGGGAAGAGAAAAAGGCAGGCAAAAATTATTTTCATTCATGAAAACAGATGTAACCCATCCTAGGGTTTTTACCAAAGGAGAATGATATTAAAATAAAATAGCGGGTGTTAGGGCACCCCCCATGGTTTACTAACATGCACTTGCTTTTGCTTTCGGTATCTTTAAGGTGATAAAGAAAGCTTAAACCAATCAGTTGGGTAAATTATTATCATGTGTTGTACTCTTTGCCAGCTTTGAGTCAACTTCCTTAGCCTTGATCATGGCTATCAAGTATCTTACAGAGCCCCCACAAGTGCTAGATAAATTAACTATATGTACTCCTTGTTTTTTCCTAACTTTAGCTTCAGACATAGAGAGATAAGAGGGTGCATCTAGTCTTTCCATTCTTTTTTTTTTTTTTCTGTTGGGTTATTTCAATTGGTTTATACTTGTTATATGTATATTTACTTTGTTAACTTGGGTTGTCCAGGTTTTATATATGTTTGTGATTTAATTGTTTGCATATAAATTAGAGCTCTATGCACATGTGATTTTTTTTTTTTAATTTTAACATTTGTTAAATGCTCTGATTTGGGCCTCTACGGATCACTTTATTACTTTTGTTAGGCCAAGAAGATGATAACAGAATGTCGAATCAACTTGTTATTGTCATTTATATCTTAGCATAGATGGTGATGCATGGATTTGTGTTTGTTCAACAATTATGGGTAATCCAAGGAAATAGTAATCTATGATCCTATTCAATTTGTGCCACCCAATGTGTGCACATTTTTATTTTTGAGCCATGGAATTCTATAAAGGATTTGATGGAATACTGAATTTGAACCTTTATAAGGATTCCTTCTTCGCCTCAAGGTGGTGATATTCTAAAGTTCCATGGTAATTTTATAGTTTATTTTGGTTAACTAGTGTGGATGTAGTTTGCATATACCCTAATATCATGTGATTGATTGTATTCATAATCATATGCATATGTGTTTGTGTGTTCTCTCTTTAATAATTTGATTAGCTTATTGATTATCCATTTTTAAGATATGGACAAGACTTGGACGACATTGGATAGTCAAGATCGCACTGTGAGAATGGTCGGGATTATCGTGACGGGGTGAAGTCATTTATTGAATTTGCAAAGGCGAATGCTGGGGATGCTACTGAGATTTGGTGCCTGTGTAGGGTTTGCAAGAACAATCGTCGGTATGACTGCGACACTGTGAACTTTATATTTACCGTTGGGGTATGCAAGCATCCTACATGACCCGGATTTACCACGGAGAGATTACACCTCCTGTGGATGACGTTGTCGAATCGGAACTTGGGGTTGATAGTGATTATGAGGATTGGGATAAATATCAAGAAATGATGGAAGACCATTACATGGGAACTTACACCAACGCTGAGGCCATCCATAGTAACGTAATGCGTCACTTTGAAAGGATGCTTCTCAGCGCCCTCTGTACCCGAGTTCCTCTCCAAACAACACTCTGCTATTTGTCATTAAGATGATGGAGCAAAAGGTGGAGGGAAAGTGGAGCAACAAATCGTTCAACAATGTGATGCAGATACAAAAAGCACTCCTGCCAGACGACAATTTTGTTCCAGATTCAATTTATGCAGCGAAGAAGATATTGTGTGACTTGGGTCTGGGATATGAGCACATTGATGCTTGTCATAATGATTGCGCCTTGTTTTGGAAGGAGAACATAGATTTAGAAAAATGCCCAGTATGTGGGGGAGTCCAGATACAAGCTAAATGAAGGGAAGGGAAAGAAGATCCCGCATAAGGTTTTACGGTACTTCCCGTTGCTACCAAGGTTGCAAAGACTTTACATGTCCAGAAAGACTGCCACACACATGAGATGGCACAGTGATAAACACAAAGATGATGGGATAGGTAGGCATACAGCCGATTGTGAGGAATGGAAGGGTTTTGATAAGGAACATCCGTATTTTGCGGCGGAGACCCGTAATATAAGGCTGGGGCTAGCCTCTGATGTGTTCAACCCTTTCGGGGACATGCGCACGTCTTACAGTATGTGGCCTGTCATACTTATGCCGTACAACTTGCCACCATGGATGTGCATGAAGTAGCCATTCTTCATGATGTCATTGTTTATTCCTGTACCGCATCAACCTGGTAATGATATTGATGTTTATCTTCGACCCTTGATTGATGAGTTGAAGGAGTTATGGGAGAATGGTGTTGAAACTTACGATGCCTCTAGCAAGGAGAGCTTTAAAATGCACGCGGCTTTGTTGTGGACCATAAACGACTTCCCTGCATATAGTAACTTGTCTGGGTGGAGTACCAAAGGGTACAAGGCTTGTCCCACTTGTAATGAAGACTCCTTATCGGTCCGGTTGAGAAGGAAGATTGGTTACACGGGCCATAGATCTTTCTTGCCTAAGCGGCACACTTGGTGACGTAGCAAGGACTTTAATGGGAAGGTGGAGAATCGAGTGAAGTCATTGGAGTTGCCGCCGTGGAAAAGGTACAAGCACAATTGGATCGGCTTCCATATACAAGGTTTGGGAAGCACTCTAACAACAAAAAAAGACCACGTGACCCTGAAGACTTTAATTGGACAAAGAAAGGCATTTTTTATGAGCTACCGTACTTTAAGAAACTAAAGCTTCAACACAACATTGATGTTATGCACGTAGAGAAGAATATATGTGAAAGTCACCTCTGCACAATGGTGGGCTTAGACAAGAAGAGCAACGACACAGAGTATGCTCGTCAGGATTTGGAAGATCTGAATATTAGGCCAGAATTGCATCTAAGAAAAAGAAGCAATGGAACACAAGAGAAGCCCCGTGCGTCCTACACATTAGGGCCGAAGGAGAAAGATGGTTTTTATCAATATTTAAAATCGATCAAGTACCAAGATGGCTATGCTGCGAACCTCTCGAGGTTGTGACCTCAAAGAATGGGAGATTAGCGGGCTTGAAAAGCCATGACTGCCATGTTCTACTGCAACATCTTTTTCCGATTGGTATGCGTGGGTACGTGAACAAAGAGATATGCACTACACTATTTGAGCTGGGTAGCTTCTTTGAGGACATTTTCTCAAAGACTTTGAAATGGAGTCATGTGGAAGAATTGGAAAGTAAGATTGTCCTCATGCTGTGTAAGTTGGAAAGGATTTTTCTTCCGGCATTCTATGATGTGACGGTCCATTTGGCAGTTCATTTACCACGTGAGGCTATGCTCGCTGGACCAGTGCAATATCGATGGATGTATCCAATCGAGAGGTGATTCCCTTTGTTTTGAAAGGGGTATGCCCCTTTGAAATCTCTATCATCTTTTCAATGATAGGATTTCCTTTTGTACTCTATTATTATTTTTGAAAATGAAGAACTCACTTACTCTTCAAAAAAAAAAAAAAAAACCCTTATCTTGGTGCGATCTCCCTTACGAGATTTTATCTTCTTAATTAGCCTCTTTGAGCAGTGCTGCAAGTTGGGCACCATAGCTTGGGGTTCCTTAGAAAATCACATATCACGAGGAAAGTCCAGCCTTTAGTTTTCACTTTCCACATAACAATAACCAAACAAACAAATAAATAAAACCACCAATGAAACAAAAATCTCGAAAATGGGCGCACACATACAAAAAAATCGTGTACAGTACGAGCAGCAACAAACCTAGAAACCCCATGAAAAAACTCTAAAGTTGAGAAACTTAAAATTCATGGAAAGTGCAATACATAGAAAAAGGAGAGTGGAACTTACTCTTTCTTATATACAATAAGCATCTCAAATTACATACAAATTGGATAAATAATAAAAGCCGTCCTCGAAGAGAAGAAGGCCTTGGAAAGCAGTAGACGAGGATAGAAAGAGAGAAAAATGTTATTGAAACCGTACAGCAGTAGCGGAAGAAGAGAGGAGAGAAAGGAATCTTCCTATGCATGAGAGGCGGTTTGGTACAATGCCGGAGCACTTATTGAAGAGGTTGGAGAATCTCATGGCTGTCAGATACAGAACCACGTGTACAGCGTGCAGTGAGATTATGTGGTAACGTGGAGCACTTTGCTATTTTTCTTATGCTTTCCCTTTCTCATTGGAAAAGTTGTGCGTATGCTGATGTTTCAAAAACGTAGAGAATGCTTATGCTTATGCCTTACCCTTGGGTCACTCAAACTTGTGGGGCCCCCAAGGTCTTACATATATATATTTTTTTTGTGAGTTGGCTTAGACCACGACAAAGATGGGTCGGAGCAAAAACTCAAGAACCCGACTTAGGAAGGTTATTAATTCGAAGAAATTTGTTTTGAGTCTTTGGTTTGACTCGTACCAACCCAGTCATCTTACAACTTGAGGGGCCCAAGGTTTTGTAATTTTTTTGTCTTTTGGGATAGGCCTATTATGGGTTGGCTTAGATCACAACAAAGATCGGTCGAAGTTGAACTCAAGAACTCGACTTGGAAGGTTAATTGTTGAGGTCAACGTCCACCTTTGCTTATGAGCGGTCATAATTGTGGTTGTGCCCTCGCCCTCACCATAAAATTATTGTTGTGCCGTTTTCTTTCACCAATTGATTTTGAGATAAGTGGTAGCTCAATGAGGTGTAATATCCTATAAGTAGTATCAGAAGTGGTATCAGAGCATGGTAGGTCGGGTGCTCGAGTCACGGGACACTTGTCTTGCGAGTTCGCAGCAGGAGTCACGGCGGGTGTGCTGTTGAATGGGGTGTAAGATCCTACATTAATGAATCGAGTGGCTCATAGAAATTTGTTCAAGTGTTTGGTTTGACTCGTACGGACTCAGTGCTCTTCCAATGTTGAGCCATAATAAGGTAACACTCCACCTAGACAAACTTAGGTAAGACATGGTGAAAAACCATTTGTTGTCTGCTTAATTTAAGTAATATGATAGAGAGTTAAAACTAACATTTCTAGTGCCCTGCCCATTCTCCATTATGTTAGTATGCATCAGGTTGCTTTCCAGATCATACTCAGTTATCCATTCCAATGGCTTGGGGATTGTTGGAATTAGAAAAATCATTTGATGTTATCCTTTCTTGGTTGGAAGGTGTCAAGGTTTATGTTATCCCTTAAAATTGGATTTAGTAAGCCTGCTTTCTTTTCCTACTTTACGGATTCTGATCAAAATAGTGCAGTGAGAAATCAAGAAGAATTTATTTTTATCTGCCATATGAACTGTACATTTCTTCTAATCTTAATACAACTTTTGTTTTTATTTTTTATAAAAAAAATTCTTTTATAACTTCAGATTTCTAAGAGGAAGTCTTATTTTTTAGAAAATTATTTTTTATAAAAATTCTTCTTTATAAAAATCTGAAGTTATAAAAGTGAGGCAGTCTCCCAAGTACAATCACATAACACACAGCAAGAGTCACAAGCAACATTCCTTTGTTTTAAGTTTTCCCCTTAGGAACATCCAAGCACACATTGTGTGCTTACATCCTGTGAACCATATCAACGAACTCCGATGTAGAGTTTGGTTTGTTAAATTCTTCGCCAATTGATATGCAGATTTGAGAGTAAAGCAACCATTCTCTTCTAGTGTCCAGACAATCTCATCTTCAAATTCTGAATAAGGCCTGGCTTCTAAAGGAATTTTGGTAAAGATATCCATGAGATCAGTTGAAGTACGGTGTGGGAAATGCCATTCATCATTAGCAATGAATTGATGAACATATAAATCATCTCCCATCCCTCGATCATATATTGCACTCACTCCACAACAATCCTTCAAACGACCATCCCGTAGCCAAGGATCAGTCCAAAACTTTGTTAGATGACCATTTCCAATCAAATATTTGATATGAGGTCAAGCCAACTGACGAAGAGCCAAAATACCCTTCCATCCCCAAGATGCATCCTTTGGACTAGGGACATCCCAAAAAGGTCTCCCACGAAGGTACTTTGCATTAATCCAGAGATTCCAGCAAGTTGGTTTGTTTATGATAACTTTCCAAACTTGTCTTAAAAGAGCAGCCATTGAAGTTGCATAAAATGATTTAATGCCCAGCCCACAATGGGGAAGGCAAATTGAATCCCCAGCTATAGGGTGAAGATAATGAGGGGACCAATAGTTCCAGAAGAAATCTCGCACCTGCTTGTCCAAAGAATGTAATACAGCTTTTGGAAGCATGTAAACTGTGGCCCAAAATAAGTGAAAAGATCCTAGAGTGGATTTTATCAATTCAACTCTGCCTGCATAAGATAAACACTTTTGATTTCCACCCTGTCAATCGTTGCTGAACCTTTGCAAGCAAAGTTTGACAATCCATGAAATTTAGCTTCTTTGAGGAAAGAGGAATACCCAAGTATCGAACTGGAAGCTTGGCTTTTGGAATATTCAGAATACATGAGATAGCCCTTTGATCATCTTCATGATAGTTAGCGAAGAAAATAGAACTTTTTGCCCAATTCACCCGAAGGCCTGTGAAACGCCTGAAATGATCTAGGAAATGCCTCAAATTTGCTGCTGCATAAGTAGAAGCCATACTAAACACAATCAGATCATCAACAAAAATAAGATGAGAAACAATAATATCACTCCTCTGAAAGGGAGAAGGGATTAAATTCGTTGAAGCATATTTTGTCATCATCATAGAGAAGAATTCCATGACAATGGCAAAGAGAAACGGAGATAAGGGGCATCCCTGCCTTAATCCTCTTGTAGCTTTGAAATTTCCTTCAGAATTACCATTCACCAGCACTGAGAATTGTGCATCAACTACACAGGCCATAATCAATTTTATAATGTGAGGAGGAAAATGAAAGCAGTGAAGGGCAGCTTCTAAGAAATCCCATCGAACACTATCATAAGCTTTAGCAAGGTCAATCTTGATGCTCATTCTTGGAATCCCTCGATTTAGGTGGAAATTATGAATTATATCCTAGGCTAAGAGAATGTTATCAGTAATGCTTCTTCCGGGAATAAAAGCAGATTGCATAGGCCCAATAATCTGTACAATAATTGGCCTCAGTCTGTGCAAAAGAATGCGACTAATGATCTTATATAATTCATTAGTTAAAGATATTGGCCGAAAAT
Organism: Litsea cubeba; assembly: GCA_012931725.1. Taxonomy (NCBI): domain Eukaryota; kingdom Viridiplantae; phylum Streptophyta; class Magnoliopsida; order Laurales; family Lauraceae; genus Litsea; species Litsea cubeba. Next base: position 3,698,783 of record CM022955.1, read on the forward strand.
TTTCAAGAATGGAAGCATTATCTCCTTTGGGAACCAGCGCAATAAAAGTTGCTTTTAACTGTTTCAGCAATGAACCATGCGTGAAGAAATCCATAATACCCTCACAGATATCATTACCAATAATTGGCCAACAGATTTTATAAAAATGAGCATTAAAGCCATCCGGCCCCGGGGCCTTATTTGAGTTTGCATGCTTTATGGCTTCTTCAATTTCAGAAATGGTAACCTGTCTAGTTAATGCAGTTGCTTCCTCTTTAGTAACATATCCATGGGGAATAATATGAGAAAGATCAGGATGGTTTACCTCAGTACCTGGAGCCAAGATATTTGTAAAATGAGAGACAAAAACTGCAGCTGTGCCTTCATGATCAGAGAAAACATTACCTTCTTTGTCTTCAATTTGAGAGATATAGGAGTGGGCCTGCCTAGTGCGCATAAGATTATAGAAATATTTAGTATTTCCATCACCCAAATTTACTGATAAGTCCTGAGACCTTTGTTGAAACATACTTTCCTCAGCCCTTGACAGATGGTCAACCTGATATCGAACCCTTCTTTCTTCCTCCTGAATCTCTACATTCTCTGTATCATCAACTAAATCCTTCTGAAGTGCGTCTAACTTCCAGCGAGCCTCTGCTAATCTTGAGGATAAAGGGTGCTGCTCTTTCTTCCAATCCATGAGTTTCTGCTTGACTTTTCTGAGTTTCATGACAACTCTATATAACGGGGTTCCAAGAATGTCAGGATCCCAAGCCTCCTTCACAACCTGAAAAAACCCCAGCATCCTTGCCCAATAATTAAAATACCAGAATTGTGTTTTAATATGAGTTCGAGGCTGAAGAGACAATAATAATGGAGAATGATCAGAAATACTTGGGAGCAACACTGTTCCTACAACATTATTTCGCTGCATAAACGCTGCATTAACCAAGATTCGATCCAGCTTACATTCAATTCTAGAATCTCCAACACTAGAATTAGACCAGGTAAAAGAAGATCCAGATAGTTTGAATTCCTCCAGACCTGCCTCTTGGATGCAATTGTTAAACTCTATCAGCCCCATAGCTCTCGGAGTAGAGCTTCCTTTTTTCTCATGAGACCATCTGATTGTATTAAGGTCACCTGCTACCACCCATGGGAAAGAGATATATTTGGATTTTTCTACAATGGAATGCCATCAATCCCTCCGGTGAGTGTAATCATTGAAACCATAACATGCAGAAAGGTGAAAAAACTCTGATTCGCACTGTACTTCACAATGAAGAACATATTCTTAAAACCAACTTCGGATTCCAAAGAAGCCATTTTCTTGCTGAAGAACACACAGCCATGTTTGAGGAATCCATCCAACCATCTGGTAAGATAATGATTTTCTTAAAGATAATCAATGCTAATCCATTAAACTAAAACAACTCATTTAAAATACACACTCCAACAGTTACATGACTTCACCTAACAACCCTCCTAAATACCTGTTCAACAAAACTCATGACCCAATATAACCCCTCTCCACAAACCCGCGACTCTCCCACTACAAAACCATGACCCTCATTCCAAAGGAAAAGATAATAACTACTTCCTAAATATCAGGGCCCACCAATGATCTCTAAACTCCTTTGATCCTAAATCTATACATATCACCTCGGTTCCACTTTCTATTTTCTGGTGTGGCGTGGCATTTTCTGTTTGGAAATGAGTTTTTTTATTTTATTTTATTTTATTTTATGATACTGGAAAGTATGTTTCTTTTGCACCTCCATATGAATCTTCTTTCAGTAAAAATCGCGGAAACAAAGACTGGGAAATTTCAAGTTAGAAGAAGTTGGAATAAAGGAAGATTGCTCAACTTTGGGAACTATTTTCTTTAGTGCGGAAATTGTGCCACTTAAACATGCCCTAAAGCATTGTCACAAAATATCATTCTGGGAAAAATGTGGGGGTAATTTCGAATTTGGAGTTTTCCTTGGATTATTACATGGAGAATGACACTATAAATCAATTATTATAAACTATTCAAAGAAATAAGTGATTTCTAAATAAATATGAATTCATCATCATCATCACCATCATAGCCTTGTCTCAACAATGTTGGGTCGGCTACATGAATTCACCATTATCTTTTTCTCATCACAAATTGTTGTATTTTGATCCATCAAGTCCTTTGCAGTTTGGACTACTGTATTGTAACATAGGGCGTATGCTCAATATCGTATAGTGTATCACATTAGGCCTTTTCAGCGGCATAGAACTGAAGTTACTGAACATGCTGTAAGATTGTTTGTTACAAGTTTGAAGCAACCATTTTATAGCTTGGTCATGCCCTTATTTAGATATATGTCTATTCCTTATAAACATATGACATTAATATATACATAAATATATGTATATATTTATGTAGGGTCATGTACTGCTAAGAGGCACTTCTCATGAATTTGCATGAGAGCTAACCACCACATGAGACATCCCATGATAAATCCAATCCCCTCACACCCACTAACCCCCTTTAAATTATCACTCATCCTAATTTGACACCAGTCCAAATTATACGCACCGCCGGATCAGAGTCTTTAAATTTTACAGTTTCTTATGTTACATTTTTTATGAAATTTAATTTAACAGTGAGTAAGCTACTGTCTCTGGATTCCTTCAATTCTACTCAAAATATTCGATTGACCTACATCATCTGCTCCAGTTAAAGCTTGGAAAGTTTGTATTTGTGGCTTGCAATGCTGGCCAATAAATGTGTCATGCTTACCAATAAAACATAATTGTCACTCACCTGGAGGCATCTTGAATCTTTTAGGACTCGTTTGTGCAGTGCTGTGGAAACCAGGATCCGCGCATAACCTTTTCCTCTCTCCGTGGAAAACCAAGTTTGACCCCCTTTTACCTAAAAACCCACATACGAACCAATTTTCTGTGGATTCTGCAGAAAACTCAGTTCGTTTTTCTACTTTTCAGGGAAAACAACAGCTCCGAACATGGATTTTACTGTAGCATAGAAAAGTGTTTCTGCTTTCCACGCATTTTGGCACAGCCCGGATCCGTGATCGATGCGTTAGATCAACCTCCCGAGGGATTGATCAAATCCAAGATGGATTCCAGCCACTTGAGCACAATCGCAACTATGAAACACTCCATAAACTGAAGAAACTCAGAAATCTTGATTAATTGAATAAGCATTCTAAATACAGTGTGGCCTTATCATCCTTATATAGAGGAGTAGGCTTGATCCCTAAGCAACAATACTTTCTAATATCTGTATTATGGTAAAATAGGAAACTAACTAATATTAATCCTAATCAAATCAAACTCCTAAATAAAGGGCTGTTCCCTTGGGCCTATAGACCGGATCCAATGGGTTGGCCGACCTATTGTCTGGCATGTATCCTTTTTCTGTGGAAAACTGTGTAGACAAACATGCCTTTAAGTCATTAGTTTTCCATGGAGCCTCTGCTCTAGATATCAAATTTATACATAAATTTTACTATTATTCTAAAAGAAGGAAAAAAAAAAAAAACACTTTTGAAAGCAATGTAAAGGCCTTCATCTAGGATAGTCTTTGGGGGAAACTCTTGAGTTTTTCAAGTTTCTCTGCAAGACTTTGGATGAGAAACATTCTCATTACATCGGGTCTGGAGGCCAAGGTAGTTGTGTGACCTGATCTACTGATGCAGCCTTGGATCCTTGATTGAACTAGATCAATCTCCACTCGGATTGATCCAATCCAAGGATGGATTCTGAAAATTAGAACACATGATAATGGGAAACACCATATTGAAGAGAAAGTCAAAGAAATTCTTGATTAATTGTAATACACATTCCCTTACAACTGAAGCATGATCATTCTTATATAGAGTTGGATAACTTGAACACCAAGACTTTCCTAAATAATAAAGGAAACTAAACCACTAAACTTGCTTAACAATCCAACTAAAACTCCTAGTTTAAAGACTTCTAAATAAATAGAAAATACTTAATTAAGGCTCCTAAACAACCTAAACTTCTAATTAAATAGATGTCATGTTGGGCCTATGGATTGGGCCCAATGGGCTGACCGACCCATGGTCTGGCCTGCTTCATCTACCCATCTGATTCTCTAGGGGCACATTTGTGTAGCCGGCTTTCCGCGGAAAAAGTGAGGATTGTGGAAATGGTTTTTCATGGTACTGTAAAGCCTATGTTTGTTGAGGCTGTTTTTTTCCATGATTCCTCAGAAAATAAATTCCTACGGGGGAGGATCGGGATTTTTTTTCCATGGAAGAGGAAAATTTCTGTGGAACTGGTTTTCCATGGCATGTACACGAACTTTCCCTAGTTGTTGTGGCTGTGACTTAAAACACTTTATTTAAATGAGGGAGCTGCAACCATTTCGGGCATTTCTCATTCTTTGGTTGTTGTGGCTGTGACTACACAACTATTGTTTCTTGGTGTTTTCATTTCTCTCTGATCTAGACCCGGTGCAAGATTAAAGCTTAGAGGTTGTTCGAATGTGTGTTTCAAGAATAAAAATTGTTATGTGTATCCGCTGCTCTCTAATCAAGACAAGTAAAAGATTAAAGTTTAGAGGTTGCTGTTATTTCAAGAATAAAAATTGTGGTTATTTGGTCTTATAAAAACTCCTCAGTCAGAACCAGATCTGACATGCACTGGGATCCTGTTACATAAGGATTGGCGCTGCTTTTGTCCATGAACTACTACAGTTTAGTTAGGCGGTCCCTCAAGTTTCTTTGTTTGTTGCTGTAATTCTACTTTTTGTGCTGATTTTGGAGTCGTGGACTTGTAATCACTAATGAGATCTTGAGTTGAGCCAAGTAAACTTTTAATTTATCTGAATTTAGTCCAGGTCAACTAGATTACACTTGAATTGGCTTGATTTGTAATTTGGTTATCTGATATTGATAAGTGCTTAATTGTTTGCAATTTAAGCCCTAATATTTGGTTCATCTTGTGCTAGTCATAGTTATTTTATTTGATTTTACATAGTTTTTGTTAATTTTTATGCAAAGGTAAAAAATGAGCAAAAATAGAGGAATTAAAGAAGAATGAAGGGCGTGAATTTCAAGTAAGGATCATGGTGGGTCCCATCCAAGCTATTCCAGATTTCAAGACTAATTTCTAATTATTTGGACAACTTACAATTCTAATCAAAGAAGAAAAGCAAAAGAAAGAAAGAAGAAAAAGAAAGAAACCCAATCTAGGGTTACACGCCCAAGGGGGGTCCACACCTATTGCAAAGAGCTGAATTTCAGAAATTAGAAGTCTTATTCAAGTTAAAAGTGGAGTTCAAGAATGGAGAAAAACAAGGAGAAAAAGAAGGAAAGTTAAAGCAAGTCTAATTCAAGCCATGTTAGAAGTCTAAGAAGGAAGGTCCCACACTCATTGTACACGCACCATATGGGCCCACTTTTGTGTTACAAACTTCAGATTTAATCTCTTTTAATTAATTCTCAGATTCGTGGGCCACATGTGAGGACTTTCTATAAAATACAAGTGGGACCAGATTTAGAAAGTCTTGCTAAAACAAGAAAGAAGACTCCAAGAAAGAAGACTCCTAATGCATTCTAATTAGGAAACATAATTGTAAAGATAGTTGGAGACCTAATTAAAGGAAGAAACTCCTTGCTAAAGAGGGCTGTTGCAAGACTTATAAATAGGCAAAAGGGAGTGGATGTCCAACATACTACCAGCCACCATTCCAGCCATACACGCCCAGCCATAGACCACCATAGTTCCAGCCACCATCATCTCATAACATAGCTGCTGTACAGCCCTAATTGGAGAGCTTCTGGAGCGAGGAAAAGAGGAACAAGCTGCTGGCCGACGTCTTATTCTTCTTCAAACTACTAGTTTTTCTTCTTATGACTCTATTTATATTGATTTTCATTAAAGACATGAGTAGCTAAACTTTTTAGGGCTAGGGTGTAGCCTAGTTCTATGTAGTCTCTTTTGGCGTCTTTTAATTCATATTTCAGTTTATTAGATGAGATTCTAAACCATGTTTTTACTTGATGAGTTGTGTATATGCCATGCCAACCATGCGATGTTCAATTAATTTTAAGAGTAGCTAACTTAATTTTGATTGATCTTGATGTTAAGCATCTAGGGTTTAGAACCATGAATAATCTAAGTCTATGCCATGCTTAGACTCATGCATTTATCTTTCCCATTGTTTTATGCATTATGTTTGTTTTGACTAGGACATATGCCATGCTTAGTTTTTGTATCATAATGAACAATTCATGTAGTATGCCACTCTTGAATTAGGTTTAGGGGAATAATAATCTCGACGCATATGCCATGGTCTAGGTTGATAGATGTCACTAATAAAATCTGATTTTTGATTAAAAGAGAACAAGGGACATGCATAGGATTGGTTAGGAGAGTAGATAAAACCTTAGTTGATTCATTCTTATTATTTTCAATTCTCATACTAGTTGTGTGTTTTAGCTTACTTTCCAATTAGCTTTTAATAGTTTAAATTACTGTTTTTATTAGTTTTTCATCATTCAATTATTCCATTTAATATTCCGATTTTTAGTTAATTTTGACTTTGTTTTATCACAAGTCTTCGTGGGATCGACCTCGTACTTACAATTCACTACACTACATAGTGATCTTGTGCGTTTGCGAGTTTTAAGTTGTGTGCATATTAAGTAGCTTATTTCTAGGTTGCTTGGTGCATACCAGATATGCTAGTAGGCTTAGCAATCTCTATAATTATTTACTTTATTATTTGAACAAAATTGTGCTGACCCCTACTTAGTTGGGACAAGGCTTTGATGATGATGATTTGAACAAAATTGCATGATCTTTTATTATTGTTTTGGAAGGTAAGTATTCACACATCCAACCCACACACACTCACCCTAGTCTCTACCATCAGCGCTACAGCCAGGGATTAATCCCTGGTTGTTTCTGTGTAAGAGAGGTGCCCTATCAACTGAGCTACTAGCTGATGTGCTCTTTTTTTTTTTCCTCTCTCAAATGTGTTGCTTTGGTGTTACAGAGACCTTGTCCTGCAACATTGGGTTATTTTGGAGTCGGAACGATTGGGCAGCCATGCAAAAGGATAGTAGTAGTAGCTCCATCCAATCGAATCCTTCTGGTCGTGTTCGTCATCGTAAGCGCTCAAATGAGGTAAGTCTTTTGGATACTGTAGATTGTTATTTTGAGCCATTTCATTTATTTCGCTTGGCACAATAGTATTTTGGAGGTGGTGTTCCCTCTTCTAGCATAAGGAACTGCATCATTAAGGCACTGGTGCTAACTGGGGTAATCAATTTGCAGTAAATACTGCCTCTGCTATAACTACAAGTTGAGTTTTCTGGGTTAGGAGAAAAGTTATGAGTGGCATGGTTTATATGGTGGTATCTGTAGCTTCTAGTAGGTTGATTAGTCAGTCTGCTGTTCGAAGTCCTTGTAGCTGTGCTTACAACATACTTGAATGTAGCCCAAATTGCAACCATTTTGCATGACCGGATGGTTATCTGTTCCATAGTGCATTTAGGGTGGTCAAATGGAAATGTTAAATCATGATGGGTTAAGTACTTCTATTCCAATGTTTCTATGGAAAAATATCGCAATTGCCATTGACAGGCCCTGAGACAAGGGGGGTGGCCCTCAAAAGCCCTTAAAATGAGGGCTTTTGTTTCTAACAAAAAGCCCTAGGGCCGCCGGGCTTGGACGATTTTTGCAAGCCCTGAGATTTGAGGGCTGGGCTTGAATAGTACTCCAGGCCCTGCTCCTCCTACTTTTATTTATTTTATAATATATTTGTGTGTGTGAGAGAGAGAGAGAGAGAGAGAGAGAGAGAGAGAGAGAGAGAGAGAGAGAGAGAGAGAGAGAGAATATTCACTAAAATGCCCTTATCATAGTCACTTAGTAGTAATAAGGGGATATGAAGGCAATTTCATACCCACCTACCCATTACAAAATGTCCTAAAAATCCACACATACATACATAGTTGGTTCATTTCATCTATATTTAATTATTTAAGTTAGAGCAAGGCTCTCCTAAGCTCAAGCTTAGGAGAAAATTTCATAAGCTCATGCTTGTGGGGCCCACCTTTGGTCCATCCAAATGGACCAAACACATGACCAAAATGCACATGTCCACCAACTTTCGGTCAAATCCGAATTTACTGGACCGTTGGATCGACTATGTATCGATCCGAATGGACTATTGACCATTAAACTTTTGGGCCCATAGATGATAGAAATCACAGTTGGGGCTGTTTTTTTTTTTGTAGAGAGGAGGATCCTAGGGAGTCCTTGAAATCCCCCCCTCCCCCATCCCCATCCCCATCCCCATACGGGTCCCCAAGTGGGCCCCACCACACACTTGAGCTTATCTTATCCTAAACTTGAGCTTAGGAGAGCTGACCCCTTTAAGTTATGTATTATACTTAATACATTCGCAATAAGTGTTTCATGCTAAGAAGCACGGACACGGGCCACGGACACGACATGACACGGCATTTCTCAAAAAAGTATGACACGGACACGGACACGTCGGGGACACGTTAGTAATTAATAATAATAATAATATATCTAATCATATATACTAAAAGATACTATTATTTTTAACTTTGTAATCGTTTTAGCAATCAAATAAATAAAAATTCAAGTACCACTGTACCAACTAACAAACACATCAAATTATCAAATAGCAATACAAAATTGAAACATAATTAATAATCATTAAACATGAAATATCCATAGTTCCATAAAACCCATACAAAGAAAAGGGAGGATCATCAATTTCCCCTCCATTCCAAATATATAAATAGAAGTCAATTTCCATCTAAAGTTTACTCAATTGATGCAACTTCAATTGCCTCATCATCACCATCAATTTGATCATGATCAACGTCATCTGTAAAGACCACGGTCTCCAACTCTGGCTCATCAAGTGAGAGATTAGCAACCTCAAGCACCCCAACATCCTCGAAGGAATCATGTGTATCTCCTGCAATATCCCACATCTTAGTCTCACCTTGCATATATTGTGGGGTTTTTCTTGATAAAAGACGTAGACTGCTATGAATAAAAACCAAGTCTTCAACACGTTTTGGCGTCATCTTGTTCCTTCTCACGGAGTGCACAAAGGAGTAAGTACTCCAATTCCTCTCACAACATGATGAAGAAGAAGGCTGCAGAAGTAGCTTAAAAGCTAAGTTTTGAAGCATGGGTGCACATGAGCCATGGTTGGCCCACCAACTCATTGGATCCACATGATATCGATCATATAAGGAATCATACTCCCCAAATTCCCCCATTCTACACGAGAATTTGGCATACTCCGTAATAACCATTGCGCGATCCTCGGAAGTGGGGAAGTATTTTACAAGACATTTCTTTCTCTCTCTAGAAACCTCCACATCTTTATGTGGAGGAACTCGACTCGGGTCCTCATGAAGCCATTCGTCGCTATAATACCTTTCACAAAGAAAGAAGGATTTCAAATTTACTTTATAATAAAAAAAATGTGTATTACGATGTGAGAATAAAATAAAGTAATTCACCTGGGATTCAATGAACGTGCCAAGCAATGGAGTGGGGTATTGTTTTTGTTCCAACAATCAACAAGTATTTGGTGTACCACATCATAAAATCCAGATGACTCATCATGCCGCTTCCCTTCATGCCTAAATATTGTGGTCTTCACTTTTTCAATCATTGTGTCCCACATGTCATACACCAAGTGAAGACAAGGTTTGTCTGTATCACAGAGTCTAAGCATATCATAAATAGGCGATGTGAAGGAAAGAATGTAATCAATGGAATCCCACCAAATGTCGTCTAACAACTTTTCTTTTACAAATCTTGCCGTCCCCACATCATCTTCTCGATAACAAGACCATTTGTCACTTATAACCATAGCTTGAAGGCCCCGCTTTATGAGTTTGAATCTCTTAAGCATGACAATCGCTTAAGCAAAGCGGGTGTCTGCCACAGAAAGCAATTTCAAAGTAACAAACTCATTGAACATGGCCAACCTCATAGAGTGATTCATGATAAAATGCTTTATGTGCATAACATCACCAACAATGTCTAATATCCAACTACATTCGCTATATGCCAATTGGTTGTTCTCAACATTTTTTGCTGCACAAATGTTCGTCAAAGCAAGATTGAGGGTGTGGACCACACATGGTGTCCAAATAATGTTTGGAAATTGTGATTCAATGATTTGCCCCGCACCCTTACAATTTGGAGCATTGTCAGTAATCACTTGAACTACATTTTCATGCCCCACATCATTAATGACCTCCTTCATCAAATTAGCAATGAAATATTTGTCTTTTGTTTCACCGGAACAATCAACAGCTTTAAGGAACATAGGCACACTGTCTGTAATAGCCATGAAATTGATTAATGGCCTCCTTTGTGAGTCACTCCACCCATCACTCACAATGCTTACACCCTTTTCCCTCCACGTGCCTTTAATAGGTTGCAATAATCTTTCAATGTTTGCCTTCTCTCTTTGGAGTAAACTCGTCCTCAACATATTGTACCCTGGAGGCACATAACCAGTAAGTGGACTGTTGGCAGCGAAAGTGAAGGCATTCACAAAATATGGGTTTCATGCTAAGTGAAATGGTAAACCTGCAGAATAAAAAATCCTAGCAATCTCAGCATGTAATTGATCACGAGCTCCTATATTAAATGCCTTCTCAATTGGATTTGAACTCCCACTTCCACTTGTCTTTCTCTTCTTTGAGTCAAACCCTCTGTGCATAATACTATTAATACTCAGAGAATTAGAAGACACTGAAACATTAGGAACAGGCAAAGGTACTTGTTTTGGTGCATTGGCCTTCATCCTTAAGTTTACTTCTTCCTCTAATTTTTGCATTTCAGAAATATCTTTTGTTGTAATGCGTGAACATGCAGCAATCCCACAGCCAGGCAATTTTAACAAGTGAGCCTTAACCCTTGTGTATGAGCTCTTTTTTATCTGATTGCAAAAATTACACTGCCAAGTAATATTCCCCCCTCCTTCATTAATTTTATCAAACTTGGTTACATATTTCCACAGAGGCTTATTTGTATCTTCTTCATTGGAGGGTTGTGAACTAGAGCTAGGAGTGGAACTCATATTCCTAAATTCCAAATTGTCACGCAGAGGTGAAGAAGTAAAGCTGATAAATAAAAAAAAAATTATTTGATATAAAGAACAGATTTGATATATAAACAACAAAAACAGATTTTTTAGATTCATGTAAACAGCAAAAGAACAATCGCCCGGAACACAGTAGCACAAGCCTGGGAGGCAGTGGACCCCACTGGCCTAATCCATGATCTGACCTACTACAAAGGGTCGCCCAAGGGTGTGCCTGCAGAACCTTGGATCTGATCATTGATCAAATAGTTCCCCTGCTCCCAGTTTCAAAACAAACAGAAAAAAGGGTCTTCCGTTTCTAGATCTGATGAGACAAATTGGTGAGCCAACCGGGACCCACTGCACATGGGTCCAGTGCTACATTGGTCGACCATGGGTCTTCCTTCAGATCCATGGTCCCGATCCCTCATCAAGTGGGCCATGGGGTCCCACAACCCCAGTCGACACTCGACAGATACAAACGGGAAGAAAGTGCAGGAAAAAAAAAAACAGTACCTGGAAGATCTCCTTTTCCTTCTCCCTTCTCCTTTTTCTTCTTCTTCTTCTTCTAGATCTTTGTTTTCTGCTTCGTTCTCGTTTGCTGGAAGAGTTCTCTTTCGTTGGAAGCTCTTGAATGAAATTAGGGCTGGCTGGCTGACCCCTTTTAAGTTATGACCTTTTGCAAAAAAACCCCATTTGTTTTTCCTTTTTTTTTTTTTTTACTCTTAACTTTATTTTTTTCCATTTAAAAAATGCAAAACGTGTCCGGGACGTGTCCGATATAGAAAATATTAAAAAAAAAGGGATACTCTTTTTTGCGTGTCCGACACGTGTCGGAGCGTGTCTGTGTCCGACACGTGTCGGACACCGACACTTCAGCCCCGGAGAAGTGTCCGTGCTTCCTAGGACTTTCACGGTTGCTTTTAATCCTCTTCTTTTAGTTTTATTGCTTCTTATTTAGGTCTTTTAAATTATTTATATAAATCCTTGTTAGTGCAAAAGGGGGTGTACTCCTTCCTATTAATAATGCTACACTTTTTCCTATATAGAGTTGCTTGGGATGTCAACCAATTCATAGAGGTAGTTTGTATGTGCATGGAACTTTAAGGATATGGGGTGAACCAAATATTCTTTTAATTAGATAATTATAATTCTCAATTCTTAAAAGTGTAAACTAATAGTATTTTTTAATTGCATTTATTTTTGTGACTGAAATCCAAGAATGCTTAATCGTCATATCAGTGTTTAATTAAAAATAATGTCAATTGATAAAAGGTATGTGAGGGTAAATGGTTTAAAACTTTCAAAGATAAGACACTGTTGGAATGATTTCATACATGGAAATTCATATGAAAGTCATATGAAATGTGTGAAATAGATTATACTGTTTAACCATTTACCTACTTTGACAAAATAAATAAAATCATGTGTAGAACCCAAGTCACCAAAGCATGTATGACTTTATCTGATAAAAGAAAGTTTTTAGAGACAACTTATATTCTCCCGATGTTTTCTTAATGGTTCCTTTGCAATTGAGGTTAAACAATATAATGATGTTTTCTTAATGGCTCATTTGCAATTGAGGTTAGACAAGATAGTGCTCGATCACACTCAAATTTTGGTAACAATGTTAAAAGATCATTTTTTTTTTAAAGCCCTGAGCCCTGCCCCTCAAGGGTAGGGTAAGGGCCTAGATAGTGCAGGCCCTCCGAGGGCTTTGGCCCGCTCAGGCACGGCCCTGCATATATTGAGGGTAGGGCTAGGACAACCCCAAGCCCGGGCCAGCCTGGCCCTTTGACTAGTAGGTTGATTAGTCAGTCTGCTGTTTGAAGTCCTTGTAGCTGTGCTTATAACATACGTGAATGTAGCCCAAATTGCAACCATTTTGCATGACCGGATGGTTATCTGTTCCGTAGTGCATTTGGAGTGGTCAAATGGAAATGTTAAATCATGATGGGTCATGTACTTCTATCCAATGTTTCTCTGGAAAAATATCGCAATTGCCACTGATAATGGTTTGGGGTGACAGATCATTATTGCCACTGATCATCATATGTGAAGTGATGTGAATGGTTTGGCCAATGTGCTTGCAAAACGAAAGTGAATAAGGATACTAGGTGCAAAATACTATTATAACCGTCTTTTGTAAGATCCTAAACACAGTAGTGTTCATTTATCTCATGCATTTCATGTTTCTTTTGTAGTTATCTTATGCTAAAAGACTTAGACTGGTACTCTTAAAAAAAAAAAAGAGATAGAGAAAAAAGGCCGGGAAAGGAGTATACCATTTAATGATATTTTCAATTTTCATTTTACTCGATATCCTTTGCTAAACATATATCGTCCATATTTTATTGTGCCAATCATGCTCAGCATAATGATCGACGTGTACATGGCTTCTTTGCCATGGGCTCTGGAAATGGGTGTGTTCTGGAGCTTATAGTGGTGATGCACACGTCTCATGCACATACTTCCATTTGGGAAACATGTGAGTGCACTAAGGCATACTGCGTGCTTGGTGCCCAAGTATGATTTACTTAACTCATTTGTCTGGTGTATTATACTGGGACATTACCTAAGATTTTGTTAAAAGTAGTGTGGAACTTGAAGGTCTTCCTTTTTGTCAGGTTCCTGCTGATGCAAGTAAGGCAAATGGACGCCATTTGCTTGTTAATGATCAAAACAAATACAAATCGATGTGGATCCGTGCTCATTCTTCGCTGTGGATGATTTTGGGATTTGCCTTTATTATCTACATGGGTCATCTCTACATTTGGGCCATGGTTGTCGTCCTTCAAATCTTTATGGCAAGGGAGCTGTTCAATCTGGTCAGAAAAGACCATGAAAGCAGACATCTTCCAGGATTTAGACTTTTGAATTGGTAACTGACTCATTCTTTTAACTCTTTCTATCATCATGTGCTCCAATCCGACTGAATTGCTACAACTTAAACTACATATTTGAGGCTGTGATTTGTCTCCAGAATGAGTGGATCATTTGGGTTGCAGGTAATGGATAGGTTCTTGGGAATAAACTCCATTTCCTAGAACTTGATATCTATATTTCCTGTATTGATATTGGTACTCATTTCATGGAAAAAGAGACCTATTCGATTTCCTTCTCCTTGGGAGATGGCTGGAGTGAATGGTTCCATTTCTTCCTTGTTCTTATAGTTCTGTGATAGTCTAAATCCAGCAGTTTATTTTTTTTTATTGACCCTGTTTTTCTCTGGAATTAGGCCCATATTCATGTTAGAACACATTATCGTTAAGCAGGTTTCTTTTCAGAGAGCGATATCCTCATTTGTAATCTTAAGGGGAGACACCCACAGAACAATGCAAGATCTTGACTTGCCATTTGTGGTTCACATAATCAGGAAATAAGCAAAACATCATTTTCTTTGTTATTTAACCCAAACAAGTGAAGCGATTAACATTTTTAGGTGCCATATGTTATATTTCATTTTAACTTGTTTTTTATTGATCTTCTAGCATTTTTATTGTTTGCTTCTACTGGCAGGCATTTTTTCTTCACAGCAATGCTCTTCACTTATGGACGTTTTCTCAGTCGGCAGCTTGTGAACACTGTGACTTCAGATAAATTCTTATATCAGCTTGTGAGCGGCCTTATCAAATATCAAATGTTCATTTGTTATTTCTTTTATATCGCAGGTGCCACTTCTTTCTTTTATTCTTTTATATGCCAGATACTGAACATGTCATTTACTAACTCTAGAATTCAAATGCTCAAGATTTTCAAAATATCACAGCATTCTCTTTGTATGATGTTTTTTGTTTGGTGAAGGTAATGATAATTTTTTTTATTAAAAATACAGTATCGGCAAGAGGAAGTTGCACATTGTACAACAGAACCAAATGAGCCGCTCCCCCATTAGCCAATCAATTGATGTTATTATTTGGCTCAAAAGAATATTATGAAAGAAAACTGCCCTCAAGAACCAACATTTAAGAAAAGTCAGCATTATTAGAGCCCCACCCGAGTTAACAAGAATCACCCTCTACCATTGCACCAAGTCTCCTATCTTCTGAAGTTCTTGGCAACCAATGAACATAGCTGTCGCCTCAGCTCTGTTAGAGCTAAATCTATCCATCATCCCAAAAACAGGATGAATAGTATCACCAAAAGAATCAATGATTAATCCCCCATTCTTTCTTCAAAGTCTCTTGGCATACTTCCATTCAAAATATAATTTTAACTTGCCAGTGCCAGTATACCACTGAGTGGTAGTCCAGCATGGCCCAAAACCGTACTTAAACAATTTTACCAGTCTCTCTATAAATTATCAGAATGGGCACCCTCAAATTCCTTATAAGTTGAAGCCAATGATACAGCCTTCATCTTAACCCTTGAAATGACCATCTGAATAGATTTTGTATAATTCTGGAACAAACAATTGTTCCTTTTAATCCAAATGGACCATAGCAACTCATCACAGAGAAGAACTCAATGAGACTCTATACCACCATACTGCCATGATTCCAGGGTAGTCAAAGCGGAGGCATGGCTAATGAATCCATAAATTTAAAAGAACATTGCCCAAATTGATGTTGCAAACTGTTAATGAATCAACAGATACTCAGCATTCTCAATACCTGCCAAACACATCATGCATCCATAGAAGACATTTTTCCCAGATCAACAGTCCTACAAAAAGCTGGCCCCTAGGACCCCGAATCTGGCTCATATAAAGGAAAGCTTCAATTAAAAGCAATGAGCCTCACAATCAGCTATAAAAAGATTTGATAAACATATATGATTGGATTCAAACCAGAAGGCCAACTCCCAAGCTTAAGCTTTTGAATAGATTTGGTTTCAACACCCAAGATCAAATGTAATCATGTCCATTCACCAGTGGAGAACTAGAATTTCATTATTATATCATGAAAGGGAGATATAGAGAATACATCATATAGTTATAGGGGGAAGGAAGTGGTTAATTTGCCCTACTTTTCTTCGTTGGGACAGTCTAAGAATCCTAGTTTCCAAATTAAAAATAATTACATCTAACCCCTTAAGCCAAAATAAGAGATGAGCAAAAAAAATTAAGATTCTAGGCTGTCAGAACTTTATATTAAATCTCCTACAATTTAGAAAGAACTAGAAACATAACTTTCTACTATGTTCGTGCCACATGTCTAGATAAACATGTCCATGATTCTTAAATTAAAATAATGGACCACATTGTTTCCTCACCCCTACGAAGGCCCGGGAAAAGTCGGTGGCCTGCCTTTTGGGCTTCCTCATTTTTCATGTGAAGCCAAATTGAGTTTTTTACTTGTTGGTCTTTCGACTTAATGTATGAATGGCACGGCCTAGTGATGTCTGGGCTTGACCAAGGGTTCAGCCTACATTAAGGTTTAACGGAAAAAGAACCGCTACTTTTTAGCTGCACTCTCTTACCAAACCCTGTAGGAGGAAGAAGCACCCTCCAACATAGCAAGAATCACAATAGGGGGTTTTACCTATGATTTTAAGTTTCGTCTAAAGATTTGAGCCGACTCACACGAGTCAGATCAGTGTTGGTATCGGTTCGGGTTAGTGACTGGGACAGTGAAATTGTCTGACTTGGTTAACTCGGTGCTGCACGGATTGGCATGAAACCAACACAAGATTGGCATAGACAGGCACGGATTGGTAGGGACCCATACAAACTGACTCACACAGTGATTCAGCCACAAGCATATTTAGAAGTTCAAAATTTTTTCCACTTCTCCTCTTGAGTTTTAAGAATATGGACCAGTACTGGTCATCATTATTTTCTAATTGCGATTCTTGATAATCATGGTAGTGGAGTACTACCTCTATATGAAAGTAGACTATTTTTGGTTCTGCAAGTTTTTATAGTTGACTGCCTGTTATAAGTATCAGTATAATACCCAGATCCAAATCCTTATACTTTCTGTTATGAGTATGGGGTTTTTTCATTTCTTCTTCGTTTCACAAGCTGCTTCACTCTTAGTTTTGGATTTATTTTTCAAGTTAATGGAGGTTGAAGTCGTATATAGACACAAAATACATGTTAAAGCTTCATTATCTACATGAAGTCATGATCATCAATTAGTAAAAAAGAACCACAATTCTCTGTAATTGAGATACTGAATATTTATATTTAGCTTCTTGTCATTATTTCTTACTATTTCCTTTTTTTTTTAATCATTTCGCTTCTCATATGGCATGGATTAGCACCAACTCATCCTACTCTTGATCAGCACAGAGACTGGCACCGAGATATAAATCTTGATTTTACCTCTTATTATCACAGATTACATTGAAAATGTTGTGTCCAAACAACTGGATATGCAGTGGTTGGAATTACGAGTTGCAGTAACAACTGGAACCTGAGAAAACACACACACGCACACTATATTTATCGGGAACAGTAAATTTTATTAGAGAAGAACCAAACAACAATCATTTAAAAAAAAAAAAGAAGAAACCAAACAAAGAACGATGCTCAGGCATAAGAGCATTAGACCCAATGCAGTCCAACTGCATTACAAGAGTAACTAACAATATTGCGTTACCGATCAAAAGAAAAAAAGAGTAACTAACAAAGAGACCTTATTCACCTCCTGCTTAGCTAGAGCATTTGCCAATCCTTTCTCGGATCGACCCACATAATAGAGACCACTCATATTAAAGAAGATAAAAGTTTGATGTCACTAAAATAGAATTTTTTTGTACAAGTCACTAAAATAGAATTGAAACCACCAATGGACCATAGCCATTGAGTTCACCCACATCACAGCATTGAACGAGTTGCTTTCCACAATAAGCTCATCCTGAAAAGCATGAGAATAAGTCTGAAGTGCTTCCAAAATAGCCAACTCCTCAAATTCATTCGATCTTTAACCCCAACATACTTGAAAACACAACGATAACTTCCCCTTTGCTATTTTGGATGGCAACTCCAATGCCGGCAGAACCCGGCTTGCCTCTGCGCCATTGACATTAAAATGATTTGACTCTGAGAATATTGTCCTGCCAGTAAAAAGATTGACAAAAAATCGTGTCCCTCTGCAAAGGATGGTTCTGGAGGTGGGTGTGAGATGGATGCAGCCCCATTAGCATTCTTCCAATGATGTTCCTGGCCATCAAAAGGTTATCAAGGTGTAGTTGAATTAGCGAGGATGAACCACAAAGAATGGGATCTGGATCTAGATGGAGTATCTTTTTTTTTTCCTAGTTTGCGTCAAGGTTTACTCCCCATTTTCGTGTCAAGAATCTGAGAGGTTCATTCAAGGAGGTGATGGTAGTCATCATTGCATCTGTGCTAACAGCTAGAATCTCAAAATTATCAGGAGGGTCCTTCATCCTATTCAAAACAGAAACTGAAGTAACCATGCTGCCGAGAAAGTTAACGAAATGTTGTTTGGGCGATTTTTCTACTGCCGAGAAAGTAACCATGCTATGCCCCCTTTTCTTACTTACTTTTGCAAAAGAACCACATTTTCTTTCATTTTACAATTTTCTGGATTTTATGGAAAATTTTCATATTTTTGGGCGATTTTTTCAAATTGCATCGCTACGCCGCTACGTAGCCCCCGCTTCGTAGTGGTTTGGCGGCGGGCCTAGCTACCGCTATTTTCATCCATGGTGACCATCCCTCCTCCGGGGCTTAATGAATTTTCAATTGTTTTTCTTCAAAAATTGTGGTAAGATGATTAGTGGAGACCGAACGCTCCTTACTGGTAGCCACAGTGAGCAAACTAGGAAAGTGGTCATACCATCTACTATCACTGCACTAAGTGCCCACTCAGAATTTCCCTGTTATCAATTGACACCATCTATCGGATACAAGAATGCAAATAGGCTGTCTTGACATCGCTTTCCAAATGCATGAAGCGTTGTGGTCAATATTATATTTCGTACAAGCTAACCTCTATTTAACATTTTTTTTCTTAATGGATAGAAATTTGGTAACAAACTAACAAACAACCTTCATATTTAAAATATTTTTCCTGGTTAGTTTTTGCCACCTAAGTCCACTCTTCTCTAAGTCATCATGAGTGGGGCATTGGGTCTGAATGCCCCCAATTCCCTCAGTCCCCTTTGGCATTTTCTCGTCATGAGAAGTTCTGGGACATTTTTAAAAGAAAATGAATTTTTCTTTGAATTAAATTGTGAAAATATCAATAACGAATTTTATTTAAAATATAATGTATAAAATGCCCAGACATTTTATATATATTTTGGTGAGATTTGAAATATTTCTTTGTGAGATTACTAAATATAGGCAACATATTTACAATATTGCAATATTATCACGTTTATTTTATTTTGGGTTTTCAATGAAAATAGTTGAACACTTGAATATTTCAATATTTCACCAATAATTGTGACACTATACATACTCTTGGGACAATGGATGTATGGATCCTCTTGTTTACTTGTGTTTTCTTTTGGACATCATATCCCATTTATATGATTACATTCATTATTTTGTGCTGAATTTATCTTAATCTCTAATGGGTTAGGTTTTGTGTGGTTCATTCTAATGCTAAAGAAGAAGCTGTACAAGTATCAGTTTGGCCAGTATGCATGGACGCACATGATTCTTTTTGTAGTATTTGTCCAGTCCTCTTTCACGGTGGCAAATATTTTTGAAGGAATCTTCTGGTAATATGGCTTCTTGAAACTGTTTCTAATGATGTTAACTAAGATATATATATATATATATATATTTTGTGATGCCAAAATTGAAACTTCATAAAAAAATAATGACATCATTTATGTGAAGTCCAATGCCCTATA
This sequence comes from Litsea cubeba, assembly GCA_012931725.1. NCBI lineage: Eukaryota > Viridiplantae > Streptophyta > Magnoliopsida > Laurales > Lauraceae > Litsea > Litsea cubeba. The sequence goes on from CM022955.1 coordinate 3,718,665, forward strand.
ATGCTTGATTGTATGCTCTTGTTATTTAAGGAATCATTTTTTTTTTCTTTTTCCTTTTTTTACTTGATACCAGACTATGAATTCCTTTTTGTGAAGTTAACTCTTGATTTTAGGTGGATGCAATTCACTAGATTCTGACTTCTACTGTCAACATTACTTTTGGTGTAAGTTATAAAAGGAAAAAAGTTGATAATCCTCGCAAATTGCCGCTCAAGGGACATGGGTCTCCATTTAGAAGAAACATGCCCCTCCCATGAAAAGTTGGTGTGTGTTTGGCTCTTATTTCAGCAACCTGTGAGTGGCTATGGTTGTCTGAGATGGTTTGGGCATGTAAGCAGCAGGTAAAAAATTGTCCCAGAGACAAGGCTTGGATGGACATGGTTTAAAATGACATATTTGGTTATAGAGTGATGGATAATAAGGCTTTAATTGGGTGAGTAGAAAATTATACTTCAAAATGCCAAAACTAGATGGGATGAGGCTACCATGATGAAGATGATGATAAAGATTAATTGAGGGGCATAGTCCTGAGGACTGCAATTTGAAAGGACTACAAACTCGGCCAGCCTTCATCATAGAATGATTCTCATTAGATCCTTGTAATTTTCTTCTCGTTTCCTCATATCACTTTGATCTTCTGTATTATTTTTTCTGTTAAAAAAAAAAAAAAACCTGTGCATTTCTGTTGTGTTTGAAAATCTGCAGTTGGTTGTGACAATTTTGATGTAGGTTTCTTTTGCCGGCATCGCTTATTGTAATCAATGATATTGCTGCCTATATCTTTGGCTTTTTCTTTGGGAGAACACCATTGATCAAGTTATCTCCTAAGAAAACTTGGGAAGGTTTTATTGGAGCATCGGTTGCGACCATTTTCTCTGCATTTGTGGTGAGCATCAATCTATTTTCGTGATTGTGCACATGCTTTCTAATTGTTAGTATAAATTTGCTTAATTGTTCTTGAAAAGTCATCTCTTGTAATCAAAATTTCTTTTTACTTGATTCACTCATTATTATATAAAAAATTTCTTTAATTGTGTGTCTTTACATATTTGAAGTGATAACATTTTATCGCCAAAAAAGTGATACCAGGAAGCTCCCAAAGACAGACTCCTTAGGGATGCAAAAAATGAGTTTCAATGTAAGAAAGGAGGGATGACCTAAATGACTATGCCGTGGCAAATATTTTAAACTTGTTAAACTTTATGTTTATGCAGATGGCAAATATTTTGGGCCGTTTCCAGTGGCTAACATGTCCTAGAAAGGTAATTCTTTGACAAGTTGTCGCTATCGGTGCAATTCTAACATGCCCCTTCCAGTTTTTCTGAGGATGCATTCTGTCTTATTCAAATGAGTGAAACGTATGCAGGATTTATCAACAGGATGGCTTCACTGCGATCCCGGTCCAATGTTCAAGCCTGAGTATTATTGTCTGCCAGGATGGCTGCCTCAATGGGTGAGGATATGCATAGTTAGAACTCACTTTATCTACTACTTGCTAGTTATCTATTTTCTTGCTTATTTGATAGTGTCGCTCATAGACCACTTTATATTTTTTTGGGAAGAGAATTAATTTTTTTAATTTGCATTTACAGTGAATAAGCGGGTGTCCTACATTTTCATCTTACCATCACATGAAAAACAATCAATTAAATGCTTCTTCGAGTTACATAGGGTGCATTATGATCCATCTGAAACTGCAGTCAGTATAATTATTATGGTGTCAAGAGTAGTGATTGAATTTTGCATGCATTTGGAGCTAAGAAACAAGAGAAGACACTAGGTGCCATGCAATCCCAGACACTTTATTAGAGATGGTTGTCATCAGTTATAACCAATATCAAACTAATTATGATTTAGGGTACTTAAGCTAGATAATTAATAAGGATGGAGAGATTAAGGAAGATATCGAACATATGATAGGATAGGGATGGTTGAAGTAGAGACTTGCATCTAGAGTGCTTTGCAATCGGCGCATACAAGATTGAAGGAAAATTTTTTATAGGGAATCGATAACAATTATATCGGCTATTATGACCTATCAAGCAGAATGTTGGCCAATCATGAAGCAACACATGCACAAACTTAGTGCAACAGAGATGAGAGTATTGAAGTGGATATGTAGTGAAACTAAGAAAGATAAAATCAGAAATGAGCGCTTTCGAGAGCATTTGGGGGTAGCATCAATAGGTGATAAACTAAGAGAAGCTTGTTTGAAATGGTTAGGACATGTCCAACGATAGCTAGTGATGGTACCATTGAAGAAATGTTTATCTATGCAGGTTGATGGCCCGCCAAGGAAAAGGGGTAGGCTGAGGAGGACATGGATGGAAGTAGTTAGGATGGATCCGAAAAAGTGCAACCTAACTAAGGATTTGGCTCTGGATTTATTGAAATGGAGAAAAAAAAAACTCATGTAGCAGACAAGGCTTTGGTGGTGGTGATGATGGCACTTTCAAAACCACCATGAGATGAAGATCCACAGAGTTTGGTGCAGCCCAGCCACGATCACAGTGAAGATCTACACCTCTGGCGGTGAGATCAAGTCTTCTGACTCAAGCCCTAAGATCACTTAAGGAGAAAATACCCAAAGAGGAACTCTCAAGAAAAATTCTGAATTTTATTAAGAATATAGCATGCCCTTCAATCAAACATCCCTGTCTATTTATAACAGAGGAATGGTCTAATAAGAAAACTATAATTATTTTGTGATTCCTTAAATCACTCCCTAAAATCTCAAATCACTAAAATCTCTCTGATTAAGTCAAATTAGAGATTACATCAAATTACTAAAATTACTAAACTATTTAAAGAAAGCAAATCATTGTAAGGTTACTTGGTGGGACCCATTAGCGGGGCCTCTTTTTCTTGAATCGCACTGCATCAACTCTCCCCGGCTTGGAAAAACTCGACTCCGGCGAGTTAATGACCTGATATCTCTTGTAAAGATCATGATTAAGACGCTCGAAATCTGTAGCTGTAATCCACGTGGCATCAGAGATATGACGATTCTGCCAGCGAATAAGAAACTTTTGAAATCCCCCTCGTCTAGTGGAGACACTCTGATTGTTAAGCACATCAATCATTTGATCCGCATGGGCGGGTGAATGTGGTGGTTGAATCTCCTGTTCTTCCGACGGACTGTCTTGGTCATGGCCCTTGTATAGTGTGAGATCTTCAACGTTGAATGTGGCGTGCAATCCAAGATCCGCTGGCAGATCCAACACATGCATTATGACCAATTTTCTTGTGAATCTTGAACGGTCCTGAGTTACGGGGGTGCAACTTTTTGTTAGGTCATGGCGGAAGGTGCTCTGGATGATTACGAAACATAACCATATATCCTTCCACAAACTGAACGAAGCGACATCGCTTATCTGCATGTTTTTTATATGAATCATTGCTTGTTGAAATATGGCTTCAAACTTCATCTTAAACCTGCTGCGTATGTCGAATGAAGCTGTCGGCATCAGCACTTGTTCTTGTCTCTACAGAAAGGGAACAAGATCAACTGGTAGGCATGGTTTGGTGCCGGTAATTTTTCTTCAAAAGGGGAAATCCCTGTGGACTGGTTGACTGAGTTATTGTATGTGAACTTAGCCATAGGCAGAACTTGATCCCATGTGGTAAGATGGTCTCGCACTAAACAACGTAGGAGATTCCCAAGGCTACGATAGACGACTTCTGTCTGACCATCAGTTTGTGGATGATAGGCAATAGAAAATTTCAGCTTTGTTTTGGACATGTTTCACAATGGTTTTTGGTAGTCCATGCAGACGGACGACGAGCCGTCTGACTTTGTAGGCATCTGCTGTGTTGGTAGTAGGAATTAATTGAGCCATTTTCGAAAAGCAATCCACAACCACAAATACATAGTCCACTCTTCTACGGGTCATAGGTAGTCCTAGTACAAAATACATGCTATATACTCCCAATGGCCCTATGGGACTGACAACGATTGGTATAACCTCGCATTCTTCTTGCTTCCTTTGGCTAGCTGGCAAGTACGACACTGCTCGCAGATACGAGAAACATAGGGTGTCATGTGTGGTCAATAGTATCCGTCTCCGACAAGAGCTAAGGTCTTACCACGATCCAAATGTTCGCTACATCCTCTGGAATGGAGTTCCCTAATAACATGCTCTCGGATTGATGTATTTGGCAAGCATAGTCGACTACCATAAAATAAATATCCATCATGAATGCTAAAATATGGATGTTTGAGATGCTCACCCTGACAGACCTCTTTATATATGGTGCTGAAGTCTTTGCCAGTCTCATATTCCTGCTTGTTTGTTTGAAGCCCGGCACAGAAATATAGCCATGGTAGTCCGGAGATATTTTCGGCGACTGAGAGCATCGCTATCATATTTTCCTTGCCAGATTTATGGCGGATAGTAAAGTTAAACTCCTGTACATAAGCGCTCCATTTGGCATAATTGTCTCCCACTTTCTGCTGTGAATGAAGGTGCTTGAGAGACTCATGATCAGAGTAAAGCACAAATTCTTTACCGACCAGGTAATGCCTCCAAAGGCGAAGTGACTGAACAAGAGTATAAAACTCCAAGGCATAAGGAGAGTACTTGCGCTTCGAATCTGAAAGTTTTCCGCTGTGGAAAGCAATTGGATGCTTGGCTAAGGACACCTCTAATTCCAACATTGGACGCATCGCATGCAACTTCAGACACTTTTTCAAAGTCTGGAAGACGGAGGATAGGAGCTTCTTTGATTTTCTGCTTAATCTGCTCAAAAGCTCGAGTGGTGGCATTGGTCTGTCTGAACTCACCCTTCTTTACACACTCTGTAATTGGAGCGGTGATGCTGCTGAAATTTTTGATGAATCTCCTATAGAAGGTAGCAAGTCCATGAAAACTCCTGATGTCGGTTACTGTGGTGGGGAGTGGCCAATCCAGAATTGCCTTGACGTTCTCTGGATCCATTTTGATGCCTTGCGTCGATATGATGAATCCCATGAATACAACTGAACGGCTCATGAATGTGCACTTCTTGAGACTGATGTAGAAGCTTTATCGGTGAAGAAGATGGCAAATAGTGTGCAGATGAGTGAGATGCTCCTCCTTGGTTTTGCTGTAAATAAGGATGTCGTCGAAACAAACAACGATGAATTTCCCGATATAAGGTTGCAACTGATGGGTCATAGCCCGCATGAAGGTACTGGGAGCATTTGTTAACCCGAATGGCATGACCAACCATTCATAAAGGCCATCTCTGGTTTTGAACGCTGTCTTCCACTCATCACCTGTTCTTATGCGAATCTGGTGGTAACCACTTCGCAAATCAAACTTGGAGAAGATGGCTCCACCTGTCATCATGTCAAGCATATCATCTAATCTGGGAATAGGAAATCTGTATCTTACCGTGATCTTGTTGATAGTTCGACTGTCTATACACATGCACCAACTTCCATCCTTCGGAGTAAGAAGGGCTGGTACACTGCAGGGACTGAGACTTTCTCGATTGTAACAAGAGCCAAGGACTAGATCAATGATATGTTGTATGTCCCTCATAGGTGGAAGATTAGTTGGCAGTTCATCCGGAATAAGATCGGAGAATTGTTGCAGGAGTGGTTTGACTTCTTCCGGAATGGACTTGTGTGGAGAGTCATCTACAGCCTGTCAGATAACCAAGGCTTACATCATACCCTGATCTCTGCTTTTCTAGTCAAATTTGCTCATGGTTAATATTTGAGGGGTGGTTGCTTCTTTTGGGGCCTTAGCACAAGGCTGGGTTTGTTGTGGCTATAACCTTGTCTCGTGTCCTTTCCACATGAAAGTATGGGTGGTGTTGTCATTATCCGTGACAACCTTTAACTTCTTCAGCCAAGGATGACCAAAGAGTATGCGTGTAATTTTCATTGGGATAACATCACTGTTGTAAAAATCGGCCTAGGCGGCGCCTAGGCGCTAGTTGGCGGTCACCGCCTAGGCGGTGCCTAGGCGCTAGGCGGGGATTAATCCGACTAAGAGGGGATTAATCGGGCTAGGCGGGGATTAATCGGAAATTAATCCCTAGTCCATGCCCACCGCCTAGCGTCCGCCTAGCGATTTTTACAACATTGGATAACATCACATTTGATTGTGTCTTCATAAGAGCCCAATTTGAAAGGAACCATGCACTGCTTGTCAACTGTAATAGTTGAATCATTGACCCATGCTATTTTGTATGGCTTCGAATGCTTTGTTTTAGGCAGCTTCTTTTCCACAGCTTCTTTAGAAATAACGTTCGTAGCACTGCCTCCATCGATGATCATATTGCAAGTCTTACCCATGCAGTGTACTTGAGAGCGAAAGATGGGTGCATGATTAGAATCCTGCTCATCCTGCTAATCTTTTGTGATCAGAAGACGACGTTCAAGATATACAAATGGTACACCATCATTAGGAAATTCATCATTGACAAGGCTTTGAGTGTCTGTAGGTTTTTCCATCTCAATGTGCTCATCATATTCTTCGTTGTCCTCTGCTTCATCGTCTGCATAAAGATTCCTGTGAGGACATTCTCTAGCATAATGCCCTTTTCGTTGGCAGGTATGACAGATCACTTCCCTTTTGTCAGCACGTCCTCGCGCACGAGGATCATTTTGTTGTGCCTGCTGCCGTTGATTTTGAGGAGGAAACGACCTTTGTTGCGCCCCGTGGGGCTACCTTTGCTGTGCAGGTGGCGGTCTTGGTCGAATACTCCACTACTGGGAGTTATTGGGGTTGGTATACTGTGCTTTGCGGGCTTTACAATAGGCTTCGTTGATATCATTGAAATCAAATATAGAAACCCGTTGCCGAAGATCAGAGCGTAAGCCTTCTGTGTATTTGTTGACGATGAGTCCATCATTTGCCCGTAAATTGCAGTGCACTATATGTTCTCGGAACAGATTGGTATACTCATTCAAAGAATAGGTACCTTGTTGGAGACTAAGGTATCCTTTATCAGGAATCAATATAGTCAGAAGGAAGAAAATTTTGCTCGAGTCGCTGCTTCATTTCCTCTCACTGCATGATGGGATGCCCAAAGGCAAGTTCATTGTTTCCAATACTTTGCCACCAAATGCGTGTTGGACCCTTGAGCTTAACTTTTGTGAAGGCTATCTTCTGGGCATCATTCATGTTGTACCGTGCAAAATAGTTGTCGAGAGAATTGAGCCAGTCGGCATAGGCCTTGGGATTGAGATCCCCTGAAAAATCACTAATCTCCAGTCTCACCTTTTTGGTGATCTATAGATGGTGCAATGTGTGTCTCATCATCACCATGTTCGAGTAGATGACGTTGTACCATATCATACGTGGTCTCACGATGCTGATGCTGGCGACCAGGTGTGGCTAGATTCACTTGGGCCCTTGTTCCGGATGTTTGGGGAGCGGATTATACTGGCATGGTCTGAGTTCTGGTTCCAGATGTTTGTGGATCGAGCTCTGTAACAACAGATTCTGTTCCTCCTATAGCCTGAGTTCCTTGTAGTTAGGCAATAGCGGCTTCAACAATTTCAAGTAGCTGAACTATATCATCCATGTCATGGCCCAGTTTAATCAGTTGCTCATCCCCTTTTTGGAAATTGGTGAAGTACCCGTGGTATTGATATCCCCGGGTGTCCATGAGAATTCAATTGCAATATATATATATATATATATTTTTTGTTTCACCTAACTTGGACCGGATCTACCGAGGCTCTCGGTGGGTTGGGTTAGCCAAGTAAAGTGACTTTTTTTTTTTTTTTTTGAGCTTCTATTGGGTCAGGTTTGGGTTTAGGTCAGACCTGAACTCTGGCCCAAACAATTGACTGTGACGTGGGAGAAATGCCTTTTTTTTTATTTTTATTTTTTATACTGTTTTTGCAAGTTTGGGTTTGGGTTCAGGTTGGACCCAAACTTAGGCCCAGAAGGTGCTGTTGGGAGAAGGCATGTGGGAGAAGTCCCTTGCTTTGTTTTCTCTTTGGCACAGAATAAAAAATCTGAATTGGGAAGGAGTCCTTTGCTGATATGAAGAGGAAAACGAGAGTACTCTCTCTGGCGATTTCTGGTGAGGCTGTGACGATGGAGGTGGGCCGCTAATTTCTGGTGAGGCTGCGATGATGGCGGTGGGGCGCTTTGCAGACAATGGTCGCTGGTTGCTTTCCTCCAGAGACTCAAGTCTCCTTTTGCTTCCCCTTTCTTTCTTTTTCTGTCCTCCCCTCTATTTATTATTATTTTTTCTTTGGGTTTGGGAATTTCTGACAGAGATCTAAGATGATTGAGGGTTGGATCGGCTAAGGAATTTTGGGTGATGGTTACTACGACTGTAATTTTGGGACTGTTAGGGATTTGGGATTTGATGTGAGTGATTGAGGGTTACGGTGAAGTGGGTATGGGTTGGTTCGAATGGAGTTCTATGATGGTGGGATGGAGGAGAGTGTGGAAAAGGGATTTTGGAGATGGGTTGTTGCTGGAGATTGGATCTAGTTGGGGTTGGTTGGGGTGGAGGTGGGTTGGATGGCAGGCGGGGAATGGGGTTGCGTGATTGGATAGGCTCGATGGGGAATGGGACAAATTCGTTGGATTTTGTTTTTTTTTAAATTGCTTCAAAAGAAGACAGTTTATGGGAGATGTGTTGAATGATGCTCAGGGGTTTGGGTTGGGATTTGGGATTGGGGCTGGGTTCGGTGATTTAGGGAGATGGTAGATGTGGAGAAGCTGTTGAGGGCAGGGCTGCTGGAACGGTGATGGGTCTGTGATGGTGATGAATGGATGGATGTAATGAAATCTGATGGATTGATGGATGATGGTGGTGGTAGATGATGGTGGGTGTGGTGTGGGGTGATGGATGATGATGACTGAAGGTGAACTAAAGAGATCGGATTCATGGGTTACCTCGAATCGGCGATTGGGACGATGATATGAGATTGGATCTTCGCTCTGATACCAGTTTGGTGCAGCCCAACCACGATCACGGTGAAGACCTACATCTCACTTCGGGGGTGACATCGAATCTTTCGACTCAAGCCCTAAGATCACTTTGGAGAAAATACCCAAGGAGGAACTCTCAAGAACAATTCTGAAATTTTATTAAGAATATATTATGCCTTACAATCACATATCCCTCTCTATTTATAACATAGGAATGGTCTAATAAGGAAACTATAATTATTTAGTGATTCCTAAAATCACTCCCTAAAATCTCTAATCACTAAAATCTCTCTGATTAAGTCAAATCGGAGATTACATCAAATTACTAAAATTACTAAACTATTTAAAGAAAGCAAATCATTGTAGGGTTCCTTGGTGGGACCCATTACTGGGGCCTCTTTTTCTTTGATCGCAGTGCATCAGAGTTGCTCCACTAATGCTTAGGCAGTCTCTTTTCTTCAAACCTTCGTTTAAGTTTTCCGTCAACCTGGGTTTACAGATTCAATCGGTCCGAATGCTCACCACAACTAAAATGCTCACTGCAACAGAAAATTTCCCATTAACAATTACCATTATGCCAACTGTTTTCATGAATAATAATAGACTTGAGAGCAATCAACAAGCTCACAAAAGGACAACTAAAGCTGATGCCCAATACTAGTACTTAACTTTTCATTTTGCATTTATGGATGGCAGTGGCTGCATGCAGTCTATGATCTAGTCGGTTTGGAGTTGCAGCAGTAATATCAAAGATTAAGTTGCAAATAAATTTAGCCGTTGCTGCAAATGTTACTCTTCCCATATATTTTATATCTTTAGCACTGGACACTCACAATATTTAAAGATTGACCAGAGATCAATCATATCGAGATTTAAGTGCTCCCATGCTATTTGTGGGAGCTGTCTTTTTAACTTGATATTGCAAACGTAGTTGTCAATGTCGTTCTGGACCTCATTTCAGTTAGGCTCAGGCTGAAGCATCTTTAGCCAGTTCAACATTTCAGCGTTCAATTTTGGAGATCCGTTTTGATGAAATTTAGAAAGCATATATATATATATATATATATATATATATATATGCATGGAAAAGTATTTAACTAGTAAAAAAAGTGAGATCCACACTTATATGTACTATAAATCTTTCATTTATTTTACTAAATCAACAGTAGATTATGTTATTTCTGTTAGGAAAGATGGGGAGATTTAAGGGTCGCGTGGAAAGGAGGAAACAGAAGGGAGAAGGAAAGAACCTATTGCCCTGATGCTTACCATGTTGGTTGAAAGAAACTGCCCTGAGCAAAGTGCACTGAAAGACAGTGGCTAGAACAGGGTATAACATTGTTTATATAAAAGTTACAAAAAAGGACAGTAACTCATAAAAACCAGAAAATTACAAATTCCCCCTCTTTTATTACAATTTCTACATGCCAAATAAACAATTTATAAACCATGATTGTGTGTGACGATTGTAAAATCTTGGCACCCATTCTTAGTTCTTAGCTCCAATTATTAATGTTACAGCCTAAAATAACATAAAATCTATACTACTATGGGTTAACTGATACCTAAGTCAAAATGAAGAACCTTTATTCGATGAAAAGATATTGGTCATCCATTCAGACCCTTTTGGCCAAAATCTGGTCATTTTGAAATTTGGGCTACTGACAGAGGAAAAGGGCCGTCCATGATGCATAGCAGCATGGTGGTGGGAATCAAAAGTGTGGGCAAAGAAATTCGACAAAATATCCAAAAATTCAAAATATTGAAGAATACTAGAATTTTATGTTTTGTTTCATTAGTAACTAAGGTACGAGCATAGCGGACCTCTTATTACATAGTGGTCCTATATCAGTGGATGATTATAAAATAACATTATTGACCTATTTTTGTCCACATATATTCATGTTGGTCATCTATTTTAACTTAGAAACTAATAAAATGCATATAATAATCAAACACGTCTGAATAGAGAATGAGAAAGGTAGAAGAACAAAAGGAGGGAGGAAGCTAAAATGCAGATGGAAGAAGAAGGGTCCGGCTACACGAATTATGTTTCTCCATTCCGATCTATATCGAGTCAAATCGTCAGATAAGTTGCACTTCTTCGGATATATTTTTACTACCTTCATCCACATCCTCTTTGGCACACCCTTCCCTTTGGTGGGCAATCAGCCTTCATTGCCAAACTTTTCCTTACCGGCGCCGTTGTCAACCTGCGTTGGACATGCCCAAACCATCTCAAACGGGTTTCTCTAGTTTTATCCCCTATTGATGCTACCCCTAAATGCTTTCGAAAGCGCTCATTTATAATTTTATCCTTCCTAGTTTTAGCACACATCCACTTCAACATTTTTATCTTTGCTACATTCATTTTGTGCATATGTTGCATTTTCATTGGACAACATTCTTCCCATAGGTCGTAGTTGGTCTAATCAATGTCATGTAAGATTCTCCCTTCAATCTTGTTGGCATTCATCAATCACAAAGCACTCCAGAAGTAAGTCTCCACTTGAACCATCCTGCTTTTATCGACATCTTCATCAATCTCCCCATCCTTACTAATTATAAAGCCAAGGTAACGAAAAGAATCTCTTCGTGGTATATCATGGTCTTCAATTCTCACTGTAGTTTTAGCTCTTTCTAAATGTCCATTGAAGTTACTATCCATATATTCCGTCTTTGTACGGCTTATTTTAAAGCCTTTGGATTCTAAAGCCTCTCACCATCTCTCAAGGTTTGCATTCACACCATCTCTTGATTCATCTACCAACACTATATCATTTGCAAATAACATATATCAAGGTACTTCTTCTTGAATGTGAGTAGTTGACTCATCCATAATCCGTGCAAAGAGATACGGGCTTAGGGTTGGCCCCTGATGCAAACCTATGGTAACTGGGAACTCACCTGTCTCTCCACTAAATTCTAAATTCAAATAAACTATTTAGCATAGCTACACAAAACCCAAAATATATAAAGTAATGTTTCAATAAACTAGAGCTTAGAATTCAAACACAAATGATGAAACATCTCTCATCAATGGAACAATGTAGTTTTGTTGAGACTTGAAAAACATAGATCAACAAGCTAGAATGCATTTGGATGTGATTTGCTTGGTCCACTTTAAGAATTTTTTTTAAAATAAAAAATCCCCAACAATCCAAAAGTTTGATCATGATCTATGGAAAACATAGATCTACATGTTAGAATGCATTAGGACCAACTTTGAGAAAAATTAATATATAAATATTTTTAAAAATCTCCAAAAATCAAAAAAATAAATATAAAAAACTTAAAAAACCTCAAACCATTTGGGATTGATCTCCAGGATACATAGATCTACAAGTTACAAGATATTCGTAATTGGTTAGTGAAAAAGAAATGAGTTCAAAATCCAAAAAAAGGTTGAAAATCTGCTTGGGCCGCTATGCCGCTATGCACATGAGCGACACTTTGAACCTTGCATCGGAGTTCCATCATTAATATGTTGTAATCTGTTAAGAAGAATGAGGAATTCATTAGCCTCTGTTCTCTGTCCAGAAAGTCTGATAAAACAGCCAAATTTACCATATCTATACCGGTGAATGGGTTATGCTTGTGTGCGCCACTAAATCAAAATTTCTTTGTAGACCATGGCAAAGTGGGTGTTATCTGATTCTGTGTTGGGAACCGTAAAACATTGGTACTCGTTATGTGTAAGAAAAATATGTTTTTTTTTTTTTTTTCTTGCCCCAAGCCAAGCTTAGTAATGAATCAATGATAAATAAATCGGTGGAAAGCACAAGGAAAACAGTATCCTAACTGAAGGCTATGAAGCACGGACACGGATACGGGACACGGATACGATACGACACGGATACGCAGATACGCCATTTCCCAAAAAAAGTAGGATACGATACGTCGGGGATAAGTTGAATTTTTTTCTTTTTTAAATATTTTTTATATGACTATATAATAAAACTCTTAACATTATTACAATCCAAATAACCACAAAATATGCACTTTCATTGATTTAATCATCATTAAACATTACATTCAATACTTCGAAGTTCCAAGTTCAAATTCCAAGTTTCACCAACTATTACAGAAACGTAAGCATATAACCCAAACAAACAGACAATGCATCCACTTAAACTTGAATTGCCCGACCACCAGGTCCACCACCATCACCTCCATCATCATTTTCACGAAAGAGCATGGCCTCCAATTCCGGTTCATCAAGGGAGAGTTGTGCAATCTCAAGCTCTCCAACATCATCAAACGAATCAAAAGCATCTCCAGCAATATCCCACATCTTGGTTTCGCCTTTCATATATTGTGGAGTTCTTCTTGAAAGAAGGCAAAGATTGCTATGAATGAAAACCAAGTCTTCAGCACGTTTTGGTGTCATCTTATTCCTTCTCACCGAGTGCACAAAGGAATAAGTACTCCAATTCCTCTCTGCACATGACGATGAGGAAGGTTGCACAAGTAGCTTGAAAGCTAGAGTTTGAAGCAAAGGTGCATATGCACCATAGGTGACCCACCAACTTTTAGGATCCATTTCATAGCGATCACGAATGGAATCAATATCCGCAAAATATCCCGACTTGCTAGAGAAATCGGCAAATTCTGTGCTTATCCTTTTGCGCTCCTCCAAATTAGGAAAATATTTTTTAATGATTTTCATTCTTTCTGTAGCAACCTCCATATCTCTATGTGGAGCAACTCGACTAGGATCCTCATGAAGCCAATGCTCGCTATAGTACCTTGAATAGTAAAAAATAAAAAAAGTAGGCAATAAGTTTATGATTAAGAGTTTAAGACTAAGAGGAAGAAAAAAAAGTTCAAGACTAGAAGTCACCTTGGATTTAGTGAATGAGCTAAGCAATGGAGAGGAGTGTTGTTCTTATTCCAACGATCCACAAGAATTTTATGCACCACATCATAAAAGGTAGATGTCTCATCGAGTCTTTTTCCTTCATGCCTATATATTGCACCCTTCACTTTTTCTATCATGGTATCCCACATGTCATACACTAAGTGAAGACAAGGCCTATCTGTGTCACAAGCCCTTAGCATATCATAGATAGGAGCCGTAAAAGAGAGTATGTAAGTCATTTTGTCCCACCAAATGTCATCTAACACAAAATCTTTCACAGCTTTGGCTTTCTCCTTATCATCCTCTTTGTAGGAATTCCACCTTTCACTAATAACCATGGCTTGAAGACTACCTTTTATGAGCTTGAATCTCTTAAGCATGACAAGGACCGAAGCAAAACGTGTACTTGCAACTGAAAGCAACTTCAAAGGGACAAATTCATTAAAAATAGCCAATCTCATGGAGTGATTCATGATAAAGTTCTTGACAAACACAACATCCTCGGCCAAGTCCGTGATCCAACGACACTCCTCATATGTTAGAGCATTGTTTTCAATATTCTTTGCCATACAAATGTTTTGCAAGGCAAGGTTGAGTGTATGAACCACACATGGTGTCCAAACAATATTTTGAAATTGTGCTTCAATGAGATGCCCTGCACCCGCACAATTCTTAGCATTATCAGTTATCACTTGAATCACATTCTGGGGACCAACCTCTTCTATCACTTCTTTCAACAAACCATAAATGAAGTACTTATCTTTAACTTCACCCGTACAATCCACGGCTTTAAGGAACATAGGCCCACTTTCCGTCACCGCCATAAAATTATTCAAGGGCCTCCTCTGTGAGTCACTCCATCCATCACTCACAATGCTTACACCTTTTTCTTTCCATGTGCCTTTAATTGGTTCTAGCAATCTATCAATATTAGCCCTTTCTTGTTGGAGTAGACTTGTCCTTAGCTTATTATACCCCGGTGGCACATAGCTTGCAAGAGCATTGTTTGCGGCAAATTGGATACAACTCACATAATAAGGGCTCCTTGCTAGGTGAAATGGTAAGCCCGATGCATAGAACATCCTAGCAATCTCCGCATCCATTTGGTCACGCAACTTCAGGTTAAATGACTTCCCAATAGCCGTATTACTGTCACATGCACCCCAACTTCCAGCTCCACTTCTACTCGCCTTCCTTTTTTTTTGAATCATAATCCACATTAGAAGTAGGCAAAGATACTTTCTTGGGCGCATTTTTCCTTAATCTCTCATTGCATTCATCCTCTAACATTTTCATCTCCGCAATATCACTGCTCTTAACTTTTGGACAGAATACAACAGCATGACCAGCCTCATGTATCAAATGAGCCCTCACCATTGTGTATGAGCTTTTCTTGGTTTGATGGCAAAAATTGCATTGCCACGACACATTTCTCCCTCCATCACCAAGTTTTTGTTGTTTTGTCACATACCTCCAAAGTGGGTGGTGAGCATCTTCTTCAATAGAAGGAGAAGATGCAGTAGTACTTTCACCCGCACTAGAAGTCATATGACTAAAAAAAAAAAAAACAGACACATTATAGCAAATTCAGCAGCGAAGAAGAAGAGGAAAAAAGATTAGCAAAAAAAAAAAAAAAAACAGGATACAGCAGCATAGAATAGCATAAAGAAAAATTAGAAAAAAAGAAACAGCAGGAGAAGTTGACAGCAGCAGCAGAAAAAAAAAAAAAAACAGACACATTACAACAAATACAGCAGCAAAGAAGAAGAGGAAACAAGATCAGCAAAAACAGAAAAAAAAAGGATACAGCAGCATAGAATAGCATCTAGAAAAAATAGAAAAACAGAACCAGCAGGAGAAGTTGACAGTAGCAGCAGCAAAAAAAAAAAAAAAAAAAAACCAGGCACATTAGCAGACAAATACAGTAACGAAGAAGAAGAGAACATAAGATCAGCAAGAACAGACACAAAAAAATAAAAATAAAGGCAGCAGCGAAGATCAGCAAGAACAGAGAGAAAAAAAAAAGGAGCAGCGAAAATCAGCAAGAACAGACAAATACAGCACAAGGAAAGAAAAGAAAAAAAAAAGAACCTGAACCTGAAGTTGAAACGGCACAGCACAGCAGAGACGTGACAATGGAAGAGAAGGAGAAACGGCACAACTCAGCAGCGGCCTGGTTTCTGACGATGACGATGGAAGAGAAGGAGAAACGACACAGGCTCAGCAGCGGCGCTTTGGGTTTCTGATGATGATGATGGAAGTAAGAAGGAGAAATGACACAGCTATCGTCGTCGGAGGATGACGATGGAGGAGGATGAAGGCCGGTGATGCTCGTTGGAGGAGGATGAAGGCCGGTGATGCTCTTGAGTCACGTCGGAGGAAGATGAAGGCCGGTGATGCTGCTCTAGGGTTTTTCTTCCCCCTTCTTTTTTTTTTCTTCTTTTTCTCCTCTTTCCCCCTCTTTATACTCATTTTCATGTCCGGCACGTGTCCCGACGCGAACCGTGCGTGTCCCGCTCGTGTCGGGACGTGTCCGGCACGTGTCCGATATATAAAAAAAAAAAAAATCCGATACGAAAAATACGTATCCCATACGTGTCCATTGCGTATCCGGGCGTATCCGTATCCGATACGTCCGGGATACGGATACGCCACCCAATTTCATGTATCCGTGCTTCCTAGACTGAAGGTGAGTGGATTCCTGTGCTGCCTAAATCCATAACAGTGTCCTGGACATTTGAAATGCTTCACTGAGCATGTAAAGAAAAAGTTTGAAATGCTTGATTCACCTTTAGATTTTAGAAAGTTTTAAATTAAATCAATCAATTTATTCCAAAATATATTGGGTATCTGGAAGGGGACAGAAGGAATTACCAACTCATTTTAGGTAAGGCCTTGTATCTTAAGCCTACATCTTTAGGTATCAGAAGGGCCAATGTGCAAGAGCAGTCGTCGGCCCAATCGTTAGTAGATTGGGCAAGAAAATCGTCACTGGTGTCAAGTCAGCCCATCATATCTAAGACATTGTCATGTAAGGACTCGTGTGAGCTTGGTTGAAAACCGTTGGATACTAAAAAAAGGTATCCAGCTGCCTTGTTGGAGGTGGTAATTAGGCGGATGTTGCTATTGCCATTTTAAGGCTGAAGAGGTTTGACTGACAGAGGTTTTGTGATATAGGCCCAAAGTATACTGAAGATCCTTTGAAGTGCCAATTGTTGTTGAAGAAGATTCAGAAAGACATTGCTAGGATTAGCAACTAGGGTTGAAAAAAACGGAGGGTTTCGACTCGGCTAGGCCCGAGTCCGAGTCAACTCGGCCGAGTCGGCTTGAGTCCCCTGAAAAGCAAAAAACAAAAAAGGAAAAAAGTGGTTTCCTCCTTTTTATTCCCTCCATCCATCCATGTATATAGTTTAACTCTCTTCATTCTTGTACGTTAACGATAGATTTTGCCATTTTTTTTTTAAGAATAAACAATAATTAGACATTAAGAGTTTAAGACAAGCCCTTTTATAATTTAATTGCAATTAAAATTTAAAACTTAAAACTAGAAAATACAATATACATGTTTCCAACTTTCAATATCCTTTCTCAATTATCAACTAGTAAGATCAAAGATGTAGTAAGCTTCAATTATAGCATTTAAAAATGTAAAACCATACCTTAGCTCTTTCTTATTAAAATTTAAATGTTAATTCCATGTTGAATGCCTTGCGGGTTCCAGATCTTCATCATCGTCGTTATTTTGACTGTGATGATAGTATTGAGCAATGTCAAAATGAAAGAACCCTTGCCCCGCTGTTGGAGTTATAGGACCTTCTCCATAGTTTGATGATGGAGCCATAACTTGAAGTTGAGGATATGCATATGGTGGTGGTTGCACTTGTGGGGGTACGAGTACCACAAAGACTCCATACTGTTGTTGCCCATACCCATGCGAAGGACCACTATATCCCCCATACTGCTGCGGCTGCCCATACTCTGACGAAGGGTCATGGTGTGAGTGTCCATATTGTTGCTCTACCCGTATGAACTTGTGATCCAAGGCCTTGATGCCATTTGATGCGGCAGAGGATATTTATCCGATGGCTCATTTCCTTCACCTCTGCCCCACCCACATGACCCACCAGCAGGCTTACTTGGACCACAATGTAACGGGTCATATACATTAATGTTGTCATCTCCACCACCACTACCTTCGTATGCCTCCTCCTCATTCTGGCCCTGGTCACCTCCTTCTAGTGAGCCACTCTTGCTAGAAGATGACGTTTTGTGGTGTTCTTCTTCTTCATGAGTGGCCAACCTTTGGCCTTGACTTGTCTTTGCATGGGTGCTCTTATCCTTTGACTTTCACCTGTATTGGAGAGTTGGGTCTTTAATCCATTGTTTAGCTTTAGAGATCGGGCCACTTGAACCGGTTGAACGTGATGCTGGTCCATCTCTAGCCCCGCAACACATTTTGAAGTAGAACGTGTCAACTCTGGCTCACGGTTATGACCACGTTGTGAGCCTTGCGATGACGACGTTGCTATACCCTTACCCTTATCGCGCGCTGAAGGCGCTGTATAAGTAGGCGTAGCAGATCTATGAGTGGGAGGTTGCGGTGGCGAATTCTGTCATTCATCTGACTGAAAGTCATCAACATCAGCCATTGCTTCATCGAGGAATGCTGTATCATTCAATACTGGATCCTCTGTTTTAGCCAACCATTCACCAAGAGGTCATCTTCCTCGAATATATAATCCAAATTAATCGGTTGGTAGCCTCCATTGTCTCTTCTCGTTAGATTCCTTGCCCTTAACCTCATGTTGTAATGGACAGACCAACTTCTCCAACTTATGCATACTAAGGCGATTACGGGTCTTAGTGTGGATCAAACTGAATGTGCTCCAATTCCTTTCACATCCCGAAGATGAGGTTGTTTGGCTCAATATTCTTTTTACAAAAGCTCTTAAATGGGGGACCTCATCGCCGAATGTTGCCCACCGCTCAGCTGTGTTAAAAAATCAAAACAATAAAGTCAATTTTTTGTCATAATTCATAAATATAATTCATAAAGTACTATATTTCATCTAATTTAAGTATTGAAATAATACCTGGATCCATCTGCTTACGACCCAATATGGCTACGTCTGATCCAAAACTATGTAGAGCGCCCTTATAGTTTCTCAACTATAAAAGTCAAGATTTAGAAGTTAGCACTTAGCCCACAAATATGTGAATAACAATGTCATGTGATATGACATCTTACCTGGTCAAGAATTGTAACTTGATGTTACGGGTCATCTGTCATGGTCTCTAACGTTTTTTTTTCAAGCCACGAAAAACTTCTTTATGTTTGGAAAAGTGTTTGCTATAGAAGCAGCTTGGGTTCAAGTAGTACGCTGCATGCCATGACGTCATTAAGTAATAAGTATTGACTACCGAATTCCAAAATAAGTAGTAACTTACTAGTAAGCAGTACCTAGTTAGTATTTTTAATAACCATGATGAAACTGTACTAATAGTCAAAATTTACCTGCCGCGTGTGTCTTGATGCATCTTGTTGTCCCATCGATTGTCAATAATTTTCCAAAGCTTCTTATAATAAGTCCCATACTTTCCTCTGGACCTTTGCTCTATCCATGGCATCATACACAATGCCCATTGTGGGCTTCGTATCACCATCCACTAGTTTCAAGACCAAGACAAGAGGCTTACGCTAGTTTCAAGACCAAGACAAGAGGCTGGAGTAAGTCAGTAATTCGTTCTGCCCTGTTCTAGAAATCCTCTCCAAGGACAATCTGCTGTACACGGCTTGCCAAAGGTTGACGTGAAAAATCTGAATTCACATATGCTCTGCTCGTCCACATCTGCATTATGTTAGCCTTGGCATGACAGACTCAAGGGCCATGAATTGCGTATCAAAGCGTGTGATACATGGCCTCAAAATCTCACGACCCTCATTCATTTCTCTTAGCATATCAGTCATGAACTGATGGTTATAGATCAAAGATGTCACCATCTTTCCCTCATCAATAGTATCACGGACATCATCTAATTTGCCAACGTGTCACCATTTTTCCCTCATCAATAGTATCACGGACATCATCTAAATTTCCAATGTCCTCTAGAATGCGATCAATATAATGTGCCGCGCACGGCACCCAAATTATACTCCTATGCTTTTCACGCAATTTCTTCGCCCCGGCCTTAAAGTTGGCCGCATTATCCGTCACAATTGTTGCAACAACATATTTGTGCCAATTTTTAACCATACACAAGGTATCATCAATCAAACTGTACAAATATTGGTCATCCATTCTATGCCCGCTTGTATCTACAGACCTGACAAAAACTGTTCCCATTACATAGTAAGCCATGAAATTAATAATGTGCAGCCTATTGTCGATTGTCCGCCCATCACACATAAGCGTGCACCCATACTCCTCCCAAGTTTTGAAGTGGTCTTCTAAGTATCTCCAATAATCGTCAACTTCCATGTCAAGATACTTTCCGCCAATCTCATAAGAGGATGGAGGTTTAACTCCGGGCCCCACCTCAGCTATAGTATCAACCATGGCCTGATAGTATGGTGAATTAGCGACATTCAGTGGAATCCGATTATAATGGAAGAACTTTGAGATGGCTCTCCCCATTTTCATGGCACTAACTTTCATATCACCCATGATAGAGCTAGTAATCTTTGGTTGTTTCTTACTTTGGGACCTATCCCTTTCCTCGTTGTGTCCTGATAAGGGTCAGGAGGAGCTCTTGAAGAACCGGCCCCACCCCGTGTCTCATCCATACGAGCTTGCTTAGAAGCAAACTGTTCACGGCTCGCTATCATAGCCCTCCTTAACGCCCTCTCCTGATCACCACCACCACCATCAGAGTCATCCTCAGAACTGTCAATCCTCTGCATATTTGCAACCCTCTCATCAAATTTTTTCATCTTTTCTTTCTCATTCTTCTTTCCCTGCAAAATACCTCTCATTAATTTCCGCACTTAAGTGGGGACATTTGCATATGGTTTAGCTTCCCCTTGTATACCTGCTAGGTGTTGTTTAAATATGTGGATCACACCACTGAGAGTCTTATGAGTTATGACACCGTTTGCATTTGACCTTATGACGGTCTCCTGCAACCATCTCCCCATTCCAATCCGGGGTCAACTTCTTTCTCTTTCTTTTTTGGGACCATTGTGATCTAACTGAGTGACATTAATCTGCACAATCAAGATTCTACACAATCAAAATAATAGCCTCATACCAAAAACAGAAATAAATAATGAAAAAAAAATTCTGATTTTTTATTATTTTAATAAAAAAGTTACATCATAATCAAGAAAATCCTTCTTTTAACCAAACAAGAGTTGAAATATCATCTACAAACAACCCACACTTGTAATAATCTATTATACATAATTTAAGAAAGTAAAAAAGCAAAAAAACATATTATTAATAATTATTTTAACTAGAAAAGTAAGGAAATTATTATTATTGCACATACAAGCATAGATCTAGAGTTTAGAACCATATATCCATGTTATACACACCCAAAATAATAGTCTCATACAAAAAACATAAATAAATAATGAAAAAAAACTCGGATTTTTTATTATTGTAAAAAAAAAAACATCATAATCAAGAAAATCACTCGTTTAACCAAACAAGAGTTGAGATATCATCTACAAACAACCCACACTTGTAATCATCTATTCTACATAATTTAAGAATGTAAAAAGCAAAAAAAAACATATTATTAATAATTATCTTCACAAGAAAAAGTAAGGAAAATATTATTATTGCACATACATGCATAGATCTAGGGTTAGAACCATAGATCCATGTTATACACACCCAAAATAATAATTTCATACAAAAAACGTAAGTAAATAATGAGAAAAAATCGGATATATATATTTAAAAAGAACGACCCAAAAAAAAAAAAAAACATTTTTAGAACAAATAATGGACCTCCAAACTATCTTCAAGCAAAATCTTCATCTTAGCATCTTCCCTAAACCATAAATGCATATAGACTCAAGAAAACATACCTCAAAGTTGACAAATCAAAAAACCCTCTTTGATGTGAATAGTGGTTGGATTCTTTGGTAGGCTAGAGCTTTGAAGAAAGATGGATTTGAGTATGTTAGTTGCTAGAAAAGAGTTTTGGAGGCTGTTTTCTCCCATCTCCAGCAAGTTGAAACAAAGAAAGGGCTTTCTTTAGGGTTTTGAAGAGCTTTTAAAGTGGGGGAGTCCGTCAGTTCGTGGACTCGTCCGAGTCCATCTCTTCCGCTACCGAGTCCCAGTGACTTGGATTGTTAATGATCAAGTCCGAGTTGACTCGGACTTGGCTGACCTTGTTAGCAACACTACCTCCTTGGAAATAATGATTTCATGGTTTAAGGAGTTAGGGAGATTATCTCCTCATCAATTGCTCAATTAGAATTGTTGACTGTTCAGTGAATGACCTTGTGGATAGGCTGGCCAAGGAAGATACTAATTAGATGGATTTCTCAATATCTTCATTTTTGCAAGCAATGTAACTGACTTCTGCTTGTTGCTTGTAGTATCACCAAAGAGTTTTTATTATTATTTTATATTCCTATCCTTTGTGTCCATCACAATAAGAGCATTCATAACTGCATTTGTAAATGCATGTACTATTTGTCTTTTAAAAATGGAGAACATGCATATTCACATTTGTTACGATGCCTGTATGCATATGTACCGGTTTAACTGTATCAGGGAGTTCTAAGTTGTTGTTGACTTGTCTTCCTCTGAAAAACTTTGTTTATGTGCTTCAATCTTTTCTTTTTTTTTTTTAATTGAGCAGTATATTCGCAATTTTTTTAATTATAATGTTGGAAATGATTTTGGTTTCATATGTTCTTGCAGTTTCCCTGGAAAGAAATATCAGTTCTCCCGGTGCAATGGCATGCTTTGGCTCTTGGTCTGTTCGCCTCAATCATAGCACCGTTTGGAGGCTTTTTTGCCAGTGGAGTTAAAAGAGCTTTCAATATAAAGGTTCTCACATATCAATTTTAACTGAATTACAGTGATTTGAACTTTATAAAGAAAACACAAATTAAACCTTGATTAAGAGAGCTTTTCATTCATTTGAAAGTTTCACCATTACCATCCAAATTCCAAAGAACAGAAGATTTAATCTTTCTTTGATTATTACAGGATTTTGGTGACAGTATTCCTGGCCATGGTGGAATTACTGATAGAATGGATTGTCAGGTGAGAAGATGCTGAATTTATATGATATTGTTGAAAGTAGAATATAATCTCATGTAAAATTCATCTGTGTCTGGTTGCAAATAATGGTGGTTTTTTTTTTTCCATTTAATACGATATATTTGATTTTGCTATCATCTTCTCTTTTTTTTTGAACTGATCATGCTATAAATTATTATTATTTTTTTATTTTTTATTTTTTACATTTGAACCTCTTTTTTTATAAATATTTTGTGGTGAAATGATTGGAACTTCAATCGAGAAAACCAAACTAACAGCAGATACAGATAAAAGACGAGGAGTGAAGATACTGTTCCATTCATAGTTCTTGAGATACAATCGAACGACTAGAAGCTTGGATGTTCTTATTTCCCTATCTCATGAGTGATGCATGACAGTTGCCAGATTTTAGATGTTGGAATAATCTAAACAATATTACCATACCATTCACACACACACAAGGAGTGAAGATATTGTTCCATCCATAGACATGATTGAACAACTAGAAGCTTGGATGTTCCTATTTCTTAATCTCATGAGTGATGCATGACAGTTGCCAAATTTAAGATGTTGGAATAATCTAAATAATATTACCATACCATTTACCCTTTAAGAAGCCCAAGAAGAGTTCTCATTGTGGCCTCATTCAAGTCCACTGAAATCAGGCCAAAGTAGACATACAATCCTTTAAATTCTGTTGAGACCCAGGTTACTGACAGCCACTCACTCAACACCCCAGAAAACTGGGATCTGGATTCCAGGGTGCATATCAGTGAGTTTTAATTAAAAGTTTTTGTATTACTGCAAAAACTCTTGCACCAAGATTATAAAATGGTTGCAAACAAATCCCTTCTAGTTGACTGTAAATGTTATTTGCAACATAAATAAAATGGAAGAAGAGTTACATGTAGTGCTTAGAAACCCTAGAGTGAGAATCTGATAATGTCTTCTCTCTTCCTGAACACCATTCCAACAATCAGCTAATCTAATGTGTTTCTATTTTGTTGCTGCTATACTATAGATGGTGATGGCCGTGTTTGCATACATCTACCATCAGTCTTTTGTCGTGACTCAAAGCTTTTCAATCGAGATGATTTTGGATCAGGTTAGCTGTGGTTCTTAATATATATGTATATCTGTATGTATATATATATATATATATATATATATATGGGAGATGCCTATGAGAGCATCTCTCACCTTACTATGAATAAATGTATTTTTTGGAGGAGTGATCCAGTGTTTTACTTAAAACACCCAACACACTAGGTAAAGCAACCCTAATTGGGGCACCGGGGCACTCGTATTTCCAAATTTTAATCATGTTGTGGATGTTGGACCCACATACCATCGTTGTCAGATATATTGGATGATGAGATATTCTTCCTGAGAGGATGAGTGCATGTTGAAATTATGGTGGGCCTCATCTCATCGCTGCCTCTATTATTTTTTGATGATGGTGAAGGTGTCTCAGGCGTCGATGATTTGGTATGAATAAAAACACTGGATCACAGCCCTTGTTTCCTTTGGCTTATGAATGTGCTAGAAATAAAATGAAAATGAAAAAAGAAACGATAACGGAGTTGTTTGTGATGCAGATACTAAGAAACTTGAGTTTGGAGGAGCAACAAATTCTCTATATGCAGCTTGGGAAGATCTTCCAAGAGAGGCAATTCCAGGAAGCTTGAAGTGTTCCCATGTAACATATGCATCTTTTCATGTTACACGTGGTGTTGTGTTAATACGCACCCGTTTTATTATTCACACATGCTTTTAGTATATCTAGATTTTTTATAGCTCTCTCTCTCTCTCTCTCTCTCTCTCAATAGCATCCTAGCTGATTATAATTTTTGTTTTTTATTGGTAACAAAGCAGATTAAAAAATGATAGTGAAGAAACAAAAACCTATGGAGAATAGGGTCATTGCATTTCAAGTGAATGCCATGGCATTCAATCTTTTCTACAGTGAAATCTCGCGATTGGGGTGTTCCACTTGATATCATTTCCTTCTCTGTTTTAATCTTTGGCATTTGTTTTGAGCGGTTTAAAATTTCACGATCAAGTGGGGTCACCGAGGAGCCTCACTCATTTCTCATGAGCAAGTTGTTTCAAGGAGGAAGCACACAGGCCACGTAATTTAAATTGCTTTTCAAAGCATGCCAGATTCTACTGCAGTTTCATTCGACATTCCTTTTTAATGTGGCATTTTGTAGTGTAAATCATTGGGTCATAGCATTTCTCGTATCGAAAGGGTCTTAGAACCAATTGCGCCTGTGATTTTAGCATTGGTCCTCTTATATATTAAATAACCAATGATACATACCACTGATGAGTTACGGACAGGAGGCACATTACATTATCTATGGCCTGAGTTGTATGTATATTAATGCCATAGTGACTATTAAGCCAATGACGAGTTACATACAGGAGCTATGTTGTCACGCTACCAAACTCGGATTGCCCAGCCTCTGTTTAGCATCACTAACTTTTGGCTTTATTTCTCAAAACCCCTAAATTGGGGTAGAGATTTTGAGAATAGAGGTGTTTGGCAGCATTTGACAGCCTCTCTATTTATAGAGAGGTAGAGGTAATGTCTCTATTTTTCACAACCCACCAAAGTAGAGGGGGAAAAAAAAAGAGGCGGGTGAACAGTGTTATTGCGCATTCATGTCTCGGTCCCCCTATTTTTTTTCCTCAAAATCTAAAGAGTAAATCAAGATTCAAACCGTTAAAAATCTTCACAAGATCAAACAAAGCAATGACGCCAAATTTCAGCCGTTGGATCATCACCAATCTTGAGATATGTGCACAAAAAAAAGAGCAATTAGATTTAATTTTTTTAAATCTGTGGGCCCTAAATGCAAAATTCACACCATTAAATCTCTTTGGAAGGCTGAAAACGACTATGTGGTCAATTTTTAAGGCTTAATATATTGTGGATCTCGAGATATTTGCCAAACAATATCAGCTATTGATGTATTATGCTCAATATTGGATTTGTCTTGAGCACTAAGGTTTTTCTATATTTTTTATTATTATTTATGGGAGTGTAAATCAAGATCCAATTGGAAATGTTAAAAAGAATAACTAAACTTGTCGTTGGATCATCACCAATCTCAAGATATGTACAAAGAATGTTTGCCATTGGATCCAATTTTTTAGATTATGTGGGCCCCAAACACATTATATAAACCGTTAGATCTCTTTGGAATGCTGAATACGACCATAAGGTTAATTTTCAAGGCTTGATACCTTGTGGATCTCGAGAAATTTATAAAAAACTTTCAACCATTGATGTAAAAAAATATATTTAATATAGATCTTTACATTACCAAACACTTCTTTTGATTCTGGCCTTTTTTTTAATGACTCTATTTTAATAGTTCTATAAATAACATAAGAAGAAGAAGAAGAAGAGTTTAGTTATAATAATATAATTACAAAAACCATGACATAAGCAGTAAACTAAACAAAGTAATTAACCTAGCAAAATATGCAACTTCACATAAGCTAAATCGCTATGGGATATTATGTCATCAAAAAGTCTAATTGGACATACTTTTTGGCATGAATCATGGACAAAAATCCATATATTACCCCTGGTAACATATGGGTTTTGGTCCATGATTCATGCCAAAAAATATGTCCAAGTAGCATTACTCTTATGTCATTGTCCTCTCGAAAACTATAGAGTAGTGGAAGGGATGCATGGGATGTCAAGTTCGGTCAAAGCAATGTTGTACGGGAAAAATTCTGGTCTAAGGTAAGCGCTCAAAGCGTTAAAGTAGTATACAGTTGCGTACGTCCGCCTCAAATCCAATCTATAGATGGCAAAATAATAAACGGCCCATGCCACAAGGGACAAAAAATTGTGGTTAGATTAATCAATTGAGTGATGTTTGACTTAAAAAATCACAAAGGACAATGTCTGTCTAGGCTCCTTGTGTGAGCAAGACTCCCATCAAACAAGTGAATACTATAAAATCACCAAATCTTTCCAAACAAAGCCATAAATACTCAAACCCATATCGAAGGTAGTCCCTTCCAACAAGCCATTGAGTAGCCAACCTAGCCTCAAACACGTGTAATCCACATCCTACATAACTTCTAAGTCCGATCTAGGTCTTTATTATCATATTCATAATTATCAAGACAACAGGTGGCAAAGACACATGTACAAGCCATGAGATAAGTGGTCAATCAATATACCAGGCAATATACATCATCTCGGCAAATACCAATCAGAGGAAGAATCGAAGCAGCCAAACCTATGTAATTAGTTGCCATTCGGGTGTCTTCCTAGGCCATTCAACACAGTGGAGTTCCATATGCCATGTCTTGGTGCCCTGATATGGTTGAAGAGCATCCAAGAGTTTTACGGTTACTATCCTCTTGACTTGGTTTTGCCTCTCGCACCTTAATACGAGCAACTTTTAAGCAAAGGCCAAGCTCACACCTCCACTTACCAAAAGTCATACATTTAAAGGCTATGAGATAAGGGTCCCAAAAATAGTCCAAATGTCATAAAGTCCAATTTTTAAATTAGAAAAACCTTAGGCTTATGGTTACCTAAAAGTATATTACGGCTAGTCGTGAGTGTGCTACGGTTAGCTTTACAGCTTGTTGTGGGTAGCCCTAGCAAGCTGGAACAATACCTTTAGTTCTATCTAGAACCTTGAATCCACCACCCAAGAAAGAAATCCTGAGAACATCAGCACCGCCAATACACTCATGGTAGAGTGCTGTTGGCAAATTGTTATGTGTGGAGCCTCATTACACCTTGGTTAAACTGTTATCTCAGGCCAGCCCACTGTCGTAGATCCACACCAGCCAGAATCTTGCAGATATGTTGACCAAGGTGGTCACAAAGGGGAAACCGAAGACATGTTCAATTTCTTCACTTGGTCTTCAATCTTAGAAGATTAGAAGAAAATCACACCGAGTTTTCTTATTGCAGAAGTTGTTTGAAAGAGATCACATGTGCATGGAGTTGAGTTGGGATCATCAGTCTCCAAGTGGGACATTGTTATGTGTGGAGCCTGATTACAGCCAGGTCAGATTGTTAACCGTCGATCGAACCTTCTTCAGCACCTCGCTGGCCCCAACATAACCAGTGACAGTCACCTTCTGCCGTTTCCTGTCTATGACCACTGATTCAACTCCTGAAAAGGCACATGTCAAAACATCAGTTATCTCCACAGTAACACTCACCCCACACGCACACAGACAAAAGAAAACAGAGGAGAGAATCAGACCTTTCATTTTAAATAGAGCTTTCTTGATTTTTAGCTCACAGCCTTCACAGTCCATCCTCACTTTGAGCTCTACAGTCTGCAGCTGCTTCTTTTTCGTGTTCTTCTTCTTCTTCTTCTTCTTATCAACACTATTCAATAACCCAGAGCAGCATTCCAAGGTTCTACCTAGTCCCATTCTGCACCAAAAGACTCAGACAATGATCCCTCGATCTTTTTTCAAATCAAAGCTATTTTTAATCAAAACTAAATAAAAATAGCGTGAAATGGTAATGGGTATTGCAGAAAAGAGAGGTTGGTCTTTGTAGTGATGAAGAAACAGATTGGATGAGTTGGTAACTGAAAAGAGGTTCTTATAAGACAAAAGGTTGGACGCAGCAAAAGGCCAGAAAGCTGGCTGTTCGGTGTTGAATTGAATCTACGAAAGGGTACTGGAGATTTATACAAAATTCCAGATGTGGGTCTCCTAGAAAACTCCAGGAAACTTCTTTCTCACAGATACCTTGCTATAAATCAATCCTTAAATGGCTAATAAATCCTTCCTTAAATAGAGTTTTAGACCATTCAAAAATCAGAAATCTTTATGATCAAACCCATGAAAGCCTTTTCCTCCACTGCACAAGTTAATGAAAGAAAAGGTGGTGCAAAAGATATTAAACAAAAACCTATGAAATTTTTTTTTTTAAAATAAAGCTCAAGTTTTTCTTATATTTCAAATCAGGATGACAAAAAACTTACATATCAATGCAGGACTTTAGTTTTTCATATTCATTTCAGATCAGAACATCCGGCGAGAAAGAAGATTTTTCCGTGAGTTTCATTTCATTTTATTTTAAAATACCCAAAATGCCGTCCCAGAACCTATCCCTCCTCTCTCCTTATCCTTTTCTCTTCTTCTCTCCAAACACCAGCACCATCCTCTTCCCATCACCTCCTTATTCCCTCTAACCCATCTCCCAGGCCGGCAACACACCAACGGAACCAAACATGAGCCGCAATCAATGAAACTCTACACAACCCATCAACCCTACACCCCTGCTCTCCTTTTTCCTCCATTCATCATTTTGCCTACGATCCACTTCATCTCCCACCAAATCATCGAAGACCAATATGAAAACGTTGGGCACCTTGGTGTTAGCAATGAGACACATTTTAAAAATTTTAATTTAGAAGGGCGATTTGGGATTCAAATGGGCAAGACCCAATAGTGAATGGCTACCCATGATCCTTGACTCCACCTTTGGAATGAGCTCCTCTCTGAAAGGTGTAGCCCATTCCCACCCATTCATTGATGATTTTGATGGTTGTGAAGCGGCTAATCTATCTATGCACCGAGAGAAGGTGGGTTTGCAGTTGGGAAGGCACGAGCCACACATGGACTCAGCCGATTCTATTCCTGCAGAAAGTCTAAGCAGCAACTACCAACTGCAGATGTCTAATAGTCCCTTTCTGACATGTAAACTACAGCAAACAGAGGCAGGCACCGTACCCAAGCTACATGCTAATGGTTGGAGCTTTCCTTGGGGGGTTGCAACCATGGATGGAACTAAAATCTACTTGAGAAAATCCAACACATCGGTCGTCTATGGGCCATCAACCCATCATCCCCAACATGCTCGGCAACACCCCCGACACTTGTCAAAATCGCTGCCCCTGGACGAATTGCAAATGGGTATTCCCATAAAAATCCCAAAAATGTCCTTTTTTTATGAGAAGATGGTCTTAGCGCTTGGATGGATGAGGAAGATGGGTGGCGGTCGAATATGTTGGTTGTTTGGTTAGGGGGATTGGAAGGTGTGGTTGCAGAAATGGAAGATAGGAAGCGAAGGAAAAAAGGGCATTTTGGGTATTTTCATAAAAATGAGAAGAAATGTGAAATGTAAGTTTTTTATTGTCCTGATTTGAAATATGACAAAAACATAAGCCCTATTTTAAAAATTTCTCGAAAAACTACACTCCTCTAAGTATAACACTGAGAGAGAGTCCGTCAAACCCCGATCCAGGTTTGGTGTGTTTAGCGTCGTTTAAACCGATTATTACTATTTAAGTGGGATTAGATGATGTTTAGCTTAGATTTATAGTTAGATTAGACTTCCATAGCTTTTGGGAATTTTGAGAGCCGTCGAGCTTGGTCTGACACGGCACGGGGTGGCCTGTGTGACTCGCGTACGTATGGGGATTTATCCATTATTTCAAAAGATTCCGGTTTTTACTCCTTTTGAATTGTCGTAGCATACTCTACAACTTTATGTTTACTCCAGTTGTGTTCGAAACCTAAAAATCCTGTTTTCAGGAAAAAAAGGGCAAAACGGGCTTTTCACATTAAAATATGTGCATAAATTTCGATGTTTGCAAACCATGAGGAAAATATACTTTTTGGAAACTAGATTTTTTGACGATCAATTTCTTCTACTTCATCGTTCTCATTCTGGACCCACAAATGAGGTTTTCAGCAATTAGAAGCTTTGGGGCCAGTGGGGCCCACAACCCACTCAAAACTCAAACATAACCCACGTTTCCCCTTTCCTCTGCATTTTTCTGTTTCAGAACTTCCAGTGAAAACCAAGGAGAATTTTTCTTCTCCTTCTCCCTCCTCCTTGCCTTGCATGCCCCACTTATTGAGCTCAAGTTCACCACTCTCTTTCCCATCTCTTGAGCTTTCCAAAGATATCATTTGTGAAATATTTCGGTTAGGATCATCCACTTCTTCAAGTGCCTCTTCTTGGATAGAGCTTCCTTAGGTAAGTTATGGTTTCATCTTCTTTGATTTGGTTCTTCTAGACCCTTTTGAAGCTTTCTATCATGCAGGCAAGGTTTTCTACGGAGAAACCCTTTGCTCTTTCAAAGATCGATTTTGAGGTTTTTTGAGTTCTTTCCTTGGGGCTTTTTGTAGATTGGAGGTTCTTGCTGCCTTGGAGCAACTTTAGAACCCTTTTTGGTCTAAGGCAAGTGAATATCCTGATAATGAGATGCATGCAATGAAAATTTAGTTTCTTCCTAAAATTCTTAGTAAGTAACTATAATGCTTTCAAATTAGTTCTTTGATTATGAATGGTTTGATTTCAGAAGTGTTTTAGTGTATGGTTTAAGGCTATGCTTTCTATAAGTTGTCTTTTATAAGAACATGGATTTTTATTGTCAATTGATGGTCCTTAGAACATTAGAAATGTACTTCAGAATTTTGTATTTCTTTGTGAATTTGTAATCGATTTCTGGATGAGATTTGGGAATGGAATAAGTAGTGATCTTTGGGGCTGAATGGAGTTGGGTTTGAAGCTAAGGGAAGCTCAGGTTGTGTAAGAAGGAAGGTGGAGATGAATGGAGGAAAAAGGGAACTGAAAATATGAAGAAGAATAGAAAAATACGGCAAGGGACGAGCTTAGGCAGCAGCCTAGATCGCTCGAGCAGGCGAGGCCGCTGTTTGGCGAGGAACAGGCTTTCTCAGCCCACTCGAGCGAGCGAGCCTCTGTGCAGTCCGCTCGAACAGATGGTTACTCGCTCGAGCAGACGTGTGTTTTGTCCAGGGGCTTTTTCCTGCACCTTGTTTTCTCTTGTTTTGATGTGCAGACCCCCCTAAAGACTCATTGATGCTTGGGAATGGGAATTTTGAATCCAAAACCCTCAGTAACATGGAAACCAAGGGTGGAAAAGGAGAAACCTTTGTATTTGAATTACCGGGGAGATATTGCAAGCCTCGATATACACTTCGAGGTCTCAAATGTAAGGGACCTTCTGAGGCGCCAAATTCATCATTCATATACGGGCATTTGGATACTAAATGTATAATGAGATGCCCCTAGGTAAGCCAATCAATCACAACAAATCACCTCATTCCAAGTTTGAAGATTTTGTACGTTTTCTTATAAAATGTTTTGAATAGCTTTGTGTGATACAGCACGTTGGAAAATCTCGGTAAGGCTACTTGTCTGGTTCGCTCCGTATTGCCTATTTATGCTTTGTTCAGAGTAGTCCTTTTATCGATTGGAAATATGTTTCTGTGACTCGATTTATATTTTGTTCGAATTTATGGTCGGCACCACTAAGCTTGGGTCACCTGGTCGGTTTGATCTCCTGGCTTGAGATCCTAAATTATTTCGCCAACTGCAGCTAGAAACTCCGTTTGTTTGTTATCCGTTCCGCAACGGATTCTGTTTGATACCCATCTATACTGGGCTATATATGTATTGTATGTTTGTTCCAGTCATTTCATATGGTGACGGTTATACTTTGATTGCTCTTGTTAATTCGGTAATAGGAGAATATAGCTTAATGTGGGTTGCCATTATTTTATTCGGTTTTCAGCATTCTTATAAAATGTCTTCGATAATAATCCTTTGGTTTCAATACTTGATTTCTTTAAAGTTATCGTTACTTTTATTTAGCTCTCAAATGTACTATTATGATTATCAATGACTTTGTAAACACTTGTCGTACCCTTATCTGCTTTATTCACCTGTCAGACCGTCGTGTCTGATATTCATTTATTTGATGTCAGATGTCGACCCCGTTGCTTGTGAGGCGGAACCGCCACCGGTTGCTGGAGAGTGGCATCCCGACGATGTCATTTAGACATCGGATTTGGTTATGAGACACTTGTCACGTTTTGGGGAGTTGTTCAAACTTTTTGGGAACTTGTTTCACTAGCCTTTATTGGGTTTTCATTTTGGGATTGTATAACCTTAAACTTTTGTTCTTGGTAATGTAAAACTTAAACTTTTAACTTTGGGTTTGCTTATTTATGTTTTTCACTTTGACATGAGGCTAGGATACTATTGTATGTCTTTATACATTAAGGTGTGTTTGATACATGCTTTCGCATATGTATTTGTTCCCATTTCATTGTCAAGTTATGGATCGTGCGAATCCTCACGGAAACCTGTCAAAATTTTCTGGCCCGTCACACCGCGGCTCTGGATTAGGGCCTTGGTTGGCTCGGCCTGGTCCGGGGTCGTGACTGAGTCTTTTCCTATTCAGCCAAGGTAACTTTATAATGTGAAAGCCTCACTAAAAAATGCTAGGTCCCATTTACACAATTGCTACCTTACATCGTTTGCCCAGTATCTTTCACCCTTCTTTTGACCATGAATCGCTATATATTCCAGTTTCCAAGACAATCTCACTGTCAAGAAAAATGCTTTATTTATCATACATTAGGGAAATCCTTCTTGGCATGGACAAGTACATCCGTCACCTGCATAGCTTTACAAAAATGTGCTTCCGAGAAGTTAAAGTTCATTAAGAACAATTAGGCCCACCAGGTCCACCGAAAAAGAATTTAACACCTGGACCATTGAGCTCTGATACACCTGATACGTCATAGCAACCTGGTTTGGAGACCTTAGTTTTAGAATTGTATGGGGTCATTTCAATAAGGTCATCTGTAGAATTGTATGGGGTCATTCCAATAACTTCATCTGTGTAGAAGACACATCTATCAAAGAGGGCAGCTTTTCCAAATCCTTCATTGGGGAAATGACCGCTACCCATTTGAGTGCTGGTATGACTTCCCCCAGGTGCCATGTTCAGGACTTGTCCTCCCCACTGAACGTATTCAGCATGGTCAGCCATGCTCTTAAACAAAGAACTGGGCCAGTACCCCACCGATTCATTTTGAACCACTAACCACCAATTGGAAGTTGGTTTGTCCTGCGGCAATAAACAAGAAAGCATATGCACACACAAATTAAGGAGAGATTGTGTTGCAGTAGTGCTCCAATTCCTCCCCCACACATTAGAAGAGACTTTATGGATGGTTATGAATGTTTTTAGGCATATCCGGGCTTTAGAAACATATGCCAATTATTGGCTGAGGCTTGACACAGGCCTTGAATCTTGATGTCCCTCACCGAGGGGCTTGGATCAAATATGTCAGGCCCAAGCCCATCCATTTAGCCAACTGGGCTGGGGAGGTCTGGACTTTTACACTTATTCAGGCTTTCCAGCATTTGTTTCAACAAATCATCATTAAACTACAACCACTACTTAGTTAGGCCTAGTTGAGCAGGGCTTTTGGACGTTTTTTTCACTTAATACAAGCTCAGCATCGCCCAAATATCATGGCATTTACAGATAATTTATTGTGGAAATAGAGTTTTAAAAGGTCAAGTGGAGCAAAAAAATGTTTGCTTTGTTTCTAGTGGATTACAATTACCTTGAATATCCTCAGATCAATACCCATTTGAAGCCCCCCATAGACTGAAGTAGGAGTAATAACCGAGCCCAAGCCAATATTTTGGCTTACTTGAACAAAACCAGGGCATTTCAAGTTGTAGCAACCCAAGTGATCCGACTGGGTATAGATACATGCACAATTTAGAGAAAATACATCAAATCACAAGAAACAATGCAATATAAAAAATAAGGCTAACAAATCACAAGATTTTACAATGGACCGATCATAATTTGAGGAGAGTCCAAATCCTCTCCAGCTTTTGCTAGAGAGAATGGAAGAGATCAACCCAAGGAAAAGTACTCTTCCTGATTGAAAATAGAAAACATATATGTATATTATTAGAGTCCCAACAAAGTAATGAATGGGTTATTTTGATTTTGTCAAGAACTACAACCTCTACATCTCGCCTACAAGAAAAACTAAAGCACAAAACTATACCAAGATTAAAGGGGAATATGAAAGGAGATCAATTTAGTTCAGGTAAATTTAATGTTGGGGATTCAAGCACCTGATTTGAGCTGTGGAGTCAATTGTATGCATGTCTATACATGGGCAGTGCTCACCTCTTATGGGCCCATCTAGAGACATGGCAATGATAGAAGAGATGGATCGAAAGATCTAAATAAAATCTACATGCATGCAAAATCTCAATTCGGGTAGATCATCAAGCCTTTTGATCCATCACCATCAATTTTAGTGGTTTTAGAATATATCTTGTTTTTAACTAGTCAACTACAGGACACCATTTATAGCAAAAGAAAGTGCAAAATTAGTTACTTACAGTTGTACCCCAAAACCCGAAAAGTCGTGTTGCATCGTCTCCAAACATACTTCTTGAAACCTGAGAAATCCAAATGCTTAAGCGAAATAGATTAAACAAAAGAAACAAACTTCAATAATATATTGAAATGTCTTAGGAAAAGAAAAAGATGCCATATTAGCCATATATCTGAACTTTCAGAATCAATAGTTAAGACTTCTCATCTTGAAATCTTTTTTTTTTTTTGCAAGTATGTTGCCCCACCATTCACCAAAGCAAGACAATACCATCAACAGACCTGCTCTTATGACTAAATAATAAGCTCAAGACATGATTACCATCAGTTTATTGTTACTACTAGAAAAAACAAATGGAGAGGGAGAGAGAGATTACTATCCACCCCGCGTCGATCAAATCAAAATTATCTCTTCTACCAACGAATATGGAAGCTTTGCTAAATTCATTTGGCTCCACATGTATGTTCCATACATTGATAATTCCTGCACCTCCTTTATTCGGATGGTCTTTACTTAATTTACAGCTCTGACAGAGAACAACAAATAATCATACACGATCTATAGCGTCGGTAACTCGAGAAATACGAGTGCACTTTCATTATTAACAAACTTGTTACTATCTTCACTCTTGATAATAATTCAAGGAAGCAACCATCATTATCTCATAAATGGTGAATCAATTGCAATGTAACTAATATTATAACAACTCACTTCTAATTGGGATGCATCCAAGGCGATGGCTCCAAGTAAGTGTCTCTTCTGAGCCCTTTGAATAGGAATTGTTCCCTGTGGACAACTTCCACTCTTATGCCACAACTGTTCTAATGGTTTCGAAGATGACATACTTTCCCCATTATAAATACTTGGTCTCATCTGTTATACATTAAAGTCTACATTAAAAAAAAAAGTTCATTTCAAGCAATAAGGGAAACAATCATAGATCGTGAAGTACCAAGGCCAAGGCATAATATTGTAAGGCAAGGTTATGTGAAAATCATTCTAATCATTCAGCTGCACCGCAACAGATGTACATGAATCCAGATTTTCCCCATTGCCTACTTTTAATCTAATGTCTCTGTTTTAAAGTTTCAACACTGTCATCACTATTTACTTAAGACATGGTCTCTACACATTTATGCCACTTGCGTACATATGGGAATAGGAGCATGGGAATTAACATCTTAGCATAATAAAGAGTAGATACAACATATGAGGAAATGAAAAAACCTGTATGGTGTGATTTTTGAGCGACGGGTGTTCAAATGCAGGTTGCTTATAGATATCAACACAGTCAATGATATCACCATCTTCACTCTGTAGCCACAATCATAAAAAGAGCATACATCATCACCTTTAGACTAAACAATCAATATTTATCATTGAGTAATTAAGCTTGCAAATATGTTTTAAATGTTAAAGTCATGCATGCACGCCCGGTAAGAGATGGGCCTCGGAGGGAAAGTCAAGGTAAAAGGCCATTGATGACAGCAAACCCTATCCCGACAGTGGGCCACATTGGTATGACCCAATGGGGGCGGACCCAGGTATAAAGGTCTCGGGGCTGAAGGCCCCACCCAAACATAAAAAAAGATTAGAATTTTTAAAAACACCCCCGAAAATTTTAAAAGTTTTTATATATATTTTTTTACATTTGTTCCTTCCCCAATATATTTTTTTTTACATCTAGCCCCTAAGTTCAATTTCTTGGGTCTACCCCCAAGTTCAATTTCCTGGGTCGATATCAAACGAGATGCAATTATGCAAACCCACCCCCAAGACAACTCGAGATAAAAGTTAAAAAAAAAAAAAAAAAAACTCACACTTGCCCCAAACCTAAGAAACCCATAGTCACCCAAGAGATAATAGATGCTAGTTGGAAACAGTAAAAAGAAAAGGTCCATATGATAGAATCAAAGGAACCACCTTAATGATCTTGATTGCAGGCTTATTGAGACGTCTAAGCTCTTTCTTTATTTCAAAATCAGTAAGGTTTTTCCTTCCTGCTGCGGTGACAGGCCCCTGAACAGAGAGCAAAACGAGGGCTACTAAAACCAACACTAACTTCTCGCAAATTTCTTTCGCCATCGAAACAAACAAGTAAGAAAACCACCTGCAAATTATCAAACATTAAGATATTTACCAGAAGAGATTGAATATATAACACTATTCTCTCTATAATGGAGAAATCAACAAACCTTATAAAGATAACATTGTCTTGCAAAACATGGTTAAGAAACCATGAATGATGTGTATATATAGTGTTAAGAAACCATGACTAATGTATAGAAAGATTATCCTATCGTTATCTCAGCAACACAGATTATAACTTTATTCTTTGAAGATCACTTGATTATAATACTCTAGGCAAATATGTCTTACTAAAACAAGAAAGATTATAACTTTATCCTATAAGAACACTTGATTAATGGTCTTTGATTGCAGGCTTATCCGTAAGGTTTTTCCTTTCTGTTGCAATGGCAGCCCCCTGAGTAGAGAGCAGAACAAGGGCTACTAAAACCAACCTTAACTTTTCGCAAATTGCTTTTGCCATTGAGATAAACAAATTAGAAAACCACTTGAAAATCATCAAACTATAAGATATTTGTAGAGATAGAAAAGATATCACTATTCTTTGATAATGGAGGAAAGGATAGAAAACCACCTACAAATCTTCAAACATTACGAGTTTGTTGTGCAAAGCTGGTGGTCTGAAGACGTATAAGTAGTGTAAAGAGTCTATGAGAATGGTATATAGATATGTCCTACTTTAAGACTGTAGTAATCATGTGATTATCTGTCTGTCTAAAAGATGGAAATGCACATACACATGTATCATGTTCTTTCTATCTTGGGGGTGTATGGATCCATAACATAATCTCAACAGGTTAATTTGGATTTCTTCAAATCTCATCTTTGGTAATCTTGTGCTTATTATGGTAATTCATAATCTTTGCAAATATCAATAGAATATAAACTATACTATTTGGTAATTTAAAGACTCAACAGATATTATGCGTAAAATAGAAAAGATTTACCCATAGTAGGATCTATCAATGAGTAATCGTTGTGGAGTCCTCTAATGGTGGTTATTAAAATGAGAGTTGTCTGATGGTAAAAAGTAATGTGTTCTATCTAATCAGAATTCCAATAAAACCATCAATGTGGTAATAACAGTGGACCATGACTCGTATGGCAACATGACTCGTATGGAAACATTTTCTTCAGAACCATTATAATATAATATATTAAGCTAGGAGGTTTTGAATTCAATTTTGACCGTCGGTTATAAATTTGATTGACAGTTAGCCCTATTTATTAAAATATTTCACAATATCTCCATATAACTACCCACTCGTATCCTTATCTCATCAAACTACCCACTATTCTCCACTTTAACTCCACCTTAACTCCACTTCTTCCTTTTTTAAGTCTCTTGCTCTACTCTCTTCTACTCCCTTTCTATAGAGTTTTTTTTTTTTTTTTTTCAGTTATACAACTTACTTAATGGAAGGAAAAAGGTACTCCATACAACCTTTTTAATGTAAGGATTTCTAATTTATAATACCACCGTGCTGAGCACGAGTGGTTGTGCTAGTGACTAGTATGGAAATATTATTCTATCATTATCTCAGCAACATTGTGATAATCTCAGCAAAAAATCAGCCACATGCCCCACCTCTATCATCTCCATCTGGGCCCCATGAATTTAACGGTTTATAGTCCATTTGGATGAGTGTGCAGTCAATCCAATGGTGTACAGTACATCGGATGGGTGGAAAGGTGGGCCCCATGTGAAATTCAAGGTGTGTGTGCTACGGTAGACCCTTCATGGATTTGTTGTAGACAAGCCTGGCATTGAACTCATTAACAATTTTTCCTTCTTAGGTTTCTTGTAGACGAGTCTATAATGAACCCATGAAGAGAATTTCATTCATGGGTTTGTTGTGGACTAGCCTTGCAATGTGCGTGCCTTTCATCTCACCCCCACTTTTATTTTTGTAGGTTGATTATGGATTTAAATATTTTGGTGAGTTTTGTGTTATTTATTATTGTACCCTGTGAAGCACGGATATGTAAAATGGGTGGACGAATCCGTATCCGCGCGTATCGGACACGGATACGGTTGGATACACCAAAAACATATCTGATTTATTTTATTTCTTTTGGAATTTCGGACACACAAGGGACACATGCGGGACATGATTTAAAAACAAAGAAACCCATTATGGTGGGCTTGAGTAAAAAAGAAAAATAAAGATGAGGTGGGAGAGGAGAAGCAAAGAAGTGATAAAAAAGAGAGAAAAATACCTTGCATCGGGGCTTAGGGATTTGCAAGATGATGTGGGAGAGCTCCGGCAGAGTTGCAGTGCCTGGTCGAGGTTGATTTCGTGGCAGAGTTTGAGTTCCCATGGCAAGGGTCTGCTCGGAGGTACTCACCATAAACTCAATCTTCATTAGATTCTTCTCTGCGTCATTTCAGAGATCTTCGATAGGTTCTCTTTGCTTCTTCCTTACCTTTTTTTCTGTTGAGATGGTGTAGATCTAGGGTTTGTTTGTATTGAGATGTTGTTGTTGTTGGCCCACGACCCATGAAGGGGCCCAAGGCCCATCAGTCAATCCAGTCTAGCAAGCTACATCTCACGTGGATTTGAGTTGGTCAATATTGAAACAGCGGTACATATTTTAGTAATTAATTGCTTTCCTAACTTACATTAGTGATTAATGTAATTAGCTAGTTTCCTATGTAAGAGCCTTGATTAAGGCATGTATATTCCTATATATTTGTGGTCGTTCTCCAAGAGAAGACACACAAAATAATACAATCAGTTTTCCAAGAACTCTCGTTCCATTCTTGTATTTTGCAATAGTGAAAATGACATGGTATCAGAGCTATGCTCAAGAAAATTTTGTTCTTTGATCTTACATAGCATTAAGGCATTAAGGATAGAGAGAAATCAATCTCTCTTGAGAAGATCGACAGATCAAGGATCTGTTTCAAGGAGTTCAGACACTACGGCAGTTTCATCTTCATGGTGGCCCACCTCTGATCATCAAACCACCATCAGAGATCTATCCAGACATGGTCGCCTGGATTTTCTAGGAATATTGGAGATTCTTTTCAGATTTTTTCAGCACTCCCAGGTTGGTGATTTACACATTCTAGAGATTTTCCATATTTTTAATATTGTTCATCTAGACTGTCCAGAATCTTGGATCTGTGGTGGAATTGGATCATTCTTTTTCCAGTAAAAGCCAGACTACTGTGCTTCCTCAGATCAATGATCTGATCAGTGTCCAGATCCATCAGTGGGGCCCATGTGGGGGATCAGCAGCCAAAATTCAGGTTGCCTAGTGTGTTTTTTGGCCTTTTACTGTTCTGTGTGGGTTTTTTTCTCTTCACTGCTTGGTCGGATCTTGGCTACTACACACACAGTTTTTTTATCACTACAAGAACCTGTACTTTTGGCGACGAAAATTTTCGTCACCAAAAGTTATGTTTTCGTCGGTAAAACTATTTACCAACGAACATTTTTTCGTCACCTAGACGTCGGTAAAAAGTTGTCAGCAAAACATTTTCTCGACGAAATTATTTTTCATCGGAAAAAATTAAAATTTTATCGACGATTATTTGACTTCTGCCGACGTTTTTTTTCATTGGCAAAAGAATAACATTTTTTTTTAATTTTTCTTTTTTTACTTTTACAGACGTTTTTGTTTCGTCGGCAAAATAATTTCATTTTTTTATTTTTATTTTTACTTTTACTGATGTTTTGTTTTCGTCGGGAAAATATTTTTAATTTTTAATTTTTCTTTTTTATTTTTGCCAACGTTTTTTTTCGTCGGCAAAATAATTTTAGTTTTTTTTAATTTTTATTTTTACTTTTGTCGATGTTTTTATTTCGCAGGAAAAATAATTTTCATTTTTTTATTTTTCTTTTTTATTTTTGCCAACATTTTTTTTGCGTCGGCAAAATAATATCATGTTTTTTAAATTTTTATTTTTACTTTTGCATACATTTTTTTTCTTCGGCCAAAGAATTTTAATTTTTTATTTTTATTTTTTATTTTTGCCGACGTTTTTTTTTTTGTGTCGGCAAAATAATTTCATGTTTCTTAAATATTTATTTTTACTTTTGCCGACGTTTTTTTTCGTCGGCAAAAGAGTTTTAATTTTTTTATTTTAATTTTTTACTTTTGCCAACAAAATAAAACGTCGGTAAAGGTCTTTTTTTTTTAATATTGTATATATTTTTTCATTATTATTTTCCTGTAAACTGTTTATATACCTATATGAAAAATAAACCTGTTCATCTGCCTATATTCAACATAAAATATGCAATGAAACAAAAGTGACTAAATGAACAGACAACCATCTCCATTTTTCATTAAATCATTCATCTCATTAAACAAATATAACAATCAATAATGATACAGTCTCATATCAATGTCCAATATACATTGATATATATATATATACAAATAAACCAAAAAGAAGTCCAACATCCGCACAATTCTGCAACCGACCCCAATGCGTTCATCAATCTGCAATGAGAAAAATAACATTAAAATCTTTATAATGAATTAAATTATAAATTAAAAATAAACATGTATATATATAACTTTTTCTAAGTTTTTCTGCGAACTTTTTTCAAGGCAAAATGTTGACAATCAGGCGGTTTTTGCGTCTAACTTGTTAACTAGAAGTCTGACTCACTAACCGTCAATTCCAACAAGTTACTTAGGCATTGAACAAGGTGCCTGCGCTGATTTATGGGCAGTTCGATGGTTGTTTCCCATTTTCGACCTACGATGGCCTATTTTCGAGACTAAGTGTTCCAAATTAAACGTTTTTAGGTCTAATTCTCTAACCGGGAGTCCTATTTGCAAACCGTCAGTTCCTACAAGTCACTCTACCCTCGAGCGAAGTGGTCATGCCGGTTTCAGAATTTTCCCGCGGCCGTTTCCCGTTCCAGACCTCCGGCGGGCCATTTTCGAGCCTAAGTGTTGGAAAATCATATGTTTTGGTCGTAATTCTCTAACCGGGAGTCCTATTTGCGAACCGTCAGTTCCTACAAGTCACTCTACCCTTGAGCGAAGTGCTCGTGCCAATTTCGGAATTTTCCCGTGGCCGTTTCCCATTCCGGACCCCCGACGGGCCGTTTTCGAGTCTAAGTGTTGGAAAATCATATGTTTCGATCGTAATTCTCTAACCGAGAATCCTATTCGCGAACCGTCAGTTCCTACAAGCCACTCTACCCTCGAGCGAGGTGCTCGTGCTCATTTCGGAATCTTCCCCGGCCATTTCCCATTCCGGACTCTCGACGGGCCATTTTCGAGCCTAAGTGTTGGAAAATCATATTTTTCACACGTAATTCTCTAACCGAGCGTCCAATTTGTGAACCGTCAGTTCCTACAAGTCACTCTACCCTCGAACGAAGTGCTCGCGCCGGTTTCAGAATTTTTCCGTGGCCATTTCCCGTTCCGGACCTACGACGGGCCGTTTTCGAGCCTAAGTGTTGGAAAATCGTGTGTTTCGGTCGTAATTCTCTAACCAGGAGTCCTATTTGCTAACCGTCAGTTCCTACAAGTCACTCTACCCTCGAGCGAAGTGCTTGTGCCAATTTCGGAATTTTCCCGCGGCCATTTCCCATTTCGGACCCCCGGCGTTTTGAGCCTAACTATTGGAAAATCGTGTGTTTCGGTCATAATTCTATAACCGGGAGTCATATTTGCGAACCGTCAGTTCCTACAAGTCACTCTACCCTCAAGCGAAGTGCTCGTGCCAATTTCGTAATTTTCCCGAGGCCGTTTCCCGTTCCGGACAACCGACGGGCCGTTTTCGAGCCTAAGTGTTAGAAAATCGTGTGTTTCGGTCGTAATTCTCTAACCGGGAGTCCTATTTGCGAACCGTCAGTTCCTACAAGTCACTCTACCTTCGAGCGAAGTGCTCGTGCCGGATTTGGAATTTTCCCACGGCCGTTTCCCATTCCGAACCCCTGACGGGCCGTTTTGAGCCTAAGTGTTGGAAAATCGTGTGTTTCGGGATAATTCTCTAACCGGGAGTCCTATTTGCTAACCGTCAATTCCTACAAGTCACTCTACCCTCGAGCAAAGTGCTCATGCTGATTTTGGAGTTTTCCCGTAGTCATTTCCCATTCCGGACCCCCGACTTTTCGAGCCTAAGTGTTGGAAAGTCGTGTTTCGGTCGTAATTCTCTAACCGGGAGTCCTATTTGCGAACCGTCAGTTCCTACAAGCCA
This sequence comes from Litsea cubeba, assembly GCA_012931725.1. NCBI lineage: Eukaryota > Viridiplantae > Streptophyta > Magnoliopsida > Laurales > Lauraceae > Litsea > Litsea cubeba. The sequence goes on from CM022955.1 coordinate 3,762,102, forward strand.
TTCTACCCTCGAGCGAAGTGCTCGTGCCGATTTCAGAATTTTCCCGCGGCCGTTTCCCGTTCCGGATCCCCGACGGGCCGTTTTCGAGCCTAAGTATTGGAAAATCGTGTGTTTCGGTCGTAATTCTCTAACCGGGAGTCCTATTTGCGAACCATCAGTTCCTACAAGCCACTCTACCCTCGAGCGAAGTGCTAGTGCCGATTTTGGAATTTTCCCGCGACCATTTCCCGTTTCGGACGCCCGGCTTTTCGAGCCTAAGTGTTGGAAAATCGTGTTTCGGTCGTAATTCTCTAACCGGGAGTCCTATTTGTGAACCGTCAGTTCCTACAAGTCACTCTACCCTCGAGCGAAGTGCTCGTACTGATTTTGGAATTTTCCTGAGGCCGTTTCCCATTCCGGACCCCCGACGGGCCGTTTTCGAGCCTAAGTGTTGGAAAATCGTGTGTTTTGGTCGTAATTATCTAACCGGGAGTCCTATTTGTGAACCGTCAGTTCCTACAAGCCATTCTACCCTCGAGCGAAGTGCTCGTGCTGATTTCAGAATTTTCCCGTGGCCGTATCTCGTTCCGAACCCCCGACGGGCCGTTTTCGAGCCTAAGCGTTGGGAAATCGTGTGTTTCGGTCGTAATTCTCTAACCGGGAGTCCTATTTGCGAACCGTCAGTTCCTACAAGTCACTTTACGCTCGAGTGAAGTGTTCGTGCCGGTTTCAGAATTTTCCCATGGCCGTTTCCTGTTCCGGACCCCCGACGGGCCGTTTTCGAGCCTAAGTGTTGGAAAATCATATGTTTCGGTCGTAATTCTCTAACCAGAGTCTTATTTGCGAACCGTCAGTTCCTACAAGTCACTCTACCCTCAAGCGAAGTGCTCGTGCCGATTTCAAAATTTTCCCGCGCCCATTTCCCATTTCGGACTCCCGACAGGCCGTTTTCGAGCCTAAGTGTTGGAAAATCATATCTTTCGCACATAATTCTCTAACCGAGAGTCCTATTTGTGAATTGTCAGTTCATACAAGTCACTCTACCTTTGAGCGAAGTGCTCGTGCCGGTTTCGGAATTTTCCCACGGCCGTTTCCCATTTCGGACCCCCGACGGGCCGTTTTCGAGCCTAAGTGTTGGAAAATCGTGTGTTTTGGTCATAATTCTCTAACCGGGAGTCCTATTTTCAGAGCAACAGACGTTATATTCTTACATGGATAAATGTGTTGGTAGAAGCTCACACCTCATGTCCGCTTTTAATCATCATATCAAGATCCATTGCATTGATCCTCACTCAGATGTTGAGCCCAAAGAGTGCTCAAAGGACAAAGGCCTCGAGGTGTCTTTCTTGTGAAGGCTGTTTAATGATTGTTACAGCCACACACGTCTCTTTCTTGTGAAGCTCTGCATGGAAAATGACACAAGATATAAATCTTCCATTGAAAAACATTACAGTACTTGAGTGTTTTAAGTCGCAAATAAACATATAAAAGAATAACCAATTTGATTTGTAGACACATTTTTCTGTTAAGGAAGTGGTGAGCTATGTTAAACATGAAAACTAATTCAGATGAAGAAGAATCGAGATATGTTAAAAATAAATGAGCAATGGACATGACAAGCTTGAAAAAATATCCACCAGCATACTGTTACAAGCACATTATAGATTCCATCCAGTTAGCTAGACTCATCATATGATGTTTGTTTGACACTATTCGTAGGCCATTTTCTGATACTAATTTCATGTCCTTGAAGTAGCCACCCTGGTGTACTCATGTTTTTCTTCTGGCACTCTCGACACAATTAGTTTCATAAACCTCCTTTATTTGCGTTACTTTCGCGTCATCAGTACATTAGAACAGTCAGCAGTGGATCACAAATCCATGGGCTTGACTTTTAGATATGAGCACCTTCAAACCATATGACATCTCTACAAAAGAGAGTGTCGGTTAAATATACCTAATAGAAATGATCACTGGGAATCCTATAGAGTAGCTTGCCATTGAAAGACCATATGTTAAATCCATTTTTCATCTCATGAACTGAAGTAACAGAGGTTGAAACGTGTCTGGAAGCAGAAACAATGAGAATACAACTTTAAAAGAACTAAACTAACCCCTACAAAACATGTATACCAAAAAGTATCAGTGATAAGCATTGGAGCTATACCTTCCAGTAGGATCTCATTCAATGTCAGTTGCCATAAAATGCTCACCAGTTGCCATTGTCTCCAGCTCATCAACATTGTAAAACTCTAGCTGTCCATTGAAACCCTTCACCCCTGCAAGTATAATGAAGCGACCAGCAGGGGACCAATAAAGAGTAGTTTGCCATTGAATAACATGTTCCGAGGGGCACTTTTGAGTAGAGTTTCTGAATTATGTGGCAAACCGTATATACATGAAAGAGTATGACAGCATCTACTTTCAATCTTTTACCAGCATATGGTGTGCCTTCACTTCCCTCCAGTACATAATCTGAAATGAACAGAGAAGTCATTTCAACATATCTCAAAGTGCATGAACAACTTGAAAGCATGCGAAAGCAATACTTTTATATAAAGAATTCAAATGGCTGGACATCTTTCTTTATTAAAAAGAAAAACCCATATCAATGGGATCCACTTGGGAACCAACAGGAATAGAGGGATAGATTTGAACATGGATTACAAGTGTTTCCAATATCAATGCAATCAAGTTATCCTAACCATTTATTTTAGGACCCTAACATTTGATGGCTTTATGTAGAGCAAATTTTTATGGTTCATATTCATAAGGTCAGTGTCACGCCCCGAGCCCGAGATTTCACACATCCCGAGGCGCGACACACTCCCGCGTGGAAATTCGAGTCAAACTCATTGACTCTTGGTCCCCACGTACAGAATTTACCCACAGGATATCACGTGTGAGGTTTAAATTTTTTTTCCAATATGCCTGTATAAATCTGTCAACTAGATATCCAATTAACATAACACACAATTATCAAGATATAGAGCATAAGGTTTCTGAGCATAGATTAAATTTCAAGTTCAAGTTCTAGAGATATAGAGAGAGAAGAAGTAAGTTAAGTTAAAGTTTACAATCCCAAAAGTTAAACAAGATCATTAAATTACTACAAAAGATGTGGCAATCCAAGCCATGGTCAATGGGTCATTTAAACGTCCATCTCATCGTGTAGATGTCTAAAAGACATTAGGAGTCCATTCTGCTACGTTAAGGGGAGGTTCCTCTTCCTCAAGGATCTCCGGGGCAATGGCGTCGATGTATTCACCTGTAACGCCAAGTGTAGTACCATTAGACTAAGCTAAGCAAGACAAACATATACAGTCCATATAACATGTAACAAATGATAGTCAGACAGGAATAAATCATAAGAGATCAAAGAATGATCACTAGGCATATCAGTGCATGAATTAGCAGGAGACATACGAGTCATAGATAACAGATAAACATATTAACAGAACTAGTTGGTACATCCACATAAGCTATGTTCTCTCAAGTTAATCATGTAACATGAAATAAAATGAGAGCAGAAACAGAACAGAACAGGGCGGTGCTACTAGGAGACAGAGGTACCCAGAATTCTCCATCGTAGACTTAGGGAGCCGGTTAACCCTCAGAATAACTTCCCATCTGCAGAGGGCCAAAAATATACTAAACCCACACTTAGCTGGGTCCGACTTAGATAGGGTCGAAGCTAAGTGGTGCCGACTCATAGAGTACAATGTGAAATTAATAGATCAGGTACATAACAGTGTAAATCAGATACAGGACAGATTCAGGACATATACAGGACATGTCATATAAATAACAAAAATTGGAACTTATTGAGATTTATTGAACAAAGACAGAAATAAATATAAAATAACAGATGTGTAACAGAAAATACATAACTGAACAGAAGCATGATCAAGTCATACTAGAATACTGGAAACGTAATGCAATGCATGTACAGAGATACTATATTCAGAATCAAGAAAGAAATCAAGCCAGGCCTACGATCTTGGGAACACATGTGATCTTCACCGTCCAACTTGGGGTAGTATTAAGAATTTTGACATTATTAGGCTACAAGGAACCCCTTGGCGTTACATAATTTGGATGCCAAATCCCTTAATAGAACATATTTGGTTCGGTTACAATCCGAAGAACACAAGGTTCCTTGTGGTGTACGATTGCTCAATTCGTAACCACAACTAAACAAATCCATTGGTCATGATAAAAGTTTAGGGTGCACATCCTACAGGTCCATCTATCAGGCCAATCAACTAGAACAAGCTACGGTTCAATGTCCGGCTCATGGAAACATCCATTTGTCACAATTATGTAAAATCTAACATTTATTCTTTTGTTGGGTTCTACACATCATGAGCTTTCCAACAGTATGTAGATCTCCAAAAATAGACATACGGTTAAAAAGTTATGGTCGTTGGAGATCTGCATACTACAGGCATCAGGTTCGCTCGAGCGTCCAGATGTTCGCTCGAGCGGACCCCAGACAGAGAGCTGTTCGCTCGACCGGACCAAAAGTTCGCTCGAGCGAACTCTCCCAGAGAGCCCTTCGCTCGAGCGTGCACTCACGCTCGCTCGAGCGAACTGTCAAATCTCTGTGTCCGAAAAACTGAATCTTCTTTGTTTCTCTCAAGCCATTCAAGGCATTCATTCCAGGTTTTAAACACTACACATGAGTATCTTTGAGCTTCCAAAATGCTCATAAAAACCATCAATAAACCCATATTACATTAACAACAGGAATCATCCATAAAAATCCATTTTGAGCAAAAGATGGGTATCTAATCAAGACTGATCATATTCATGAATCAAGTAAGGAATCATGCATATAAATGTATAAGTTTAACTTGCCTTAGGTGCTTGGAAGCTATCCCACACTCCAAATCCTTTCTAATAAAAAATCCCCAAAAATGCAAGCTCAAGTGCCCTAAAAATGGTGAAAACGAAAATGAATGAAATGAAGAAGATGCATGCACAAATCTAAGACATTGATTCAATGATCTGAAGCAAGAGAAAAGAAATGGAAGATGAAACTTACCAAGAGTAAGAAAATGTAGAGATGGTTGAGGTTCTTGAGCCTAGAAGATGAACTCTTTCCCAATGAAATGAAGAAGATGAAATGGTAGCAATAGATGATTAAGATGGGGAGTAATGAAGGAAGAAGAGGAATGGAAGAGTAGAAGAGAAGAAGAGCTCCCAGCTGCTGGAATGAAGAAGGAAAAAGAAGAGAAGAAGGAAAAATGGTTGGGTTGGGTTCTCATGAACCAAATTTTCCCTGCATTGCATGCAAGTCCACAAAAGAACAGAATTTGCAAGAAAGGGCCTGGGTTAATTAATTGGGCTGGAAATGGGCCTAAATAGATCCAAATTGAATGGGTCAAAGCATGAAAGTTAATGACCATGTAATGCTCTATGCAATGCATTAAAAATCCAAAATTTCTAAATACACACAAAAACCCAAAACACTCCAAAAGTCATAATCTACATAGTAAATGGTCAAACCCCACTAATTCTACTTAATCAAGTCCAATCACAATTAAAACATCCATTAAGCAATTAATCTAAGTTAATTAACTCTAAAATGAGATTAAGGCGGGTCGGGGTGTTACAGTCAGTGCCACACTGGGACAACTGCTAGTTCATGTGGGATAGCAGTATTTGCACAAGAAGTCGCTTCCACCTTATGTTAAATAGAAGTATTTGCTGATGAAACCAAGAATATACATGAATAGGTATATGACTCATCAAAAAATAAATAAGGATTCATTGCCAAAAAACTGGATCCCATACGAATCCCGATTTCTCTTCTCTAGGAAGAAGAGACTGGTAATCTGCATCGATGATAACTACAAAAAACAAAGAAGCAATCTCTTTTAGAAATTATGCATAAAATTAATTGGAATTTCATTATAAGGCATGGCACCCTTGCAAAGAATAGATTTCCTATGATAAGTCATGGGATTAATTACCTTCCCCATTTGAGTTTGATTCTGTTGCAAGTTTTTCCGTTTATTTCTGCAAAAAAGGAATTTTTGAACAGTGAGTGTGTTGATAATAGTAGTAGCAGCAGGAGTAGTAGTATTAATCAATTGCCAACCTTAAGTATGGTTTCTTGCTTCCACATCTCAATCCCCATTGTAAAAGACCTAGAAGAAGTACCTGGTACATTAAGAAAGCATAGTTCATTAATCTTTACAAATAAGTATTTTGATGAAAGGGGCTAAGATGAACCAGTGGATAATCAAATGGATGCTCTTAGGTCTCAACAATCACCTTTAGTACATGACTAACAGAGAAACATGACTAACAATTACTAGCTCCTACCAATCACAGAACAAGAGAGAGAGAGAAAGAGAGAGAGAGAGAGAGATTAACAGAGCACATAAAACACTAAACCCCCAATTCATCCCATCTTTCACCCTAACTAAAATCCCCAATTCTGCAAGTAAGGAAAGGAAAAAGAGAGAGAGAGAGCAAAATAGAATCCAGAATTCACCAAATCAAATCAAACCCTCAATATCTGCAGCTTGCTAGAGAAGGCAATGTCGACCCAATCCGGCTGAGAAGATGACCACTGCAGGTGCTCGATCTCTGCCCTGGCGGTATAGGCCAGAATTGGATCCAGGCCCCCGTCAACCGGCTGCCCCATCGACGACAAGTCCCAATTCAGACCCTGGGAGTCGTCCCCCGTGGTGCAAATGTGGCAAGAGCTGTGCGGCGCCCAGACGATGGCATTGACAATAGCCTGGTGGCGCTGCAACTCCACCACCGACAGCGTCGGGAACCGAATGTCGAGCACGACGACCTTGGGGCTGTCCATGATGATGGTGGCCATGTAGCGTGGGTCCTCATTGTTCCATTTGAGCGATAGCGAGAGAGAGCAGAGAGATCGAGCCAGAGTGAACGAGAGAGCAGAGAGAGCGAGAGTGAGAGTTAGGGGTGTACACGGATCGGATTGATACGGATTGGGCCAAATCCGTCACCAATCCGTTACCAACGGATTGACGGATTTGGAATCCATCACCAATCCGTTGCTATTAAAATTCGATCCGATCCGATCCGTGGAGGACCGGATCGGATCGGATTAATCCGTTCAATTTAATTTTAAAATAAAAATATCAAATATATTATAAAAAATCACATTTTGACCCCTTAAAATTTTTTTCTTATTTTAAATTTAGACATCTTAATTTATATTTAGACCCCTTATTTTTTTATTTATATTTAATGCCAACGGATCGGATCGGATTGAATCCGTAGATTGAGGGTGAAATCCGCCACCGATCCGTTGCCAACGGATTACAAAATCTTCAATCCGTCACCAATCCGTTTACCTTCGGATCGGATAAAAATCCACGGATCGGATCGGATTTCCGGATCGACGGATTTTTTGTACACCCAAAGTGAGAGTGAGCAGGAGAGAAATAACAGAGAGAGCGCACTGAGAGAGAAATAACAGAGAGAGCGAGAGTGAGAGAGCAGAGAGAGCGAGAGTGAGAGGGCAGAGAGAGTGAGAGAAGAGCAGGAGAGCGAGAGTGAGAGTAAGAGTGAGAGAGCAGAGAGAGTGAGAGAAGAGCAGGAGAGAGAGTGAAAAGAGCGTTTTCGGTGGCGGGAGTGGGAAAAAAAGGTGGGAAATTTGCCTAGGATTTGTTTTTCTTCGCAAAAAATAAATTCTTCGTCAATAAAAAAAAATATCGGTAAAGGACTCTGATTTTTAATTTTCCTAAAAATAAAATTAAACATTACCGACGTTTTACAAAAAATGTTGCTAAATGTTCATTTTACCGACGTCATATAAACCGTTGATAATAGTCTCTGATAGTTTTAGAAGCGAAACATAGGATTTTCCAACACTTAGGCTCGAAAACGGCGCGCTGGGGGTCCGGAACGGGAAAATGCTCCAAAAAAATCGGAAACCGGCACGGGCACCTCGCTCGAGGCGAAATTAACTTGCAAGAACTGATGGCAGGTAAATCGGACTCCCGGTTAACGAATTACACCTAAAAACTTTGGATTCTAAACACTTATGTTTTGTTTAGCATCTCTACTTTTCTACTCTTATTGGCTTAAAACTGATTGAATCCGGTTTTAACATGTTTGGTTGAAGCTTTTAATGTGTCCATTTCAAATGGAATTAAGACAAATAATGTATGTTTGATGAAGTCATAAAGTAAAAAAAAAAGTGGCAAATTCTAATCAGACAGACTCGTCTGAAGCGGATAGATGCTTGTCACTACAGTGATATGGACGTCCTCATTGGACAATCCGATTTTTCATTTTTTTTAATTTATGGGACCCGAAATCATGATCCGGACCGTTAAATATTTGCACAAGGTCAAACACAGCCACGTGTCAAAATTTCAGCCGTTGATCTATCTCAGATCTCGAGATATTTGTAGAAAAACGCAAGCCCTTCGATCTAATATTCTGGAGATCATGCGCCCCATAATCATGATCCGATCTGTTGATTCTCTTTGGATGGCCAAAAACTGGTCCTAGGTCAAAAAATGAGCCTCTAAATCCAAGTGGATCTTGAGATATTTATAAAAACATTTTTCCAACGAGAGAGAGAAAGAGCAAAGAGAGTGAGAGAAAAGCAGATTGAGCGAGAGAGAGTGCGCGTGGAGAGATTGAGCGAGAGATAGAGAGAGAGTAGAGAGGGTGAGAGAGAGAGTAGAGAGGGTGAGAGAGAGAGGGGGGCTTTTGGAGGCGGGAGAGGGAAAAAAGAAGTGGGAGTGTTTTTCCTCTCTTCACCGAAACGTGGGTTTCCCTCATAATCGAGGAATACTAGAAAGGATTCCTCTCCGAGGATGTTACCCGAACATACCGAGGGGTGATGATTGTAAGGTAATGAAATAGATAGGACCTTGGCTTTCCTAGGATCTGAGTTATTAGGGTAAGGGCTGTTTGTTTATTCATGATCCCCATGTATTTGACGCTTTATGTTTTGATATTCAATTTTAATGACTTAGGGCGATGAATTCCTATGTATTTTATGAAAACAAATGCCCTAAATGCAACTATTGCCCATGGTTACCGACTCATTTATCCAAGTCCAGTTGAATATGAATTTCCCATAAATTCATAATAAACAGGCCTTTATGAATCAAAGTGCCCGAATGTGTACTCTCTACCATAACTATGCAAAGCCTTCCGTGTAGAAGGACCTTAACAGCAGGGGTGTTCATGGACTAGGTCAGACCAGGCTGAGACACAGCGAGGCCTAAACCCACTTATTTAGTCAATCAAGCCAAGCTAAAGGGGGGCTTTTGGTCACATGCTCGAACTTTCTAATAATCGGGAGAACGAATAATCACTAAATTACAAACACTCCTTATTCAGGCTGAACTCACCTTGGGCTTTCTATCACTTAACCAAATCCCATCCAAATATTAAACAGGCCTACATTATATATCCAAGCCTAGGCTGATCCGGCCATGTACACCGATACCATAGAAACTAGATCATAGAAAATTCCTTTTTCATAAGAGGGCAATTTATCTAATTCCTCCAAAATCTATAGGATATTCATTTCCCTCTCTCCCCACCCACCCCACCCAACGTGCAACCTCAAGATTGCAATAGTAAGCATATTCCATTGTGCCACGGGCTCTTATCATAATGAACTTTTATCATAGTAAAAGTTGAGTGTGGAGAGATCTCCCACCTTCACTACACCATTTCAGGGCTTTTACAGCGTGTAATGCGCGCCGTAAATGTAAGTTTACGGCTCACGGGGGTCGTGCCGTAAAAGCGCCTGCCGTAAAAGGTTCGATGTAATTACAGCGTGCATATACAGGCCGTAAGTAGGATCAATGCACGCCGAAAATGAATGTAGTTGGGACTTTTTGGACCACATTTTTGGCCTACTAAGCAGGCCGTAAATACTAAACTTTTACGACGCAAACTGAGTGCCGTTAAAGCATTGGTGTGCTTAAGTTTATGGCACACGTAGTAAGCCGTGAATACTTAAAACGAAAAATATTTTACACAGCTTACATTTGTGGGCTGTAAATGGGTTGTGTAAAATATGATTAACGGCTCTAAATGCAAGCCGTAATTAAGTATATGTTTTTACAACTTGCAATACAGGCCATTAAAGAATTGGCGAGTTTCAATTTACGGCTCGCAAGACGCGCCTTAATTGTTGTTTTTTTTTACAAAAAAAAAAATTAATTATTTTTTAATTAAAAAAATTAAATCCACATTTTTTTATTGCTACAAATACAAATTAATAAAATAAAATAAAAAATGTAAACAGAACCTGCAAATAAACACTGGACCTGCAGTTAAAAATAAAAACACTAGACTTGCAGTCTATACAAGCTAGGTAGGCTATGGGAAAAAAATACATGAAAAGGATCATCCATTCAAATCAATACCGAAATAATGAGGGAATTCTTGTTTGCTCATTTACAAGATTCACACACTTCTCGTCTTCTTCCATTGGGATTTTTTCACGAAGGTACCTACCATTATATGAAAGTAAACTCCACCGTTGTCATGTCGTCATTAAATCATAAGGAAAAAAAATACATGAAAAGGATCAACCATTCAAATCTTCCACTCTACAAACATAGCATCGTCAATGTAGGTCTCATAAGTGCCCTCTTTCGCAGCAAGTTCAGCAGAAGCTTTCAATGCGTGGTAGTATATAGTCTCAAATATATGTCTTGGTTCAACTATTGGGCCTGTACAAACATAAAGACAGATCAAAGATCACACCACAGAAGAGACAGAAATCAAATATATGCTCTTGGGACCCTAATATCACCTCGGGTGAATCAAATGCCATGCCAAGTAAGATAAAAGTATCTGCAAGGCCCTGTACTCCTATGCCAATTGACCTGTGTCGCATATTTGATCTCCTTGCAGTCTCGACAGGGTAGTAGTTAACATCGATTATTTGTTGAGATTCATGGTAACTATTGCAGTAACCTATATTGTAACAGACGATACACTGATTTCACAGCTTTGAGAATATAAACAGAACAAGTAAATTAAAAGAGATCAACAAACCTCTGTTATCTTGTAAAAAATCAAAGAACCGATTATTAGATCCTCTACTTCCAACCAACTTAGATGGGTGCGACTCCAGCGGGACCCCCTAGAAGATATAAGAATAGCCCACAACTTACTAAAAGAGATTTGAAAGATAGGTATTTCAAATGCAATAACAGCTTAAGATAAATGGGTGATACCTTCTCCCTGACAAATCGTGGTAAAGCATGACTTCAAATAGACATGCTAGCTATCTTCAGTCTCAGCCCAAAAAGAAATGTAAATAAGTAAAAGATTCAACATAGTCTCCCACAAAGCAGTCCAAAAAAAATCATAGTAGCTCCACTTTCAACACGAAAATATTATAGGATATTAAACAAGAAACAAGTGAGACTGAATTCATCATATTCCCGGGTCTTGAGTTGGGTCAGGATTCATGTCTAAGACATAGTAGCTGGAGCCTGATACCATCTAACTTGGTTGCAACCCAGGCCCAACCCATGGACACTCCTACCCTTTCAAATTGAATGTTATGATTTTCAAGACTAGGACTAACCTTGTTTAGAAAAATGCTATGACCTGATGCTTGCCATATGTTTTCCTTATTGGTTGGGTTGGGCCCAAGAACACAATTGGATCTGACAAATCCAGGTATCAACACAATTGAACTATATATAAACAAAAAAAACCAAAAGTATGTATATTTGTACTATGTAGCATATGATGCCTCCGTGTACCGCTGCTTCCCCGATTAGTTCTCCAATGAAAAATGAACCTACAAGGCATAAATCACTTCATCGATCAATATTTTGCAAGAGAAGCCTAGCTAATATATATATGCTTCATATCTCATGCATGAAGAACTATACAGTAAAATGAGATTTCCTGGTAAAAACAGCCACCATATGCAATCAAACACCAGCTTAAACGAAATAAAATGGTTCATAGAAAAGGTTCACATCTTTGTAGACACAAAAACCATGGGATATATCTGGAAAGATTTTCTCGAAATTTCGGCATAGTCTCCCCTATATGTGTGACATGTAATTTTTTTTACAACCTGCTAGTACCTGTACATGACAAAAAAACACTTCATATAAACAACCCAATGCCCCAACACACTACAAAGTCATTCACTACTACGTCATCAGTCATACACCATTCGACCATAGCACTTCAATGCCCCAACACACTAGAAAGATGCACCAAAAAAACTTATGTTCATTCATTTCTATATCCAACACCATGTCATTATTCCAAAAAACAACATTCTCATTACAAGATACAAAACAATAAGAAGGGAAGTTGGTCCTGGCCTTTTTCAGAAACAAAGATAATTCTAAAGCAGTAATGAGTCTTGTAATCAATAATGGTGTATCATTAAATCCTCATTCTCAATAATGCTCAACTTACCATAAGTACTTTTGCCCTTCAGTCTAATTCTTTTTATGTATCTTGTAATCAACCATCTATAAAAGAATACTGGCATTAAATTTAAGTACATGCAGAATTTGGAGCATGAAGAGAAAATGACAACTTCAAGGCAAGAGACAAAGTTCTAATCATTTTCTTGTATGTGTGTAAATCTCAACTTCAGATTTCCCATAGATCTGAAAAGCCATTTTGGGCTTAAGTTCTCCCACTTGGAAGTGAAATTAATCACTAGGACAACAATATAAACAGGCTGTCACTTTTAAAAAATGAACACTTAATATGAACAATATAAACAGGCATGTGCACCATGTGCATCCTGGATGTGTTGCCCCAAGGCCTTGTTTAATGGAGGACAAACATGCAGAATGTGGTCCTGATACCATGATCCTTTTCTTGAAGTCATAAAGTTACTTATGGAAAAGGAGATATAGCAAAGTTCAGGGGCTTAGCCAAAGATTACTCACATAATAAGCAGCCCAATGGCAAACCTCATGTTTTAACTCTGAATCCAACTTTTTCAGTAACTCAGATAGTAGCTTCTGCAACATGGAATAAAGGAACACGCATTTTCAGGAAAAATTATTTATCACTATCTAGAAATTTTTAACATAAAAAGTCATTTTACCTTCAAAACAATTTTGGGCGGAATGCAATTAACAAGTAGCTCATATAACTTCCCTCGAACTAAAAATAGTCTGTGAAGAACCAAATTAGTTAGGTAAATAGGTTTAGTCCTTGTAAATGAAAATGAACCACAAAAGGACCAATGTTCATCTATGTATTCATCTTTTACTGAACATAAACATGTATATTACCAAAAAAGAAAATGTGAAAACATCAACAAGTAAAAGTTGCACATATTAATCAGTATGTGCATAAGCCTGAAGACAGATTCCAAACTGACAAATTAAAAGAGAATAGAAAGTATCTCCTGGCATGAAATTACAATTTTCACATGTTCTATTGTTCATTAAAAACTTTCCAAATTTATTATCTAGGCAACTTCCATTTATTTTATGCATTTACTCAAAAGCTTAACTCCATCATTCACGCGATATATGTATAGACACACACAACATTGTAGGCATTCATTTGGTACGAAGCTTAACTGCTGCACCCGGCATGTCTCAAAAGATTATATTGCCCTTCTTAAACTCCTATTTGATTGAGAAGCTATACGAGATCCCAATCCAGTTGGAAGTGACAGCCCTTCCTTCTTGCCAATGAATTCCAGCACTCTAATAATCTGGCATGAAAGAAATATCATAACCTATAAAGAATTTTTAAAATATCTCTCAGGTGCTAGCAGGTAGGACAATATGTGGCATTCAGAAGTTCAATGAGCTGAAGTTACGTAGATAAATTCATTTTTGTTTAGGTAATTAATATAATTAAACTGATACAAATGGAAGAACCTAACAAAGAACTCATTATACTTTTTGGAGCCACTGGAATATCTTAGGCCGCTGTTTGGTTTCTTAATTACTGAAAGCAGTGAGAAATTTCTATCCTACCAATCAATAATCAGTTGAAACCTTTTCTACTCCCAAATAGATACAATAGTGCAGTTTCATTTGAACTAAATGATATCCTCTTCCAGTTAATAATTAACACTCCAATAAAGCATTTTATCAACAAGTGAACTAAGCGGTGGGTTCACCACAGAACTAGGAAGCCTTGTATTTGGTTAGCATTTATCACAGACCCCATGTTCAAAACCCGAAGAAGTAAGAACAACAGTGTGGATGGACCTACTAATCCCATGCGTATGATGACCGTCTCCACCCCTTCTATATAATTACCCCCAACTCCTGCTGGTAAATCCTTATGATAGAAAGAGCCAACAAAATTTAGTTTGATTTTATTTGGGGAGGAGGTGACCATAGAATAGGGGATAGGTTGGTAAAGGATTTAAGATGGTGATCACATTCCATTGGTGTATAAAATTCAATGCTTAATGCAGTCGAAGAGATGGGTGGGTATGATGCATACAGAACACGTAGTTATATTCCTTGTTTTCCAAACGTACCAAGCCACTAGCAAAGCAATTATGCAGTCTGAGTTTGACGATTTTGTTAACTATGTCATCTTCCCAAATTTCGCTCAATTTCTCCTCATCCCACCTCAAATAAAATAGAGTCTGTAGTGGTCCTGATTAGGTCTCTGACTAAAGAAGGAATATTACTAGCACTGATCTTTCTGGGTTTATCGTTGAGGCTACCTAAGTCTGAGACCCAAACATCCTCTAAGACATTCACTTTATCCCTCGTGTCTATAACCCATCTAATATTGCCTGCAATGAAATGCTTATTTTTCATCATAGATTTCCAAAGAGGGTAATATGTGACCCAGAAGTTGCACTGACTGAAACTTTTGTTTCGGATTTATTTTGATTAATCAGCATCTCCCACCATGCTTCTCGGAGAGCAGACGCCAAATGAGATTAATATTGAAAGCTTTGGATTGATATTAATTTCTTATACCTAGACCTCCATAAGCCCTAGGTAAAGTAACTGTTTTCCAAGCTATTGGAACCAGAGGTCGTTTGCTCGTGACAGTTGCCTTTCAAAAAAAAAATGATTCAATATGATCCATTGATCCTTCATGGATAATAGGAGAAACTTTCAATCAATCCCTTTAACTCTATTTTAGTGTTCCTATTTTCGACAGTCTGTAGATTTCACTCCCCTCTGCATATCATATCTCACTTGATTTGCCAAGATCAAGAAACCCAGTTCGTATATAGATCAAAATCAACATTTCAAACTAATAAAAAAAAACCCATTTCGTGTATAGACCAAAATCGAGTTTCTAAACCAATGCAGTTGAAAAACGCAAAAATGAGTAATCAGAAATTGGCTTACAGAGGGGAAGCAGTGAATGCGAGGTTTTTGGGCGGAGGCGTGATTTCAATGACTCTGTAGGGGTAACGATCACTTTCTCTTTCTCTGTCTCTCTTCTTACAGAAAGTCTGTGCAGGGAGGTCTGTACAGGGAGGAAGAAGATGGAGATGGGGGGTTTTTGAGATGGGATTAGGGTGATCGAGATGGAGGAGAGGGGGGTTTTGCGCCTGGGAGATGGAGGAGAGGGGGGTTCTGCACCTGGGAGATGAAGGAGATGGCGGTTCTGCGCCTGGGAGATAGCGGTTCTGCGCAGGTTGCCTGGGAGATGGAGGAGAGGGCTGAGGTCATGAGGGAGAAGGAGATGGAGGGATCGAGACGCAGGTGATGGCGGGCAAGAGAGGGTCACAGAGATGAGGGATTGAGAATTTGGTTTGGGGCTTTGGGGCTTTGGGCATTAGTAATAACAATCCTGGACTTGGAGCAAATAGTGCGCCTGCCAAAATGTTTTTAAAAATATATTGAGAAACCGGCTGAAGAAAAGTACTGGCGCGAAAATTTGGCGGAGTTGGCGGCCCAGCGAATTATTTAGATGGTCGGTAAAATATTGACCTTTGCCAGCGAGAAAAATAAATCGCCGGGAAAAATTGGACCTTCGTCGGTGAAAAAAAAATTACCAGGAAAAATAATACATTTGCCGGCGAAAATTTATCTCGGGAGAAACTCTATCTTTTCCTAGCAAAAGAAGCTATTTCGCCGGTAAAATTTATGCTTTCCCCGGCGTTGAATGATTGTGCCAGGAAAAAATGCCTGTAAAAGTGTAAATTATTGTAGTGACATTTGCCAACGCACATACTAGCATCGTAATACATATTTGACAACGCATATACAACGCCGGTAATACATATCCAGACGTGTTGAAGCGTCGGGAAATGTCTTCAATGATGTAGAGAGTGCGTCGGCAAATAATGTCGGGAAAGTTTTTTCACGGCTTTTGCCAACGCGGTCTTACTTGCTTTGGTAAAAACAGAAATATTTGGTTGGGTGCCTGAGATATCTCAAAGTCCCTCAATTTGGAGAAAAATCCCTTTGTCTATCCCCAGGTCAGATTGCCATTTTGACATCTCAGTATGGTTTTGGTAGAAAACAAATGACCATAATAAAAAACAATCTCTATCATGGGACTTTCCCTAACCCATCTGAAATCCAGGTTCCAAGGGACTCAAACCACCATCACTTCTTGTAACGGGCCTTCCAAGGAAAGAAAGGTGGGTGGCGTGGGGAGAGTAGAAGGCGTGGAGGACTTTGGGAAAAAAAAGGTGGGTGCGTGGGCTTGCAATGGGCGCTGGGAAGAGGAAGATGAAGAAGAGAGGAAGGGGAGGAAGAAAAGGAAAGAAAGAAGAAAAAGAAGGAGAGGGTGCGCTGGCGTGCAGGGGAGGTGTTGAGGGATGTGATGATGATGCAGAGAGGAGGGAGAGAGGCTCTTACCTGTGAATGGGATGAGTTATGCGCGTGGAGGGAGAAAAGGGAGAGATGATGGGGCTCTGCGCTGCTGCTGGTGGTGGTGTGGTCTGCGCGTGGAGGAAGAAGGGGCGACGGTCCGTGGGCGTGAGAGAGATGAAGATCAGAGAGACTGGAGAGGGTAGCTGCCTCTGAGATGGGTCTGCGCAGGGGGTTGCGAGATGGAGAGAGAGAGGGTCGAGATCGAGAGGGAGAGGAGGTGATGGTACTGCGCCTTGGTTCCGTTGTGAGAGAGATGGACGAGGTCTGCGTGCGAGGGAGATGGAGGAGCGCAGGTCGCCTGGAGAGAAGGAGGAGCGCAGGTCTCCTCGGAGATGGAGGAGAGGGCTGAGGTCGTGAGGGAGAAGAAATGGAGGGATGGCTGACAAAGAGATGAGGGATTGAGGGATTGTTGGGCGAGAGAGGGTCAGAGAGACGAGGGATTGAGAAGAGGCGAGGGAACTGGAAATGATATGCACTTGAGCGGGCGCGGGAAATGGAAAATGGGGTGAGCATAGTGTGGAATGTTATTTTTGGGGCTGAATTGATTTTAAAGGCCCGAGTTAACTTTTATTCTTCCAAAACAAAAATAATGAAAATATAATTTTTCAAGTTAAATAAATTATCAAAATTTGGAAAATTGACATTTGCCGGCGATATAGGTATTTCGCCGGCAAATAATATATCCTTTGCCAGCGACACAAATATTTTGCTGGTAAAACATAACTTTTGCCGGAGAGAGAGAGAGAAGAGCGCGCAAGAGAGAGAGTGAAAAGAGGGGTTTCGGTGGCGGGAGAGGGAAAGAAATTAGGAAATTTACCGACGATTATTTTTCGTCACAAAAAATAGAAATTTTCATCAATAAAAATTAATTATTTTTTTTTAAAAAGTAAAAAAATCTACCAACCTTTACCGATGTTTTAAATTAGATGTCGGTGATAAATTTTCCGACGCTAATTTTCGTCGGTAAAAAAAAAATTTCCGACACGTTTTGTCACGGGCAGACACGGGCGAAGCAAAATGAGATTTGTTGCCACTAACTCTATTGGTGGTGGCAACAAGTAAGAAATAGACACAAAAACACTACCGCGGCAAAAAGTTCGACGCTAAAACTCATTTTTTTTTGTAGTGTGAGCAATGGGTTCTCGGTGGATATCGTGAGAAGAAGAAGGTGTACGAAATTTTTTTGGTGTCAAGATTTGGGTTGTCAGTGGGTATCGTCTATCCCTAATTTGGGGTTAAATTTTGGGTGTAAAAAAAAGGGTGCGAAATATTTTTGGAATATTAATTTGGCGGGTTTCTTTTTTTACGGCATACGAAATGTGGGCTGTGAAAGCTGATTAATCTTACAGCTTCTCAAAGCAGGCCGTGAACTTAATTTGAATGGCTTGGCCTTTTACAGCGTGCAACATGTGGGCTGTGATACCCTAATATTTTTACGGCTTCCGAATGTGAGCCGCAAATGCTCAATAACTTACGGCGTCCTAAATGCACGCCGTAATTGATAAGATCTCACGGCGCGTAAAATGCACGCCTTAATAAAGAGAAGAAAAAGCCCTTTTGCGGCTCGCATTCCATGCGCGCCGTACTATTATATCATTTACGGCTTGCATTCAATGCACGCCGTAAATGACGCGCTGTAAAAGCCCTGAAATGGTGTAGTGCTTCGATCTTTTGCATCTAGTTCCTTTTGATAGAATCCATTTCTTTCAAAAAGGTTAGAAATTTAGTAGAAAAATGGGCTAAAAGGAAAATCAACAGAGAGACCCAAATCATGGCGGTCCAATATAAATGGATAAAATAGATCATGATTGCTAGGAAACAAAGAAAATATGTGCCCCCATTCTGTAAGGCATTGATAAGATCTTTGATCTCTCTAATGCAATCGTGCCAATTGATTTAGGATGATCAGAATTGCCCCCTCGATCTGATGGGCCACCGTTTCCACTGAATAAAACTTTAGAAAAAGGTGGTTCACAATCCAAACCATCTGGTTTCACCCATTAATGGAGACTGCTCAATTTTGTTTAATCTATCCATCTGAGCACCATCAATGCAGTTGCAAGGATAGTAGTATAATAATAGACAAAATTAGCGAAAGGTCCCTATAAGTCTATGTTTTCAGCCTCCAGTACAAGGAAAAACTTTATAAGGTCTCTGGTCCACTCAGCTAGACTTTTTCCAGCCTTAGGTCCCTCTGCACACATGTTTTCATTTTTCAAGACTAAAATACCCTTGTAACTGACGCATCATGGAATGAAGTGGTCCTCAACCTGCAACGTGTCACGATTATGTAGCCTCGGATTGCTTTTCACGTAAACAGCCCGGATCTAGCGCCACGTGGAGGGTTAGACATTAAAAAAAACAGTAGAAGAGAAGGAAAGGAAAAGGATGGAGATACCGTGATTTCATAGGAGAGGAGTGAAGCGAGGGAGGGGTTGGTTGAGGACGACCAGGGCGTACGTTAGAGCAGGGCAGGAGTTGGGTGGAATGGAAGGGAGGAGAAAGCTTGAGGCGTGGGACATCGGGTCTATTGCTAAACTGCGCCAAAATTTTCCTACTATCCCTGCTCTTCTCTCTTCTGTCTCCTCTGTGGTGGTCTTATATATAGAAATAAGAAAATGAAGAGGATTCATTGACCAGAAGAGGGGGTGGTTTGGTTAGGTATAATTGAGATTAGTCATGTTTTGTTTGAAAGGTCAAAGCTTTGGCGGTGGGTATTAGTGCGAGCCACTGTTTTTTGAGTGGGATTCGCATTTGTGATTTTAAGATGTGACTGGAGATTTAGTTGTTCACCTTGCCCTTGAGTTTATAGAAATTAGGAAAAGGCCCTGATTGTTTTATAAACTCAATTCATCACCTATGCTACAGAAGTTGGAGTTTTGTGTCAGTTCGGGTCAGGTCAGGTTGATTTTTTGTCAAATTTATCTGATTTTTAGTGAAATTTATCTGAGTTTCTGTCAAATTTATCTGAGTTTCAGGCAAATTTATCTGAGTTCTGTGAAATTTATCTGAATTTCTATCAAATTTATCTGAGTTCTGAAATAAATTTATCTGAACAGAACTCAGATAAATTTAACAAAAATTCAGATAAATTTGTCAAAAACTCAAATAAACTATACAAAAACTCAGAATAATTTCATTTTCAGTAAAACCTGCAACTAAGCTCTTCTATCTCCTCTCCCTCACCAATCCTTGCTCTCTATCCTACAATCTCCCACTTGGCACGAATGCCACTTGGTATCAGAGCTTGGTACCGTGCGTTTCAACGGTTTGGATCACAAAGTCACGATTTAGATCGGAGTAGATCGAAGACTTTCGTAGGGCAGATGACCCTTCGTTTTTGTTTTCTGCAACTCGTTGGAAGGAAGAGGATGACTGGCGTTTTCTTGTTGGGCACATAAATCATGAGTACGTCATCAGTAAAGGAGAAGTCTTCCCATTTACTTCTTTGTGTTGCCTCGAGTTCCACATGCCAGCAGGAAAAGCACCAAAGAGAACACGTATTGTTTTCTTTTGTATTTTTCTCATCACATCTCGAGTTCCGCGCGTCATCAGGATAAAGAGGAAGACTAACCCACGTGCTGCTGTTTCCTTCTTCTCTCGGGACGCGTGCCAAAAAGGAACAAACGGCTGACGCAAGTATGTAACGGTTTGGGTTACTTAAAGATAGGGGCAAATTGGTCATTTCAGGTGTGAATAAGTGTGAGAGGGACCTTTGGCTGCATGACTTTTTTTTGTGGACCTAAGGCAATAAAGTGACATGTTCAGGGACCTGTCGCCGAATGCCCCATAATAATATTCCATGATTTTGGCTTTGGCGCACCACATGGTTGCTTGGCTTCCACTTCTTCAGATCGAGTCACGTCACTGTAGACTATTAAACTGTGTATGTAGTTTAGGAATTGAAATGCAGTGGGGCCTATGTGGTCCATGTCTCATGATCCAAATGGTTGAATGAAATCAATAGAAACTGATATGTCTTGATATTGGAATGTTGGAATATTGAAACTTGAGATCCTGTGGCTTGAATTAATGACATTTACAAGGGGCAAATAATTGATTCTAGGACTGCAGATTCAATTGAGATTTATTGTTTCATTTTGTTCGATGGGTCTGATTTTACTAATTTATGTTAGTTGGTATCAGAGCTCAAGGATCCTATTAGATTGACTGATTGTTTCCATCCATTAATAATATGTCATTCCGTAGAGGATGTATCTATTATCATAAAACAAGTTGAGAATCCGATCCATTAGTAAAAAAAAGAAAAAAAAAAGAAAATACTACTTTTAATTTTTCATCGGTAACAAAACAAGAAAAATAAATAAAAATTAAAAATATTTTACCGACGTTTTTTTCGTCGGTAAATCAATAAAATAAAA
Source organism: Litsea cubeba (assembly GCA_012931725.1). NCBI lineage: Eukaryota > Viridiplantae > Streptophyta > Magnoliopsida > Laurales > Lauraceae > Litsea > Litsea cubeba. Next base: position 3,783,250 of record CM022955.1, read on the forward strand.
TTTTAAAAAACGTTTACCGACGTTTTTATTTTCGTCGATAAAACAAAAAATAGAAATAAATTAAAAATTAAAATTTATTTTTCCCGACGTTTATTTTCTTCTGTAAATAAATAAAATAAAATTTAAAAATGTTTTACCAACGTTTCTTATTTCATCAGTAAAACAAAAAAGAAAAAAAAAATCTTTTACCGATGATATTTTTTGGTCGGTAAATAAATAAAATAAAAATAAAAATATCTTACCGACTTTGTTTTTAGTCGGTAAATAAATAAAATAAAAATAAAAAATAGTTTGCCGATGCTTTTTTGTCATCGGAAAAATAAAAAGAAAGATAAATAAAAAATAAAAAAAATGTTTTACCAACGTTTTTATTCGTCGGTAAATAAATAAAATAAAAATAAAAAATCTTTTACTGACATTTTTTTTTTCGTCGGTAAAAATCTCTGTTTTTTAAAAAAGAAGGGAAAATAAGAATAACTTTTACCGACGTTTTGCTTAAAAACGTCGGTAATAATGATACTTTTACGAACGTTTTTTTTAAATAACGTCGACAAAAGTCTAATTTTTGCTGACGAAATTAAAAACGTCGGTAAAAGTCTTAGTTTACCGACGAAATGAGAAAACGTCGGTAAAAGTATCATTATTACCGACGAATTTATAAAAACGTCGCTAAAAAATGTCGCTAAAAATGCAACTTGTTGTAGTGTATCCACATTTAGACTTCATCTCTTCACTGTTGCTAGATTTTTTTTTGCTGCCTTTTCATTGTTTCACTCAGTTTTGGCCAATCTCGATTGAAGATGGAAAAATCTGAGGTTACATTGATCCGATTCACGGGAAAAAATTACCCCACTTGGTCGTTTCAGTTCCAAATATATCTTGAAGCTAAGGAATTGTGGGGCTATATTTCTGGATCTGACCCTAAACCCACAGAAGATGAGAAGAAGATATCCGCTTGGCATACTAAAGATGCAAAAATAAAAAATATGGATACTGGGTTCAGTCGAGCCACATCTGATAATGAACCTCAAACCTTACCCCACTTCTAAAGACATGTGGGGGGTATCTGAAGCAAGTGTACCATCAAGATAACTCAGCACGTCAATTTCATCTTGAATGTGCGATTGCTGAATATGCACAAGGGACCTTGGCAATCCAAGACTACTATTCAAGATTCCGAACCCTATGGTCGGAATATGATAGTATTAAGTATGCAGATGTGGCTGCCGACGTTCTGATCGTGATTCGCGATCTTCAGGCCTCTAGTCAGTGGAATCAATTTTTGATGAAATTACGGAATGAATATGAAAGTGTCCGATCTGCCCTGATGAATCGTATGCCTTTACCTTCCTTGAATGTCTTCCTGAATGAAATCTTATGCGAGGAACAACACATTTGGACCTCAGCCCATATGGTTCAACAAAAGACTAAGACCTATTCAGTCGCGTTTTCGGCCAATAAGGCTTCTCAGCCTCCACCTCGAGACTTGAGCAAAACACAATGTTATAGTTGTCAAAAACTTGGGCATCTTGCATCTCAATGCAAACAGAAAGTCTGTACTTACTGTAAAAAGTTGGGACATATCATCTCTAAATGTCGCCGCCCACAACGTCTGACTCCACAATACCAGACTCCACAGCATCAGGCTCCACAGTATCCGGCTCCGCAGTATCAGCCTCCACAGTCTCAGACTCTGCATGCTTATGTTTCTTCTTCAGATATGCCTGCTCCTACATCTGCACCCTCACATCCTAGCCTTCATCTTCTCTGACTCCTGAATTGATTCAGCAAATGATTGTCAATGCCCTTTCTGCTTTTGGTCTCTTAGGTACCTCGCATCCATCTTCTACTTGGTTTCTTGATTCCGGGGCATCTAATCAAATGACATATTCCCGTAACCCTCTCTCCAATGTGACAAGATACAATGGTAATCTTCAAATACAAACTGCTAATGGAGGCATTGTTCCCATTACTGCCCTCGGAGACATCCCTGGTCCAATTCCATTGAAAAATGTTTTCCTTTGTCCCAATTTAACTTCAAACCTATTGTCAGTTAGGCAACTTGTTGAAAATAATTGTAACATATCTTTTTCTTCTTCTGGTTGTGTTGTGCAGGACCAAAGTCCGGAACGAGATCGCTAGGGGACCTAAGTGTGGACGCTTGTTTCCACTGGATTTTTCTAAAATTTCTAGGACTAGAGTAGCCAATCATGTGTTTTGTCTTTCCACTAGAGATAACTGCCAATTGTGGCATAAAAGACTCGGACACCTTAATTCCAAGGCTTTGTCCCTTATGTTAAATTCTGGTTTATTAAATAAATCTATTGGCTTATCTTTTTGTGTGCCTTTTGATTATACTACTTGTAAAATGGGAAAGAGCAAAACTCTTTCTTTTCCTATTTCCACTTCACACAGCACTCGGTGTTTTGATTTAGCTCATAGTGATGTACAGGGAATTACCCTAGCTCTTTCTCATGCTCACTACAAATATTTTGTGACTTTTATTGATGATTTCAATCGGTTCACATGGGTTTAATTTCTGCATTCCAAAAATGATGTTTTCACCATTTTTTTAAAAAAAGCTTATGTTGAGAATCAATTTTCCACCTGCTTCAAAATCATGCGATCTGATTCAGGCAGGGAATATGTGTCCTCTGATTTTTAAACGTTTTTGCAAAACAAAGGCATTATTTCTCGGGGAACTTGTCCTTATACTCCACAGCAGAATGGAGTCGCTAAAAGGAAAAATAGATATCTACTTGATGTCACTCGTTATCTTCTTCTTGAATCATCAGTTCCTACCCGTTTTTGGGTTAGGGCACTGGCTACGGCAGCTCATCTTATAAATCGTCTGCATTCAACCTCCTTTCAAAATCAAAACCCATATTACTTATTGTACCAGACATCTCCATCTTATGATAATCTTCATGTTTTCGGCTCCATTTGCTTTGTGGACTTGCCTCCTTCTGAGAGAACCATACCAACCACACAATCAACTCAGTGTGTGTTTTTAGGTTATGTGCCCTTCCAGAAAGGGTTCCTTTGCTACGATCCTCACATTCGTCGCTTACGGACCTCTAGGAATGTCGTTCTTTTTTTAACAGTAGTATTTTTTTTCAAAAACACCTTGAACCTCCTGACAACTCCTCCTTGGTGTCTTTACCTGGTTTTTCTGACAACACATCCATTTTTCGCTTTAATCCTAACTTTGTGTATCACAAACGGAACCAAGACGCGCCTCCCAGGGATCCCCTCCTGATCTTCCTCCAACATCCGATCCACCTCCGGCATTTGGTTCATCTGGACATCCTTCATTGCGTCGCTCCACTCGCATTTCGGTACCACCGGACCGCTATGGGTTCTCCCATACTTCCTTAATGACCACTTTGTCCTTTTCTTCCATCCACCAATCCTATTCTCAGGCAGTGCAGGACAAATGTTGGAACCAGGCTGTGCAAGATGAATTGTATGCTTTAGAGAAAAATCATACGTGGGATATTGTCCCCTCTTCTGTGGGTGTCAAACCTATTGACTGCAAGTGGATTTTCTCTCAAGTTAAAATCAAATGGCACTCTAGATCGATATAAGGCGCGCCTTGTTGCTCTCGGAAATCAGCAGAAATGTGGTATTGATTATCATGAAACTTTTGCTCCCTTCGCCAAGATAACCACCGTCCACATAATCCTTGATGTTGCTGCATCTCAGTCATGGCCTCTATCAAATGGATGTCAAAAATGCGTTTTTTCATGATGATCTCAAAAAAGACGTTTATATGCGTTTGCCTCCGGGGTCCTCATCTGGGAAGGGTATAGTTGCTAAGCTCCATCGCTCCCTCTATGGAATGAAGCAAGCTCCTCGCGTGAGAAATTTCAAGATGCCCTTCTCCGCTTGGATTTTCATCATAGCCAGTATGATCCTTCCATGTTCTTACATCATGCTCCGTTCAGGATTAATGTGCTACTGGTCTACGTGATGACATTGTCATTACTGGTCCCAATTCACAAATGATTCAGAAACTCCAAGCTTCTCTTCATCAGACATTTCAAATGAAGGATCTCAGCCCCTTATACTATTTCCTCGGTCTTGAAGTTCATCAATCGCCTAAAGGCATAAATACAGGGTTGACCTCATTGACTTAGCTGGCCTTACTTCTTCAGCTCCAATCGATACGCCGATCAAACTGAATGTCAAACTCAATAAAGAGGAGGGTGACCTTCTTCCAGATCCTACCGCATATCACCAATTAGTGGGTAGCTTGATCTACCTCACGATCACCCATCCTGATATCTCATTTGCGGTCAACCTCATGAGTCAGTTTATGACTACTACTCGTCGCCTTCATCTGGCTGCTGTTCGTCACATCATTCGGTACCTTATTCGTACACCAACTCGTGGGTTGTTTTTTTTCATCAGACAATCCTCTTTCTCTCATAGCTTATTCAGATGCTGATTGGGTTGGTTGTCCGGATACTCGCAGATCAACCACAGGATGGTGCATGTTTTTAGGTGATAGTCTGATTTCTTGGAAATGCAAGAAACATGACAGTTTCCAAATCTTCTACTGAGGCTGAGTACCGAGCTATATCTGTTGTGTGCTTCGAATTACTTTGGCTCCAAGGTCTGCTCTCTGACATTGGATTTCCCGCAGAAGGAGCTACCCCCCTATATGCAGATAATGCAAGTGCAATTCGGATTACTGAAAATCCGATTTTTCATGAACGTACTAAACACATCGAGGTTGATTGTCACTTGATACGTGATGAGTTTAAGCATGATGTCATCAGCCTTCCACATTTCTCCATTGTGCTTCATATTTTTCATATTCTTACTAAAGGTCTTCCCCGATCACGCCATCAGTTCTTGATTGGCAAATTGATGCTCGTTGATTCTCCCACATCAATTTGAGAGGAGGCGTTAAGTTGGCCCACGACCCATGAAGGGGCCCAAGGCCCATCAGTCAATCTAGTCCAGCAAGCTACATCTCATGTGGATTTGAGTTGGTCAATGTTGAAACAACGGTACATATTTTAGTAATTGATTGCTTTCCTAACTTAGATTAGTGATTAATGTAATTAGCTAGTTTCCTATGTAAGAGCTTTGATTAAGGCATGTATATTCCTATATATTGGTGGTCGTACTCCAAGAAAGACACAAAATAATACAATCAGTTTTCTAATAACTCTCGTTCCATTCTTGTATTTTGTAATTATGAGAATGACAATTGTGAATGAGTGGTTTTGCAGTTTTTTTTTTTTTTTTTTTTTTTTAAGATTCGATTTTGTTGTTTGATTTGGTTTTTGGAAGAAATGGATGATTTATGGAGGGGAAGGTAGGGTTTTGATCGATTGAAATGGTTTTAATGATAACAAGTGTGTTTTGTTGATTATAGTTGCAATAGTTCCTTAGATTGTCCAATTTTTATGGAAATGATTAATGGTTTGAAACCGACTTAGGGAGTGGAGGGTTTATTTTTCATGACTAAATTTCTGAGGATTTAGTCATGAAACAATCTGTTTGTTGATTCCTGATGTTGAATTGTATCAAACTATCAATGGTCGTTGTTCAATGGTTGTTTTCTGATTTTTCTGTCGGGTTATATGCTTATGTTTTCTTTCTGTAGTAGTTGGTGAAACTTAGAACTTGGAAGTATCGAATGCAATGTTTAATGATGATTAAATCAATGAAAGTGCATATTTTATGGCTATTTTGATTAAAATAATATTAGATTTTTATTACATAGTCATATAAAAAATATTAAAAAAAATATTCAACGTATCCCCGACGTTTCGTATCCTACTTTTTTGAAAAATGGAGTGTCTGCGTATCCGTACGTTTAGAATCCGTGTCCGTGCTTTATAGATTGCGCCAATTATGATGATTATCATAGTGTTAAGACTTTGTTATGAGGGCGAACAAGTTGAGATTGAGCTAGAACTGCCTGATATAGAATCACAAATTTAGCCTTTGGTGCGTGCTCATTCAACAAGGTCGTATAAATTGACTCTTCATTATGATGAAAACGGATGGGGGTTGTTTATAGCAATGTAAATTCAAAGGAGGGAAGCAATTTTATACACTTGTGATGAAGGGTGAAATCAGTGTTAAGACTAGAGTTTCTCGTTTTTGTATAGGGTACTGATTTCCTTCACTCTATATAAGATTAGAGTTTGCTTCTTGTTTTTATTTAGGGTACTGGTTTCTTTATGAGCTAGTGTTTGTCATTTTTGAACCCTGAATGTTATTATATAAAGGTTTCTCTATAAGCTAGTGTTTGCAACTGCCTGATTGTTATTTAAATACCATGTATCATATTGGTGCATCTGCCAACTGTACTCCTAATTGTCTTCAACATGTATCTTAATGCTTCGATTTTGATGACAATTGTCGCAGTCCATAACTAAAAAATAGAAACTTAGAACTCTATATGGACTAGAGTTTTGTTCAGACCCCAATGAATTAGCCAACTAAAACATTAACAATCTCCCCCTTGTACTCTAGTCATGGAATGAGGATGCATTTAACTCATAGAAGACATTAACGTTCTTTCTTCATCTGTAATGAATGCTTTTGTCACTGAGTCATGAGATGTTCGATGCAACTATAAGAATCCATTTCATTTTCCATAACATCTTTAATGTTTGTTACCTCAGCCATAAGCCTGAGAGATTTGTTGCGTTCTACCTTAATGCCTAGTATGGATTTAATTGAAGAAGGGATTCAGAGCCTTTTTTTCGAATCCATAGTTCAAGGAATCAGAGGTTTTCCAAATCAGAGGACCACAAAACTAAGCACAGTTCCAAAGATTTCTGAATTCACCAAGTTCTAAACAAGATGGGACCATCCTAGCATCCTTTTTTTTCGGGGACGTATTTTTTCGCTGTCACTGATGGGAACTTTTTGCCCTCAAAAGCAGCTTGGCATGCTTAATGCCCATCTTAAAAATTACTTGGACATTATTAAAACAGTGCTTTCTTTATGAATTGGATTTGCTCCAAGTTGCTTGGGATCCAATATTTATAGGGGCATTCGGCGACAGGTCCCTGAACATTTCACTTTATTGCCTTAGATCCACAATCTTTTTTTATAGTGTGATAGGTCATTTTTTCAAATTTGAAGACCTAAAATGTCTAATTGACCCTTTTTTTCAAAATCATATCCCATTAATCGTGGGATATGCCATTAATAATGGTCAACTACCATTTAAATGGCCAAATAAATTTCAAAAGATCCAAATAAATTTCAAAAATGTAAATAAATTTCAAAAGATGAAAATCAATTTCAAAAGATCCAAATAAATTTCAAAAGATCCAAATAAATTCCAAAAAATGTAAATAAATTTCAAAAGACGAAATTAAATTTCAAAAGACGTAAATAAAATTTAAAAATGCAAATAAATACTAAAAAGATACAAACAAATTTCAAAAAATATAAATAAATTCGACAGAACGCAAATAAATTTTAAAAAAATAATTTTAAAAAATGCAATAAATTTCAAAAGAAGGTGGAGAAATTTAAAAAGACATAAATAAATTTCAAAAGATCCAAATAAATTTCAAAAGACACCAATAAATTCCAAAAGATGAAAATCAATTTAAAAAGAAGCTAATAAATTTCAAAAAATCTAAATAAATTTAAAAAAAATATAAATAAATTTCAAAAGATGAAAATCAATTTAAAAAGATGCAAATAAATTTTAAAAGATCCAAATAAATTAAAAAAAATATAAATAAATTTCATAAAGATGAAAATCAATTTCAAAAGATCCAAATAAATTTAAAAAAATGTAAATAAATTTCAAAAGACGCAAATAAATTTCAAAAGACGTAAATAAAATTAAAAAATACAAATAAATTTAAAAAAATACAAATACATTTGCCATAAACTCAGATAGATTTGTTCAGAGCTCAGATAAATTTGTTCCAGAACTCAGATAAATTAACAAAAACTCAGATAGAGTTGTCCAAAACTCAGAGAAATTTGTTTCAGAACTCAGATAAATTTGCATAAAATTCAAATAAATTTGTCCAGAACTTAGATAAATATGTCCAGAACTAAGATAAATTAGCCAAAAACTAAGATACATTTGTCCAGAACTCAGAGAAATTTGTTTCAGAACTCAGATAAATTTGCATAAAATTCAAATAAATTTGACAAAAAATAAAAAAACTCAGATAAATTTAATAGAAACTCATATAAATTTCTTAAAACTCAGATAAACTTGACAAAAACTTAGATAAATTTCACAAAAACTCAGATAAATTTCATAAAACTCATATAGATTTGTCAAAAATGATATAATAGCCCTGCTTCAAATAAAAAGAAGTCCACTAGACCCAAAGAAATAATTGCAAATAAAATAAATAGAATACCAACAAAGAAAAGCAAGTAATGAAATAGGGAAAAAAGGGATGGCATGCTTACAAGGTTAAAACAGATTCATTTCCACTACCCAGCTTACATGTCAATGAAGAAATAATAGTTTCATTGACAGCAACAGGTAGACACCCAATGTGGTTGCAAAGCAGTTAATTTACAATTGACAGACTTCACTTCTGTTGAGTGTCCCTCCAAAATCAATCATCCCTCTACTAATCATGTGCTCACCAATAATGGCCCTTATTATTGCTGAACCTTAAAGCCGAAAATTTATGCATGATCAGCCTTATTTCAAGGATTTGGGGCCACAGGGAACTTTATCTTTCGTCGGACATAGTACTAGCTTTAGTAGTACCATTCTTGGAACTGCACATGTAAAGTAAAATCTGTATCACAACACCATACAAGCATCATGTCGAACACCTTACAAGCATAACCCCCTTCGGAGAGGAAGAAGACAGGACGCGTTACTCGTCAGCTCCTTGACGCGAGCCACGCGCCCGCACACGTCCTCCTTCACGTCGCCCATCGGCGGCTCCTCGAATCTGTCCATACACGTGTCCTCGTTCGTGAAGGCGGCGCTCATCCATGTCTCCACGTTGCTCATCTGCCACTAGAACTCCTCGCCGGTCTTCAGCTAATGGAGCCCTGCCAGCGACTGCTTCATCTGGTCGACGCCGTTGCCGAACGTGGAGTCGCAGTCGCGTAGGGCGACGGCCGCAGGGGGTTGGAGGAGCTGATAGGGCCGCAGGGGGTTGGAGGAGCTGATAGCGAAATCCCCATCAACAAAGTCCAGGCCTTCCTTCTCCGGATCAGGCAGCGTGCCAGGGGCAAAAACCCATCAGCAAAAGGGAGATGGGAGCGAGAGTCTTCTTCTTGAAGGTTTCTACTCGAGAGGGGATAAAAGCTTGAGAAGATTTCTGTCCGCGATGGTAGTTCGTCGTTTGAAGGGGATTAAAAAGATTTCTGCCCTTTGATTGCAAGAACAGAGAACCTGATTTGTATGATCCTGCTGAGATCAAACGATCTTCCTCTGCACGATCTGGAAAACGCCGCTAATACAAATTTGAAATTTAAAATTTCAAAATTTTATTCCTAAAATGATAGAAAGGGTAAATTAGTCATGAGAATTGTATTTAGGGACCTTTCGCTGCAATCAGTCTAGTTGAGTGGACCATAGGCCTTAATAAGTTTTTCCTTGGACTGGAGGCTGGATACATTCACTTATAGGGACCTTTCGCTAATTTTGCCATATTTATATGTGATTAACATTCATTATTCGTCGGAACTTTTTATTTAAAGTTTTTTTTCTTTTTTTTTGTCAATATCTTAAAAGAGACTTTCCAAGTTCACATGAGCTTCAATGAAGGAATCACCACTCTTGCTGATTCCTTCTTTGATTTTAAGAAGCTCGAAAGAGAGATCGCCATCGAGTTCTTCGACAGTTGCAAGATCACTGGTTCCAGTAACTTGGACCACCCATTAGTTAGAATCTTCCCAATGGAATGTGATAGCATTGTGTGGGTGGAGTTCGACGAAGAAGATAACAGATCATGACCGCAAATTACAGAGAGTCTAATGACAGTTCCGTCTCTTCAAATTTGAAAACCAAACCACTTGGCAAACAGGTCGAATTTATCAGGGGTGTCCACTGGTGGAAAACCAAATCACTTAGCATTCCCAAAGGAATTGAATGAGGGTTTTTGTCAATCGCAATAAAAAAGATAGAAACCTCAACCCCACATCAGCGCCTCAACCCAACCATAGTCCACTTTCCGTCATTATCACTCACCAACATCTTCTTCTCCAAAATATTTTGAACCCCACGAGCACACGAGGTGAAAAAAAGAGAACAACATTAGAGTGAAAATAAGGGAAATCTAAAGGTACCTATTTAACAAGCTATCACTACAAAAAAAATGTCTTAATGAGTCACTTTTAAAGTGTCTTAAAAAGTGGTTTGTGTCGCTTTTCTGATTACTATGCAAGCGTCTTATCTGCCGGCGTCACTAAAAGTTCGTAAAAGCGTCTCAAGAAATACATTTGTTGTGTCAGTTTCTATTATCAAAGTGACACAAAAAAATGGTTACTTGTGTCACTTTAAACCCAAAAGTGACACTGAAATAACTTAAAAGCGTCACCAGAAAGATAACTTTGTTGTCTCGCTTTTCAAAAGCAGTGATCAAGATGTTGTTTTCGGACCAAAAGTGACACAAGTAGTCATCAGTTGTGACAGTTTCCATAGAAGCGGATACCATCCATTTTTTTTAAATAAAAATGCAATATATACATTACTAATAACCTGCTGCAGTATGGATACACTTTCAAATCACTAAACCTGCCTTACAAAAGATGCAAAAAAATATAGATAGCAACATTCAATAAGAACCATTTCATTAATTGGAAATTAATCACCATTCACATTAAGGAACGTACTTGCTCGTCCACGCACTAAATCAAACAAATTCAAAACATAGCCAATTTGAATCCATCCATAATCCAAACCATTTACATTAACCTTCGAATTCGTAACCAAAGTGTCACGACATAATCCAAAACCTTCACAAAAAGCTAGCATCCAAAAAAAGGCAAGCTACATTGTAAACAATTTTCGGAAATCCCTAACTAACCAAAATTAACTTAACAGTAGATCCACTAAGCAAAAGGCATTCCATCTCCTTTTAATTAAGTTCTTCATTCACCTACAAAATAATAACAATTTGACTATGTATCAATAATATAATCAAGTAAGATGGAGAGTTTAACCAACAATATCAAGGTCTCATGTTAAAGAGAAAATTAAACATTTTGTCACTAGAGAAAGAGCAATTGAAACACTAGCAGTTCACATGTCATAAGATCATGGTAGCAAGCAAAGTAGGCGCAATCAATAATTCACTAATATGATGACCTAGTATTCCTATCACCATCTACAACTAACAGTCAATAAGCATTAACGTACCGAAAACTATGCAAGTTAATCACAGACAGTCCACCCCCCCCCCCCCTCCCTCCTAATGATATGTGATGAAGTGTGAAATGCATCATGAACTAAAAAATTCCACCTACCCAAGTGCATGATGCAGACAAAAATGCATGAATCAATTCACATTGATGATAGTCCGATGAAGAAACAGGTAGTCACTAAGCCTAAAAACTGAAATGCACATTAAATTAAGTGTATCGTCACTAAGCCTTACTATGAAATCTTCTCAACTATACAAATTGAACTCCTAGGTATATACCTTTATAAAGGAAGAAATCCTTGGACGAAGTCAATAAACTCGAGTCGGATCTTATCTATTTCTTTGGTGGTGTATGTCTTTATGCTGGCCAACTCCATAACCTATTTCGAGGAAAAGCAAGTTAGTGTAGTCATTAGTGTAAGAAAACTAGCTAAGGAACTTTTACTCATTCTTTTGTGTAAGAAAACTAGCTAGTGTAATTAAACTTCCATCCCATTCTTTTGTTTTTCTCTTTCTTTTTAATAGAACTTTTAATTATTGAGCAAAAAAAATATATTTATTTGTGTATAACTATTTTTTTCACCTTGCGTTTGAGCGATTGACCGGCATCAGCAAAAAAGTGTCGCATAAAACTCATCGCATAATAACCACATACAATTCTGTCTCCTTGTTGTGGGCACTGTGGACAAATGTCATATAGACAAATGGTAAGAGTAATAAACCTTGCATCTTCATTGCATAAATAGGCATGCTTACCGTCACATACTCCCAATCTGGGTTCGGATTTAACCTTCTCGGCTTTCCAGAAGACAAGTTTGATATTTGAATTGCTCTAAAAATCACAAGAAATTATCGTCAAGGAAAATAAAATATATACACAAAGGGAAAAAAAATAAGAGATAGAGATACTTTACGTGTTCAACTCAAGTTTAAAAGTTGGATCTGGCTGCTTTCCTAACGAATCCAACCAATAGACTTGCATTTTTGTTAAGACAATGACGATCAAAACCCAATGCCCTCTACAGCCAATCAAGTGAAAAAACAAATTACGTTAATATATTTTATTATTGTACTAAAGTAAAATGATGTCTAACAAATAAATATGTAGAGCACTTACCCTGGGTTGTAAGGAATTACAAGAGCTCTGTCACCATGTTCCTGTGCCAAGGACTGGATGTATCGACTCTTATCATCTTTCTTTGTATGACGATTAAAACATGCTGGATTTCCGAACACGTACTTTGCTCGACCAATGCAATCGGTCGTATACAAGTATCTCATGTATGTGATGATGCAACTGGCATTTAATTCTCTCCTGTAACAAACATCTAACAACTCATCCCTTGAGACTCTTATAGCATCAGTCTCGTCCGCAAACAGAGTTCCAATCATTGGAACAGTTATAACATCGTTCTTTCCCATCCGTCTTTTCACAGATTTAGCAAAACTAGAACACCGACTATTATTACCGACATAATCAAGTGAATCATCCTCTTCCTATAAAGATGAAGTTAATAAAATAAAGTAAGAGAATGCTCATTATATTGCAAGACTATATGAATGTAAAACTATTAATGTTTCTACAAGGTACCTCATCATCCTCGAGTATAACAAATTCCTTAGGCCAAGCTACAAATGAATTGATAGCATCTTTAACATAAATCAGCCCAGCGTTGTCATTTGGAATAAGGAGAGGAGCATCATGACATATAGTTGTATTGATAGAGACACACACATTTGACTCCCCTAAAGGCACGTTGTGAAGAGATTCTTCTGTCCCATTCCTCGGACGAAGATTACCTTCAGCAACAATGTTATCTATAGACTGCAACGCTAACTTACAACGTTGGGTCTATAACACACAAGAAAATGAAAGCTTATAAGGGATTTGTTAGTTTCATAGGTTATTTACCACTTAAGTTGGATTATTGACAAACATATACCTTTCCATCTTTAGATTTAAGTGTTGAAGATGTGAGAATGCCTTTCCCTTTATCAACTATCTTTGCCTTTTGGTTTCGAGCTGCCACAATCCGTTTCTTTGCCTTTGGCTTTGAAGATTCCACAACCTATTTTAAAGTCAATGACAAAAGAGTGTTCTCAAAGAACGTATAAAATTGGGAACACAAAATAAAAAATTGCTACCTGTTTTCCACATGATCTATGTGCTTTAGAAGTCATTATTACATGCTCTCTGTTATCACTCTTAGCACTCTTAGCACTATTAGATGCCACATTTTCCGATAGTCGTGGCGTGTCCATTCCTTGTTGCCTAAGAAGCTGAATTATGGTTTTCATTCAGTGGTGATGAGCCACTTGATGTTGCTTGTTTAAGCAACTCTATTACTGCTACTTTCAGTGTTTGATTCTCTGCTTCCAACTTCTCAGTATGTTTCCTTGATCCACGTCTAGGGAGATTGAAGTATGTAGTTGGAGTGTAGTACATACTAGCCCCCCTAACGCGTCCACTTTGCTCCGGAGTTCCCAAGGCCATTGTAAGTATATCATTGCTTCCTTCTGTAATCAAAGTTCCTTCTTCTTTCTTTTTTTCGATCAGCTCATCCTGTGAGACAATTGAACAATTAAAAGTTAAGAAAAAACATTACTCCAAGAGAGGTAGCCCCTACTGTTGGGTGGTTATTTTTTGTGGTTCTTACTCGATCATGTTAATCACTACTTACAATATAAGCAAAGAAAATGAAATAGAACCTTGATATATGCTGGTATGAAGAACTATGGACTTAAACGTTAAACCCACCCAAACTTACTATCTTTCCAGACATCTCCCTCAAAGAATCATCTGCATATTCTCCGTTTTTATCTTGTCGAGCTAACAGCCAAAACTGAGATCTGTCAATTTCTTCAATGGGCATCCCTGCTTCTTTCTATGTTCAATCAAAACCAAATAATCAGATAATAATAAACTAGTTAATGTATACGTATATTTTAATAAAAATGATATAAGAAACTTATAAAAATTTACTACCAGCTTATCTTCAAGGCCAGCATAACCTGACTTTCCTAGTCGATGGTTGTATATGTTCACCATCCTTCTTGCTAGTTGAACCTTACTCAATTCCTAATAGTTCCATAAGAAAAAGTACTAGTTAGTCATATATTATTATATTGGCCAACAAGTCCTAATGAAAGCAGGTACAGCAGATGATGCCTTTTCTCATCCTAAGACCAACGGTCCCGGTTGAGAAAACAAAGAAAGCATGTAGAACACATATACCTGGAATTCTGCTGATAACCTCATCTGGACAAACTTTTCCCAATCTGGCTGCTTGATATCGGGATACATTTCTGGTGCTTTTACTAGCGCTTCAGGTTCGTCTATGAAAGGTCTAATAAACTCCCTTGTCAGATAATTCTTAAACTTCCTCCATATTTTACCACATTGTTTTAGAGCTGCCTTCCTAAATCTCGGATCTATAATGAACCTTCCCTACAAATAAAATGTCATCGAACTTTGACTTACAAGTAAGAGAACACAAAGCATTTTAAACTATAAAGAGAGGAAAGTTTAAGGATTACCAGTAAGCCCTCCCATACATCATCTTTTATTCTATTATCCACTTTTAGCCAAGTTGGCCATTCAGCAAGCGGAACATTAGCTTTCACTTGAGTGCCTGCCCAACTAGCAAAGTCTTTTCGCACCTTTTTATTTATTGGCACACCGTGTTCATCTAACCCAACTTCAACTTTCACACCATTCCAGCCCTTATTTAAATCATGTTTAACTGTTTGGCCTCTAACGTTAGGCTCAACGTCATTGGCAGATTTCTTCATTTTATGTCTCCTCTTTCTTTTCTTAGGTGCTTGAATATCCCTTTCTGGATCCATAGAAAACTGTTACAAAGGCAGACACATTAGTACATAAGGTTAGAAAGAATGATATTTCCAACAGATATATGAAAATTATAACATAAGTAATTAATTAGTCAAGCGAAAGTCATAACTTTTGTTATAATGGAGTACTAGTAAACAATGAAACTCAAGATTTATTGTTGTCAACCCAAATCCCCTCCTCACAATCTACTCGCATGTAAGCTGACTGAGATTCATCAGTTCCATCAAAAGATTCGATATTTGGCAATTCTTCGACACAAGTGTTTTCTTCTATGTTGCCCTCAATAAGGTCGTCGTCGTCATGATACATCTTTACAGGAGATCCTTCAACAACTGACCAATCGGGATCTAGTTGATCAGCTACATAGAAAACTGGCTTTGCTTGAGATGCTAAAATAAAGGAATCAGACTTATGGCCAACTCTATTAAGATCAACCAAGGTGAAGCCCATATCATCTATCTTGATGCCATTCTTACTGTCAACCCAATCACACTTGAACACTGAAACCTTGAAATTAGTATAGTCTAGCAGCCATATTTCATCAATTACACCGTAAAACCCCATGCTGGAAAATACAGGGTTTTGATCCTTTGAACTTGAAACTTGGGGGGTTGTCGCCATCAAACTGACTCCACTGTTTTGATTAACTCGCGAAGCATCACGTTCTCTTGTGCAAAAATGATGACCTTTAATTACATACGTAGAGTATTTCAAAACACGTGGCAATGGTCCCTTTGAAATCCACCTCAAAACTTCTGACACATTGTTATTAGCCATGCCCCGCTCGTGTAAAACCTATATTGTTTAAGAAGCTTAATCAAATTTGTTTGAGGCATACAATACATAAAAGACATTCAGGTAATCATATACCCTTCTTTTGAGCCAATCATTAAAAGAACGGTTATGCTCTTCCTGTAACCATGTCGGTTTTTTGGCCTTGCGGGGATTGTGTTCCTTTAGGTAGCTCATGTGCTCCCTATCATATATCAGTACGAAATCACATTGTTAGCTATCAAAACCCATCAATATATTATTTAATTTGTTTAATTAAAGAACTAAAAATCCTTACTCAATATAAGGCTGAACAACTCCTGTGTTTTGCAAGACATAATGATGTGCCTGCTCCAAGGCTTTGCTATCAGGTGCGATGAGTTCACCACCTGACGGATGCTTCCCATTTTCTACCAGATCAGTGGTAATAATTTCCAAGGAGGTAGGAACTCCTACTGCAGCTAACCCAGGTAAGAACTCACTCATAAATTCAATTGCTTCTTCAGCGATATAGTTTTCAGCTATACAAGCTTCCGGTCGAGTTGGGTTTCGGACATAACTCTTTAACACCCTCATGTACCTAAACAGTTACTAAAGAACTAAGTGATAAATTATGCGTAAGTTTCATTCATAATAGAAATGACCAGATAAGGAATCAATGTACCTCTCAAATGCATACATCCATCGGAAGAAAACAGGACCACCAACTTCAACCTCTCTAACAAGATGAACTGGTAAGTGAACCATGATATCGAAAAAAGATGGCGGGAAATACTTTTCCAGCAAACATAATATGATCACGATATCATTCTGAATTTCAGGCAGTCTTTTCACATCTACTACTCTCGCGCAAAGATCTTTGAAGAATCGACACAACCTAATAATTGCATTTCTCACATGACTTGGCAAGACAGATCGTATTGCCACAGGAAGTAGTTGCTGCATCAACATGTGACAGTCATGTGACTTCAACCCATGCAATTTCAGATCTTGCATTGAAACAAGGGGCTTGAAATTTGAAGAGTATCCTTCGGGGACTTTCAACTCGTGCAAGGTTTTGCATACTCTAGTTTTTTCAGCTTTAGATAATGTGTAACATGCCGGGGGTAAGTATGTTCGCTTCTCACCAACCTTTGGGGCCAACTCCATCCTTAAACCCATCTCCTGCAGGTCAAGACGACTCTTAAGGTGGTCCTTTGTCTTAGTTGGAATGTTGAGTAGAGTACCAATCACACTATCGCATACATTCTTCTCGATGTGCATGACGTCGAAGTTATGTGGGAGAGGTGAGTACTCCCAATACGGAAGATCAAAAAAGATGGATTTCTTATTCCAGCATTTCATAACACCATTATCTCCTTTATCGACTTCTTGTGTTGACTTCTTTTTCCCCCACGAGACTTTGATCCCTTCAACTTTGCTTCGTACTTGCTGCCCATTCAATCGCTCAGGTGCCTCCCTCAACTCCTTCTCACCGTTAAAGGCCTTTTGTTGCTTCCGATATGGATGATGCCGAGATAGAAATCTTCTAGTGGATGTGTAGACATTTTTTCCACAATGTTTCAACCTATACGAAGATGTGTCTTCAGCACAAACTGGACAAGCAAAGTAGCCTTTAACAGTACACCCAGAAAGATTACCATAGGCTGGAAGATCGTTGATCGTCCATAGCAATACGGCTCTCAGTAGAAATGACTCTTGCTTGTAGGCATCAAAAACCTCTACCCCTGAATTCCATAAAGTAATTAAATCATCAATTAAGGGAGCTAAATAAACGTCAATGTCTTTTCCAGGTTGTTTTGGACCTGATATCAGCATTGTCAACATCATGAACTTTCTCTTCATGCAGAGCCAAGGTGGGAGGTTGTAAGTTACCAACATCACAGGCCATAAACTGTACTTACTGCTAAGATTATTATATGGGTTGACTCCGTCCGCTGAAAGTGCAAGGCGGAGATTTCTCGATTCAGCACCAAACTCAGGCCACCTCTTGTCTACCAACTTCCAAGCTTGAGCGTCTGCTGGATGACGCAGTTTTTCATCCACCAATCGCTCATTGGCATGCCATGTCAATGACTTTGCTGTTTCCGCAGACTGAAACATCTTTTTAAATCTTGCAATAGGTGGAAAGTACCACAAAACTTTAGCCGGAACACCTTTAGTTTGGTCGGTCCCATTTTTATTTTCCTTGTATCTTGATACTCCACAAGTTGGGCAAGTAGTTCTATTCTTATTTTCATCGGACCTGTAAAGTATACAGTCATTGGGACAAGCATGGATTTTTTCATATTTCATCCCATAAATTGACAACGTCTTTCTAACTGCGTGCATGCTAGAAGGCATCAAATTACCTTCTGGAAGCATCTCTCCTAAGGCTTTCAACAAATTCGTAAAACTTGTGTCAGTCCAACCACCTTTCGCTTTCAAATTAAATAACGTTACAATAGCTGATAACTTCGTAATCTTTGTACAGCCTTCATACAAAGGAGTCTCAGCATCTTCAAGAAGTTCTTGAAATTTCTCAGGATTAGCCTTATATTGTTTATCTACAGCCTCTGCCATTTCCTTCATGTTTGTAGCATCCAGGGGGCTCTCCGTATTGTAGGGCTGATGGGTGTTCTCATGCGTAGGAACACTTAAAAAATCAGAAGCAAGATGCCTTTCCCCATGATTTCTCCACAGAACATAAGTTTTGTCGATACCATGTCTAAAAAGATGATTTCTGACTTCCTTCTTAGTTAACTCATGGAGATTCCCACAGTCTTTGCATGGGCAGCGTATATAACTTTCTTCATCCTTTGCAAAAGTAAGAAGATTGTTAACCCCTTCAATGTATTCATTCGAATTTCTCAGCTTGGACATCCAAGACTTGTCCATTCCAAATTAACAAAAATCCTGAAATTCTAAAATAGGAAAATTTTCAAGAAAATCACAGACATATAATTCTTCGTAGCCATGACATGTAAGCACCCACCTAACATCTTTATCTAATATATGACAAATAAAAAACAACAAAAGAGACAAAAAGATATACTCATGGAATCCCAACCCTTTTAAGATGAAACCAGGTATATGGCCTATGCGGCTATACATTGTTTTTCAATTAGTTAGTAATTTAGTACACATATTGGAGTCGACACCATCAAGAAAGGGTGTCGACACTTTTTCTCATAAGATAAGATTGCTGGATAATTTGTCTTAAGGGGTCGACACTATCTGAAATGGGGTCGACACCACAGTTTGAAATTTATTTTATTTTTATGTATTGAAGTCTCGCTCGACCCAGCCACAGGTTGGGTCGAGCGAGTGATCATTCTGTCCAGAGGTTGAAAATGCGTAAGCCCCATGGAGTCGACACCATCAAGTAAGGGTGTCGACACTTCTTCCCATAAGATAAAAATTGCTGAAAAATTTATCTTTTATGGCTTGATTTCACGAGTTAGTGAAGTTGTGACTGCACATCCTTCTATACCAGAGGATATTCAAATGCTTGTTCTAGACTTTCTTGTTAGTAATGATAGGAGGGCATTAACTTTCTTGAGCTTGAATGTTGAGAACCAGATCAAATGGCTGGAGACAAATTTTCATCCCGAGTCATCAGGCCACACTCCATGAATGAGAAGTCTTTCATCATTTAGTAAACATATTTTAGATTTTTATGCACTTTCTGTTTAAGACCTTTGGTGTCTATAGATGACTGCATTTGATCTATATTATGTTTGGCATGTTTGATGTGGATCTATACTATTTTTGGCCGGTTTGATGTGGTTTGAATGTACAACTCATTCAACTATTTTAGTTATTTGCTGAATTTCATACACTGGATTCAGTGTTTGGTTGTTGGCAATTTCTGATGAGACCCACTCTTTGGCTCATGGACATTTGATTAGTTTTTGCATGGATGTTGTTTTTTATTTTTTTATTTTTTATTTTTGCTGCTTGAATTGTAAAATCAGTATATACAATGCATATAGAAGTAAAATTCCAGTCAGAAATCCTTATAGTTATGAAACAGAGAATTCAAAAAATCCAGGAATTCATGAATTCTCAGGCAGGAATTCAGACATAAAAGAAACAAGGAATTCAGAAATGACAGAATTCAGTAGCATTTCAGAACTCCAGCATTTGAAAATCCCAGACAGCCACTAGACATGAATTCCAGGAATTCTAGGAAAGAAATGGGCCCTTTGTGTTGAAAATTTTCCAAGTGTAGCATCTTTGTGTAAGACGAAAACTTATGACTGTTTGAGACTTCACCTCCCTAAGAAATTATGTGAACTTCCTCATATGAAGATGCCAGCAGAAACTCCAGCATACCCAACAAAGAACCAGTTCATACACTACTTAAATACTTATGCTAAGCATTTTTGCATTTAGCCTATTTTGGGGATGGAAGTACAATCAGCTGAGTATGATTCAACCCTAGGTTTTTGGCATATCCTATCCAATGATTTCGAGTTTGTATGTAATTCGACAAGAAATTTAAGCAGCTAACGTTATAAAGCATCAAACCACAATATTGAAGTTACAGACGTACAATTTTCACTATACCACAAACTGATTATATGTTATATTAATGATTAATAAAGCTTCAAACTTTCTAGAGAGTGAATTAAAGTAAATAAGAAAAAAAATCAGCCCAGTATGTGTAATAAAAAAAGGGAACAATAAAATTAAAGTAATAAAAGTCTTTACCTTTTGATGGGTTAAATACTGTTGATAAAAGAAAGAACCAGAAAACCCTCAAACTGCAGCATAAACATCGATGGGTTAAAACATTAATGAGGAAAGAAGAAGTTTTGTTTTCAACAAATTAAAGCCTAAAAAAATAACAAAATTTATGGATACCTTGCTGCTGGTAGTTGGTGGGTGTGAGATAGATAAAGGGAAGAAATTGAGTATGTGAGAGATAGAGGGAAGTGATTGAGAGGTGAGGGAGGAAAGAGATTGAGAGCGTGAGGTATAGAGGGAAGAGATTGAGAGTGTGAGGTATAGAGGGAAGAAATTTATTAATTGTCTGTGCCCAATATAATTTTTAAGAAAATACAGAAAAACATGCAAAACAGAAATTAGCATTGTATCAACAGTAGAAGCTTCAAGCCTTCAACTACCAATACTTTTTTTTTTGCTTAATGGTAAATGAATATTGAGAAGAAGAAGAAAGAGGGCAACACACCCTCACAACAGAGAACCAAAAAGGGGAGGGAGGCTTACAAAAATGCCAACCAACCCAGCCTGCCAGCAGAATAGAGCAAGGCATGAAGTAGCAGAAGAGAGAGGAAAAACAGAGAGGAAGAGGGAGGGAGGAAGAGGAGCATCGCTGGAACCAACTCCTACAATCCAGCAGAAATCCAAAATCTCCATCTCCCCCATCGTCTA
Source organism: Litsea cubeba (assembly GCA_012931725.1). Lineage (NCBI taxonomy): Eukaryota > Viridiplantae > Streptophyta > Magnoliopsida > Laurales > Lauraceae > Litsea > Litsea cubeba. The sequence continues at coordinate 3,804,595 of CM022955.1, forward strand.
CATCCCCCTACCAAGGAACCCACTCCCACAATCCACCCCCAAAATCTCCCAGCACCATGGAACCCACTCCCACAATCCAGCAGAAACCCAAAATCTCCATCGTTTGAAACCCAGACAGTAGAAAGATATATGGCTGAAAGAAGAAGAAGTAGAAAGAAGAAGAAACCTGCACCAGTCGATCGTCTCAGACACTCCTCAAGGGATCGGTTGGATTCGTTTGGGTATTTGGGCGCCAAGGGAATGAGGTATGGAGGGAACGAAGGGATGGGATATGGCACGAAAGGAATATAAGATGGAGGGAACACCCGCCCAAATTTTCGCCAGCCCCCGCCCAAATTCATGTGTCGCTTTTGTTTTCAATCACCCGAAAGAAAAGAACAACCAAACTTCTTGTGTCACTTTTGTTTAGTGGGGAAAACCATCCTCAATATTTAGTTTGGATTATTTTAAAAATTTTCTCCGCTAGTGTCACTTTAAGAATAAAACGAGACATAGATTTATTTTGTGTGTGTCGCGTTATAGAAAAGTGACACACAAACCTCCTCCTCGTTTACTCCTCCTCTAAAGTGACACATCAGACCATACTGTGTCACTTTATTGTAAAAGTGACACAAAAGCTCAAATTAAAAGCGAGACTAAAAGTCCTTTTTTTTGTAGTGTATGTTTTATTAAAGGTACCTGGTTAACGAGGTACCCAGTTAAAAACTGAAGGGTTAAAAAAAAAAGAGATCTATTCATCAAACTTCCCGGATTTTTTTTTCACGCTCTTCTCGTTCTTCCACCAAAACTCCTTATGACTCACCCACATCTTCTTCTCCAACATCTTTTGAACCCATAAGCACACAAGGTAGTGAAGATAAGGGAAATGGAGGTACCTTTCACTAAAGGTACCTATTCAACAAGGTACGTATTATGAAAGGCATTTAATCAACGAGGTACCCCTATTCAACCCAAATGATTCGGAACTGGTAAAAATATCTAGTAGCTTTAACTAGAGGGCTACTCAACTCCCTCACTGGAAGATGAATAGTCGTCATGGTCAGTTTGGTAAGGAGCCAATAGATTGGTTTGGCCTATTTGAGAAGGATCTTGAAGATCCCAACCAGGTTTCCTAGCTACTTGAATCTTATGTCATATCTGCTTAACCGATAAGGCCATCCAAACCCATTTGGCTCCTCTTCCCTCCCAATCCAAATGCTCAAAAACAATATTGTAAAAAACCCATCGAGTTAAGAGGGACCATTGTGGTTGTGAAACCCATTGAAGATGAACTCATTGTAGAAAAAAAAATCATGAAACCCATTGAGAAGTTGGTGTTGTGAAGAAGAGGTAGAGACGAAGAAGAAAACCATCCCCCAAGATCAAGACCATACATAACTTGAGGTAGTCTTGAGTTTGGGGTATTTACAAAGTTTAAAACATAGTTTAAAATATTGGCCAAGTCCTAGTCGACTCGGACTCAGCACATACAGAGTCAGGTCGCATGTGACTCGGACTCTAACGAATCCAAATAAAAATTAACCACACAGAAGACACAAGATTTTTTAATGTGAAAACCACCGTCATCTGAACCTGATTTCCACAAAAACTCGGTGAAAAATAAATCAACTTGAAAAATCAAAGCCACGGAAAAATCTCTACACAAAGCAAACTAAAATTGCTTCACCTCACAAAACCACTTCCATTCTCCCGAAACATGCCCTAAACAAACCATAAAACTCCTTTCTTCAACAGCATTCCACACAAAATTTAAACAACTGCTGTGAATTAGAATCTTTAAAAAAAAAAAATTTAAACTGATGATAAGGAGATTCATGAGACAAAGGAGCATATTGTGACGTTTTGATATTATATATATTATATTATATTATTTTATTATTATTATGTAATTGATTGTATTTTAGTTAAATACGCGATTAGTTTAAGTGGGGACCACGCTAGACTTAAGTTTGGCGAGTTAGGCATATTTAATATGTGTCTTAACCCATAGTTAACCCGGGCCCAGTTTAGTGGGTATAATTCTTTTCTAATCCAAACTCTTATCTTCTTAGAACACAAACTCTATTCTTTTTAGAATTTAAGTCAGATTACAATTCCTATTTCTATTCCCTATTTATACACCACACTCTTTTATTTTCACACACAATTCTCTCTCTTCCAACTTTTCTTGGGATATCACTTGAGCTTCTAGACCGTCTCCATCAACCGCGAACCTCAGGCAAGTACCTAATCATAATTTATAGATTTAATGCTTGTGTTTCTCGTTGATTCAAGTGTGGTTGCATGTAGAAACCCCTTTTATGCCCTTTAGTGTCTGATTTCTCTATTTTGACGATGAGACCTTGCATATTGATGACGTTCTTCAAGTTTTGTAGACATGGCAGCCCATTATTTTCAGTTTGAAACCCTTCCTTTAATACCCTTGAAATCATGAAATCCTGTGTATCACTAGGAAGGTATTAGTGAGTGCTTTTGTAACTCCATCTACCCAAGGCCAACGAAGGATGAACTTGAAATAGGTCCCGGACTTGAATTGCATCTGTGTTTTGGGACCGTGGGACCCAGGTGGGCCCTGATGTTAGATCCGATCCTTGGATCCGGTAGTGGACCCACAGGCGATCCTATAGAGGCTGGACCCGTAGGCAACGTACCCCGTTTATCTTGTAGCCTGATCAGCAGAGGGCTTGTTTAGGGAGAAAAATCTGTTTGGGCATCTGATGGTTGTGGGATGCACCCAAAGGTGATTGGATCGTGGATCAGGTCCGACCATCCGGCCGTATAAGGCTCGGCGATATTGTGTGTGAGGGTGATCATGGATTCTTGATCATGGGTTTCCACCATCCGAGTATCTCATGTTAATTTGTTGGCGTCAAGCCTCGGTACATAACTCAGTTCTGTGAGGAAGTTCAAGTCCTGTAGCGTATGGGAATGGTAGATGGATGGGTAGTTCAGTGGTCTGGGGGTCTAGGGGAAAGTGTGGCCATCACTTATAGATGTTACAGAACTTGTGTACCATGCCCTTTAGTTTATGGAAATTAGGAAAATGACCTTGATTCTTTTATAAATGCAATGTAGACCCTTGTTTTGAATGTGGAAAATGTTTTGGATGGAATCCTCAAGTTTTCTAAAATTATAAAATTAAGATTGTGATTTATCATTGTTATTTACAAATTAAATATTAAATGATATCTTTGATTTTAATGTGTTAAAATTATATTTTTGTACCTTATTAATTAGATCATTAGACCTGAGTAAATACCGTCCGGACAAATGGTATATTACTAACGTGGGGTTTAGTGCCTTGTATGACCTCGGGGAATTCCTAATGGATTCGGGCTCAACTCATCTTTATTGGAAAATCCTTAATTAGATCTATGCACCCTTGATTGAGAAAGGATGTGTTAATCTTTTATCTATTTAGAGATTACCGTGGTTGTTGGGTACGAGACCTTATGTTTGACCTTAGGATTTGTTTGTAATTATTCTTTGACCTTCGGGTTTGCATATATGACTGTGATTGATGTTGATTTATTAGCTGCATACCCTACATTGATTGGATATGGACCGTGATGTGGCTTGGCAATTGATTGAGATATTGTAGAGGTTTGTTCGAATGATTTGATTGGTATTTGATTGTGGATTATTGTGCAGCCATCCTTTCACTTTGACTTAGGTTTCTGTGTCAGAGCTTTACAGGATCATTAGGTCTATTCTACTATGATATGTATATATATATATGTATTTTAATTGGGTCATATTCGAACGACTGCAGTTGTAATTGGACGGCTGATCACCGATGTGTACGGACACTGTAATATCCGAATTTCGAACCGGTTTATCCGGCCTACGATTACAAACCGGTTTATGACCGCCGGCCTTCGAATGGGTTTTCCCGCTTTAAAGTTAGGGCTGACCACCCAAAGCAGTGGCATTGCTTCTGTGTGATTATTGTATTGCTCTATTGTGTAGATTGGGTTTAGGATATTTGTTCTTTTCGTCATTGTCACATTGTTATTCTCTTATGATCATTACCTGTCATAACTCACTTTGTTCTTGTGTTTTATTTATGAATTATGCTTTCGTGCTTGCTGTTTACTTTGTTTATTGGTGCATAGGTACCGATCCCTACCCTACCAAGGAGACGGAGGAGGGTCAAACGTTTCAAGCGTTTGAGCCAGTTGACGAACCTGAGTGGAGAGCCGGAGATGGCTACGGAGCCGTCTGAGTCCGCGCATGAGATATCGACATCTTAGAGTTTTTAGTTGATTTAATTCCATAATATATTTTATTAGTGGTTTTGGAAACTTTAACCTTAAATATTCAGTTAGTTATGTGTTCGTTTGATTTTTAATATTGATACCAATTGATTTAATACTTTCGCAAATATTTTATTATGACTCACCATGTTTGAAAATTTTGTGGGTCCATATTTGGGAGCTTGTGTTGCATTAAACATAGAAAATTGAATATTTATTCTTATTTTTCATGTGTTTCCCTAATTGTATTTTGGGGACGTGACACATATCCACCACAAAATCACCTTAAACAGATGATAGTCTTGAGATTCATGCCCCTTGCACTTTTTTGGAGTTACAAAAATGTCCAAAAAAGGTCTAATACTCGAATGCCCCTTGTCACCTGACTCTATATGTGCCAAGTCCGAGTCGACTAGGACTCAGCCGATATTTTAAACCGTGTTTTAAACTATGTGAATCCCCGAAACTCAAGACCACCTCAAGAGATGGATTAGTCTTGAGTTTGGGGGATGATTTTCTTCTTCATCTCTACCTCTTCTTCACAACTCCAACTTCTCATGGGTTTGGATTTAGTTCTGGATTATAAAATATCTATACATGAACTTTTCAGGTGGTATTCATAATACTAATCATGATTTTTTTTTCCAGCAATAGTCCTTTTCCTTCTCCTTCTCTTTGCTTTTTTTCCTTCTAGCTAGGGCTACATTCTTAAGGGGAAAAAAAAAATGAAATCCAGACTTCAGCCATTTTGGCCGAAATCCTTGAACCGCATACCATTTGGTAAGCACAATTGGTACCTAAGGTATCTATCTGGTATCCGACGTAGAAAGTGCTATCTAAGTTTTTAACTGGTACCTGTGAGGAATCACAGTGCTATCTAAGTTTTTAACTGGTACCTGTGACTCTGTGAGGAATCATGTAGCATTTTTCTGAGGCTCCATTGTCGGCCCGCATAGAGACCATCCGGTCCGTTGAAGATTAATCTTAATCCCATCCGACCACGTCTCATCAACTTTCATTTGACAAAGTGTCACGACCCGGGCCCGAGATCCGTTAAACCCCCGGATCGCGATCGCATACTTACTCCCGTAAACCCCGGATTAACCGAAATTAAAACGGGATCCACAAGGGATAATCATACAATTTTGCGGAATACATATATTAACATCACCATCATCCATGTATAATCTCAATTTAAAAGTGAGGTTCTAATACATGAATTGTTTTGTCAACCATTGTATATTCACATACAATACAAGGTGACCTAAAATTGAATTCTCAAATAGTTTTTCCCAAAAGAATCTAAACATCCCAAAAGAAAACCCCAAAATGAATCTCAATGACGTGACGCACTCGGATACTCGTATCAATTAGTATCCCGTCTATGCCACTCAATCAAACCTCCTGGAGGAACCGGAGCGGTCTCCTCCGCTGGCGCTGGGGCCGCTGCAGGGTCGGCATGGGCAATTGGGACTGTAATGCCATCAATAACACTAATGAACATGACGGTTCAACAATGCATACATAATTCTGTGATATAACATGTTAATACCTACATATTCTCATTCAACTGTATTTCTATCAATTCTAACAATTCATTGCATAGATAATGTCATTAGTCAATTAATGGACATAACCATTTGGCAACTACCATAGCATTCATTACATTTCATTCTTTTACCATCTTCCCTCAAAGGAAGGATTCATCTTCCAAACGGAATGAATAGTATAGTCATAATCTTTCAATGACAGTCATTCAATATTGTGGGACTTACTAGTGCCCGGGCCAGGGGCAACTAGCATCACCACGGAGCTCCGGAACGCCCCCAAATCCATCTACTGCAGTAGGAATAATCATTTGATGAAATAGCTATGTAGTGCCAACTCACAAGTTATCACTTTAATCTATTTCTAGATTTCAATTCAAGACATGCAAGTCTAGTAAAGCAATTACGGTACAATACAAACACATACCAATGAGGGAATTCAGATAATTAGGAACTCCACTCATTTCTTTCATGATTCCAACCAACTATTCGAGTGTAACCATTGGTTATCTAATGTATGTGTTATTCTTGATGGGCATCTTATTCTTGATGGGCATCACTTTTAATTAATGTGTACAATAGAGTCCCCGTAATTATCACTCATGGGGATCTAGTCTATAATCCATTGAACATTCGTTAGGTGATTAAGCTTAGGGTTCAATCACTTGAAATCTCCCTTTTATTTTTCATTAATTCAATTGATCTCTAATCTCACAATGATTAGCTTTAAAACTAATTTAGGGAGTAATTAAGTTCATAGGAAACATCCATGATCGAGTGAACCTTGAAATCCAACTCCGATCGATCGGACGAAAATACGTCCCAGTTACGGAACAGTCTGATCGATCAACGCACAGGTCCGATCGATCGGACTGAAACACGTCCCAGTTAAGGGACAGTCCGATCGATCGACTCACAGGTCCGATCGATCGGACATAAACATGTCTCAGTTACGACGCAGTCTGATCGATCGGACCTGATGGCCGATCGATCGGACAGGTCCGGGAATGGTTCCCAAACCTCCGATTTTTTATCTTCTTCTTCCATTTTTCCCACATTTCCACTTCATTCTTGCACATAATTAGGGTCTCATGTCCTCCTTCATTTACCAACCCATATACATTCCAAAAACCACTTCTAATCTATCATTCATTCACAATAAAACCCATTTCAATCTACAATGGAAACTTTACAAATAATCCTAATCAAGATAGTGCATAGACATTAACATAAACACATAGAAAATGTATACACTTGCATCTCTTGAGCTTCTAGAGCAAAACCCCTCTTTCTAATCTTGGATTTGAGGTCAAACCCCTTTTTAATCAAACCCTAATTTCATAAAAACAAGACAATGGATATTTATGAGCCATTAATGCTAACAACCACCTCTACACATTCAATGGAACTTGGAAATCCTATAAAAGTCCAAGGCACTTACTTGTAGTTCAAGGAGAAAAAGTTGGGTTCTTTCCAAAGCTTCAAATGCTTTAATAATGGAGAATGAGGTGAGGAAGAAGATGAAGATGATGAATCCACTCTCCAAAGTCACTTACAAGCTCTCAATCTTCACACTTGATGGAGGAAATGGAAGGAATAGAGAAAGGGAGAAGAGAAAGTTGCCTAGGGTTTGGAAAATGAGCAAATGAGGCATCTCTTAGCTTATATAAGTTCACTTTTTGCATTCAAGCCCCCTTCCATTTACTCATTTACTTTTTAAGTCAAATGAGGGCTCTTTTGACTAATCTTAAGTCAAAACTAATTGTGTATGTTATGAAAATTAACGTATTAATTGAAACATACGCGTTGGTACCCAATTTTACCGTATTTGACGAAATACGCGAAAATCCGTATTTACGAAAAAGTCCTTATCTCTACTCATTTTAATCAAATCTCTATTCAATGATCTTAACTTCATTCGATCTCATTCATTATGCTCAATTCAATCATTAGAGACTTGTTTATCTCTTGTTGGTCATTAACCAACATTAATTCAATTAATTATACTTAATTAGCATAATTCTCAATTAATTAGCCTTAATCTTCATTAATTCGGGACGGGGTGTAACACAAAGAGTGGGTCCCACCTCCTTTTTAAGCTCAAGATTTCTCCGAGTGAGATGGGCGCACAGGCCGGATTAAGGTCGTTCCATAAAAAAATCCGATATTCAATCATGATATTTGTCACACTAATCTCGTATCAATATATCACCCAATAAATACCGTTCCAAAAAAAAAAAATTTCGATATTCAATTATGATATTTGTTAGTAACTAAGTTATTATCCATCTCAGACCATTTCGGCTGAAACGAAACGGTATTGATAACTATGATTCTGTTACCTACACAATGAACTTAGGCAGTTGGGTTTGGATTTAGTTCCGGGTTAAAAAATGCCTATACATGAACTTTTCAGGTGGTATTTATAATACCAATCATGATATTTTTTTCCAGCAACATCCTTTTCATTCTTCTCCTTCTCTTCGTTTTCTTTTCCTTACTGCTCGCTAGGGCTAGATCTTAAGGTAAAAAAACGAAATCCAGAATTCAGCCATTTCGACCGATATCCCTTAGCATCTGGGTTTTTGTCGATTGCAATAAAAAAAAAGATAGAAACCTCAACCCCACATTAGCGCCTGAACCCATCCATAGTCCACTTTCCGTCATTATCACTCACCAACATCTACTTCTCCAAAATATTTTGAACCCAAGGGCACACAAGGTAAAAAGAGAGAACAACAATAGAGTGAAATAAGGGAAATCTAAAGCTACCTATTCAACAAGCTACGTATTATTAAAGGTACCTCGTTAACGAGGTACCCGGTTAAAAAGTGAAAGGGTTCAAAAAAGAGCCCTGCTACTTGGCCAGATGTCAGGCCACTCGGGCCTGACATCAGGCCAAGTAGACTTTTTGTTAAAAAAAAAGAGATCTATTCATCAAACTTCTTGGAATTTTTTTCACGCCCTTCTCGTTCTTCCGCCAAAACTCCTTATGACTCACCCACATCTTCTTCTCCAACATCTTTTGAACCCATAAGCACACAAGGTAGTGAAGATAAGGGAAATGGAGGTACCTTTCACTAAAGGTACCTATTTGTGAAAAGTGAATATGGAGAAAGTGTTGTGTTTATCATTAATGGGATAACCCATTTAAATAAGCTCCTTACAAACTATATATATTCCCTTCATTGTAGGGATTTGATATATACACTATTACAACTGGATGAGATAAGGATATACAAGAATGGATCAACATAGAATAAGTCAATACTCCCGCTCAAGTTGGAGCGTGGATGTCATGAACGCCCAACTTGCAAATCAAGTGATGAAATTGATCTTTGCCTAATGCCTTTGTAAATACATCAGCTAATTATTGTGTAGTATGAATATAAGCTGTTTGAATTAGGCCTGTAGTTTCTCACAAATGAAGTGACAATCAATTTCGATATATTTTATTCTTTCATGAAAAACTGGATTCACAGCGATGTAAATTGCGGCTTGGTTGTTACAATGGAGAGTCATTGGCTGAGGATGAGAAAGGCCAAGATCATGAAGAAGATAATGGAGCCATTGTAACTCACAAGCAGTTTGTGCCATGGCCCTATATTCAGCCTCTGTAGAAGACTGAGAGACAGTGTAATGTTTCTATGTACAACAAGAGAGGAGGCTAGATCCAATGAATGTGTTACAGTTGTGGAACGACGTGTTGTAGGACAACTAGCCCAATCAGCATCACAATAAGCATTGATATGGAGAGAGCTATCAGAAGATAGTAATATCCCTTTTCCAGGAGAGCTTTTTGAATAGCAAAGCAATCTTAAGGCAACATCAAGAAGTGGGCGTTGCGGAGTTTGCATAAACTGACTTAAAATGTGAACATGATAAAGAATGTTTGAGCGAGTGATTATGAGATAAATAAGTCGGCCCATCAACCGTCGATATTGGGAAGGATCTTCAACTAGATCACCATCTGTTGATGTAAGCTTGAGATGTTGTTCCATTGGAAAGGAAGAAATACGAGCACCAAGCATTCCCATGTCATGTAAGATGTCCAAAGTATATTTTCGTTGGCATAGAAAGAGACCTTTATGAGAGTGAGCAACCTCTATGCCAAGAAAATACTTAAGGGAGCCCAAATCCTTGAGATGAAAGTGGGAATTAAGGTAGGCTTTCAGAGATGTAATGGACTGCAAGTCATCTCCGGTGACAAGAATGTCATCAACATATACTAGCTAACACATATGTGGAAGATGGCTTTGTAATTTTAGTAAAGAGGGAATAATCTGCCTTGGATTGAGAAAAACCAGAGGCCAGGAAAGCTGTAGAAAATTTAGAAAACCATTGTCTTGAAGCTTGCTTCAGGCCATATAATGGTTTTTGAAGTTTGCAGACACGATTCTCCCCTTGTTTGGAGAACCCAGGTGGAATTTGCATGTAAACCTCCTCGTCTAAGTCACCGTGTAAAAATGCATTATTAACGTCAAACTGATAAATAGACCATTGTTTCACTGCAGCAATAGCTAAGAGACAACGTACAGTTACCATTTTTGCAACAGGTGCAAATGCCTTATGATAATCCAAACCTTCTGCTTGAGTATAACCTTTAGCGATAAGGCATGCCTTATATCGTTCAATATTTCCATCTGCTTTGAATTTAACTTTATAAACCCATTTGCAGCCAATGGCGGTCTTATGCATTGGTAGTGGGGTAAGGATCCAAGTTTGGTTAAATTCAAGAGCCTGAATTTCAGTAGCCATAGCATCGCGCCAATGAGGAAACTTCACAGCTTGGGAAAAAGATTTTGGTTCAAATGAGGAATCAAGAGAAACAAGAAATGATTTGTGAGACTTAGATAAATTTCCATAAGAAAGAAAATGTTGTAGAGGAAAGTTTGTACCAGACACAGAAGCAGAAGATTGGATCGAGCTCGGTGCATGAAAAACCGTAGAGCAATAATAATCTTGAAGATATCCTGGTTTGCGACGATCACGAGCAGGTCTAGACTGTTGATGACGCAAAGTTTGAGAAGTTACTGATTCAGTGGGAAAAGTATCAAGATTGGTATGGGTGGGTCCAATTGTGGGATCAGTGGGTACCACTTTGTTGGTTTGAAGTAGGCCTAAAGAAGGACAACTTGTAATAGATGGCATGGACATGTCAGGGCCATGTGAAGGATCAATGGCAACAGGGAGATCATTTGTTGAAATGGAAATAGTGGGTGCATGCGTTGGAATGGCGGGGCTATGTGTTGGATCATGAACAACAAGCGGTGATGATTGATATTGGGTTACAGATGGAATGGGAGCAGGGCGTGATGTGGCTGGATGGGACATGTCCAAAGGAGGTGATGGAGTATGATTAGTTAATGATTCTGATTGGAGCAGAGTGGTTGATTCCGGACCTGAGGTGGATGTAAAATGTATGTCTGGAAGGGCCAATGGAAGTAATGGATTGAAAGAAAAATCCTGAGAATGATCAAGGGCAGCATCCTGAAGGGAAATGTTGTCTCATAAAAAACTATATCCCTGGAAGTGTAAATAGTTTTTGAAGCCAGATCATATACACGGTACCCTTTTTGGGCATATGGGTAACCAACAAATATACCAGGTTTGGCGTGGGGGTCAAATTTATGCCGGTTAGGATCGGCATTGCGTGCAAAACAAAGACATCCAAAAACACGAAGGGAAGAGAAATTTGGTTTATTGTGAAGAAGCAATTCATAAGGAGAACGATTTGAAAAAAAAGGAGTCGGGGTTTTATTAATGAGAAAAGTAGCAGTTAGAATACATTCTCCCCAAAAACTTAATGGCAAATTGGCCTGAAAACGAAGTGCACGTGCAACCTCAAGAAGGTGACGGTGCTTTCTCTCAACCACCCCATTTTGTTGGGGAGTGTAAACGCAGCTACGTTGATGAACAACCCCATTTTTTTGAAAAAAAATTTGCATGTCTTTGGATAAAAATTCAGTCCCATTATCGGAACGAAGCTATTGAATTTTGCAATTAAATTGAGTTGTAATGAGGGCGAAAGTTTTGTTGAGATGAGTCTTAGTTTTAGATTCATACCGCATAAGATAAACCCAAGTACAACGTGTATAGTCATTCAACAAGGTATGCATTATGAAAGGTACCTAATTAACGAGGTACCCCTATTCAACCCGCCAAATGATTCGAAACTAGTCAAAATATCTGGTAGTTTTAACTAGAGGGCTACTCAATTCCATCACCGGAAGATGAATAGTTGTCATGGTCAGTTTGGTAATGAGCCAATAGATTGGTTTGGCCTATTTGAGAAGGATCTTGAAGATCCCAACCAGGTTTCCTAGCTACTTGAATCTTATGCCATATCTGCTTAACCGATAAGGCCATCCAAACCCATTTGGCACCCCTTCCTTCATAATCCAAATGCTCAAAAACAGAATTGTAAAAAACCAATCGAGTTAAGAGGGACCATTGAGGTTGTGAAACTCATTGAAGAATAAAAATCATGAAACCCATTGAGAAATAATCCAATTCTCAAGTATTAGGTGCACAAAAAACATTTAATCGTGCACCTTACCTAGAATACTGTGACCCTGCAGGTTTGCCATCCATGTACAAGGAACAAACAGTTCAGTTATTAACGAACTTTACGATATCATGTTCAAGTGGAAATGAAGTGATCCTAAAACAATAAAGGTCAAATCAAGCTTTAAGAGGAAAATAGATAAGGTAGTAACCAACTGGCAATAATAAAAAAAAAAAAATGGTACAGCTCAATCAGGCCGTTTAGAGTAATAGTATATCATATCTTCCCAAGTAATGCGCAAATTAGTCATAAATTGAAAGTGGTGGGTCGGGCAGCAACGTTCCTTGAATCTGAGCCATGTCAAAGTCTAAACTGTTCTGACGAGAAACCACTACCATTGGAGTTGGAGCTGGATAGTGTCATATATTCAACCTCTTCTGGTAAGCTTGGATTATGCTAAGATCCCGTGCTTCTGATCTCTCATGGACTGGTCTTGTTTGGAACAAGTTAATGACCTGCTTGCTTCAGTGGCGTCTTCTTCACCAGAAAACTCTGACATAACCCTAGGCAAAGAATAGAGGCTGATCCATGGCCTCTAGATGCTATAATTGTATGTAAAGTAAAGACTGATCACCACCTCTTCTTCTCGTTCAATCTAGCCCAATCGGTGTGGATCTGGCTTCTCAATCCTCCCTTACAACTTCTTTTGTATATAAATCCTATGACTGAGATTAAGAGGAAAGGGATTGCGGGATTTAAGGGGGTTTGAGAGTCCAGAGATCTGGACACTAATCCCTGGACTCTCTCCGTTATCTGGGCAACGGGTCAAGGAGTCTGGGATAGGTCTGGGGTTAGGCTCAGGTTAGATGGGTTTGGGTTAGATTTGAGTTCGGATTGATTTACGGCTAGAGTTTGATGGGTTGGATTGAGGTTAAATTCAAGTCAGGTCTGACGGGTTTAGTAAGGGCCCAATCAAGCTCTGGATTAGAGGTTTGGGGCCCAAAAAGTGGGCTGTAGTGGGGTCCGATCTGGGCAATAATTACTGGGATCCATGTTTCACATATTTTGATCCGCCCGTCGGATTTCAAAGTTTTATATATGGATGGAAAGCCCTTGATGAGTAGATCACGATGAACCAACTTTCGGGGCGATCAGGGGTCTAGAAGTGATTGGTGATTTTCAGGTGGGCACCTTGGGAGTGTGCAGGACCTGCTATTATGATTTTTGATCCGCCCGTCGGATCTCAAAGTTCTATATATGGACGAAAAGCCCTCGACGAACATATTGCAATGAGCCAATTCCTAGCGCAATCAGAGGTACATGAATAATAGGAAATCTTTGACTCGGGACCTAATCAGACATCTTAAATAAGGTGGACCAAATTACCCCTCATAAGGTACCAATATTCAGGTTAGTTGTTAGGTGGTCAAAAGAAGAGTAATTAGATTTAGTTGTGCTCAAAACGTGGTGCGCCGTGCCTTCAGGTACGGGCAATCACTAGTATATATATAGCAAGGCTCTCCTAAGCTCAAGCTTAGGGGAAAATCTCGTAAGCTCATGCTTGTGGTGCCCACCTTTGGTCCTTCCAAATGAACCAAACACATGACCCCCCTAAATTGCACATGTCTACCAACTTTTGGTTAAATCCGAATTTACTGGATCGTTGGATCGACTATGTATCGATCCGAATGGACTATTAACCATTAAACTTTTGGGCCCATATGAAGATGATAGAAATCACGGTTAATACTGATTTTTTGTAGATAAGAGGATCCCAGGGAGTCCTTGAAATCCCCCCATCTCCATCCCCATGCGGGTCCCCAAGTGGGCCCCACCATACACTTGAGCTTACCTTATCCTAAGCTTGAGCTTAGGAGATATATATATATATATATATATATATATAAAACATCCTATCGGTAAAAGAGAGAATATAAAACGACCCCACACTACTTACAATTCATAATAGCAATGTTAGGCTTGGCCCAGATATGTGGGCCTATGTTTCTAAAGACGTCCCGGACCAGATAAGCCTCAGCCCGGACCGGACGAGCCCATGAACACCACTACTTTTGGTGTTTCTGAAAATTTACCTGATCCATTATCCCCATATCAATTGCTATTCATTAGCTTTTCTACTCTGCTGACTTTTATTGAGCAATACAAATTGCAGAACAATAATCCATCAGAAGAATTTAGATATTTTTCTGAGTGAACAAGCATTCAGACATGAAATGAAGGGAATGCGAAAAACATACAACAGTCAGTTTAGTTTATTTCTTCATACACTGTCTAGTTCGTTCTTCATACAGTTCTGTTCCTCCTGCATTATAACGCTCAAGTCCACCAGCTATATATAAGACACCACAGTTGGTGGTGGCCCATGGGTAATACATTTTCTAGATTCAAACAATATATATCTAAACTAATCAAGAAATACATGAGGGACTAACACCCAAAAGTCAAACTTTTCAAGCAAATGGCAATAGTTGGCTGCTTGAAAGGACAAATATGAATCCTACTCATAAACTCTTGCAGCGGAATGTGCATAAATGGCTCCCAAACTCTGATATCACATTGACCAGTCCTCCATATCCTCCAACTGCGATCACCTGAACCATTATACCAACGTCATGAGCAATAGGAATGCACTTATTCAAGTTGCACAAAACAAGTCAAGGATTCTTCTATGTCAGTACAGCCAAGCGTGCCATCATAACTCATACCGAATTCCTAGGAATTCATAAGAGAGCTGCTTTAATGATTTATCCTAAGGGGTGGAAAGAGGGGTCAAGGGTCGGGATCAAGAGTCCATCAAACTCCTAGGAAATTCGGTCCACTTTTGATCATACAGACAAACACTCTTAACCCCCTATGATAGAAGCACATTTCTTAGGAAATCAACAGCGAATGGACAAACAGGCCTTGTGGCACATTTTGCAAGTTGCTACTAAATTCCTAGAAATACATAAGAAATCCGTTTATCAAGGAGGGAAAGAGCGAATGGTTATGAGAGTAGAAATCTATTTTCAAAAAGTGAAGGATGAGTAATAGTTTCTTATCCAAGGGGGTATTTTGAAGGTTGGCAGGATTCACAGTTTTACCAAAAACACAATGATTGGTAACCAAAGAAAATGAAAATAGAACATACGCCCAATGGATGTTGGGAGAGAGAAAAAGATGATTGTGGAGCACATTGTATCTGTGAGAGAACCATCCCATTGATGTCAAAACGTGTCAGCACAGGTTCTGCTCCAACAGCAAGTATCTGAAATGTGATAAGGTTATGCTTCAATTGAAGAAGAAAAATGAAATCACATTACTAAAAATGATATTCAAGAAAAGAATTGGTATATCAATGAACTAAAGCCAAGCATCATCAATATTCATTCACTGCGTGACTCATATTCTATGAATTGAAGAAAAAGACCAATCCAACATTGGAATCTGAGCTACTAGAGATAGGTATGTCCAAAAGGACAAAAATTGACATATGAATGTGTTTCAAAGTGACAATTGAGTTTTCATTTCTTTTTCTTTTCTTTTTTTCTCTTTTTTTTTTTTAAGAAAATGGAGCAGCAATTAAAGATGCAAGGCTCTAAAACTGGAAAGAACCATCACCAAATATAGCAACATTATAACGAAGAATAGGTGCTTATGAATGCAGACAATAATTGGTGCTTATGATAGGATAATCTGCTCACAGTATTACCATTTCAGAAGATTAGCAGTCTTTCTAAGCAAAAAGGATTAGCTACAAAGGGGGCTTTATGTCAATGACGAAGCCATGGGCGGGTCCACGTTCAAAATAGAAATGCCCATACTAAGCAGTCTCTTTACCAAAAAAAAAAAACAGTCTGGAGCTCCAGTCCCAAGGAAACTGAGTTGGAATAATGCATGCATTTTATTTAGGCAAAATTAGCGAAAGGTCCCTATAAGTCAATGTTTCCAGCCTCCAGTCCAATGAAATACTTTTTAAGGCCTATGGTCCACTTAGCTAGACTGTTTGCAGCCTTAGGTCCCTGAGTCCACATGATCTCAATTTTTAGGACTAAATTGCCCTTTCAACCATTTTAGGCATAAAATCTAAAATTTGAAATTTAAAATTTTATATTATCCCTGTTCTTCTACAACGAGCAAAAATTTGAATCTGAATCTCTTTGCGATCAACGAAACGGAGCAAGGAATCGATCTGGATCTGCATGTCGTCTTCGTTGCAGATCTCGAGTGGGCCACACGACTGGTACGTTCCAGTCGCCTGAAAAGAACTTACAGAGGACATCTAAGTTCTAAGTGGAAAAAACGAAGAGATCTGGATCGATTCTGGTTACAGAAACCAGAACCAGAACCTGAACCACTTGCCTAATCTCTTCTATGTGCTCTCTCGGATTCTTCTTCGCTTTGCTTAGTTCCAGATCACCGGAGGAAACAGAGAGCCGCTTGGGCTCTTGATTTGGAGGATCTCCACCGAATTTCCAAGGCGATCTTCGCCGGAGTAGAAGACCAGAGTTTTTTTCACTTGGGTTTCTGACTTGGAGAGGCAACAGGCCACTACGCAGATCTTCGTCAGAGAAGAGGGCCGCCGCCGCTACGCGTCGCCGGCGAAGGAGCATCGCCGCTGTCACTGCACCATCTTCGCCGGTCTTGCTCCATCGGAGAAGGAGAAGACAACGATGTCTCCCTGTTGCAAAACCGGAAGGAACGAAGAGATTTGGATGATTCTGGTTACAGAAACCAGAACCAGAACGAAGAGGAAGAAGAGATCTGGGCCAGGTTCTGCCTAGGTCCAGGTTCGGTTCCGGGTCGAGTTGACCTGACCCATTTGCATTCTGTGGAGGACTAACATCCCCCGGTGATCGCTTTTGCTTTGTTTATCTCTTTTGTCAAATTTATCTGTTTTTTATCAAATTTATTTGAGTGTTGTTCAGATTTATCTGTTTTCTGTCATATTTATCTGAATGTTGTTCAAATTTATCCGTTTTCTTACATATTTCTTTGTGTTTTAGGTAAATCTATCTGAGTCTTTTTCAAAATTTATCTGAGTTTTTGGTAAATCTATCCGAGTTTTGTTCAAATTTTTTTGAGCTTTTGTCAAATTTATTCGAGTGTTGTTCAAATTTATCTGTTTTCTGTCATACTTCTTTGTGTTTTTGGTAAATTTATCTGAGTTTTTTTCAAAATTTATCTGAGTTTTTTTGCAAATTTATTTACGTTTTTTGAAATCTATATGCGTTTTTTAAGTTTATTTGCGTCTTTTGAAATTTATTTGTATCTTTTCAAATTTATTGCGTTTTTTTACATTATTGAATTTTTTAATATTTATTTTCATTATTTTAAATTTATTTTCATTTTTTGAAATTTATTTGAGTCTTTTGAAATTTATTTATATTTTCTGAAATTTATTTGGATATTTTGAAACTTATTTGCATCTTTTTAAATTTATTTGCGTTAGTTGATTATATATTGCTTTTTTTTTAACTTATTGCATTTTTCAAAATTATTTCATTTTTTTAAATTTATTTTCGATATTTTAAAATTTATTTGTGTGTTTTTAGAATTTATTTAAAAATCCGGGGATTCCATTAATCGTGGGCAATTAAATGTTAGTTGGCCATTATTAATGGGATATCCCACCAATCATGGGTTATGATTTAAAGAAAGGGTAAACTATACATTTCAGGTATGAGAAAGTGTGGGAGGGACCTTTGGCTCTATGACTTTTTTTTTGTGGATCTAATGCCATAAAGTGAAATGTTTAGGGACCTGTCGCCGAACGCCCCTTTTATTTAATGGGGAATTTATGCAATTTATTATATTCAAGTATTGAGTTTATTGGAGAATAGATAAGATCATAGGAAGGTTAGTTTATGTAATTTTCCATTGCTTTGTTTAAAGTAGGGCACAGCCTGGACAGGTCTCTCATAGAATCATGGTTCACGAGTCCATTTTTCAAGATAGATAATTGCTTTGGAGGAATATTAACTTTGGCCAGTGCTTGGGCATTTAGATTTTGGAAGGACGGACAAGAATAGAAGAATCTTGGATAGTATACTCCTCTGTTGCTTTGTTGACGGCAAAGATTAAATTTTGTCGAATCCACTAGGGTTGAAAGTATTTTGAAGGCATGCCATATATAGTGATTTAGAGAATTTGATATGAATTTAAAGGGTGGAACGGTCCCTAGACATGTAGATCTGTAGCCTTTTTCAATGAAGCCATGGGAATGTATATTCTGTCTTCTTCCTTTTCTTGTGGTTGATTTATGGAATGTGGACTTGGAGAATGATTAAAGAAAGTGAAAACCCTAGATTTGTAAAATTGTTTTGATCGGGCCATGTCAGACAGTACCTGGCTCCATCAACAGACGGGCAACAACCACCTACCTAACACAACTCTCCTTCATCCAGACTTAGGACCAGCAGTAATAATTAGTTTAGTTTAAACAGGAAGAGTTGAATAGTTCAATGGAGAAATTGAGGCATTAGAATCCAAAGACTTTAAAATAAGATGTACAAAGACAATATGTATGAATTGCAACTTCAGTAGGGATGTGCATAGAGCTTAAACTCTTATGAGAATTGAAGCTAAAGTGATATCATGAAGGGATTCAATTTCTGATTCATTGGTTAGATAATTAGTAAAGATGGAGAAATTGAGGAATATGTCGAACATAGGATAAGAGCGAGATGGTTAAAGTGGAGACTTGCTTTTGAGTGCTTTGTGGTCAGCACAACAATGATTGAAGGATTAAATTTCAAGATAGCGATTAGACCATCTATGACTTAGAGTAGAACGTTGACCAATCAGAAAATAACAAATACACAAAATGAGTGTAGCAAGGATGAGAATGTTGAGATGGATGTGTGGGAGAAGTAGAAAAGATAGAATTAGAACTGAGTGCACTTGGGAGCATTTAAGGTTAGCATCGATAATTGATAAATTAAGAGACTCGTTTAAGATGGTTTGGACATGTCCAATGTAGGCCAGCAATAACACCTTTGATGAAAAGTTTTTCTATGCAAGTATATACAAAATAGGAATATTTACATGTATATTTCAAAATTACAATTTGATGGATGGATGAGGGAGTTGCCGGTGTACAAGTGGGTGCACAGGTGTGGGGTGTGCAGGGAGAGTGCAGTGATGGTGGTGACAATGTGCAGGCAGGGAGGTGAAGTAGTGATAGGGAAGAAGAAAGGAGAGGAAGGAGAAAAGAAAAGAAAAAAAAAAAAGGGATAGACCGAAGAGGACATGGATGCAAGTAGTAAGGATGGATCTAAAAAAGTGCAGTCTATCTGAGGACTTGACTCAGGATGGACTAGAATGGAGAAGCATAATTCATGTAGCCAATCCCAAATAGATGGGGTGAGGCTTTGATGTTGACGACGATGATGATGAAACAAGGCACTGAATAACCCCTTGGTGTTTTACGCTTCCCAGATATTAATATTTTCTTTTTAGTTGGTATGAGAAATAGAATATTTTTTTAGAGAAGCGTGAGATGCATCAGTGGTAGTAGGCATGCTTCTCACCTACAGTGCCAGGGGCCAGGGATCAAACCCCTGGCACTGCTAAAGTACCACCCTCAGTGTACTCGGGTAGAGGACAAGGTGGAGTCGTTCTTGGGTAGTGCGGAGGACGACAAAGAAGCATACTCAAGAGGAGCAAGCAGTGCATGAAGGACCCCAGGGATGACCCCCTAGGCTGATAGATTAGGCTGGTTTAGGAATAGGATTTATCATTCTCTCCCATGTAAGGCAAAAAAAAAAACAAGAAGAAGAATGATATTTTTTTAATCTATCGGAATAGGATAAAGAAGGTAAAGACAATCCAACTGTCACACGTTGGTTAGCTGCAACCTATAATGAAATACTGGGGCGCTCAGCTTGACTAAATTAATAAATTCACATTGTTTTCAAAATAGATTAAGAAGGTTATGGTTTAGCATAAATACTAAGCAAGGCATGGAATTGAAGCTTACTTGATTGTCATCAAAAAGTACATCTTGCGTCAAGGAATGCATGTTAATTGTCAAAATGCACTCACAAGCAGGTAGACTCCACACAGAGAAATTCCTACCACTGCCACAAGCCTGGCAAAGAAAAAAATAAAAATTCATCCCCATTTAAGAAAACCTGAATGATCATAAAAATAAATAACAAATTAAATAAAATAAGGTAAAAGATTCCTTCACATCTAGAAAGTATTACCTTCAGATTGGAAATGATAAGTCATTTTTATTGATAGTATAAATCAGAAATTATGGAAAATAGGAACAATGATCAACAGAAATAAAAGTCTGGTTTAAGGTTAAAATATGTCTCACAAAGATGGAACATGGGCGGAGCTAGTCTGGGCCTAGCACAAGTGCAGTCTGCCTTGGGATGAGTATTAAGGGGCATTGGGTGAACCCCTGCCTGTTTTATTGGCCAAAAGATAAACTGGCTAACCTAGGCCTATGTCTTCTTAAAGACCTAATGAGATGACCAGCCAAACATTCATCATAAACAAGAACATTTTTCCAATGAACTTGGCTCAAGCCAGACTTTTAGGCCATATGTTGAATCCATACATCAGAAAGAAGCATAATATATATATATATATATATATGACTTAAACTCGGAAATCATGGTCACGATAATGAACGCCTTGGAAGCAGGCTCTTATCAAACAAGAAATATCTCTCTCTCTCTCTATATATATATATATATATATATATATATATCTCCGAAAGACTGGGCTCATACCAGACTTCAAGGTCCATATGCCGAATCTGGACCAGAATATTGCCGATAACTAAATGGATTGAGCTTGGACAACCTTCAGATGTGGCGCCTTTCAAAGGACTAAACAAAGTGAAAGACCCAAGCACATGATGAACAAAGAATGTGAAATAGGAGATTACAGAATTTATGAAGGACAACATTTGGAAGACATACAGAACAATGTAATTATAAAACTATAGCCTATAAGCCCATAGCAACGCTTGGTGATAGTGAAAACTCCACTAGTATTAAATCAACTACGAAACAAAGATCAGTGGTAAGGCACTTTTTATGAGCCTAATTTGTCTATAATCTCAGTTTAATAAATACACAAAAAAATATATCATGTGTACTCATAAAATAAAATACTCTTACCAACCAGCTTTCACTTGTATCAACAGCAATGCAACTGACCCATGAGGAGGATTCCTTCAACTTGGATTTATCTTTGCGATTTATAACTTGAACACATTTTCCACTTTTGCAGTCTACCAGTTACAGATAACCACAAAACACATCACAATAAGCAAACATATCAATGTTCTATTAATCAATATAGATGATGGCTAAATATTGATAATAAACTGAAAAGCAAAAACAGATACAAGCTCTCTCTCACCCTCCCTCCCCAATTGGAGGCCCATGAGATATTCCCCCAGCAGCTAAGGAAATAATTAAAAGATTTTGCTAAACAAAAAGCAATTATCCCAAACTTTTAAGATAAGCACGAAGGCTACTTTCTGGCATTACATCGCCAGTTCAGGGAAACCAAAAAAAAATGCCACTGACTTTTTTTCAGCTAAAAGGTGGTAGTCAGGTTCGGGTACAGAGTTGGAATTTTCTAGTGGGGTGGGTATGGTTTATCTTATTCTTAGATTCCCAAAACTTTTTTTGTTGGATGGTAGACAACAAGATTTTCTTGCAAAGAATTTTTCTGCTGCGGGTGGACGGGTTGTTTGGAACTTCTCTTTATGAAGAAATTTGATAGATATTGAAATCTCTGATTTTGCTTCCTTGTTGGGTATGCTCAATAAGATTTATTTGTCAGTTAATAAATCTGATGTAAGTCTCTGGAAACCAGATGCTAAAGGGCAGTTTTCAGTTAAGTTTTTCTATGATGTTTAGAGTGACAGGATTGGACCAATGGATGGTTGGAATTCTTTTTGGGATCACTTAGTTCCGCCTAGAGTATTAGCTTTTTGTTGGGTGGCAAGGAACCATAAAATTTTGAGCATTGATAAGTTGAGGAAAAGAAATCATGTTATAGTTAATGGCTACCCTATGTGCTTAAAAGATGAGGAAAATGTACATCATTTGATTATCCATTGTCAGTTTGCTTGTAAAGTTTGGTATTTTGTGCTTAATTGCTTTGATATGAAATGGGTGGTGCCGAGGACAGTGGAAGATCTTTTTTCTACGAGGGTGTTTGGGAAGTAAGGGTCGGAGGGGTAAACTTTAATGGAAATTAGTTTTATACGCTACAAGTTTGGAAGATTTGGTTGAAAATAAATAGAAGAGTGTTCAGAAATATCAGTATATCTGTTGAGTAGATCACTCAGTCCACTGTTTGGAATGTGTCGGAGATGGCATGTAACAGAAAGGAGTTTGGAGGAATCTCTTTGGCAGATCGTAATCGATCTTGGGCTTATGTTTAAAAGGGCATTGGCGTACAAAAGTGGTGCATATATAGTTGAGTGGATATGCCCTCCTCTTGGAACCTTAAAGTGGCATTTCGATGGTAGTTTTTTAAGGAGTGCTCATAAAGGAGGTATTGGAGGTGTCATAAAAAATTGGAATGAAGAGGTTAAAAACTTTTATGGCCCTGTGGTCTCTCTAGATGCTAATGAAGTAAAGAGTATGCTCTTCTAATTGGGTGCCATGAGTTGGAAAGGATAGGAGGGACACATCTTATTATTGAAGGAGATTCTGTTTTGACTATTCAGTAGGCCTCTGGGAAGGCTAATTATCCTTGGCAGATTGGAAGGAGGTGTAGGATATATCTACAAAAACTGGTTTCTTTTCGTCACATTTTACGGGAAACTAATTCAATTGTGGATGGTCTTGCTAGGGAAGGAGTTTCTCAACCTTCCATCTTATTTGATGTATAGTTTTTTTTTTTTTTTTTTTTTTGTTTTTCCCTGTATTAGGGTGGCTGTTTTGTTTGTTCTCTCGTTTTCCGTTGGAATAAGATTCAATTGTTATAAAAAAAAAATCCTAAATCCAACACAGTGTGGATCAGGTATGGCAAGGAAGGTGGTAGTTGGGTTTGGGCATGGATGCACTCGAATCCATGGTTTTAGAAATTAGCCAATTCAACACGGACAGTCAACCCCTCCTCTCTTCAAGCTCTTCAAGTGAATTATAGTTGGCTGAGTCTAATGGCTTTTGGGCTTTAAATACACTTATTTGTTTCTTTTTTTATTTTTTTTATTGGTAACATGACTTGAAGCCATAACCTTAAGATTGTTATAGTGAGCACCTTCCACTCTGCCACGGGCTTTATCTCTTATTTCTTCTTTTTTCCTAATTAGAAAAAGTTGTGGGAGGCTCTTATGGACATTTCATACCGACTCTAAAAGACCAAAACCATATTTAAAAAAAAATCCAAGAATTTGAAAATCAGTGGTACTAGTATCATTCATCCAACTGAATGAAATCTAACTTGGGGACCTATTTATGAAACTAGGGGATTCTGTATGAGAGAGGAATCCTGCATTCCTACCTAGGGATGCAAACAAGTATTCGATCCTTTGATTATCCGGAGGTTCCGACCCATAAAAAATTGGGTTTGAAAACTGTTTTAGGTCCCAATTCATAAGCGGTCACGGTTCAAAACCATATAGGTTCTGACCTGTGGAGCCGGGACCTATCATACAAGTCTTTAATGTTGTAAACTGTAACTCAAAATCAATTTTGTTGGACATTTTTATGTTTAATCATGAAGGTAGTATACTTGATGCACTATTATAAGTTGAAAGATATCCTTATTTTAATCAAAATAATAATAATAATAAATAAAAATAAGATAGAACCGGTTTTGAAACTAGATCCCGATCCTCTAGTCGGACCCGGTTCTGAAATCGGATCCGGGTCCTCTTCTTGGAACCAAGTCTAGAACCAACAAAGCAAGTTCCAAGTTGGAACCGTAACCGTTATTTATAAACGGGTCCGGGTCCAGTATGGTTCAGACCTAAAACCAGCCTATTTGCATCCCTATTCCTACCCCTCCGGCATGAAATTGAAATCCTCAAAAATTAGTTAATTTATTATCTGTTTCCACAAGGAAAATGTGTCACACCAATTATTGGTCAGACATGCAATACTTTATTCTTGAGCACAATAAAGTGAAATCAACTAATATTTCTTAGAAGATGCAATCAATTCAAGAAAACAAACAATTAACTAGCCTATATTTGCTAAATGCCAGATGAGGGAACATGCCATCCAAAGAATACCAACAATGAATACAATATTAGAGACTAGAGAGCAAAGCGCGGTCAGGAAGTTAAAAATGAACCACCTTTATGAACTACAATTAAGAAAATAGACATTCAATTGAAAAAATAAAAATCTTTTGCTCGCCCCATACTTGTGCTGTTCCATCCTCCGAACCAGTAAATGATCTAATGACCAGAAGAAGAAAAAAGACATGAATGAATAAAAAAAAAAAAGAACAGAAAGAAAAAACTACGAATTTTAGAGGTTCAAAAAAGTATAGCTAGAACAAAGTATTAAAACACAAGCAAAGTGAGGATGCTACTGCAGCGATGCCTGGTGAACTCAAAAGATTTTGAAGCTAAATTTCATAGAGAAATCAAAACACCTACTGACCTGGGGGGTGCGGGGTTGGGATTTGGAGGACAAAAGTACTTTTTAACTTCATATTTTTTCTAAAGCACACAAGCAAAGTGAGGATGCTACTGCAGCGATGCATGGTGAACTCAAAAGATTTTGAAGCTAAATTTCATAGAGAATCAAAACACCTACTGACCTGTGTGAGTTCGAAGTTGGATTTAATAGACATATTAAGAAACTATGTAAAGTTCCAACGAAGACAGGAATTGACAGGCTTTGACCCATTGGACTGGGCACATCGGTCCATGTAATCCAGTGCCAATTCATCCACTGTCCATCATGATGTCATCCACATCATACATACAAAGAGAAATGCTACCGAAGTTGCTGATTGGTTAGCTAGCTTGGGTGCATTAGCAAGGAAAGGGTGTTTTAGGATCCAGAACATTTCTTGTGATTCCTTTCTTTCTTTTTCGTTCCTTTCTTTAAGGGAGGAGAGGGGGTGCATCTTTTGCGTCACGGTATATATCTCTCATAATGTATACACTTTTGTAATTCATTTTCTTGATACAATAAAAAATTTGTCAAGGCATCATTCAAAAAAAAAAAAAAAAAATTTTATAACAAGGCATCATTCAAAAAAAAAAAAAATTTTTTTATAACAAGGCATCATTTCTAAGGAGCAGTGGGGCACGAACCCCATTTCTTTTTCTTGTAGTAGCAGATCAGTAAACAGAGATGATGCAGGCCTAAGCCCACATCATATGGGCTGGCCGATGGATCCATTGAACCTCAGCCCATATGCACCTGAGTCCTATAGAATGATTTCCAAAAGGACAGCCCATGATCCTTCATCAACACTTCTCAGGGCATGAGCATGAAGTGGGACTCCTAATTAATTTACACATGTCAATTACAACGTGGGGTCAACCATGTTGATAATCTGTAGAATTAATTTCCTGTCATTATTTCTATTGAAGAGTCATAGTAGTAATCTATTTATTTCTTGTCATTATCTCTATTAAAGAGTCATAGTAGTGTTCTATTTATTGTATAAAGAGTCGGTTCATTTCTAATTTCATGTTTAGCTAAGGAGTGAGTTGTACTTAGTTTCAGAGGAAGATTTTCAAAATGTTCCCCAAGTTTTTGGCTAATTTAAAAGAAGGGTTGTATGAATCCCAAAAATCATTTAAGTCCTAATGATTTTGAAGAACTCCATCAATTAGGTCACTTCCAGACAAACCTACTGGAAAATGGTAACTTTAATGGTGGAATGACAAAAATGCCCTTGTGTGAAAGGATTAAAACACTTTTCTGCTTCTACAGAACAGAACTATCAGTAAGCTTTCCTTCCCTTTCCTTCTGCGACCAGTTAAACATTAGATTAAATAGATTCTTTGAAAGAGACAGTCCATTAGCGAAATCTGACACCTGAACAGTAGGTTTATCCCAGTTACATGGTCATATTTAACTTTCCTTTTATGTTTCATCAATGAACTTCTATACCTTCCTGCAACTTTTTTTTTTTTTTTTGTGGGCTTTGTTGGGGGGGGGTGTGGTTTGTCTTGCATGAAAGAGCTGTTATAGGTCAAATTGTTTTGTCTCAGATTTTTAATATATAGTTTTCAGATTGTGTTATTACAGTTTCTGTTTTGCTACAAATTCCATAATGTTACAGTTTCTATGTTGTTGCAAATTCTGTTACAATTCTATTTGTTATAGAAATTGTAAACTTTTTTTTTTAACGCAGGGTGTCCCCGCCTTTTGGGCTAGAATAATCCCTACCGGCCAAAGAGGAAAATTGTAAACCTTCTTTCACAATTTCTATTCTTATACAGTTTTTATTCTGTTGCAGTGCATATTTTGTTCTAGTTTCTGCCTGTTGCAAACTCTATGTTGTTATAATTTCTGTTCTGTTACAGTTTTTGTTTTATTAAAGATTCGGTGACGTTACTGTTTTTATAATGTTATAGTTTCTGTTATGTTACAGTTTCTATTATGTTGTCGATTCTATGTACTTCAAGGTTTCTGTCTTTTGATGGCTCTGGTTGATGTATAACAGTTTTTGTAATTTTACTATTACAGTACAAATGCTGAGGTGTTCTATGTTAGAACTATTACAGTTATATTTTTCACTAGCCCTGCAATCTTCATAATCATTACAGTTATATTTTTCAGTAGCCCTGTAATCTTCTTTTTTTGAATAACATGACTTTAATTGCAATATAGAAAACTTCGAACTTTTTTAACACTGATTAAGATATGAACCATATATAGAGACAGAAGGAACTGACATTAAGATAAATACCAACCTATAAGATCTCATCTCAATCATACCAGATCAAATCCAATCACAGAAAATAACATCACCTCATTTTAACATATCCTATAAAGGTATCATAGCTAGTTTTGTGGTTGGTAGATGATTGGCTAAAGTTAACATGAGGCTTGGCTCAGGAGGATGTGATTCATTACCAAAAAATAAAGTGCAACAAAAAAAAATTAAAAAGCAATGACAAACCTGAAAATCAACAGCAATGGCATTGTTTTCAGGGATTGGAGAAAGAGCACCCCAAGGACCTCTAAGAATGAAAAGATACAAACATAAAACTTGAGAAATGTGATTCACAAAAACATTTTTTCTTTTTTCATGGGATTTACATAAACAAATTTGCAAACATCATAATGAACCATAATAAATTATAAAATTGTGATGTATAACAAGAGCATAAAATGATCTTACATTCAATATAAAAACAAAGCATGCCAATGTTAAGTAGTTGTTTGTGCAGTTTCCTTCCTATCACCAATTGGTTTTGGGATTACTGGCTAGCAACTCTAAGATGGTATTAGAGCCAGAGGTCTCGAGTTCGAAACCATGTCTGGCAAAAAAATGCCCCATGCCGCGTTGTAGTCTTGAGCGGGCATGTGCTTCGGGTCCGGGTGGGGGTGTTAAGTAGTTTTTTTAGTAGTTTCCTATCACCAATTGGTTTTGGGATTACTGGCCAGTAACTCTAAGTGCCAATACTATAGAACATTAGGGCGTGTTAGAATGACAAGAGGATTCTGCGATGGAGAGGAAGACACTTCGGGCTTTCAATGCAGCCCACTCCAATATTTGGTGTGACATGTTTGCCTCGTGAAAAAGGGAAAAAAATGAACTCGTTTTCCTTGGTAAATGAACTGGTTTTCCTTGGTAGATAGGATTTTTAATTTCTTATTGGAGGGTTAGGAATTCAGGATTCCTCTCCCATGGAAACAGATATTGGTGGAAAGCAAAATTCTCTTGTTGCACAAACATGTCCTAAAAAATATAAAGGCCACACAATATGTATGTTGTATGTGGACCTTGCTAAATCCCTTAAAATATGAAGTGTTTTGACATTTGAAAAATAAAAGGAGATCAAATCCAAGGTGGAGGAAAGAAGTCCTCAACTCTGCATGAAATTTTTTAAGCTTGAGAGGCTGAAAGCTCCTCAAAAATACAGATAATCAAACCTATGCCAAGCTCCAAGTAACACAACCTGAAGCGTAGACCATTATCTGGTCAAAAATCACACTATTCCAAAGGGAAGATATATAAATGAAAGAAACCCCAATAGAGTGAGTGAAACCTTTATTATTGCTTATAGGAGTTCATCACAAGTTAATACCCTAAACCATAAATGGAGGAAAATGTGACAATACCTAGGGAGGACCGTTATAGTCATTAAAAAAAAAAAACACTTAAAAAAAAAAAAACAAAAACCTCAAACTTATGAAAACTCAGTCACTCCCACTCCCACTCTCACTCTCCTCCCTCTCTATGTTTTTTTCACCTTCCGCAAAAACTATGTTTTCTGAGCCAGAAATTAAAGAATCAATATTTAATCTGGATAGTGATCAAGCCCTGTGTCCCAAGGGATTTCCAATGGTTGCAACCATGGCACCCGCTAACTATGCTACAGGCTCGTCTCTGGTGGCATTTATTCTAGAGCTTAAAGAGAAAAAAAGGGTTAACTGTGAGGTTTTTTTTATAGATTTCCACTTGAGGGGTAGATTGGTTAAATAACTCGGCGCCTTGCTTATTGTCGCAAACGGCAAAACCGGGCCAGTTTGGCACTTTTCTCTTAAAATCAAGTGGAGCGAAGTAAAATAAAAAGTATGAATAAAATATGTAATGGTTAATGATGATATTTTTGTTGTTAGTTGTTTGGGATGGAATATTGTTGACTTTTGGTATGGAAAATGGAGTTTCTTTGTCTTTTAGTGAGTAATTATAGTTGTTTTTTGACTTTTTGTTGGAAAAGTTAGAGGAAATTATGGTAAAAAGTGCTTTTGATATGATATTTCACTTGAGTTCACTCCACTTGACTTTACAAGTGGGTGAACCAAACTAATGTAGTTTCTGAAAATGATTATATGACGAGGCACTTGGAGATTCGCTCAAACAGCGTTCCCCATTTCGTTGAAAATTAAAAAAAAAAGTGGAGTCTTAGAGATTATATCTTTAGACCAAATAGGCGTCTTGAGAATGTCTAGAAGATAGTGGCTAGGTTTTTAGTTAATCGGCTTTACAGTGCTTTCTTAGAGATTATATCTTTAGACCAAATAGGCGTTCTGTTTATGACTGGCGGATATTGAATAGTGTGTTCATGGTCCATGAATGTAGGTTTTTAGCTAACCGGCTTTACGGTGCTTTCTCAAAGATTATATCTTTAGACCAAATAGGTGTTTCTTTGATGACTAGCCGATATTGAATAGTGTGTTCATGGTGCATGAGTGTATTGATTCGTGAACAGGGAATGACAACCTAGGTTGGTATGTTAGATATTAAGAAAGTATGTAATAACGTTGATTGGGGCTTCTTGGACAATCCTCTAGGATGGATGGATTTTGTCCCTCACCAACTTCTGTTCGTAGAATGGGCAGCTTACTGTCAAGCCACTTACATTGTTTATGCGCATCAGTAAGCCTAAAAAACCCTTATGGGACCTGGTCATCAAGTGCGCTGCAAAAAGGCCACCGTATTAAAAAGTCCAACATATATCTCTCATCTGGGAGCAGAATTACATTGCCGTAAGTGCTTGTTGGCTAGTTTGCCAACTTCTTTTACAGGGTTCATTCAAGACCAGACCTAACAGAATTTCATATTGAAGTGGAATGGCAACATAATTGGACAATCATATTAATAAATTTGATTCTAGAAAATGAATAAAAGATATACATAAACAAGGAAAACTATCTGGTTTTGGAAACTAACTTGTGTTGAGGGTTCACCAAATCAAATACTGGATTCAAATGGTTTCCTGCAACTAGCAACAAACAAATGAACCAAACTTGCTTGAAAAGTATAATTTGTTTCTCCACATGATCAACCGAAAAAATAGCAAACTGCAAGCAAGAAAGTGTGCATGAGAAACCACTACAAGTACTCTTTAGTTACTTAAAAATGAAACGCTTAAAGTTGGTTTTTAGTGGTAGTTCAAAGTTGGGTTTTCAAGTAAGATGAGAAAAGGTTTCCAGTTCCTGAAAGTCTAGATCGAGCATAAGAGCCATACTGATCTACCAAATAGGGATCACTCCTAAGTGCCTGTTGTGATCGTGTGTGCGGAAGCGTGCGATCAACAAGCAATCAAACAAGCCACACAAAAGGAGAACACAGTTTTACGTGGTTCGGTGATTTCACACCTACGTCCACGAAAAAGCCCGTATTCTTCTTAGTTTTCACTAATCAGAGTTTTCTCCCATGCTTCTAGGGTTACAACCATAAGGATAATATATAGGAAACTCAAATACTAAACTACCCTTGAACCCTAATTACATTGGGCCTACAAAACGAGCCAAAACCCAAAACCCATAAACCTAACAAATCTCCACCTTGGTGAGATTTGCAAGCCACAACATTTTCCACCTTGGCATGCAATCACACGCCTCCAAATGCGCCCGAAAGCGCCATACACCCGAAGGTGCTCAAAATCGCAGGATGTTAATCAAGTCTAAGCAATGCTTAAACTTGACCCCAGTCACAACCTTAGTCAGCATATCTGCGGGGTTATCAGCAGTCGCAATCTTCTTAAGGAGTATATCTCCCTCATCAACAATCTCCCGCACAAAATGATACCGTACGTCGATGTGTTTCGTACGTGAATGATGAACTTGATCCTTGCCAAACAAATTGCACTCTGACTATCACAATGGACATCAATGTGCTCCTGAAAGATCCCCATGTCATCAAGCAAACCTTGAAGCCAAATAGCCTCCTTAATGGCCTCTGTCACCGCCATGTATTCTGCCTCAGTAGTCGACAAAGCAACTGTAGACTGTAACGTTGACCTCCAACTCACCGGTCCCCTTGCAAGAGTGAACACATAACCTGTAGTAGACCGACGCTTATCCAGATCACCAGCGTAATCCGAATCCACATATCCAACCACATGCTGACCAATACTATCATCCCGCTGAAACGACAAACCAACATCCACAGTACCCAGAATATACCGTAGGATCCATTTCACCGCTTGCCAGTGCCCTTTTCCTGGATCATGCATATATCTGCTTACTATACTGACAGCTTGTGAAATGTCAGGCCTAGTACACACCATCGCATACATCAAACTACCAACAGCACTCTGATAAGGAACTTGAGCCATGTACTGACGCTCATCATCTGTGCTAGGAGACATAGCAGCGCTAAGCATGAAGTGAGAAGCAAGTGGTGTACTCACAGGTTTTGTTTTTGCATCCATACCAAAACGCTGTAGTACCTTCTTCAAATATTGTTTCTGTGATAGACAAACCTTGCCTTGCACCCTGTCTCTCTGAATTTCCATACCAAGTATCTTCTTGGCTTCACCCAAATCCTTCATTTCAAATTCATTACTCATCTGAGTCTTCAATTTTTCAATCTCCACCTTGCTCTTAGAAGCTATAAGCATATCATCGACATATAAGAGCAAATAAATGAAGGTTCCATTTCGTAGTTTGCGATAGTAGACACAATGATCAAAAGAACTCCGTGTGTACTTCTGTCCAATCATAAACTTATCAAATCGTTTGTACCACTGTCTCGGAGATTGTTTCAAACCATACAACGATTTTTTCAGTTTACAAACCAAATGTTCTTTACCAGCAGCCTTATACCCATCTGGTTGGGTCATGTAGATCTCCTCATTCAAATCACCATGCAAAAATGCAGTTTTAACATCGAGTTGCACTAACTCAAGATCAAATTGTGCCACCAAGGCTAACAAAATACGAATCGAAGAATGCTTCACGACGGGAGAGAATACCTCATTGTAGTCAATGCCTTCCTTCTGTGCGTAGCCTTAGCCACCAATCTAGCCTTGTACCTGACACTGTCCTTTCCTGGAGATCCTTCCTTCATGGTGTAGACCCATTTGCACCCAATTGCTTTCTTCCCCTTAGGTAACTGTACTAGCTCCCAAGTGTCATTCTTATGAAGAGATTTCATTTCCTCATCCATTGCATTCTGCCACTCTACACTTTCTGAATGCCTATTTGCTTCTTTGT
This sequence comes from Litsea cubeba, assembly GCA_012931725.1. Taxonomy (NCBI): domain Eukaryota; kingdom Viridiplantae; phylum Streptophyta; class Magnoliopsida; order Laurales; family Lauraceae; genus Litsea; species Litsea cubeba. The sequence goes on from CM022955.1 coordinate 3,836,978, forward strand.
AGGTAGTAGGAACACATTCTTCAACCATTGGAAGTGCATATGCCACCATGTCAGTGAACCGTTGAGGTTTTCGAATATTCCTTTTTGGTCTACTGGCTGCAATAGAATCTTCTTCTTCTTGCTCTTGTAGAGGCTTTTGAGCTGGAGTCTCCTCCTCATCTGTATCATCGCCCTCTAACTCAACTGGGACGATATCAAACTCCACCTGCTTTGATTTACCATTGGTCTTGCTTTCCTCCTGAGAGTCGTTTTGCTTGTTCTTTTTACACATAGCAGCTTCATCAAAAGTCACATCCCTGCTAAGAACAAGTTTCTTTGAATCTGGACACCATAGCCGGTATCCTTTCACACCACTGCTGAAACCCAAGAATATAGCTTTCTTGGCCCTTGGATCCAACTTACTCTCTGTGACATGGAAATAAGCAGGACAACCAAATATATGCAATTTATCATAATCAGTAGCGGGTTTTCCAGACCATACCTCAATGGGTGTTTTACCCTCGATCGCAGCAGAAGGCAACCTATTGATGAGATGACAAGCATAAGCAACTGCCTCACCCCAAAACGCTTTGCCTAATCCAGAATTAGACAACATACCACCGAACTTTCTCCAATATAGTGCGGTTCATGCGTTCTGCCACCCCATTCTGTTGCGGAGTCCCACTAACTGTGAAATGCCTCACGATCCCCTCATCCTGACATACTTTCAAGAACGGATCAGACTTGTACTCTCCACCGGTATCTGACCTAAGCCTTTTGATCTTTCTGCCAGTCTGTGTTTCAATCATTTTCTTCCACTTCAAGAACACATTCAAAACTTCATCCTTGTGCTTCATGATGTACACCCATACTCTTCTGGAGAAGTCATCAACGAATGTAACAAAGTAGTGCATACCTCCCAAAGATGCCACTTTGGTAGGACCCCATACATCCGAATGAACATAGTCTAGTGTGCCTTGAGTGCGATGGATCGCGGTGCCAAACTTCACTTTTGTCTGCTTGCCAAAAACACAATGTTCACAAAATCCCAACTTGCAGGTCTTTGCACCTTGCAACAAGCCTTGCTTAACCAAACCCTGCAATGCTTTCTCCCCAGCATGCCCTAGACGCATGTGCCACAATCTGGTAGTGTCTGTAACAGTCTCATTTGAGCTATGAGATACTGTTGCTGCTCCACCTACAACTGTACTCCCTTGCAAGAAATACAGATTACCTCTTCGGACACCCTTCATTAACACAAGTGCACCATAAACAACTTTTAGAACTCCACCTTCCATGGTAATCTTGAAGTCTTTGGAGTCTAAAGCACCCAATGAGATAAGATTCTTTTTCAATCCGGTACATACCGAACTTCTGTCAGAACTCTAACTGCTCCATCATGCATCTTCAAACGGATTTTTTCTATCCGTTTTGTTTTGCAAGCACTATCATTGCCCATCAAAACTGTTCCACCATCCAACTCTTGAAAGCTGGAAAACCATTCCCTGTTGGGACACATATGATAGGTACAACCCGAGTCTAAAATCCATTCGTCAGAATGGCATACCAATGAAGAAACAGTCAAATTAAAATCAGAATCATCATCTCCATCGTGTCCAATGTTTGCATCAGATTTATCTTTGTCCTTGTTTTTCAACTTTGGATAATCTTTCTTCCAATGCCCCTTTTTGCGACAAAACGCACATTCATCTTTTGCAGGTGGTTTTGATTTTCCTCTCGATTTAGAACGAGATTTACTACCAGATGTCCTAACATCTGATCTGCCTCTAATTGTCAATGCATCAGATGATGAATCCCTGTGGGCCTGTTTGTCCTTCTTCCGATATTCATTATTCATCAAAGCAGCAGACACAACATCATATTTAACCTCAGTCTTCCCGTTGATCAAAGTGTGAGTAAAATGATCATAACTATCGGGAAGTGAATTCAGAAGAAGTAATGCCTTATCTTCATCATCAACTTTCACATCAATGTTCATCAAATCAGCAATAATCTTATTAAAATCATCGAGATGTTCAGTCATAGAAATACCTTGACGATACTCGAAGCGGAAAAGTTTCTTCTTCAAATAGATCCGATTCTCCAAGCTCTTGGTCATATACTTTTCCTCCAATTTCTGCCACAACTCTTTTGCAGAAGTTTCTCTCATCACTGAGTATTTCTGATCCTTCGCGAGACATAATCTGATGGTGCTACATGCCTGACGATTGATCTTCTGCCATTCCTTATCTTCCATCTCTTTGGGCTTATCCTCGAGAGCAATTTCCAACTCTTGTTGGCTTAGAACGTCTCTAACCTCACATTGCCACATACCAAAGTTATTGGTACCATCAAATTTCTCGACCTCGAATTTTGCATTCGAGATGGTTGTCTTTGCTGATGATGAGCTTGCCATTTTGTTTCTGATTGTCAAACTAACAATCCACTTCGTTTCAGATCGTAGATCTAGTCGATACGAATCCAACAAAAAAAAACGGAGCTCAATTCTGAGTCCGGATGCCTCCGAAACTCCCAAAACAATTCTGGCCGTCCAATTGGTCAAATCTGTCTTTGACCGTACTGTTCGCTGACGTGGCGCTGACGTCAGCAAGCTGCTGGATGGGCTTTCTGCTTCACGGGTCAGGCGGAACTGACCCAGACTGACCTGACCTGTTCCAGGCTGTGGACTGGGCTTCACGGGCGAGTGGGTCGGACCTGACCCGAACTGAACTTACACTGCAGGCTGGGCTTCTGGAACGAGCAGGTCAGATCTGACCCGAACTGACCTGCGCAGAGCCCGGCCCAACTGGGGCTTCTTCTCCTTCTTCAGTTCTGAACAGAACCAGCGACAGGGCAGCCCTGTCTTCTTCTTCTCCGGTGGCGACGACAGAGGGCGGCCGGAGAGCGCAGAAAACGTCGACGACGGAGAAGATCTCCGGCGACGGCAGCGGCGATCGATGCCCGATTCAGAGATCGTCTGCGTGGCCCACCTCAGTGATCTGCTCCTTCTCCGGTCAACTTCCAGCGATTTCCAACTTCTGCTGGGTGATGATCTTCTCTGTTCTGATTCCAGCAACGATGGCTTACTTCTCCAGCGACGGGGTCTTCTCCAAAGGCGATGTGCGCGCGGTCTGCTGCGTCTTCTTCCCTGGCAACGCGCGAATGGCACAGGCGATACTTACGTTTCTCCTCTGCGCATTGACAGCCAAAAAACCACACGATCTGTGCGGCCCACCTTGATCTCACCGATCTGGCGAGATCCACTTCTGTCTGCTAAAATCAACCCGATCTTCGTCGTTGATCGCGTACCACAACAATGCTCTGATACCAATTTGTTGTGATCGTGTGTGCGGAAGCGTGCGATCAACAAGCAATCAAATAAGCCACACAAAAGGAGAACACAGTTTTACGTGGTTCGGTGATTTCACACCTACGTCCACGAACAAAGCTCGTATTCTTCTTAGTTTTCACTAATCAGAGTTTTCTCCCATGCTTCTAGGGTTACAACCATAAGGATAATATATAGGAAACTCAAATACTAAACTACCCTTGAACCCTAATTACATTGGGCCTACAAAACGAGCCAAAACCCAAAACCCATAAACCTAACAGTGCCAACAACATGGGCATCCGATATAGTTAAATTCACAAAACCCAATGTTAATCGGGTTGAACTCGCAGACAGTAGAGCCGTAGAGTATGGAAGATCATATCTAGATTACCTTGCATTGACAAAGGCAAATCTGAGTTTAGGAGCTCCTCCCACTTCCATCCTCGAATTCGACCATCATCTCCACAGCTACACAAGATTAATAAGGTGAAGTCTGAACTATATCACATTACATCCCAAAAGGCACAGTAAATCAACGTTAAGAGGAAAAAAGTAACAGGATCCACACATTAGTCACTACTGCTGACTTTAATAAACAGAGAGTTAAACTCAGTGCAGTTTGATGAAACTCATACAGAAGTTGCACCAAGGATTACACAAGTAGATTGCACCCAAGGTCCAGATGACAACTGCCATAGGGTAATATTATTAAAAATCAATAGTCACAAACAAATGTGATGCTGGACTTTAGACTTCTAGTAAACATGTGAGTTCCAATTAGGGTTGTCAATCAGGCTAGCCCAGCAGGAATTTATGTAGGATGCGGCAAGGCTTAAACAGATCTTTAAGGCTGTGGATCAGAGAATAAACAGGCTTTCTATGCTAAAGACTGTTACAGCATGAACCAGCTCATCCTCTTTAGGCTCAATTGGCTCTTATCCAATTAGAACAGTTACGATTTTCTCATATGAATAATAATCTGAACCTTCAGTTGTACACCATACTATAAAAGGGCAAGGCTCTAAAAATCACTTTGATTAATGACGCTAGAAGCTTAATAAGTCACCAATGCAGGTACAACTGAAGTAAGAAATAGATAACAGTCCACATTTAATGTAAGACGATAAATTTTACTTACAATCAGAAGGCCCAATCCTAACACTTTTTTGCAAGGTCTAAAATTCAAGATCGAATAAAAATACTGTGTGGGGAGATTTTCAAAGCTCCAGGATTATGCTAATCACGACTATAAGATGGAGCTAATCACGGCTATAAGATAGGACTAAGCATTCTCACGTGCCGTCCATGTGCCAACCACGTGGCACTCAGACTTGCTTCGGCTGTCGGGACAGAGGCCTCAGCCGAAACCAGATAGGCTTTGGCTGATAGCGCCGAGCTCGGCTACCAGGGGCCCATTCGGCTAAAGAGCTTGACCTCGGCGAAAGGAGCTGGGGACCCCAGCCAAAGGATCCAGGATAGAAGCCGAAGCAAAGAAGGATCCTCACTCCCGCCCTACGCCCGCCATGTCATCAGACACATGGCAGAGTAGGGGCGCGAGCCAGTGGGACAGATGCGACATCAGCCGTCCACAATCTTCGCCAGATCGCTGACAGGGCGGCATCCAGCGGCTGTGGCCGCATCAGGGCAAGGCCCGAGGATGGATCCGATGGGACCTCTACCGCCAAAGGCCTCCAACAGGATCTGGCCCAACATGACATGCATTAAATGCAATGTGGGCTGATCTGACTGGCATTTATTACTTTGTGGGTTGATATGGACCGCATTTATTACTTTGTGGGCTGATAGAGACTTCCCTATCAAATCATGGGACCCACTCCAAAATATCATCCAAAATATCCTCCAGAGTCCTCTATAAATAGGACTTCATTTCACATGCAAGGTATGCAATTTACACACTTGAGAGTCGTTACTCTGCCTCTTTTTTTCCTCCCCTTCCTTTATTCCAGTTCACATACTGACTTAGGCATCGGAGAGCCTTGCGCCGCCCAGGCTAGGGGTCCTCTGACTGTTTGCTCTTCCCTTTCAGGCTCTGAGGCAGCAGATCATCTTCTTTCATTTGGATAAGTCCTATCAGGCACCCCTAATATTGTGAGTCATAGTTTTCTGCACTTACAATTGGATAAGATGTAACGAAAATTCTATGATCAATAAAAGCAGCATTTGCCCTGTCGTCAATCTGTGTCTTCTTATCTGAGTTCGGCAGCCCTGGGTTCATACACCCTGGGATTGACTTCGGATTCATACATCCAGTCTTTCCTAAAAATCTGGGTTCACGTACCCATGGACCGACTTAGGATTTATACATCCAGTCGCTCCTAAAACCCTGGGTTGATACACCTTGGGAAGACTTCGGATTTATACATCCAGTCGTCCCTAAATTTTGGGTTCACATGCCTATGGACTGACTTAGGATTTATACATCCAGTCGCTCCTAAAACCCTGGGTTGATACACCTTGGGAAGACTTCGAATTCATACATCCAGTCGTCCCTAAATTTTGGGTTCATGTGCCCATGGACTGACTTAGGATTTATATATCCAGTCGCTCCTAAAACCCTAGGTTGATACACCGTGGGAAGACTTCGGATTCATACATCTTGTCGTCCCTAAATTTTGGGTTCACGTGCCCATGGACTGACTTAGGATTTATACATCCAGTCGCTCCTAAAACCCCGGGTTGATACACCTTGGGAAGACTTCGGATTCATACATCCAGCCTTCCCTAAATTTTGGGTTCACGTGCCCATGGACTGACTTAGGATTTATACATCCAGTCGCTCCTAAAACCCTTCGGTTCATGTACCCTGGGACTGACTTCGGATTTACACATCCAGTCTTCCCTAAAACTCTGGGTTCATACACCCCCCGAGATCGATCCCGGACTCAGGCTCGCACAGCCGAGATCCTCGAGACTCTGGGTTCATCTCGGCCAATGACAGTTCGTCTAGGCCAATGATAGTTCATCTCGGCCAATGACAGTCTTTGGACGAAAAAAGCAGTGCAAGCACACAAATGCAAAAAAAACAGCACACAAATATAGAAAAAAGCAATGCAAGCACAGAAGTGCAGAAAAAGCAGTGCAGAAAAGCAAAAAAGAATGTAAAGATGCAGAATAAACATTCCATCTGATTAGAATCTTTTTTCTTTTATTGAATGTAATTTCTTCTTTACAAGGATTACAGAAAAGAAAAACAAAATACAGTGAGGAGGCTCGCAGTCCTCTAAAGACAAAAAAGAAACAAAGCCTGGAGACTCTGATCCTCGCTGGTCCACTGCTTGGAGACTCTGGGAGATGCTGATCTTTACTAACTCTTCAGTCCGGTCTTCAGTGTGAGGACCTCTTCAACACCCCCGGGTTTAGGAGCAAGCTCAGACTCCTGATCCGCTGATTGGAGATCTTCAGCCCGAAGGCTTCTCAATCCGGCCCATCACACGGAGGTCTTGATATCCCACACAAGACCCTCCAGCACGATGCCACACAAGACCCTGGAGAATCAAAACAAGACCCTGCAGCACGATCTGATGCAGGACCATGTAGGATCAAGTGCGCGACCAACTCCCAGCCAGAGAATAATCACCTCCCAGCCGCACAGGCAGGAGATGATCTCCGCACAACCGCATAGGTGGGAGTTGGCCGTGGACCCGCGTTCAGAGAGCGCATAGTCCATGAGGACCGTCTTCAGAGAGTGCGCAGACCACGACTTCCAGCGACAGTCCTGATGAGTTCACAAAAGATACACTTTCATAGCAATATTTTATGAGTTTTCAAAGATAAAAGAACTCAAAACACTATTTTTAGCATAAAAATCATAAATTTCCTCCCCATCATGTTTTGCTCATATCTTTCCATTATAGATGGCCATTTGTATGCTTTTATATGAGTTACAATTGCTTCCATACAAAATATGTTAAAAAATACTCTCAATTATATTAATTTCTCTTTGTAGGTGTTAATTGAAGATTAAAGCTGAGATTCAAGAGTTAAAGAGAGTAAGGATAAGTTTGGAAGACGATTGGATGAAGAGATGACAAAGTTACGCCAACAATAAGAAGAAAAATAAAAGAGCTGGGTTGGTATTTTGACCATATCTTTTTACTCGGGTGTCCGATTAAGGTGATTTCAGAAGCATTGGAAATCTTGTTCTAAGATCTACAAATCATATTTCATGATATTTTTTCCAATTCGGACGTTTCAAGGGTCAAAATCGCACATTAATCTGGGAACTATTTTCTAACTCAAGAATGACATTCATATGTTCATATTTCCATTCTTGTCTAGTCCCACATCGGAAAGAAATAAAAAGAGAGCAAGGTAAATGTTTCTATATAAGGAAGGGAGCTCTAGGCATCAAACACACAAACAAGGAGAGCCTCCTACTCTTTACTTAAAGCTTTTCATGTAATTGAGAGCAATTGTAGAGAGAAAGTGAGGAAAGCCTTGTAAAAATTAAAGATTTGGAATGGAACTGAAAGCTTTATCTTCTCCAATGGGTGGCTAATCCATTTGATTGGATCTTCTAGGTGAAGCTAAGTTGATCCTATTCCTTTTGCTTATGCTCTTTATTTTAATTCCCTTGTTATGTTCTTAATATGTTAGAGTAGATTTTTCTTCATTGCATTGTGCAACCTTCCATGCTTAGTTTCTATATTAGCATTCTTTTTACTATCTATGCTTAGGTTTGATAAATCATGCTTAGGAGTTAATATCTTTTGATGGTTCATGCTTACTTTTGATAGATAGACATTATGAATCTTTTCTTTTATGAAGGGAAGAAAATCTTAGCTAGTAGATTGTTAATTTCTATCTTAGAGCTTTAAAGTTATATTTTCCAAATCTAAGCATTGATTTGTAATTAGATTTGAGTAATCTTTTTTAGAAAAAAAGAAGAGAATTAGTGTTGGATTAGTGTCACTTAGTGGATTTTAGATGATTCAATCATCCATTAGTATTGCTTGTTTCTTGTTTTACTTACTTTAGTTTGATTCTATTTCACTTTCTCACATACTTATTCACTTGTTTTGATTCTCACACTCCATTTCTCTATTCACACCATCAATTCCACATTTGATTTTACACTACTTTAGCATTTTTTTTTTATCTCTATCCACTCATTTTCTATCTTTCACTTGTTATTTTCACACACTTATTCATTTGATATATCTAACATTTCCTCATTGTTCCTGTATTAACCTTGTTATTTTTTTTTTTTTTGTCATTAACTTTGTTACTAACTTGTTACTTAGCTTGTTCTCACTTGAGTTTTTCTACTTTTACTAACATCTCTTTGTTATCTAGTTCTTGTTTTCTTTTAGTTTACATTTTTTTTATTTTCCTTGTTATTGTTTTTTGTTTCCATTGTTTTTGTTATTTTCATTTGCATTTGTTAGCTATATTTGAGTTGATACTCATTTTCATTGATCATTGTTAGTTTCCTTGTAACAATCCTCGTGGGAACGATATTCGGACTTCCATAGTCTATATTACTTGAGACAACCGTATACTTGCGGAAATCGTCATCAAGTTTTTGGAGAGGAAGCTGCCTTCTGTCACAGGAGGTTCGTCCGGGGCAAAGGTTCCTAAGGTTCTACAAGGCGAAACTGCCAGAACATCTAGCAGACGCAGACAGATCCTTATCAGTACTTTTGTTGTTGGAAGGTTGATTTTTTTGAAGTAAAAAGTGATCGATGCCTATTCTATGGGAAAGATGATGATAGTCCATAGGGTGGGTCATTGTTGTGGACTTACATATCAGTTTTGTTTACCTGCCCACACAACTCCATCATCGTCTTCCTCCCATCATCATCTCCACCAAACCAAACAACCCCTTCTCTCTCCCATCTATCCATCATCGGTTTTGATTCATCATCGGTTTTGATTCATTGTTCTCCATCATCGGATCCATCTCTCTTTGGGCAACCCATCTTCTAACCCACCTCATCATCTTGAATCCAACATCTTCCCATCTTACTCGAGCCTCAATAGCCCTCTTGTACTTCTCCCTTTTTTATTAATGAAAAGTTATCATTCAAGAAAATAAACAAATAAATATTATCTTATTTACTGGAAAATTCCTGGGTAGAGGAAGGAAGAGGAAGGAAGAGGAGAGAAAGGAAGGGGAAATGAAGACTGGGAAAAGGAAAGGGATTGGGGGTATAAAAAAGACGAAGAGTGATGCTAGCGTCACTAATTTTCACACTGAGCGACGCTAGCGTCACTCGTTCATATTGAAAAAAATTAAACGGGGTCTAACAGACTCCGTTTGTGTAGTGCTATTTCCGAGGCACTATCAAGTGCAACGTCCGTATACCAGGAATTTTTCGGTAAAATCCTCTTATATATATTTAAAAAATCCTAGTTAAAAGACTGAGGCCACTCTACCAAATTATTTCTCCAAACCAAGAGAGCTTTCACTCGAAGGGAAAAAAAATAAAAAACACATCATCATTTCCTCGCTTAAGCGACCCTGGTGAATTGCCTGCGTAAATCATCCTTTGCTCGCTTGAGCGACCCTGGTGAATTGCCTACGTAAATTAGATACCCCTCTCCAAGTTTCACTCAATTTTTTCTATTCTTATTTCACGCGAAAAGAGAAACCCTTATAGTACGACTCTTTGCCCTATATAAAGACACTCTTGCAAGCCTAAATTGTGTTTCTCTCCCATTCAAATAATTGAAAATTCCTTTGAGAGATCTCTGAGTGTTGTTATGTAAGAGTATTGTGCTGAATATTGATCATTTTTTTCTTTCTCTTTGAAGCACCTTGAAGAGGCATTTAAGGTGGTTGATTCAAGTACGTGAAGGTGAATGGCGAGTCGTTGGTAAGACTATCGCAGTGCTTAGGTTGAGTTGCAACATGGAAAAGTTCTGTGAGTTCTTGTAACTTTCTTTATATAGTGGTTGGTTGTCTGTGGTCTAGATGGTAAGACCCGTAGTTTTTCCGAGTAGGGTTTTCTACGTAAAATCGCATCTCCTGCTTTTCTTTTGTGGTTGATTGATTTGTTGCTAGATTACTTTAATCACTTTTAGTATTAATTTTTGGTATTGGAATTCATAATGAGATCTGATTTGGGACCTTAATCTTTGTTAAGGCTTTAAATGCAAATTTCCAGCTTTGAATTCAAGTGCATTCGGTGCAAACAAACATGTCCTAAACTTTTTGTCAGACCCACTCATGAAGCTCCAAAGTGGTGCCTCCTTGAATTTAAAATAGCTCAAAAGAAGAAAAAAAAACTCCCAATTAGTTTTTTCTCTTAAATTACTAAGAACTTAAGTTTCTAGAAAGAACACTTTATAAGTAAATTTGAGTAAGGGGTCATGTAATTATTCTTCTATTCTTTCTTTTTCATATATAATCTCTTTGAAGTTTGATTTCTATTTAACTTTTTTTTCTTATCAGCTTCTATTAATATAATACAAATTTATATCAAATTTAGATATCTCAGTCTCCAGATCGAGCAAAAAACCTATAAAAATTGGATATTAAATGTGAGGTAAAATCCTATGTACTAAAATAATGGATCAGGCTGGTCATTTATTCAATTGGAGCCCAATATATCCAAATGCAAGTATAAGGTGACTCACCCAATGATCACCGAGTCTAAAGATGGGACACGGGAACCAAGGGTCGCTCATAAATGTGGGGAATGTTGCAGGTTGTGTCAAGGAACCATCACGTACTTGTCCTGCAAAGTTCGAGAATTTAAATTACTCAGTGGCTGCCACTTGTGTTTTGAATTATTTTCAGATCAGTTGAACACTTGTAGAGAGAGAGAGAGAGAGTATTTTCCTGATCAGCCTTTAACAATGTGAAAGCTTCACTCACTAAAAAATACTAGGTGCCATTTACATAATTGTTACCTTATATTAGGACTATACAAAAAATTCAATATTACCGCAAAACCAAATCGAACCGGACAGTTCGGATCGGTTTTATGTATATCGGTTAGGTCAACGGTTTGAAAATAAATTTAAACTACCTTATATCGGTCGGTTATCAGTTTGAACACACGGTTAACCACCTAAATCGAACCGACCATATGTATTAACGTGAGTAATATTCTACTTGCATGTTACATGTTTGAAGAAAGTTCTACAAGAAGTGTGCATTATTGGATTTTTAGCACTGCCGAGGGATTTGGTATGACCTAAGAGAAAGTGAACTATGAAGAGGCCCATATCAATTAGTTCAAATTGGGGCTACATTCCACTCGAACCCATGTTTCTGGCAAAAAAAAAAAAAAAAACTTGTTTATTTTATGTTGAATTCATTAGTTTGAATGAAGCAATGTAGTCTATTTCATGTTTTATGCAGATAAATAGGTACGTGCTTGACCATTTTGTTGGTGTATTTTATACGGAAGATTCTAACTGCGCGCTTTAGCTCATTGGCCTGAAAAGTTGGCCATACCTGCCTTGAGCCATTCAATCACCCGACCGGATGATGGATGGAAAGAGTTCATCCATCGTTTGATGTATGTTTCTTCCTTGGTTAAAAGGAATTATGAAATATATTTTAGTATTCATTACAACTTCTCATCATTCCATTTGATAGACCAAGTTTGAACTGCAATTTTTTTTTTATGAAAAAATAATAAAATAAAAAACAAAAAAACCCGTAACCGAACTGAACCGAACCAGTTTGGTTTGGTTTGAGCACATGGGCGGTTCAATTCAGTTTGAGAAAATAGAAAACCGATGGGTTCAATTTGGTTGATGGTTTTCCCTCTAAACAGATCCAAACCACCCATGCATGTGCACTCCTACCTTACATTGTTTGCCCAGTATCTTTCACCCTTCTTTGACCATGAATTGCTATATATTCCAATTTCCAAGACAATCTCACTATCAAGAAAAATGCTTTATTTATCGTTGGACAAGTACATCAATGACTTGCATAGAGATGAGTTTGGCAACTCTACTATTAGAGTCAAGTAAGGTAAAGCCCAATTTCTCAAAAAAAAAAAAAAAGTCCCACCAAAACACTTTAATTCAAAATTTCCACCATATTTTTCAAAAAAAAAAAGTAACCTCATTTCTCCACTAAAAGACCAAAAAACTCGACAATCAATAAAAAGGTCAAAAAGATTCCATAGTAAACAACTAAAAATAAAATACCATCATAATCTACTTATATTTTATATTCTTTCTTTAAAATAAGTGAAATGGTAAAATGACAAATGATTTTTCAGATTGCAAAAATCGGCTTCTCAGAAGTTGAAGTTCATTAAGCACAATTAGGCCCACCAGGTCCACCGTAATAGAATCGAAGACCAGAGGTACCTTGGAGCTCTGATACATCTAATACGTCATATACGCCATAGCAACCTTTTCTAGAGACCTTAGTTTCAGTATTGGATGGGGTGACTCCAATAATGTCATCAGTGTCGAAATAGACACATTGATCAACGAAGGCAGCTTTTCCAAATCCTTCACTGGGGAAATGACCGCTACCCATTTGAGTGCTGGTATGACTCCCCCCAGGTGCCTTGTTCAGGACTTGTCCTCCCCACTGAATGTAATCAGCATGGTCAGCCATGCTCTTAAACAAAGAACTGGGCCAATACCCCACCGATTCATTCAGAACCACTAACCACCAATTGGAAGTTGCTTTGTCCTGCGGCAATAAACCAGAAAACATATAAATACACAAGATTTAAGGAGAGAGTTGTGTTGTAATAAGGGCCCCCCTTATCGAGGGGCCTGGCTAAAATATGTCATGCCCAAGCCAATCCATTTAACCAATTGGACTGGGTAGGTCTGGACTTTTACACTTATTTAGGCTTTCCAGCATTTGTTTCAAGAAATCATCAGTAAACTACAACCACTACTTAGTCAGGCCTGGCTGAGCAGGACTTTTGGACGTTTTTTCACTTAATACAAGCTCAGCATCGCCAAAATATCATGGGATTTACAGATTATTTATTGTGGAAATAGAGTTTTAAAAGGTCAAGTGGAGCAAGAAATGTTTGATTTGTTTCTAGTGGATTAAAATTACCTTGAATATCTTCAGACCAAAAGTACTTTGAGGCCCCCCATAGACTGAAGTGGGAGTAATAACCGAGCCTAAGCCCATATTTTGGCTTACTTGAACAAAACCAGGGCATTTCAAGTTGTAGCAACCCAAGTGATCCGGCTGGGTATAGATGATACATGCACAATTCAGAGAAACTACTACATCAAATCACAAGAAACAATGCAATATAAAAAATAAGGTTAATTACAATGGACCGATCATAATTTGAGGAGAGTCCGAATCATCTCCAGCTTTTGCTAGAGATAATGGAACAGATCAACCCAAGGAATAGAAAACATATGTTTCTTATTAGAGTCCCAACAAAGTAATGAATGGGTTATTTTTATTTTGTTAAGAACTACAACCTCCGGTTCTCGCCTACAAGAAATACTAAAGCACACAACTCTACCAAGACGAAAGGGGAATTTGAAAGGAGATCACTTTACTTCAGGTAAATTTAATGTTTGGGATTCAAGCACCTAATTTGAGTTAAGAAATCAAATGTATGCATGCCTATACATGGGCAGTGCTCACCCCTTATGAGCTCACCTAGAGCCATAGCAGTGATAGAGGTGGTGGATCGAAAGATTTAAATAAAATCAAAATGCATGCAAAATCTCAATTGGGGTAGGTCATCAAGCCTTTTGATCCATCACCATCACCTTTAGTGGTTTTAGAATATATCTTTTGTTTAACCAGTACAACTACAGGACACCATTTATAGCAAACGAAAGTGTAAAAATAGTTACTTACAGTTGTACCCCAAAACCCGAAAAGTCGTGTTGCATTGTCTCCAAACATACTACTTGAAACCTGAGAAATCCAAATGCTTAGGCAAAATAGATTAAACAAAAGAAACAAACTTCAATAATATATTGAAATGTCTTAGGATCGATGGATGCCATATATCTGAACTTTCAGAATCGATAGTTTAGACTACTCATCTTGAAATCCTTCTTTTTTTTTCTTTTTTTTTTTTTTTTTTGTTGCAAGTATGTTTCCCCCACTATTCACCAAAGTTTGGTTCATATTAAGGTGGACCTGCTCTTATGACTAAGCAATAAGCTCAAGACATTACCATCAATTTATTTTTACTACAAGAAAAAAAAATTGGAGAGAGAGAGATATATATTACTATCCACCCCGCGTCGATCAAATCAAAATTATCTCTTCTACCAACGGCTATGGAAGCTTTGCTAAATTCACTTGGCTCCACATGTATGTTCCATACATTGAAAATTCCTGCACCTCCTCTATTCTCTTCCTCTTTACTTACTTTACAGCTCTGACAAAGAACAACAAATAATCATACACGATCTATAGCTTTGGTAACTCGAGAAATTGAGTCCACTTTCATTATTAACAAACTTGTTACTATCTTCACACTTGATAATAATTCAAGGAAGCAACCATCATTGTCTCATAAATGATTAAATGGTGAATCAATTGAAATGTAACTAATATTATAACAACTCACTTCTAATTGGGATGCATCCAAGGAGATGGCTCCAAGTAAGTGTCTCTTCTGAGCCCTTTGAATAGGAATTGTTCCTTGTGGACAACTTCCACTCTTTTGCCACAACTGTTCTAATGGTTTCGAAGATGACATGCTTTCCCCATTATAAATGCTTGGTCTCATCTGTAATACATTAAAAAAAAAAGTTCAATTCAAGCAATAAGGGAAACAATCCTAGATCTTGAAGTACCAAAAGGCCAAGGCATGATATTGTAAGGCAAGGTTAAGTGAAAATCATTCTAACCATTCAGCTGCACCGCAACAGATGTACATGAATCAAAATTTTCCCCATTGCCTACTTTTAATCTAGTGTCTCTGTTTTAAAGTTTCAACACTGCCATCACTATTTACTTAAGACATTGGTGTCTACACATTTATGCCCCTTACGTACATATGGGAATAGGAGCATGGGAATTAAGATCTTAGCATAATAAAGAGTAGATACAACATCTGAGGAAATGGAAAAAAACCTGTATGGTGTGATTTTTGAGCGACGGGTGATCAAATGCAGGTTGCTTATAGATATCAACGCAGTCAATGATATCACCATCTTCACTCTGTACCCACAATCATAAAAAGAGCATACATCATCACCTATAGACTAAACAATCAATATTTATCATTAATGTTAGTCTACTATAGTAGTATATCATCATGATCTTGCCCCAACTATATTGGGGTTGGCTAATTCTGATTATCCACGAAATGTTGTTTTCTCCCTTTTTGGTCCACTATGATAGTTCCTCCTCACCAAAATGATGATTGAAAGCCAGGAATAATCCTCTCCTGGTATTCTATAAATTTATAATTTATGTTTGATGTGATGTGATTTTCCCTTTTTAAGAAATTCACAACTATCAAAAATATGACGCTGCCTTAACATCAATATCATATTAATATTATGTTACAAAAATATCTTGTTTCTAAAATATACAATGATATCAATATTAGTATCTCATTAAAATTACAGTAACATATATTTATGTTTATTCGAAAAGCCCATAATGATTGATACAAGTTTTAGGATTTCATGAATATTTCATCAATGAATTATTTCTATTTCTACATCATTTTTACAATAGTGCAATTTATACATGGAAAGCTATAACCTTTCAATAAATATATATATATATAAGGAAAGCCATATATTTCTGGTGTTTTTAGAGATTCGACCAAAATATGAGAAATACTTGAAGATTGATGAAATTGCTATCTCTCTCTATCTCTACGTACGTTGTTAATTCGAGAAATCTAAACATCATCTTTCACATTTCCTTCAATTCAGCAATCAATGTCAATTTTAAGGAGATTCTCAAAGAATGGTGAATGTGATAGTCAAGGTAAAAGGCCATTGATGATAGCAAATCCTATCCCGACAGTGGGCCACATTGGTATGACCCACAGGAGGTGGACCCAGGTATAAGGGTCTCTGGGCTGAAGGCCCCGCCCAAACATAAAAAAAGCTTAGAATTTTTAAAAACACCTTGAAAATTTTAAAAGTTCATATATATATGAGTAAGGCTCTCCTAAGCTTAAGCTTATGATATGATTCCGTAAGCTAACGCTTCTGGGGGCCCATCCTTGATCCATCCAAATGGACCAAATACACGACCCATTTAAATTGCACAAGCCCACCAACTTTTGGTCAAATCCGAATTTACTAGACTGTTGGATCGACTATGTACCAATCCGAATAGACCGTTGACCATTAAACTTTTGGTGCCCAGATGGAGATGATAGAAATTAAACTTGTATATATTTACATTTGCTCCTTCCCCAATATTTTTTTTTTACATCTAGCCCCAAGTTTAATTTCCTGGGTCGATACAAGCAAATGAGATGCAAACCCACCCCTGAGACAACTCGATATTAAAGTAAAAAAAGTCACACTTGCCCCAAACCTGAGAAACCCATAGTCACCCAAGAGATAGTAGATGCTTATTGGAAATAGTAAAAAAAAAAAAAAGAAAAAGAAGTCCATATGATAGAATCAAAGGAACCACCTTAATGATTTTGATTGCAGGCTTATTGAGACGTTTAAGCTCTTTCCTTATTTCAAAATCGGTAAGGTTTTTCCTTCCTACTGCAGTGGCAGCCCCATGAACAGAGAGCAGAATGAGGGCTACTAAAGCCAACATTAAGTTCTCGCAAATTTCGTTTGCCATAGAAAACCACCTGCAAATTTTCAAACATTAAGATATATACCATAAGAGATTGAATATTTAACACTATTCTCTCTATAATGGAGAAACCAACAAACCTTATAAAGACAACGCTGTCGTCCAAAATGTGGTTAAGAAACCATGAATGATGTGTAGATATAGTGTTAAGAAACCATGACTAATGTATGGAAAGATTATCCTATCGTTATCTCAGCAACACTGTGATTATCTGCCTTACCAAAATGAGAAAGATTATAACTTTATTATTTGAAAATTACTTGATTATAATAGTCTAGGCAAATCTGTCTTACTAAAATAAAAAAGATTATAACTTTATCCTATAAGATCACTTGATTATTATAGTCTAGGCAAATTTGTCTTACCAAAACAAGAAAGATTATAACTTTATCCTATAAGATCACTTGATTAATAGTCTTTATTGCAGGCTCATATGTAAGGTTTTTCCTTTCAATGGCAGCCCCTGAGTAGAGAGTACGTAAAACGCGGGCTACTAAAACCAACTTTAACTCTTCGTAAATTGCTTTTTCCATTGAGACAAACAAATTAGAAAACCACTTGAAAATCATCAAACTATAAGATATTTGTAGAGATAAAAAAGATATCACTATTCTTTGATAATGGAGGAAATTAAGGATAGAAAACCACCTACAAATCTTCAAACCTTAGGAGTTTGTTGTGCAAAGCTGGTGGTCTGAAGACGTATAAGTAGTGTAAAGAGTCAATGAGAAATCGTATATAGATATGTCCTACTTTATGACTGTAGTAATGTGATTATCTGTCTGTCTAAAAGATGGAAATGCACAAACACATGTATCATGTTCTTTCTATCTTGGGGTGTATGGACACATAACGAAATCTCAACAGGTTAATTTGGATATCTTCAAATCTCATCTTTGGTAATCTTGTGCTTATTATGGTAATTCATAATCTTTGCAAATCTCAATAGAATATAAACTATACTATTTGGTAATTTAAAGACTCACCGGATATTATGCGTAAAAAAGAAAAGATTTACCCATGGTAGGATCTATCAATGAGTAATCGTTTTGGAGCCCTCTAATGGTGGTTATTAGAATGGGAGTTGTCTATTGGTAAAAAGTAATGTGCTCTATCTAATCAGAATTCCGATGAAATCATCAATGTGGTAATAATAGTGGACCCTTTAACTTTTTGTCATTGTTGTATTATTCGTTTCATGTTTGAAATTTCAATGCGCATACACCAAATTTCAACTGTGGCCACGATGAAACCCACCAAACATTTGCAATAAAGTGGACCTATCTAACGTTGGGATCAAAGATTGGGACCATGGTTTTAAAAATCGGCCGATACCGGTTCATATCGACCGATATGAACCGGTATCGGCCGACACCGAACCGATATCTCGCTATCGGCGATACCAAGTTACATATCGCCAATATCTCGCGAGATATCGGCCGATATGATGTTCATATCGGCCGTGACGATATATCAGCCAATATTTTGAAAATATCGGCCGATATCCTTTTTTTTTTTTTTCGGGGGTGCTGCCCCCTGGACCCCCGCCGGGGGATACCCCCGGAACCCCTCTGCGAAGCGCATGTTTTAGAGAAGTGGCAATCAAGAAGACAAAAGGATCCTACTTGACCATGATAGCTAGGACTCTTTTGCTAATTGTCTTTCTTTTTTTTGTGCTTGGATGTCTATTATTATCATAAGCTGCTAGATATGATATTAAACCTATTTAATTATGTTTGGAATGATATAGTAGTAAAGATTGTGTAATACACTAATTCATGAACCAAAAGGCTTTATATTGAGTTAGATTCAATGTTACTCACTTATTTATCCCTAGATCTAGTATTTTAAAGTGTAGATCTAAATTTTTTTATTTCCAAAATTTAGGGCTTTTCTTGAAATCAATTACATTTTTTCACATTAGTGTTCAAATGCATTGATAATGTGTTAGTTTAAAATAGATCTATATTTTTGGAACGAAAAAGTATGAGTTTTTGCCAAAAATTGTGGTTGCATTATGTCAAATTTATGATATTTCATCTTATTGATCATGAGCATCAATAATGGTTGCATTATATAAAATACTGGAGAATAAAGCGAACAGCGACACAGACAGGACTCATAACTTAAGGTGACCGAGATTTTGATTTATTTTTGTTACTAATGGAAAAAAATATTGTTTTCCAACATTTTCTAATATTCTGGATTTTTTGAATATTTTTGCGAATTTTTTTGGATTAAAAAAAAAATTCACACCGCGACGACCCCGACGGACCGATATCCGCGACGATATCGGTTTTTCGGCCCGGCCGATACCGCGACCGATACCGAGATTTTAAACCATGATTGGGACTCATTTATTGTTGAGAATGAAATAATAATATCAGTCATTGTTGAAAATCATGATGGCCTCACTGTGATTTACTTGTTGATGAACTCACATTAGATACCATGCTAAAATTTGCGGTATGCATGAATTCTGGTGTCATGAAAAAACAGAGACTCAGAGAGTATAATATGACTGTTTAAAAAAAAAAAGTTACATAGAGTATACTATATTGTAAGTTAGCCATACATCTACTTTTTGATCATTTTTAGTGGGGGTGTTATGGTCTGGCTTGACCCATTGTTGAGCCATATAATGAGGCTGGATCCATTAATCCACCATCAAGAAAACTCAGGATCAAGCCCAACCGGATACAAAAATATAAAACTATCCGGAGTTAAGTTGGGCCTAGGTGTAGGCGTGGCCCATGTAATGATTTGACCGGAAAATTTGGTATGGGTACAGTCTACATTAGCCCTTTTCGCGTTTTTATGTTTTTTTAGCTTGATAAGAGAGTCAAACTCACACAATTCAAATGTTATATATGTCCCTAACAAGTGAGTAATAATTGTGAACACCTTGTTGCTTATTTCTATTTCGATTATATTAAATTGGGTTTTTATTTTTATTTTTATTTTTTTTTTTTGTATATACGCATAAGGTTTTTAGGATGGGAAATTCTATTTGCACCCACCATTTTTTCTGAGCACACCCACTTCAATGAAAAAAATTTACAGGGATTGTACATATGTGGGTGAGCTCAGCAAAAAAAGTGGGTGCAAATAGAATCTCCCTTCTAGGATTTAGAAACAGGTCCTTATTGTTTTAATATTTAGTTATAAATTCCTACTTTATCATTTTAATATATTTTATATCCCATTTTTTTTTATGGTGATGAGCAGTTCAAGACAGTAATCCTCCCTTTACGACCCTACCTATAACCAACTTCTCACAAATTTCTTTCGCCATCAAAACAAACAAGTTTGAAAACTACATGCAAATTATCAAACATTAAGATATATACTAGAAGAGGTTGAATATATAACAGTACTATTCTCCATGATTGAGAAATCAACAAACTTATAAAGATAACACTGTCGTCCAAAACGTGGTTAAGAAACCAGGAATGATGTGTATATATAGTGTTAAGAAATCATGACTAGTATGGAAACATGACTCGTATGGAAACAATTTCTACGGAACCATGACTAGTATCGAAACATTATCCTATCGTTATCTCATTAACACTGTGATTATCTTTCTTCCTAATATGAGAAAGATTATAACTTTGTCCTTTGAAGATCGCTTGATTATAATAAGAGCTTTTTGAATATACCCCCTAAGATTCTTAGGATTTGTAAATAGGCCCCTAAGATTTTAGTATTAGCAAATAGGCCCCTGCATTTTTATTTTAATACCTTTTGTGTCTCCAAAATCAATAGTCTTCCAACCACCATAGGTTTTTAGAGCGAAATGACACTTTTGTCTATCTCTTTTATCCTTATATGCATAATTTCAAAAGCCTGGACTTAATTCTCTTTTTTAAAGCATGTAACATTAACAATTGCAGTTAGTGGAAGAGAATAACCCTACATAAATTCATTTTTTCTTATCAATACAGGGTTCATTTTATTAAATCCAAATTGACCATGACGACAATCGACACCTGTACTTATAACCGGTTATGATTTATCTAGTCCATACATGACCCATCATTAGATTGATAAAAGTCTCAAAACACTTGATTATACTTCATGTATAGGGGGTTTAAAAGAAATATTGGGGGAACATGTCAATGTAAATATATATATTAATTTTTAGAATTTACGGCGGGGGGTGTTTGGATCTATATAAAAAAATATTGGGGGAATGGGCAAATGTAAAAAAAAAAAAAAACATATTAATCTTTAGAATTTGCCAGGGTGGGGAGGTATTCTAAACTTTCCTCAGATATGGGGTGGGGGCTCTAGTTCCCAAGTCCTTGTACCTGGGTCCACCCCTGGTCATGTACATGAGAGAGTTATTGAGAGAAAGCATTGAAACTTGAGATAAAATAATGATATTTTTGTAAATAATAATATATTTTTCTCTATTTAATAGATGTAAGGGCAAAGCTGTCATTTATATAAAAATTCAACACAAATCTCATGGTAGCTGCCCATTCTTGTTAAGAATATTAATTTTGGGATATAAAAGGTATTAAAAAGAAGAGATAGGGGCCTATTTACAAATACTAGAACTTCAGGGGCCTATATACTATTCCTACAAACTTTAGGGGGTATATACAAAAAGCTCTTATAATAATATTCTAGGCAAGTTCGTCTCACTAAAACGAGAAAGATGATGATAATCTAGGCATGTTGGATCGTGTAAGGTAGGGGTTTTTCTTACAAAAAAAAAAAACAGTAGGGTGTTAATGGGTTGGCCTGGCAAAAGTTCAATTATCTGTCTCAACATGGGAACCGCATGAGGCCCCAGCTTAGACCGGCAATAGGGGGATCGAAAGATTTGCCCTAGCCCTTCATTTTTGCAAAAAATCAACCCCATGCATGCCCCACCTCTATCATGTCCATCTAGGCCCCTCAAGTTTAACGGTGGATAGTCCATTCGAATGAGTGTGCAGTCAATCCAACGATGCACATTACATCGGATGGGTGGAAAGGTGGGCCCCATGTGAAATTCAAGGTGTGTGTGGTCCATTTGGATCGGCCACTAGGTGGACCCCACCCCCGATGCATAAGATGCGCAGTGGGCACACCTGATAACTCCTATCCCTCTCTATATATAAGCAATGAAGATGCTCTTATGACAGATATCTCTCACCTTATATGAGAGATAGGGGTAGGAGCCCTCACATTTAAGTTATTGGTATTGGATATGGATGTAAGGGCCCCCACCTTATCTCTCATAGTATGGTGAGAGCATCTCTCATAAGAACATCTCCCAATAAGCAATAGGCGACCGTGTTCATTAACATTCTCAACCCTCACGGTCCCATTCACAAACGCCATGTGGCATCATAGCTGATGTAAGATAGGGCTTTCGAAATAAGATTCTTATTGTGACTAAATTTAAGGGTGTTTTTAAAGGGGGAGCTCTATTGGCACCATGATTTTTGCTCTTCCCACCGCGAAAAAAAAAAAAACTTTTCCTAAACTACCCCTCCCCTTTCTCCCTCCTCCTCATTCTCCCTCCTCCTCCTCCCTCATCTTCCCTTCCTCTCCCAGCCTCCACCCTCCCTCATCCCCCTCCCCCCCCAGTCGCCGGCAGGGGAGGGAGCCTTGGCCGGCAGCCGGCGGCGGAAGCGCCAGCCGACTGGCCTCCCTCCCCCTCTCCCTCTTTCTTCCTCTCTCCCTCTTTTTTCCCTCTTCTCCCTCTCTCCCTCCCTCTCCTTCTCTCTTCTCCCTCCTGCAGCCTGCTGCAGCCCGATCTCCCTCCCCGCCGGCGACTAGGAGGGGGAGGGGGAGGGAGAAGAAGAGTAGGGGGGAAGGAGAGGGAGGGAGAGAGGAAGAAAGAGGGAGGCCAGCCGGCTGCCGGCCGGGGCTCCCTCCCCGCCGGCGACTGGTGGGGGGGGAGGTGGATGAGGGTGGAGGGTGGGAGAGGGAGGAAGGAGGGAGGAGGAGGAAGGGAAGAGAGGGAGGAGGGAGGAGGGAGGAGGGAGGAAGGGTAGTTTAGGAAAAAAAATTTGTCTTCTAGTGCGATGAGGAGAGAAAAATTCGTGGTGCCAATAGCACCACTCTTTTAAAGCAAGACATCAATTTTTTAGGTCATATTAGGAATGTAAGCAAGTTGGTGAAATCACAATTAATCTCTCCTTTTTTCTTCGTTTTAACTCCCCTAAAATCTCTCCGATTAATTATAACATTTTGTCCTTTTTATCTTTTCTAATTTAAATATTCTCTCAATTTAATCTAAAATTTTACTTTATGACCTTAGATCCAAAATCTTTTTTCATAGTGCAATAGGTCCTTTTTCCAAATTTGAAGACCTAAAAATGTCCATCTTTAAATCATAACCCATGATTAGTGAGATATGCCATTAATAATGGTCAACTACCATTTAATTAGCCACATTTAAAGAAATCCCATTAATGAGATTTGAAAATAAATCATAAAAAACAAAAATAAATTTTAAAAAAAAATGAAAATAAATTTTAAAAAATGAAATAATTTTAAAAAATGCAATAAATTTCAAAAGAGCGCAGAGAAATTTAAAAAGATGCAAATAAATTTCAAAATACCCATATAAATTTAAAAAGATTTAAATAAATTTTAAAAAATATAAATAAATTTCCAAAGATCCAAATAAAATTTAAAAAAATATAATTAAAATTTAAAAGACGTAAATAAATTTCAAAATATGCAAATAAATTTCAAAAGAAATAAATAAAATTAAAAAAATGCAATAATTTCAAAAGAATGCAAAGAAATTTAAAAAGATGTAAATAAATTTAAAAATATATAAACAAATTTCAAAAGATGCAAATAAATTTTAAAAAATTCAAATAAAACTCAAAAAATATAAATAAATCTCAAAAGACGCAAATAAGTTTCAAAAAACGTAAATAAATTTCAAAAGACTTTAGTATTTCAGCAATCCAAAGGGTGATTCTTTAATCCAGAAAAAAATGAGATCTTCGGCTTCCTTCCTTCAGCAAGGCAACAAATATGGACTATGGGCAATGGGCTCTCCATCAACTTATGGTTCAACCGTTGGATTGATGACGATCCAATTGCTTCGAGATTTCCTAATATCCAATTCTCTCCTGTGGATTGTGTTGCAAACATTATCCAAGATAGCTCTTGGTGCATTCCTCACCATCTTCCGGCAGATCTTAAAGAGTTCTTGAATCAGGCTCCGAGTGTCCTCCTGCTAGGGGACTATTCAGCCCCAGACACTCTACACTGGCCCCACATTTCTTCAGGCCACGGGCTCATTTGGTAGCTTTACCGTAAAATACAGATAAAGTAAATCATCAAATCAAAAGAGGGTAAAATATAAGTGGGTTATGAAGGTATTTTATCTTTAGTTGTTTGATATGAAATCTTTTTGACTTTTTATATAAAAAAGTGGAGTTTTTTTAATTTTTAGTGGAGAAAGGAGGTTACTTTTTGAACTTTTTTTTTAAAAAGAAGGAGTTTTGAAAAAGTATACTTTTGATGTGACCATTTATCTGAAAAATAGAGGCTTTATTTGACTTTTATTAAACTAGTATAGTGCCAAACCGGTCCAAAGCTTGGATTATGCTAAGATCTCGTCCTTCTGATCTCTCATGGACTGGTCTCGTTTGGAACAAGTTAATGAACCCTTGCCTGGCCTGCTTCAGTTGGTGTCTTCTTCACCGGAAAACTCCGACATAACCCTAGGCAAAGAATAGAGGCTGATCCATGGCCTCTAGATGCTATAATTGTATGTAAAGTGAAGGCTCTGATCACCACCTCTTCTTCTCGTTCAATCTGGCCCAATCGGTGTGGATCTGGTTTCTCAGTCCTTATGGCCCTCTCCCTTCAGTTCCTCTCTCAACCCCATCTATATGGGGAGGAGCCATTTCCAGTGATGCAGATGTCTCTGAAAGAAAATGTGCAGTAACTATCTTTTCCCATGCCATCTCTGTTTTATGGTTCCTTGGAAATGACTCAAAGCAAAACAACCGAAAGCCCTCTGTCGAGAGAACTAAGGTAGCGTTTGGTTCGCTGTAATGAAGGTCGGAATGGAATGATCATTCCAACGGAATGGTCATTACAGCGTTTGGTTCGCAAAAAAATGGCGTAATGACCATTACCTCCGGAATCCCATTCCCTTATGTAGAGGAATGGCCATTCCATCCGGGATGGGAAGGAATGGCCATTCCATTCCTTTCTACTTTTTTTTTAGACCAAAAGACCCTTATTCACATCTATACATTATTATTAAAATAATAATATTATAAAAGAGAATAACTTGTGTAGGCCCCACCTATATAATAATAATATAATATATACATTATTATTATAATAATAATTATTATAAGATTATAAAAGAGAAGAACTTGTGTGGGCCCCACCTATATAATAATAATATAATCTATACATTATTATTATAATAATAATAAGATTATAAAAGAGAAGAGCTTGTGTGGGCCCCACCTATATAATAATATAATATATACATTATTATTATTATTATAAGATTATAAAATAGAAGAACTTGAGTGGGCCCCACCTATATAATAATAAGATAATATATACATTAATTATTATTATATAAGATATAAAAGAGAAGAACATGAGTTGGCCCCACCTATATAATAATATAATATAATATATTATTATGATTATTATATTAAGATTATAAAATAGAACTTGTGTGGGCCCCACTTATATAATAATAACATAATAATAGATAATTATTATTATTAATCAGATTAATAAAATAGAAGAACTTGTGTGGGCCCCACCTATTAATAATTAATAATAATAATATATACATTATTATTATTATATTATAAACTAGAACTTATGTGGGCCCACCTATAATAATAATAATATAATCTATATTATTATTTTATTATAAAACTTATAAAATAAGAAGAGCTTGTGTGGGCCCACCTATATAATAACAATATAAGTTGTATGATTAATTATTATTATAAGATTAATAAACTAGCAGAACTTGGATGGGCCCCTACCTCTATAAATAAAATAATATGAATCCATACATTATTATTATTATTATAAGATTATAAAAAAGAAGCCTTGTGCCCACCTATATAATAATATAATCTATATATTATTATTATTATAAGATTATAAAATAGAAGAGCTTGTGCGGGCCCCACCTATATAATAATACTATAATCTATACATTATTATTATTATTATTATAAAATAGAAGACCTTGTGTGGGCCCCACCTATTTAATAATATTATAATCTATACATTGACTGAGCCAAAGATAAAAATTCTAATAAGGGTATTTTGGTCAGTCTTATGTAAATTTTATTCCATTCCGGACTCATTCCAGCATATCAAACGCATGAATAGGAATCAACTGGGTTGATTCCTCAGCGTACCAAACGCTGGAATGGAAATGCTCATTCCTGCCTCATTCCATTCCAGACTCATTCCGATCTCCATTCCATTCCCGCCTACAGCCATTCCAGCGAACCAAACGCTACCTAAGTCTATAATCATCGCGGACAGGATAAAAGGTATGACCTTATCTCTCTCTGCTGCCATTCTCCTCCACCTCATCCTATTTTGGCTTTTTTGGGAATGACATAATTGTTCTCTTATGCTCTGAATGTTCCCTCTGTGTAGTCCCTCTTTCTTGTAGCCTTCTTGGCTTTGGGGGTAATTTCCTTTTTTTTTTAAAATAAAAATTAACCTTGCGGCAAAAAAAAAAAGTTATGTTAATGCATCTCGGTTTCTAGGAAACACTTGTTATTATTATTTTTGTGTCTTTACTTCTTCAAAATATTTATTTTGCATGTAAAAGTCTACACAGCATGGGATTTGTGCCCGGGCTGTGGCACGGGATCCCAGTGAATGCAGGGATCTCATTTGCAAAACGAGATCCCAACGCTCACTGGGATCCCGTGCCACAGCTCGGGCACAAATCCTGGGCTATGTAGCAAGTCTCATTTTGCATCCCCAAACCCTATTCTTCAATGGCCTGTCAATCGGCGCAATTAGTCAGTCCATGTCTTCATTGTAAAGGTTAGTATTATTTATTATTATTAATTTTGAAGATTTTCTACTGTGTTGAGGTTTCTATGATTTGTTTGTCATTTAACCTTACTAGGCTTTGCTTGGTTGGATTATTGCTCTACTTTTTTTTTAAATGATTGTGTTCCTTTAGGGTTCTGACTTCTAGGCATAGAGTGGTTTGGGATTTTGATGGGTTTTGCTCATAAGCTTTTGTTTGATTGAAATAGTCTTAACAGCTTCTCGATGTTAGTGTGTTTCTCGATTTCATTTTCTAATTTTATTTTTGGTTAAGGGTTTTGGCTATGGTATTTTGGGTTTTTTTTTTTTTAATGGGTTGGTTCTTGTATTGTTGATGATGATTGGATAGGAATTGAAGGCATTTTCCGCAATAGGACGAATATTACATTTTTCCCCTTTTGTTGTAAGTTGGGAGTTTTTAAATGGGGGCGATGTCAGGCTTCCTAATATGATTTTTTTATTGAGTATTTTTAGGAACTCATTGATTTCTTCATGGAGCTGGATTGGTGAAATATTTTTTTGTTTTCTGATAAAATTAAGGTTGTTTGGAATGGGGTTTTTTATTTAGATTTTTTTTCCAAAATAGAAATGATCATCTAATGTAGCTTAATGTGAATTTGTGATGACCTAAAGAAGAAAAGATTTATGTTTAAAGATCACTAAAGAGAGGCATCCTGTTGATTTTCTGTCTTCAATAAACACAGGGCCGGCTCACCATATAGGCAGGTGAAGCAAGTGGTGGGGGCCTCACCATGAGGGGGCCTCATAATTTTGTAGGCCTGGGTGGCTGAGTTGGGTTTTCTTCCCACTTTCAAAGTCGAATCCCAATTCCCAAACTCTAAAACCAGAGAAGATAAAAAAAAACTCCAAAACCAGAGAAGATAAACGAAATAGAAGCACAGTAAAAGTTACTATTCTAAAATAAGTCCGTTTTTAAAGGTATCAAATCTCACCGGGAATCATCAGAAATGAATTCAAATGAACCCGAGTTAGAAGAGAAAATCGATCACAATTTGACCCCTTTTCTAATGAAATTAAAATCATCGAAAAATCCATCATTGGAAAATTTTCATAGAATCAGAATTACAAATAAGTCCTTTTTTTATAGAAAATACTCTTTTTTTTTTCATAAAATGGCATTTCAAGTCAATATGGCTCCAAAATAAGAAATGTCCAACACAATTTCAGAAATTCATTGATACCAATAATTCCATATTATCTTATCATATAATTAATCTAACACATTAATCAACACTAATTACTAATCATGCTTAATTTGCAACTAAATATAATTAATTAAATAAAAATACATTCCCAAAAATCATAATCTGATGTCTAAAGGTCTACTAGATTGGTAACATTAACATGAAAACAGAGCTCCCGAGCTGAAAACACTGGAGTCCAGATTACCTTATTCTCGCTATAGCGAGAATTCAGCGAGAAGCGAGACCTGGTCCACCCAATTGTGCTGAACTATTTTTTTTAAGAAGATATTTTTAAATAGACAATAAACTACTTTAAAGGTCCACCTGAAACAGCAACCGGGGTATATTTATGGACATCAATTCTGGTCCCTGATAACATGGCTTTAAAACCATTTTAATGATGATTGGGGGACCCAAGAAGCCCACTCGGACAGATGTTAATGTTCTAACAGGCCTCAATGGCTCAATATCTTATCTTGTGTTGTGCTACACTTCACCAATCACCACCAAGTCATTTTCTCTCCTCAACAACTAACATACATGTCTTACCAAAAAAAAAAAAAATGGTCGGGACCCAATGAAAATGAGAGCTGCAGACCCAAACAGTCAATTTAATTGGGGGAATAAATTCAAGACTTTCATGTGGGTTTTTTTTTTTTAAGTCGGATACATAATTTTATGTGAATCTCCAAACGAAAATTTGTTATTGAAAGCGAGTCGAGATCCAACGGGTGCAACTGTTCACCACACCACAAATGCACCGCGTCCTTTCCTTCTTGGGAAGATCAAATAAAAAAAAAGACCCACACCAAAAAAAAGGGGTACAATTTATTCTCGCTACAACGAGATCAAGTCTCGCTACAGCGAGAATGGTCCCGGCCTCCCTTCCCCATTCATTCCACTTGCCATTATTACACATGTACAAATTCCCATTTCCACCTACACACATGTACTTTGGGTTTATATTTGTTTATACATCACCCGTTTAAAACTTTACCTGTACACATGCAATTGCTACATACATTTCTATGCTACAACATCTCTTCACCTCTCATTTCATCCAATCTCAGTTTTTCATTTTTCCAACCCAACCACAAAAATCAAATCATATTCATTTTCAAGCTGTAACCAAGAGGCTAATCACCATAAAGAAGTAAATAATAGAATTGATAATCCAATCAAAGAATTAAGCACCATGTATCCTTAATTAAAGCTTATACTTGCAGAACATGTGCATTCTTTTTATATAGATGAAATGGGTGGAGACTTACAACAACACAGACACAGGGGAAGTGACTGGACCGCACACAGAAATATACATTTGAGTACAAATTCTCTTTCTAATTAAAATTTGAGTATAAATTCTCTTTTTAATTAAAATCCAACATCTAACACCAATTTAATAACAACCTCCAACATCAAATCCCATTGAACTGTTCTCTACATTGCGGCAAGTTAAACAAAATAAAATTGGAACTAAAAAAATGCTATCAAGTCTGAAGTTCCCAGTAGTAGATTTGAGCTCCTGAAAAGTGAACTGAAGTAGCTAAGGAACATCTTTCTCCTCGGACCCAGGCGGATCGATGACAACATCTGTTGAGGCCTGACCATCTTGAGGAACAGCAAGCTCCCTGTTGCTAGCATTCATACCCAGTTGCTTCCTTGGTCAAAGTCTTTTGGTGGAATGATTTTAGATTGGTTTTTTTCTTGATATGGGTTTCATATCCAGTTGCTTTCTAGGTCGAATTCTTTTGGCATAATGATTTTGGTTTGGCCTTCTGATATGGGTTTTTTTTCTGATACGGTTTTTTCAATGAGTTTGTTGCAATGCATTACATGCTGGTTTATTTGGATATCTTTTCGCTGACTTCTTACTAAAAGATTTCAATTTTTTATTTATTTTGGAACCTCAAAGAATTTGTTTGTTCTTAATCAAGTCGGTTTCAGCAATTGGAGAGAATTTAGATATCTAACAATTGGTTTCACTCTCTGCAGCAATAGAGACTAGATATTTGAATGCTAGCAACAGGGAGCTTGCTGTTCCTCAAGATGGTCAGGCCTCAACAGATGTTGTCATCGATCCGCCTGGGTCCGAGGAGAAAGATGTTCCTTAGCTACTTCAGTTCACTTTTCAGGAGCTCAAATCTACTACTGGGAACTTCAGACTTGATAGCATTTTTTTAGTTCCAATTTTATTTTGTTTAACTTGCCGCAATGTAGAGAACAGTTCAATGGGATTTGATGTTGGAGGTTGTTATTAAATTGGTGTTAGATGTTGGATTTTAATTAAAAAGAGAATTTATACTCAAATTTTAATTAGAAAGAGAATTTGTACTCAAATGTATATTTCTGTGTGCGGTCCAGTCACTTCCCTGTGTCTGTGTTGTTGTAAAAATCATTCCACAGAAAGAATTCGATCAAGAAAGTAACTTTATACAAAAAAAAAAAAAAGCAGACAAACCTGCGTCATAGACGAGACTGGTTCGAGGGATGGTATTGGGAGAGTCTGTTGATGAAGAAGAGCTGCACGCTCCTTTCAATCCGCGCTTGAGGGCCGCCTAGCACCCACACTTGTTAGCCATCTCTCTCTCCCACCTTTCTCTTCTCCTCATCAACCTCAAAAGAAGCTTTTGTTGGTTTTGAGATTGCCCAGATAAAGCAGAAAGGACTGAGATGAGCTAAACTTCTCGCTATAGCTTTTCACTAAAATTTGCACTCTTCATCCACAACAAAAATGGAGAAGATGAAAATGGACCTCCTCAGCGAAAACGTAGAAGATGAAAATGGACCTTTTGTGGTGAGAATTTTGATATGTGATGGGATAGGAGTAAGTAACTGTGCGATATCCTACAGGCATAGGATGTCGAACTGTTCGATATCCTAAGTTCCTGGGATATCGAATCCTTCGATATCCTACAGACCTAGGATATCGCATGAAAAAGGGTATTTCCGTCCCATTTTGATCATTTTTTGTGTACGATCTTCCATCTGGTAAATTTCAATCTTTCGTCTTGTATGTGGTAATTGTCGGGTCTTGGGCCGTCCGTACGGTAATTGTCCCTTTTATGTTTAAATGGCACTTCTGCTTTATATCTTTCCTCATAAGTATTTTTATTTCAACAAATGAAGATTACTACTTGCCTACATTGATTTGGGGCTGTAATGGCAGGAGACACTAATGTATCTATGTTTTATGTTCGATTTTGTTGTTGCTATTTGTTCATCATATTTTCTTATAAAGTTACATTAATTTGTTTTGCCTCTTGACCAAGGAATCAAGCACATTGGTCTTTGTGGGTAGAAGTTATAGTTTAGATTTTATTTTATTTTTTTAATGATGAGTTAGCTTTCATTTAAAGAAAATATGATACAAAAGGGTCATTAAAAATTGCCACATGAATCAAACCCCATCATAACTCCACCCACAACCCGGGCAACAAGCAAATACTATATATATATATGTATATCATAAGCTTGAGCTGTGGAGAGCCTTGCTCATATATATATATAGATATATATATATATATATGAGTAAGGCTCTCTTAAGCTCAAGCTTAGGATAAAATCTCGTAAGCTCATGCTTGTGGGGCCCACCTTTGGTCCATTACCAAATGGACCAAACACATACCCCCCCACCTAAGATTGCGCAATTCCACAAACTTTCTGTCAGATCTGAATAAACTAGACCGTTGGATCAACTATATATCGATATGAATAGACTATTGACTATTAAACTTTTGGGCCTATATGGAGATGATTGAAATTACGGTTGCGGCTGATTTTTGTAGAGAGGAAGATCCTAGAGAGTCTTTGAAATCCCCCTACTCCCATCCCTATGTGGGTCCCTAGGTGGGCCCCACCATACACTTGATCTTATCTTATCCTAAGCTTGAGCTTAGGAGAGCCGGCCCATATATATATATATATAATAAGGGAGCTCAGTTTTTGAATTGCCCATATTTTGGACTCTTGGATTTAAGGGGCAAAAAGTTGGAGAAATTTACAAGTTTTGGCCATCCCCATCAAAGGACGCTCACATCTTGGTTTGTACGGCGCAAAAAAGGGGCAGCAAGTTTGAGTTATTTACAGGTATTGCCATCACTTCTTCATTTAAAAGAAAAGCAAGGGTGTTTACTTTCTTATTGTTTTGCCATTGATAAAAAAGGTGTCAAAAGGAAAAAAAAAAAAAAACTTCTTTTGTAAGGGAGCTCAGCTTTTGAATTCCCCATATTTTGGACCCTTGGATTTATGTACATAAATCATAGAGCTAAGATTAAGAGGAAAGGGGTTTAAGGGTTTAAGGGGGTTTGAGAGTCCAGAGATTTGGGACACTACTTCCCCAAATCCCTGGACTCTCTCCCTTATTTGGGCGACGGGTCAAGGAGTATGGGCCAGGTCCGGGGTTAGGTTCAGGTTAGATGGATTTGGGTTCGGATTGATTTGGGCTAGAGTTTAATGGGTTGGATTGGGTTAGGTTCAGGTCAGGTCTGACGGGTTTAGTTAAGGGCCCAATCAGGGTCTGGATCACAGGTTTGGAGTCCAAAAGGTGGGCTGTAGTGGGGTCCGATCTGGGCAATAATCATTAGGACTCAGGTTTCACAGATTTTGATTCGCCCGTCAGATTTCAAAGTTCTTTATATGGATGGAAAGCCCTTGATGAGTAGATCGAGATGAACCAACTTTCGGGGCGATCGGTGGTCTAGAAGTGACAGGTGATTTTCAAGTGGGTACCTCGGGGGTGCGATACCTGCTATTATGATTTTTGATCCGCCCGTCGGATCTCAGAGTTCTATATATGGACGGAAAGCCCTCGATTAACAGATTGCAATGAGCCAATTCCTAAGGCAATCAGAGGTCCAGGAATAATAGGTGATCTTTGACTCGAGACCTAATCAGAACTTCGTTAAATAGGGTGGACCGAATTACCCCTCATGAGGTGCCAAAATTCAGGTTAGTTGTTAGGTGGTCAAAAGAAGAGTAATTAGATTTAGTTGTGCTCAGAACGTGGTGCGTCGTGCTTGCAGGTACGGGCAATCACTAATATATATAGGGGAAGGCTCTCCTAAGCTTAAGCTTATGATAACATTCCGTAAGCTAACGCTTCTAGGGCCCATTCTTGGTCCATCCAAATGGACCAAACACACAACCCCCCTAAATTGCACATGCCCATCAACTTTTGATCAGATCTAAATTTACTAGATCGTTGGATCGACTGTGTACTGATCCGAATGGACCGTTGACCATTAAACTTTTGGTGCCCAAATGGAGATGATAGAAACCACGATTTGGGCTGATTTTTTGCAGGAAGGAGGATCCCAGGCAGTCCATGAAATCCCTCCCCACCACCATCTCCATGTGGGTCCCTAGGTGGGTCCCACCACACAATTGAACTTACTTCAGCTTACCTTATCCTAAGCTTCAGCTTAGGAGAGCAGGCCCCATATATATATATATATATATAGCAAGGAACTCCTAAGCTCAATCTTAGGAGAAAATTTCGTAAGTTCATGCTTGTGGTGCCCACCTTTGGTCCTTCCAAATGAACCAAACACATGACCCCCCTAAATTACAGATGTCCACCAACTTTCGGTCAAATCCGAATTTACTGGACCGTTGGATCGACTATGTATCGATCCGAATGGATTATTGACCATTAAACTTTTGGGCCCATATGAAGATGATAGAAATCACAGTTGGGGCATCCCAGGGAGTCCTTGAAATCCCCCCCCCCCCCCCCCCCCCCCAATCTCCATCCCCATGCGGGTTCCCAAGTGGGCCCCACCATACACTTGAGCTTACCTTATCCTAAGCTTGAGCTTAGGAGATATACATATATATATATATATATATATATATATATATATATATATATAACATCCTATCGGTAAAAGAGAGAACATAAAACGACCCCACACTACTTACAATTCAGAATAGCAATGTTAGGCTTGCCTGGATATGGGCCTATGCTTCTAAAGACGGCCCGGACCCAATATGCCTCAGCGCGGACCGGACTAGCCCATGAACACCACTACTTTTGGTGTTTCTGAAAATTTACCTGATCCATTATCACCATATCAATTGCTATTCATTAGCTTTTCTACTATGCTGACTTTTATTGAGCAATACAAATTGCAGAACAATAATCCATCAGAAGAATTTAGCTATTTTTCTGAGCGAACAAGCATTCAGACATGAAATAAAAGGAATGCGAAAAACATACAACGGTCTGTTTAGTTTATTTCTTCATACACTGTCTAGTTCGTTCTTCATACAGTTCTGTTCCTCCTGCAATATAACGCTCAAGTCCACCAGCTATATATAAGACACCACAGTTGGTGGTGGGTAATACATTTTCCAGATTCAAAAAATATATATCTAAACTAATCAAGAAATACATGAGGGACTAACACCCAAAAGTCAAACTTTTCAAGCAAATGGCAATAGTTGGCTGCTTGAAAGGACAAACATGAATCCTACTCATAAACCCTTGCAGCGGAATGTGCATAAATGGCTCCCAAACTCTGATATCACATTGACCAGTCCTCCATATCCTCCAACTGTGATCACCTGAACCATCATACCAACTTCATGAACAATAGGAATGCACTTATTCAAGTTGCACAAAACAAGTCAAGGATCCTTCTATGTCAGTACAGCCAAGCATGCCATCATAACTCATACCGAATTCCTAGGAATTCATATGAGATTTAATGATTTATCCTAAGGGGTGGAAAGAGGGGTCAAGGGTCGGGATCAAGAGTCCATCAAACTCCTAGGAAATTCATGTAGTAAAGGGTGGGCAGTCATTTCCCATTAGGTGGGGATACTTTGGTAGCGTCCACTTTTGATCATACAAACAAACACTCTTAACCCCCTATGATAGAAGCACATTTCTTAGGAAATCAACAGCGAATGGACAAACAGGCCCTGTGGCACATTTTGCAAGTTGCTACTAAATTCCTAGAAATACATAAGAAATCCGTTTATCAAGGAGGGAAAGAGCGAATGGTTGAGAGTAGAAACCTATTTTCAAAACGTGAAGGATGAGTAATAGTTTCTTATCCAAGGGGGTATTTTCAAGGTTGGCAGGATTCACAGTTTTACCAAAAACACAATGATTGGTAACCAAAGAAAATGAAAACAGAACATACGCCCGATGGATGTTGGGAGAGAAAAAGATGATTGTGGAGCGCATTGTATCTGTGAGAGAACCATCCCATTGATGTCAAAACGTGTCAGCACAGGTTCTGCTCCAACAGCAAGTATCTGAAATGTGATAAGGTTATGCTTCAATTGAAGAAGAAAAATGAAATCACATTACTGAAAATGATATTCAAGAAAAGAATTGGTATATCAATGAACTAAAGCCAAGCATCATCAATATTCATTCACTGCGTGACTCATATTCTATGAATTGAAGAAAAAGAACAATCCAACATTGGAATCTGAGCTACTAGAGATAGGAATGTCCAAAAGGACAAAAATTGACATATGAATGTGTTTCAAAGTGAGCTTTTCCTTTTTTTCTCTTTTTTTTTGAGAAAATGGAGCAGCAATTAAAGATGCAAGGCTCTAAAACTGGAAGGAGCCATCAACAAATATAGCAACATTATAACGAAGAATAGGTGCTTATGAATGCAGACAATAATTGGTGCTTATGATAGGATAATAGCTCACAGTATTACCATTTCAGAAGATTGGCAGTCTTTCTAAGCAAAAAGGATTAGCTACAAAGGGGGCTTTATGTCAATGACAAAGCCATCGGCGGGTCCACGTTCAAAATAGAAATGCCCATACTAAGCAGTCTCTTTACGAAAAAAAAAAAAACTGTCTGGAGCTCCAGTCGCAAGGAAACTGAGTTGGAATAATGCATGCATTTTATTTAATGGGGAATTTATGCAATTTATTATATTCAAGTATTGAGTTGATTGGAGAATAGATAAGATCATAGGAAGGTTAGTTTATGTAATTTTCCATTGCTTTGTTTAAAGTAGGGCACAGCCTGGACAGGTCTCTCATAGAATCATGGTTCACGAGTCCATTTTTCAAGACAGATAATTGCTTTGGAGGAATATTAACTTTGGCCAGTGCTTAGGCATTTAGATTTTGGAAGGACGGACAAGAATAGAAGAATCTTGGATAGTATACTCCTTTGTTGCTTTGTTGACGGCAAAGATTAAATTTTGTCAAATCCACTGGGGGCCGGGGCTGAAAGTATTTTGAAGGCATGCCATATATAGTGATTTAGAGAATTTGATATTGACTTTAAAGGGTGGAACGGTCCCTAGACATGTAGATCTGTAGCCTTTTTCACTGAAGCCATGGGAATGTATATTCTGTCTTCTTCCTTTTCTCGCGGTTGATTTGTGGAATGTGGACTTGGAGAATGATTAGAGAAAGTGAAAACCCTAGATTTCTAAAATTGTTGTTGACTGGGCCATGTCAGACAGTACCTGACTCCATCAACAGACGGGCAACAACCACCTACCTAACACAACTCTCCTTCATCCAGACTTAGGACCAGCAGTAATAATTAGTTGAGTTTAAACAGGAAGAGTTGAATAGTTCAATTGAGAAATTGAGGCATTAGAATCCAAAGACTTTAAAATAAGATGTACAAAGACAATATGTATGAATTGCAACTTCAGTAGGGATGTGCATAGAGCTGAAACTCTTATGAGAATTGAAGCTAAAGCGATATCATGAAGGGATTCAATTTCTGATTCATGGGCTAGATAATTAGTAAAGACGGAGAAATTGAGGAAAATGTCGAACATAGGATAAGAGCGAGATGGTTAAAGTGGAGACCTGCTTTTGAGTGCTTTGTGGTCAGCACATATCAACAAAGATTGAAGGATTAAATTTCAAGATAGCGGTTAGACCATCTATGACTTTGAGTAGAACGTAGACCAATCAGAAAATAACAAATACACAAAATGAGTGCAGCAAGGATGAGAATGTTGAGATGGATGTGTGGGAGAAGTAGAAAAGATAGAATTAGAACTGAGTGCACTTGGGAGCATTTAAGGTTAGCATCGATAATTGATAAATTAAGAGACTCGTTTAAGATGGTTTGGACATGTCCAATGTAGGCCAGCAATAGCACGTTTGATGAAAAGTTTATCTATGCAAGTTGATGGCCCACCAAGGAAAAGGGGTAGACCGAAGAGGACATGGATGCAGGTAATAAGGATGGATCTAAAAAAGTGTAGTCTATCTGATGACTCGACTTAGGATGGACTAGAATGGAGAAACATAATTCATATAGCCGATCCCAAATAGATGGGGGTGAGGCTTTGATGATGACGACGATGATGATGAAACAAGGCACCGAATAACCCCTTAATTGTGTTTTACGCTTCCCAGATATTAATATTTTCTTTTTAGTTGGTATGATAAATAGAATATTTTTTTAGAGAAGCGTGAGATGCCTCAGTGGTAGTAGGCATGCTTCTCACCTACAGTGCCAGGGGCCAGGGATCAAACCCCTGGCACTGCTAAAGTACCACCCTCAGTGTACTCGGGTGGAGGACAAGGTGGAGTCGTACTTGGGCAGTGCGAAGGACGACGAAGAAGAATACTCAGGAGGAGCAAGCAGTGCATGAAGGAACCCAGGGATGACCCCCTAGGCTGATAGATTAGGGTGGTTTAGGAATAGGATTTATCATCACTACAAGAAAATACATTTTTAGCGGCGGACTTATAGTGGCGGCCAATAAAATTTGTCGCTATAAGATACTTATAGCGGCGACCAAAGCTGACCCGTCGCTGTAACACAATTTCTAAGATACTTGTACCGGCGGTTAGGGCTATGTCCGTCGCTAAAAAACATTCATCTAAGGGCGCCAAGGATGCGCGGGTAATTTTTTATTTTTACCGTCAGTCAAGTGTTGGCTGCCGCTACAAATTGTTTGTAGCGGCGGCCATTAGTAGCCCCCGACGGTAAAAGTGTGAAACCTAAAATCAATCCCACTCGAGTTTCTCTCTTCTCACGGTCTCTCACTCTAACAGTGCTGGAACCCTCACTGCTCACTGGAACCCTCTCTGCCCTCTCATTCTCTCACTCATCTCTCCCCTGCGCAGCCCTCCATCTCTCGACCTCCTTCATTTCTCTGCCCTCTCCTTCTCTCTCACACCATCCCTCTCATCTGATCCTTCTTCTCTCTCACGCCATCCCTCTTCTCTCACTCATCCTTCCTCTCCATTCGAAAACCCCCAAATCTCCAACCCTTACCCTCTCCATTCGAAAACCCCCAAATCAAAAGTGTTTCAAACCCTTTCTGGACTCTTTCTCGGTTTCCAGGCAACATAAAACAAAACTCAGGTTTTAGGTATGGAAATTTTATTCTCAGATTGCATGTTCCGTAAATCATTTGGTTTTTTCTTCTCGGGTATTTCATTTGGGCACATCTGGTTTTGTTTTGTTTTTTAAATCCTTTTCTGTGTTTTATTGATGGAATGTGGGTAGGAAGGAAATTTGGGTTGGTGGGTGATTCTATGCTGAAGAAGATTCTAGTATGGTAATTGGTTTGCCTGGCCGAGTTTTTCTTGGGAGGTTGCCTGAGTGGACGCCAGATGTGCGGTATTTTAGCAGTGAGGAATATCCACGTGTTGATTTTGCTCAGCGGTATAATGTTCGTGGTACACTTGCGCTTCCTGTTTTCGAGAGAGGGAGTCAGGCTTGCTTGGTTGTTGTGGAAGTTGTGATGACCACCCAAAATATCGATTATCATCCAGAGCTTGAAAATATATGCAATGCTCTCCAGGTCTGGTTCTTTTCTTTACTCCTAATTATTCAATCTTGCAGTTCATGACTTCATGGTGCTTTTGGATTTGGAATAGAAGTTAGAAAAACAGTACTCTTACTGATCTGGATTTGGATTCTCACGCTGCTCCAAACACACAGCAGAACAACTGACCATCTCCTTTGCCTAATATTCGAACCTATAGCAACTAGGGGTGCAAGATTATATATGTTTTAACCATGTGGAGATTTAAATCTAGGCAGGTTTTGGATGCTTGGAGACCCAAACTCCACTTACCTGTTGTATGCCTGAAAATAAAGAACATTTCTATGGGAATGAACATAAAGCCTGAGGTACAGTTCAAGGCGCTCATTGTCACAATTATGAAGTTACCAGTTCAATTCAGCTTATCTAAACCCCTAACAATGGGAAAAAGAAATAAAAGAAAGTAGAAGTAAAGTTGAATATAGAATCACATCTGCCCACAGATTAACAGCCAGTATGGTATAGAATTTTGTTTAAGGTCATTCCTAAGGCATCCACATGTTTGAATTTGCTGCAACTATCAGAAATGGGTATAACATCTTCAGGTTAGGGGCAAATTTTAGAAGTGTTAAAATGAGTCTTTTCCTAGTTTTTCCTTTGCACTGAAATTTAAATGAAATCATTCAGGGGATTTCCGTGTCATTCAGGCACAAGAGAAGGGCAAAAGTGTTTTGCATCCTGCTTCTCTGTCATTGGAATTTCAGGAGCAGGAGTCAGAGGAATATAATGTTACCAGTCATTGGGATCCTGCTGAGGTGGACTTACACTCTGGCAAACCTAGAATTGAGAATGCTGGGAATGAAACAGAGAAGTCACGGACAAAATCAGAGAAAACTGTCAGGCTAGAGGTCCTTCGGCAGTACTTTGCAGGGAGCCTGAAGGATGCTGCAAAGAGTATTGGAGGTAAGTTGCATACTATAAAAGTAAGGTCCTTGTATTCTTTTTTGTTAGCACAGTGAACTATTTGTAGTGTATTTGTACTCTACTTTTCCCGTTGAGGAGGTTGGTTCATAATTTCATTTTGTATTTTAAGCTATTTTGCGTAAGCAAGACTGCTGCAAGTGTTGGTGCCCGACTTGGTGAACCAAAAAGCATAAAAATATTCAAGTACTTGGAAATACGTATTAATCTGTTTAGATATATAATATATTTTTTTCCCCTCTAGAGTTTCAGCGTTAAGATGTTCTATGGTGGGATTAGTCACGGATTAGATAATTCTAGTGTCATATTTGCCTTACAACACAATATACTGAAAAAGCTTGAGTGCACATGAGATAGAGGAGAGAAGAATGAGACATGATTCTTTAATAAGTGGGTTTTGTGTGTGTTTTTTCCTATATTTTAAACCTTTTTTTTTTTAATGGGCTGGCTTCAGCTTTAGCCTATGTATATATCTTACCCCATACCCTTGAGTTGTATTGCAGCTCATTGTATTCATGTCATATAGTTCATTTCTCTGTAGCTATTTTATGGGTACTGAATTTAATGGAAAAATAGTTATAGTGATCACCTTCTCTGTAGCTATTGAATGAAACTTTCAGATATTCATTTCTATCTCATTGTCTCATTACCTCTGTCAACAAACTGCTATGAACTGAATGATCATTGGCTGAACTGCTATGATGCTTTGCTTCTTCCTCCATGACGAGAATCTTAAAAACATTGATGACTCAGCTGTTTGATAACTCTTAAATTTTCTTCTTTGCAATGGAAATCTTATGAATTTGTTATTATAACCTTATTCAGTTGCCTCTATATAGCTAATGGATTTGGCAATACTGTATAACAGGAAAAGAGTGGTGTCCCTCTTGTTGCACATGAAAAGTTTTCAGAACCCAGGGAGGTGGAGGTATATATCTCTCTCTCGACCATCCAGATTGTTTTTGTGTGTGACCCTCACAAACGAATACATCAATCTGATGAACCAATCAATTTTTTTTAATTTTATTATTTATTTTTTAATGGTGGCACAAGTTGAACCTGTTACCTTATGATTGCAACAATGATCACCTTCCAACTATGCCATACTAGCACATTTATCAGTGTGTGGATGGGCAGCATCTGCATGCATGTCTACAGACATCAGAGCTATAGAAATTTTATTGATGGTTCCATACTTCCATTGAGTGCAATTTCACAGATGATTCATGCAGTGATAATTTTTTCAGAAACTGATCATAGCTCCAGTAAAAAAGGAGTTGGGTCTTGCCTTCAAGGGGAGCCAAAAGATGGTTGTTGAAGCTATGAAGGTAAATTATGATTATTTATCCTTGCAGAACTAGTAGTAAAAATTCCGTCAGATATTTTCAGCTCACTTACAAAACGAGTTCTTATTTTGGAAGGCTATGAGTGAAACTGAATCTATGGAAATGAAGGGCCCTCTAGAATCTAATGGGGAGCTGGAGTTCAATGTCTGCACTGAAAATCACAAAAAACATGGTATCAATCTCTAAAGAGAAAAAGAAGGAACACCAGAGGGTTTTTACTCCATCAGTGATCGAACCATCTTTTGGTATTGGACAGATAATCTACTGCCTGTTTGAGCATTCTTTCTACATGTGGCCTAGCAAAGGTGGGGATGAACAATTAAATGTGTTTAGTTTCCTCCCTCTTGTGGCACCTATCAAGTGTACTGTTTTCCCACTGGTTCAGAATCAACAATACGAGGAAGTGGCCATGGGTTTTCTTGTGGCACACTGTTTCATTGTTTCTCATGCTGAATGCATTGATGTGGCTATGGGTTTTCTGTATCTTTCCTCATCACACACACAAGTACAGGCTCATGTTGTACTGTTGAAGTTCCACTTCATTATTTGACTTTATGAATGGTGTTTCTCAACATACTCGTACTAGTAGTATCTATCTTCTTCTATTGTATTCTTATCTACTCTAACTAATTCAGGGTGGTTTAGTTGGAGATCTTTTACTTTTTTTTTTGTAAGTCGATGACTTGATGCCACATCGTCCATTTTTATTATTAATTTTATTTTATTCATGATGGATAATCTTTTACACTAGGTAATTTTATTATTTATTTTATATTTGTAGTATAGAACATGGATATGGCAACACTAGTTAACTTGAGTTGTGTGGGTTAAAAATGTAAATGCAAGCTTGTGTATAAAGTTTCTAAAGAAATGATACTATTGCTATACCTTAGTTGCAGGAATATGATAAGACGGATCTTTGTAAATTATTGGCAGGTATTTTTGTGATTAATGTGGGCTGATATTTGAAAAGAAAAATATACTGCTTTTAGCGGCGGCCATATGATCGCCACTAAAAGCAGCATTTTTTGTAAAAAAAAAAACATACGTTTACCGGCGACCAACTGACCGTCGCTACAAAAAAATGGTTTTTAGTGGCAGTTATTTTGACTAAATACCGGCGGCCACTGGCCGTCGCTAAAAGTTTTTCCCTGTTAATAACTAACCGACGGATAGATTTTACCGGCGGTCATGGCCGCCGCAAAAAAAAAACAATAGCGGCGCTCAGTGACCGCCGCTACAACCTTTAGCGACCCGACATATACCGACACCTAGCGGCGGGTACACTGACCGCCGGTCAAGGTTTTACCGGCGGCCGCTGCTAAAGGCGGTTTTTCTTGTAGTGCATTCTCTCCCATGCAAGGCAAAAAAAAAAAAAAACAAGAAGAAGAATGATATTTTTTTAATCTATCAGAATAGGATAAAGAAGGTAAAGACAATCCAACTGTCACACGTTGGTTAGCTGCAACCTATAATGAAATACTAGGGGACCCAGCTTGAGTAAATTAACAAATTCACATTGTTTTCAAAATAGATTAAGAAGGTTATTGTTTAGCATAAATACTAAGCAAGGCATGGAATTGAAGCTTACTTGATTGTCATCCAAAAAGTACATCTTGCGTCAAGGAATGCATGTTAATTGTCAAAATGCAGTGCACTCACAAGCAGGTAGACTCCAAACGGAGAGATCCCTACCGCTGCCACAAGCCTGGCAAAGAAAAAAATAAAAATTCATCCCCATTTAAGAAAACCTGAATGATTATAAAAATAAATAACAAATTAAATAAAATAAGGTAAAAGATTCCTTCGCATCTAGAAAGCATTACCTTCAGATTGGAAATGATAAGTCATTTTTATTGATATTATAAATCAGAAATTATGGAAAATAGGAACAATGATCAACAGAAATAAAAGTCTGGTTTATGGTTAAAATATGTCTCACAAAGTTAGAAAATGGGTGGAGCTAGTCTGGGCCTAGCACAAGTGTAGTCTGCCTTGGGATGAGTATTAAGGGGCATTGGGTGAACCCGTGCCTGTTTTCTTGGCCAAAAGATAAACTGGCTAACCTAGGCCTATGTCTTCTTAAAGACCTAATGAGATGACCAGCCAAACATTCATCATAAACAAGAACATTTTTCCAATGAACTTGGCTCAAGCCAGACTTTTAGGCCATATGTTGAATCCATACATCAGAAAGAAGCATAATATATATATACACACACATGACTTAAACTCGGAAATCATGGTCACGATAATGAATGCCTTCCAACTTTGAAGCAGGCTCTTATCAAACAAGAAATCTCTCTCTCTCTCTCTCTCTATATATATATATATATATATCCGAAAGACTGGGCTCATGCCAGACTTCAAGGCCCATATGCCTTATCTGGACCAGAATAATGCCGATAACTAAATGGATTGAGCTTGGACAACCTTCAGATGTGGCGCCTTTCAAAGGACTAAACAAAGTGAAAGACCCAAGCACGTGATGAACAAAGAATATGAAATAGGAGATTACGGAATTTATGAAGGACAACATTTGGAAGACATACAGAACAATGTAATTATAAAACTATAGCCTATGAGCCCATAGCAACGCTTGGTGATAGCGAAAACTCTACTAGTATTAAATCAACTACGAAACAAAGATCAGTGGTAAGGCACTTTTTATGAGCCTAATCTGTCTATAATCTCAGTTTAATAAATATCTCAATTTAAAAAAAAAAGAAGCTAAG
Organism: Litsea cubeba; assembly: GCA_012931725.1. Lineage (NCBI taxonomy): Eukaryota > Viridiplantae > Streptophyta > Magnoliopsida > Laurales > Lauraceae > Litsea > Litsea cubeba. The sequence goes on from CM022955.1 coordinate 3,881,046, forward strand.
AAATCTACAAAAAAAAAAAGTATCATGTGTACTCATAAAATAAAATACTCTTACCAACCAGCTTTCACTTGTATCAACAGCATTGCAACTGACCCATGAGGAGGATTCCTTCAACTTGGATTTATCTTTGGGATTTATAACTAGAACACATTTTCCACTTTTGCAGTCTACCAGTTACAGATAACCACAAAACACATCACAATAAGCAACAGTGAACTCCAAATATAATTATCCATATCAATGTTCTATTAATCAATATAGATGATGACTAAATATTGATAATAAACTGAAAGGCAAAAACAGATACAAGCTCTCTCTCACCCTCCCTCCCCAATTGGAGGCCCATGAGATATTCCCCCAGCAGCTAAGGAAATTAAAAGATTTTGCTAAACAAAAAGCAATTATCCCAAACTTTTAAGATAAGCACAAAAGGCTACTTTCTGGCATTACATCGCCAGTTCAGAGAAACCAGAAAAATAATGCCATTGACTTTTTTTCAGCTAAAAGGTGGTAGTCAGGTTCAGGTACAGAGTTGGAATTTTCTAGTGGGGTGGGTATGGTTTATCTTATTCCTAGATTCCCAAAACCTTTTTTGTTGGATCGTAGACAACAAGATTTTTTTGCAAAGAATTTTTGTGCTGAGGGTGGACGTGTTGTTTGGGACTTCTCTTTCTGAAGAAATTTTACAGATTGAAATCTCTGATTTTGCTTCCTTGTTGGGAATGCTCAATAAGATTTATTTGTCAGTTGATAAATCTGATGTAAGTCTCTGGAAACCAGATGCTAAAGGGCAGTTTTCGGTTAAGTTTTTCTATAATGTTTAGAATGACAGGATTGGACCAATGGATGGTTGGAATTCTTTTTGGGATCACTTAGTTCCGCCTAGAGTATTAGCTTTTTGTTGGGTGGCAAGGAACCATAAAATTTTGAGCATTGATAAGTTGAGGAAAAGAAATCATGTTATAGTTAATGGCTACCCTATGTGCTTAAAAGATGAGGAAAATGTACATCATTTGATTATCCATTGTCAGTTTGCTTGTAAAGTTTGGTATTTTGTGCTTAATTGCTTTGATATGAAATGGGTGGTGCCGAGGACAGTGGAAGATCATATTCTACAAGGGTGTTTGGGAAGTAAGGGTGGGAGGGGTAAACTTTAATGGAAATGAGTTTTATACGCTACAGTTTGGAAGATTTGGTTGAAAATAAATAGAAGAGTATTCAGAAATATCAGTATATCAGTTGAGTAGATCACTCAGTCCACTGTTTGGAAAGTGTCGGAGATGGCATGTAACAGAAAGGAGTTTGGAGGAATCTCTTTAGCGGATCGTAATCGATCTTGGGCTTATGTTTAAAAGGGCATTGGCGTACAAAAGTGGTGCATATATAGTTGAGTGGATATGCCCTCCTCTTGGAACCTTAAAGTTGCATTTCGATGGTAGTTTTTTAAGGAGTACTCATAAAGGAGGTATTGGAGGTGTCATAAAAAATTAGAATGAAGAGGTTGTTAAAAACTTTTATGGCCCTGTGGTCTCTCTGGATGCTAATGAAGCTAAAGGGTATGCTCTTCTACTTGGGTGCCGTGAGTTGGAAAGGATAGGAGGGACACATCCTATTATTGAAGGAGATTCTGTTTTGACATTCAGTAGGCCTCTGGGAAGGCTAATTATCCTTGGCAGATTGGAAGGAGTTGTAGGATATATCTACAAAAACTAGTGCTTTTTTTCGTCACATTTTACGGGAAACTAATTCAATTGTGGATGGTCTTGCTAGGGAAGGAGTTTCTCAACCTTCCATCTTATTTGATGTATAGTTTTTATTACTTTTTTTGTTTTTCCCTGTATTAGGGTGGCTGTTTTGTTTGTTCTCTCGTTTTCCGTTGGAATAAGATTTAACTGTTATAAAAAAAACCCTAAATCCAACACAGTGTGGATCAGGTATGGCAAGGAAGGTGGTAGTTGGGTTTGGGCATGGATGCACTCGAACCCATGGTTTTAGAAATTAGCCAATTCAACACCGACAGTCAACCCCTCCTCTCGTCAAGCTCTTCAAGTGAATTATAGTTGGCTGAGTCTAATGGCTTTTGGGCTTTAAATACACTTATTTGTTTCTTTTTTTATTTTTTTTTATTGGTAACATGACTTGAAGCCAGAACCTTAAGATTGTTATAGTGAGCACCTTCCACTGTGCCACGGGCTTTATCTCTTATTTCTTCTTTTTTCCTAATTAGAAAAATTTGTGGGAGGCTCTTATGGACATTTCATACCGACTCTAAAAGACCAAAACCATATTTAAAAAAAAAATCCAAGAATTTTTAAATCAGTGGTACTAGTATCATTCATCCAACTGAATGAAATCTAACTTGGGGACCCATTTGTGAAACTAGGGGATTCTGTATGAGAGAGGAATCCTGCATTCCTACCTAGGGATGCAAGCAAGTATTCGATCCTTTGATTATCTAGAGGTTCCGACCCATAAAAAATCGGGTTTGAAAACTGTTTTAGGTCCCAATTCATAAACGGTCTCGATCCAAAACCATATAGGTTCTGACCAGTGGAGCCGGGACCTAGCATACAAGTCTTTAATGTTGTAAACTGTAGCTCAAAATCAATTTTGTTGGACATTTTTATGTTTAATCATGAAGGTAGTAGACTTGATGCACTGTTATAAGTTGAAAGATATCCTTATTTTAGGTAAAATAATAATAATAATAATAAATAAAAATAAGTTAGAACCGGTTTTGAAACTAGATCCCGATCCTCTAGTCGGATCCGATTCTGAAATCGGATCCGGGTCCTCTTCTCGGAACCAAGTCTAGAACCAACAAAACAAGTTCCAAGTTGGAACAGTAACCGTCATTTAGAAACGGGTCCGGGTTCGGGTTCGGGTCCGGTATGGTTCAAACCCAAAAACAGCCTATTTGCATCCCTATTCCTACCCCTCCGGCACGAAATTGAAATCCTCAAAAATTAGTTAATTTTTGTTCTATTTCCACAAGGAAAATGTGTCGCACCAAACCACAAGATAATTGGCTGCACAAAAAATATAACAATCGTCGTTTCTATTGCGGAATCCTCTCGTCACACAAACACACCCTAATTTATTATTAATATATGAAAAACAAATAATCATAAAATTCTAAATTCATAGAACTTTATTTTCTATTTTTTACATATTTTATTTTATTTTCGTATCTTTTCAAATGTTATTGAGGTCTAAGGTGCTACTCAAACCAACTCAACCAAGTTGATTTAACTAGAGGCAAGTCGCCCCTAAGTCCGATTTTTAAAAGCTTGGCCCAACCCGTACCAACCCTGATCCATTGCATCCATGCTCTGATCACGTTTACAATTTCCACTTTGCCTAAAGGATTTCAATTGCAACTATAAAACCCAAGTTAGGACTACAGGGACATAAGAATAGCAGAAGATGATCATATACAACATGAATACAAAACACTCATGACTCATCTACTTTCAGAAACTGTATAATTTTAACCAGATCAGATAGCATCACACGAAATGGAGAACAAGAACTGCATATTGACTTGTGTGATTATTGGTCAGACATGCAATACTTTATTCTTGAGCACAATAAAGTGAAATCAACTAAGATTTCTTATAAGATGCAATCAATTCGAGAAAATAAACAATTAACTAGCCTATATTTGCTAAATGCCAGATGAGGGAACATGCCATCCAAAGAATACCAACAATGAATGCAACATTAGAGAATAGAGAGCAAAGCGCGGTCAGGAAATTAAAAATGAACCACCTTTATGAACTACAATTAAGAAAATAGACATTCAATTGAAAAAATAAAAATCTTTTGCTCACCCCATACTTGTGCTGTTCCATCCTCCGAACCGGTAATGATCTAATGACCAGAAGAAAAAAAAGACATGAATGAATAAAAAAAAAAAACAAAGAAAGAAAAAACTACGAATTAAGGGATTTAAACAGCATACTAGTTCAGACTTTAGAGGTTTTTGGAGGACAAAAGTAAAGTTGGTGGCCCATACTTTTTAACTTTATATTTTTTCTAAAGCACACAAGCAAAGTGAGGATGCTACTGCAGCCATGGCTGGTGAAATCAAAAGATTTTGAAGCTAAATTTCATAGAGAAATCAAAACACCTGCTGACCTGTGTGAGTTTGAAGTTGGATTTAATAGACATATTAAGAAACTATGTAAAGTCCAAATGAAGACAGGGATTGACAGGCTTTGACCCATTGGACTGGTCACATCGGTCTATGTAATCCAGTGCCAATTCATCCACTGTCCATCATGATGTCATCCACATCATACATACAAAGAGAAATGCTACCGAAGTTGCTGATTGGTTAGCTAGCTGGCCGCATTAGCAAGGAAAGGGTGTTTTGGGATCCAGAACATTTCTTGTGATTCCTTTCTTTCTTTTTCGTTCCTTTTTTTAAGGGAGGAGAGGGGGTGCATCTTTTGCGTCACAGTATAAGTCTCTCATAATGTATACACTTTTGTGATTCATTTTCTTGATATAATAAAAATTTGTCGAGGCATCATTCAAATTATTATTATTATTATTATTATTATTTTTTATAACAAGGCATCATTCAAAATATAAACTTCAACATCAGGAAAAAAGAGAGAAGATTAACCTGATTGCTTGATTTACGTGAAGCGATACAATGCAAGTAGTCTGAATGACCCCTAAAAACCATTTTGATCTTACTTGTCTCCTGAAAATGCCAATATGAATCATATTGGGAAGAAAGCAGTTGGAGAACAGATTATAACATCCATGCTATTAACAAAATGGACCAATTCTCGAGAAAAAATGACAATTCAAACTTGTTCTCCATAGATAAACATAATTAAATATTAATTTACCTTGAAAAATACCTACCACATCCCAACAATAAGCATAAGCATCACCAACAGCGGAGAAAATAGAACCCGCCTATTTGAGGGGAAAAAGAAGTCAAAAACTTAAATTTCAACTGATCATAACACTAAGTTGTGATTATCAAAATGCAATTAGGTGCAGACAATGGGCAAAAAATGAGGGAATCAAGCCTTAGCGTGTAGCTTTCATGGCTAGCAAAATAGCATTTCTAAGGGGCACGAACCCCATTTCTTTTTCTTGTAGTAGCAGATCAGTGAACAGAGATGATGCAGGCCAAAGCCCATGCATCATATGGGCTGGCCGATGGATCCATTGAACCTCAGCCCATATGCGCCTGAGACCTATAGAATGAGTTCCAAAAGGACAGCCCATGATCTTTCATCAACTTTTCTCAGGGCATGAGCATGATGAAGTGGGACTCCTAATTAATTTACACATGTCAATTACAACATGGGGTCAACCAAGTTGATAATCTGCAGAATTAATTTCCTGTCATTATTTCTATTGAAGAGTCATAGTAGTAATCTATTTATTTCTTGTCATTATCTCTATTAAAGAGTCATAGTAGTGTTCTATTTATTGTATAAAGAGTCGGTTCATTTCTAATTTCATGTTTAGCTAAGGAGTGAGTTGTAATTAGTTTCATAGGAAGATTTTCAAAATGTTCCCCAAGTTTTTGGCTAATTTAAAAGAAGGGTTGTATGAAACCCAATATCATTTAAGTCCTAAAGATTTTGAAGAACTCCATCAATTAGGTCATTTCCAGAAAAACCTACTGGAAAATGGTAACTTTAATGGTGGAATGACAAAAATGCCCTTGTGTGAAAGGATTAAAACACTTTTCTGCTTCTACAGAACAGAACTATCAGTAAGCTTTCCTTCCCTTTCCTTCTGCGACCAGTTAAACATTAGATTAAAAAGATTCTTTGAAAGAGACAGTCCATTAGCCAAATCTGACAAGTGAACAGTAGGTTTATCCCAGTTACATGGTCATATTTAACTTTCCTTTCATGTTTCATCAATGAACTTCTATACCTTCCTGCAACTTTTTTTTTTTTTTTTGTGTGTGTGTGTGTGTGTGTGGGGGGGGGGGGGGGGGGGGTCTTGCATGAAAGAGCTGTTATAGGTCAAATTGTTTTGTCTCAGATTTTTAATATATAGTTTTCAGATTGTGTTATTACAGTTTCTGTTTTGCTACAAATTCCATAATGTTACAGTTTCTATGTTGTTGCAAATTCTGTTACAATTCTATTTGTTATAGAAATTGTAAACCTTTTTTTTTATAACGCAGGGTCCCCGCCTTTTGGGCCAGAATAATCCCTACGGGTCCAGGAGAGAAATTGTAAACGTTCTTTCACAATTTCTATTCTTATACAGTTTTTATTCTGTTGCAGTGCATATTTTGTTCTAGTTTCTGCCTGTTGCAAACTCTATGCTGTTATAATTTCTGTTCTGTTAAAGTTTTTGTTTTATTAAAGATTCGGTTATGTTACAGTTTTTATAATGTTATAGTTTCTGTTATGTTACAGTTTCTATTATGTTGTCGATTCTATATACTTCAAGGTTTCTGTCTTTTGATGGCTCTGGTTAATGTATAACAGTTTTTGTAACTTTACTATTACAGTACAAATGCTGAGGTGTTCTATATTAGAACTATTACAGTTATATTTTTCGCTAGCCCTGCAATCTTCATAATCATTACAGTTATATTTTTCAGTAGCCCTGTAATCTTCTTCTTTTTTTGAATAACATGACTTTAATTGCAATATAGAAAACTTCGAACTTTTTTAACACTGATTAAGATATGAACCATATATAGAGACAGAAGAAACTGACATTAAGATAAATACCAACCTATAAGATCTCATCTCAATCATACCAGATCAAATCCAATCACAGAAAATAGCATCACCTCATTTTAACATATCCTATAAAGGTATCATAGCTAGTTTTGTCGTTGGTAGATGATTGGCTAAAGTTAACATGAGGCTTGGCTCAGGAGGATGTGATTCATTACCAAAAAATAAAGTGCAACAAAAAAAAATTAAAAAGCAATGACAAACCTGAAAATCAACAGTAATGGCATTGTTTTCAGGGATTGGAGAAAGAGCACCCCAAGGACCTCTAAGAATGAAAAGATACAAACATAAAACTTGAGAAATGTGATTCACATAAACATTTTTTCTTTTTTCATGGGATTCACATAATCAAATTTGCAAACATCATAATGAACCATAATAAATTATAAAATTGGGATGTATAACAAGAGCATAAAATGATCTTACATTCAATATAAAAACAAAGCATGCCAATGTTAAGTAGTTGTTTGTGCAGTTTCCTTCCTATCACCAATTGGTTTTGGGATTACTGGCTAGCAACTCTAAGATGGTATTAGAGCCAGAGGTCTCGAGTTCGAAACCACGCATGGCAAAAAAATGCCCCATGCAGCGTTGTAGTCTTGAGCGGGCATGTGCTTCGGGTCCGGGTGGGGGTGTTAAGTAGTTTTTTTAGCAGTTTCCTATCACCAATTGGTTTTGGGATTACTGTCCAGTAACTCTAAGAGCCAATACTATAGAACATTAGGGCGTGTTAGAATGACAAGAGGATTCTGCGATGGAGAGGAAGACACTTTGGGCTTTCGATGCAGCCCACTCCATTATTTGGTGTGACATGTTTGCCTCGTGAAAAAGGGAAAAAAATGAACTGGTTTTCCTTGGTAAATGAACTAGTTTTCCTTGGTAGATAGGATTTTTAATTTCTTGTTGGAGGGTTAGGAATTCAGGATTCCTCTCCCATGGAAACAGATATTGGTGGAAAGAAAAATCCTCTTGTTGCACAAACATGTCCTAAAAAATATAAAAGCCACACAATATGTATGTTGTATGTGGACCTTGCTAAATCCCTTAAAATATGAAGTGTTTTGACATTTGACAAATAAAAGGAGATCAAATCCAAGGTGGAGGAAAGAAGTCCTCAACTCTGTATGAACTTTTTTAAGCTTGAGAGGCTGAAAGCTCCTCAAAAATACAGATAATCAAACCTATGCCAAGCTCCAGGTAACACAACCTGAAGCGTAGACCATTATCTGGTCAAAAATCACACTATTCCAAAGGGAAAAGATATAAATGAAAGAAACCCCAACAGAGTGAGTGAAACCTTTATTATTGCTTATAGGAGTTCATCACAAGTTAATACCCTAAACCATAAATGGAGGAAAATGTGACAATACCTAGGGAGGACTGTTATAGTCATTAAAAAAAAACACTTAAAAAAAAAAAAAACAAAAACCTCAAACTTATGAAAACTCAGTCACTCCCACACCCACTCTCCTCCCTCTCTATGTTTTTTTCACCTTCCGCAAAAACTATGTTTTCTGAACTAGAAATAAAAGAATCAATATTTAATCTGTATAGTGATCAAGCCCTGTGTCCCAAGGGATTTCCAATGGTTGCAACCATGGCACCCTCTAACTATGCTACAGGCTCGTCTCTGGTGGCATTTATTCCAGAGCTTAAAGAGAAAAAAGGGTTAACTGTTAGGTTTTCTTTATAGATTTCCACTTGAGGGGTAGATTGGTTAAATAACTCGGCGCCTTGCTTATTGTCGCAAACGGCAAAACCGGCCAGTTTGGCACTTTACGCTTAAAATCAAGTGGAGTGAAGTGAAATAAAAAGTATGAATAAAATATGTAATGGGTGATGATGATATTTTGTTTTTAGTTGTTTGGGATGGAATATTGTTGACTTTTGGTATGGAAAATGGAGTTTTTTTGTCTTTTAGTGAGTAATTATAGTTGCTTTTTGACTTTTTGTTGGAAAAGATAGAGGGAATTATGGTAAAAAGTGCTTTTGATGTGATATTTCACTTGACTTCACTCCACTTGACTTTACAAGTGGGTGAACCAAACTAATGTAGTTTCTGAAAATGATGATATGACGTGGCGCTTATAGATTCGCTCAAACAGCGTTCCCCATTTCGTTGAAAATTAAAAAAAAAGTGGAGTCTTAGAGATTATATCTTTAGACCAAATAGGCGTCTTGAAAATGTGTAGAAGATAGTGGCTAGGTTTTTAGTTAATTGGCTTTACGGTGCTTTCTTAGAGATTATATCTTTAGACCAAATTGGTGTTTTGTTTATGACCGGCGGATATTGAATAGTGTGTTCATGGTCCATGAATGTAGGTTTTTAGCTAACCGGCTTTACGGTGCTTTCTCAAAGATTATATCTTTGGACCAAATAGGTGTTTCTTTGATGACTAGCAGATATTGAATAGTGTGTTCATGGTGCATGAGTGTATTGATTCGTGAACAGGGAATGACAACCTAGGTTGGTATGTTAGATATTAAGAACGTATGTAATAACATTGATTGGGGCTTCTTGGACAATCCTCTAAGATGGATGGATTTTGTCCCTCACCAACTTCTGTTCGTAGAATGGGCAGCTTACTGTCGAGCCACTTACATTTGTTTATGCGCATCAGTAAGCCTAAAAAACCCTTATGGGACCTGGTCATCAAGCGCGCTGAAAAAGGCCACCGTATTAAAAAGTCCAACATATATCTCTCATCTGGGAGCAGAATTACATTGCCGTAAGTGCTTGTTGGCTAGTTTGCCAACTTCTTTTACAGCGTTCATTCAAGACCAGACCTAACAGAATTTCATATTGAAGTGGAATGGCATCATAATTGGACAATCATATTAATAAATTTGATTCTAGAAAATGAATAAAAGATATACATAAACAAGGAAAACTATCTGGTTTTGGAAACTAACTTGTGTTGAGGGTTCACCAAATCAAATACTGGATTCAAATGGTTTCCTGCAACAAGCAACAAACAAATGAACCAAACTTGCTTGAAAAGTATAATTTGTTTCTCCACATGATCAACCGAAAAAAGAGCAAACTGCAAGCAAGAAAGTGTGCATGAGAAACCACTACAAGCACTCTTTAGTTACTTAAAAATGAAACGCTTAAAGTTGGTTTTTAGTGGTAGTTCAAAGTTGGGTTTTCAAGTAAGATGAGAAAAGGTTTCCAGTTCCTGAAAGTCTAGATCGAGCATAAGAGCCATACTGATCTACCAAATAGGGATCACTGCCAAGTGCCAACAACATGGGCATCCGATATAGTTAAATTCACAAAACCCAACGTTGATCGGGTTGAACTCGCAGCCAGTAGAGCCGTAGAGTATGGAACATCATATCTAGATTACCTTGCATTGACAAAGGCAAATCTGAGTTTAGGAGCTCCTCCCACTTCCATCCTCGAATTCGACCATCATCTCCACAGCTACACAAGATTAATAAGGTGAATTATGAACTATATCACATTACATCCCAAAAGGCACAGTAAATCAACGTTAAGGGGCAAAAAGTAACAGGATCCACACATTAGTCACTACTGCTGACTTTATCAAACAGAGAGTTAAACTCAGTGCAGTTTGATGAAACTCATACAGAAGTTGCACCAAGGATTACACAAGTAGATTGCACCCAAGGTCCAGATGACAACTGCCATAGGGTAATATTATTAAAAATCAATAGTCACAAACAAATGTGATGCTGGACTTTAGACTTCTAGTAAACATGTGAGTTCCAATTAGGGTTGTCAATCAGGCTAGCCCAGCAGGAATTTCTGTAGGATGCAGCAAGGCTTAAACAGATCTTTAAGGCTGTGGATCAGAGAATAAACAGGCTTTCTATGCTAAAGACTGTTATAGCATGAACCAGCTCATCCTCTTTAGGCTCAATTGGCTCTTATCCAATTAGAACAGTTACGATTTTCTCATATGAATAATAATCTGAACCTTCTGTTGTACACCATACTATATAAGGGCAAGGCTCTAAGAATCACTTTGATTAATGACGCTAGAAGCTTAATAAGTCACCAATGCAGGTACAGCTGAAGTAAGAAATAGATAACAGTCCACATTTAATGTAAGACGATAAATTTTACTTACAATCAGAAGGCCCAATCCTAACACTTTTTTGCAAGGTCTAAAATTCAAGATCGAATAAAAATACTTTCAAACAAACAGGGATCAAAATCGACGTTAAAACAAACCTCAATAGCAAACAATCTTCCCCTTCACCATAGAATTTGGTATCATAGGCAGGGCCACTGTGTCCTTGAATGAAGTGAAGCGGTTCAGCCACTAAAAAATCAAAAGGCCTGCAAATGTAGTTGGATTAATCAGTAAAGAGAGCAAATCAACAAAACCCAATGCTGGGCTGCGTTCGAAAAGGAAGTTGACTCATAATTATGAACATTAAGCTGCAGCAAAGTGAAATAACCAGAATCAAAGTCAACTGTAAGCTCAAATTATGTGAGTAACTGAAATTGGAAGATGACAAAGAACACACAGACTTACTGGTGATATCTACTATTGTTGAAACGCATTGGCTGCCAAAAGACATAATCTTAGAAAAATCAGCAATAGCATTTTTATTGACCATCCAAAACAATGAATGAATTGAAAGAAGAAGAAGGAAAAAAAAAATGGACCCCAGAATTTGTCAGGATTTTTTTGTTCGTCCTATGACCCATTTGAGCACATCACACAAACTACACAATGATTTCCACATTTGGCCAGCTGGGCTCAAGTTGAACAAGTGGCACAAAGTCCATGGGTCTGGAGGACCCATTGGCAGTGGGCCCCACCAAGATTCCAATTGTGTTGACCAGACTCCAGAGCCAGACTATGGGGTGGCCGTGGCCTGCAAATTGGAGGGTCTGGATTGAGCAGAAAAGGGAGAAGAAGAGAGACCTGAGAGGATGAGATGCAGGAGGAGATGGAGTAGGGAGCGAGAGAGCCATCGCTGGAGGCGACAACAACAAGGACATCCGGATTAGGGTTTGGAGAGGGAGCGAAGACGGTCCTAAAGACCGTGCGAGATTGGATCTCTCTCTCCTGCAAGATGCTACTGCGGTAGCCTTGTTCGTCCCAGTTGGTCGCATTCTCGCATCTCTTCCTCCTTCCATTCTCATTCTATCTCCCTCTCTCTCGCCGGCCCCGCAAAAAAAAACGGTGCGTTTGGGTCTTGCTTGCGTCTACAAAGAGGGAATACACGTTTTGGGTGCGGGGCGTCTGAATGGAGTCGTGCGCCCGAGCCCAAGGGTTTTAGGCCCCTCGGTCTCTTTAATATTGCCAACAAAATTATATGGGACCGGCTCCCCTAAGCTGAAGCTTAGGGGAGGCTTTCGGCTGAATCGTACCAACTGGGTGTGTGTGCGTTTGAGTGAATGAAAATCTAAAAAATTTCGGACGTCCCGCCCAGCCTACAAAATTTCAATGGCCCGCCCAACTATTTCATTTTCCTCCTTTCAACGAGAGATGCCCTAAATCAAAACAGAGCACTCCAGTCCTCTTCTTTCGTCTCTCCCTCTCTCCACAGCCAGGCCAGGCCAGACCACTGCGGGAAGATGCTGCAATGAGCGATCCCCTCCCAGCCCCATCTCTCCCTCCCGCTGAGAGATGGAGGTGGGAATCTCGCCACTGCCAAGTCATGCGCCCCTACCGCTCGCCTTCGTCTCCACATCGATCTGCACCAGGCTAGACGACCGTCCGCCGGGGAAGACGTTGCGATCCCCTTGCAGCCCCATCTCTCCCTCCGGCAGAGATTCCTTCCTCTTCCTTCATCTCCCTCTCTCCACAGCGATCTGCGCCAGCCACGTCCCACCATCGCACAATCCAGCTATCTGCGTCAAGCCAGCCACGTCCCGGCTTCGCACAATCCAGCGATCTGCGCCACTGCCAGCCCCGTGTTTTTTCTCATCACCTTTCCTCTCCACAGCCAATTCGTCAATCAACCCAGCCCAGACCAGTTGTCATTTTCTTTCAGAGTGTTCTCGTCATTTTCGACCCACTTTTGAGGCAGTGGCAGGATTGGGTGGATGACCTATTTGTCTATGTTGTGAATGGTGAAGTGTCTGGTGTGGGGGGGGGGGGGGGGGGGGGGGGGATTGTCCATGTTGTGGATTCAATAAGAACTAACGTGGGATGTGGAGTTAATGTTGTGGATGAATTTGTTATTAGTTGAAATGTGGAAAGAATGTAAACCGAGTGTATAGTTAACAGTAGTTGAAATTGATGACTGAGGATAGTCCCTTCATCTGCATTTTGTCCCGTTGTTGCTTTGCCTTTGTGGCTTTCTTGTGGCAAAATATTTCAATGTTCTATGTATGGTGTACCCAAATTGAGTGGTGCTAGGATTCTTTCCCCGATGCCCTGTGTTGCCCAGGTTGTGGCGGGAAATGCATGTACAGGACCAATGTAATTTTCACATTTGTTATAATCTAATGGGGGTGTTTGGAAAATATATATTTCTAAAGATTTTGCTATATTATATCCTAGTTTAGAATATAATCTACCCATCTAAAAACTAAGGGCCCGTTTGGATACATGCAGAATATAATATTTTTAGATTTAAATAGTAGCAGAATCAAATATTGCAGAATATAATAGTGTAATATTATAATATTGCAACATTGTCGCTGTTTGGCATTTTTTCAAAAATGCAACAGATTTTAAACTGAGCTGTTTGGCAGTTGCTGAAGATTATAATATATGCCAAAACAAAGACATCACAGATTTTAGAGTCAAACAAATAATCATATACAAATTTATAGTTTGCCGTCAAAGTTCATAACAAAAGAAATCAAGACGATAATTACAATCCATGATAAGATTTTTATTGATGCTCATGCCGATCTCTTAGCCTTCTAGTGCGAATGCTGTATTCATCCCACATAGCATTTGCAATTGCTTCTCGCATTCTATTGCCCTCCCGACGTCGCCCATCTGTGCTATAATCATCATCTGGTTCATTGATATCCTCCTGCTCAGAAGACTGATTCTCATATTGAAGGTCATACTCTTCAAATATCCAATCTTCACCATTAGAGTGGCTGTGAATGAAATTGTGTAAGGTGCAACATGCAATTATTACATCAGTAACCGTGTCAAATGAATGAGAAGAAGTGTTCTTCAATATTGGAAAGCGATTTTTTATTACACCGAAAACACGCTCAATTGCATTCCGTTTGGATTGTAGGACTAATTACTAGTTTGCCATCATTAAATGAGTCATATTCTTTAATGCCCCCCTTGTGATTACTATAATTAGCTTGGTTAATGTGATTATTAATATCAAATGAGTTTTACATTTATTTCTCATAGACGGATTCATCAATGATGTTCAACACTCATAGGGTTCTCCGTTATAATCACCATTGGATGTATTACATTTATGGTTATTAGCATTTGGTGGACCTACATTGATTAAACAATATTGCTCGTGGTTTTTAGCATTTAGACTAAAGGTTTTCTAGTTAAATGGGCCCTACTGTGGTTACTAATATTAAATCACTGTAGTGTGACTACTAGTTAGTGAGTTCCCACTGGGTCAATCATTCATGTTTTCTATTCATTTATTGTTTAAATGCATCATCTAGTGAAAATGTTATAGATAGCCAAACACTTGAAAGATATATTGAAATTTGTAGAATTGCCAAACATCATAAATGACACAATATTATAATATGATACTATTTTATTATGTGATAATAAAATCTTACAGTATTCAAATTTAATCATATTATATTCTACCTTTATCCAAACACCCAAATGTACATGTTAAATGCCATAGGTTGTTTGGAATGAAATTGATTGATTGGTCAAGTTGCTCTTTGGAACACTATTAGATTGCATGTTTAAAATAGAACACATAGGTTATTTGCCTACACGTTGTTTGAAAAGGTATTGTGGCACATTGTTCAGGTTGTTTGGAACCTGACTTCACATTCAAACATTCCATATACATTCTAAGCTTGAGAAACATGAAGGGCACAGATGACAGAACAAGTGTTGGGTGGTGTCATGGTGATCATTCCATATACATTCTAAGCTCTGAAGATCAGTTCATTGTTTCACTCAGTAGAGTAATGGGTGGTGTCATGGTGATCATGACACAACTAGATGCAATACTGCTACTAAGCAAATTCTCTTTAAAGAAGGCCTAATTGTCATGAACTGTAAATTAAAAAGGCAAGGCTAATGATCTCCCAAACCAAACTGATGAAGAGACAGACCATTTGTATTAAACAAAACCTCGTGTGGTAAGAGTGGCTTTCAACCAATCTTACTTCGCTGTTATTTATAATAATTATTTTTTGAATGTTAACTTCTTTGGATTTGAATTAGTAACTGTCGCGACCCCGGACCGGGAAACTAGGGGAAAAGAGAGGATCCAAGTCCGGGAGTCGGGACAGTGGTGGGGTGATGCCGCGCCACGTGCATCTCTTTGGCTAAAATGCACACGGAATTAAAAGAATGTTTATCCGTGCACGTGATTTCCCACAGGGTTCCGCGGTGGGGATTATCTGTACACATCATCTCACATATAACCATATCAAATATATTTTCAAGATTGCGGAAGCGTGTAGCAAACCATACTAATACCATTCAAATCCATAAACAAGACTGATTTATGGTTAACATAACAAAATATCAGGATGAGCAATGATCAAGCATATTTTCCCCAAAAGTAAAGTTAAGTATATTTACAAAATATCAGTTAATTAAAGCCCCCAAAATAACGGTCAACAAAGACCGTACAACCAAATGAAACCTAAAATGAAAATATCATAAGTTCCCAAAGTGCATCGTTCTCAAGGCAAGGCCAAATGTCTACATGACATCATCAGCTTGCCACTCAATCACTCGTTGCGGTTCACCGACCGCCTCCTCCGGCTCCTCCTCAATGGCAATAAGCTCGGGACCTGAGTACCAAAATAAATGGATCAGACACGACGGTCTGGCAGGTGGGTGAAAAGATATAACAGTAATAAAACAATGATACTATGCAAGGGTTAAGAAAACCTGCGTATAAATAATGGATTTCATAAGAGATAATGCATCATTTGTTAAATAACAACATGAACGATATAAAACAGTAGAGGTACCAAGGATAAGGAACTGTCAAGATGGCAACCCACACAAAGCTATATCCTCTCTCACCGAAGTGAAGAGAGCGCATACCCTAACAGGATCATTGACCTCAGTCACACGAGGTGAGGAGGGACAATGATAAATACTATAATATACATATATATATACTCTGCGGGACCACGGTAGCGAACCGGGTAAAAACTCTGCACATTCCAGACTGCAGCTGACTATCAGGAGGGGAAGGAACCCCAAGTCGGTAGATCAAACCGACTGAGGTCGTCCAAGCTCAGTGGTGCCGACTCATAGGTCAAATACGATAAATCAAATCACATGCACAGTAAGAAACGGGGTGCCAAGATGCACAAAATACACATTCCCCTCAAGTTGACATATACCGGTTAGCAAAAGCTAGGCACATCTCTTCTAGTACTCTTGGAACAGTCTAGTCATATCATATGGGTTGAAATCCCAAAAATAGAAGTTTGGTTGAAAATCAAATACAAATAGTTTTACATACCTTTACAGGCTAACAATGGGGTTTCTAGAATTGAATCAGTGCGAATAGGGTCCCGTATGCCAATCATGATGTAATTTTGGTACTCTTTAAGAGATAAAGACATTCCGGGTCCTTATACACATTGGTCAATCTAGAAAATCTCATAGGATCTTCATGATGAGTTTCCCCTTCTTCCGGACTTCACGCAATGCCTTACAAGTCCCTAAATAACAATGGGGCTCCGAATAATACCTCTCCACTACAACCCTTTGCAATTTACCCAATTCATCCATGGGATCTAATGCATCATTATAGGTTCAATGCCTTCAAATAAGAAGATAAGGGATAGAGCTGAATTGGACTTGAGTATGGGCTTGGAATGAATCTGGAAATTAGTCCCACACTTCTCTTATTTTACCGTTCATCTCATTTCAGTCCGATCGATCGGGCTCCTTGGCCGATCGATCGGTCCCGAATTTGCTTCCAGTTATTTACAGTCCGATCGATCGGACCTGATGGGCGATCGATCGGTCCTGAGAACCCTCTCAGTTATTTACAGTCCGATCGATCGGACCTGATGGGCGATCGATCGGTCCTGAGAACCTTCTCAGTTATTTACAGTCCGATCGATCGGACCTGATGGGCGATCGATCGGTCCTGTAGCGAGTCTCAACCTATTTGGTTGAATTCTTCTCTTGTCCAACTCCAATCCATTTCCTTTATTTCCCCTTCTTCCATACATATCTTCACAATTAATTGGGCTATTCCTTGACCTCATTATCTCATTAATTCATCATTCAAAATCAATAAGACTAAACCACCAAACATGATAAATCAATAAAACCATCAATGAAGACAAATCAAGATCTTTGCAGAAAACATGATAAAACACATGAAAATCATTTCATCCACTTGCCTTGGGTCCAATTGCAAATCAATTTGAGCTCTAATCACCTCTTAGGCCCCCAATCGAACACCTATGCACAAAACCCCCAAATCCAAACCCTAGATCAACAAAACTAATTAAAACAAAACGGAATCTTCCAATAATTGAAATAGAGTTACCCTAGGGCTAAACAAACAAGATTATAAAACTTTTAGGAAGATCACTTACAAGGAAGTTCTTCAAAAAGCAAGGTGTTGTCCAAAGTAAGTTTTGGAGTGGGCGGTTTTCTTCAAAAATGGTGTCAAGATGAAGCCCTTGAGATGAGGAAGAAGATTATAGCCTCTAATTTTCCATTAGCACTAGTTTAGTGGGGGATTGAAGATGAAGAGGCAAGAAAAGGTAAGGGAAAACCCTTAGGGCTGGGATTTCTCTTCTCCTCTAGGGTTTTTGCCAGAAATGGGAAAAAGAAGAAGAAGCTTTCTATATATAGTAAGTGAGGATGGGGCCCACAACTTAAAAGACTTCTCGAGTTCAAAACATGGTCCTCGGGGCTTCAAATGAATTCGACGAAGAAGACAAAGTTGATCGGCAAAATTTCTAGTTTCCAAAAAGTATATATTTTGTACATTTTGGTGACATTGAAATCGGTGTCCAGATTTTGGGTAAAAAGACCATTTTGCCCTCAATTAGTGAAAAATCGGGTTTAAGGTCCTCGAATGAAAACGATGTCAACATGAAAATTGTAGGGATTAACAAGATAAGTCCAAGGGGTTAAAACACGATTCCTGAAAATCATCGATAAACCCCCAATCTCGCACCATTCCTAACAAGAACCCCCAAAGGGTCCCACAAATAAAAAGGCTCTCCAAATTCCCCAAAGCTAACATAAAAGCTATTCTAGTCCCCAACTAATCCAAAAACCACTAAACACTCTAAAACTAAAACACAACTTAAACAACTCTAAACGAGGTCTCTCGGGTCGGGGTCTTACATCCTCCACCCCTTAGGACATTTGGTCCTCCAAATGGAAATTAAAACTCACCTCCGGCAGGAGATGTGGGTACTTCTTCCGAACTTGATCCCGTAATTCCCAAGTTGCTTCTTCCGGTCCATGATTCTCCCAAAGTACCTTGACCCACTGAATAGTCCGAGTTCTCAATTCTTGTTCTTTGGTGTCAATGATCTGCTTGGGCTTCTCAACATATGTAGCATCTTCTCGGATTTCTAATGGCTCATAATGGAGTATGTGTAGCCTGTCGGGAACGTACTTCTTCAACATAGACACATGGAAAACATTGTGTACGCCGGAGAGCTCAGGTGGTAAGGCTAACCTGTAAGCCACATCACCAATCCTACTCACAATGTCATACGGTCCAATGTATCTCCTAGACAATTTGCCCTTCTGTCCAAACCTCAAAGTTCCACGAGTAGGTGACACTTTCAAGAAAACCTTATCTCCTTCTTTAAATTGTAAATCCCTTCTGTGAGAGTCTGCATAACTCTTCTGTCTACTCTGAGCCAATTTCAGACGTTCTTGGATCAACCTGACCTTATCGCTTGTCTCACTAACAATGGTCGGTCCATGAAAGCTGCGAGTACCAACTTTTTCCCAACAAACAGGTGTTCTACACCTTCTGCCATACAAAGCCTCAAAAGGTGCCATACCTATACTCGAGTGGAAACTGTTGTTGTAAGCGAACTCACACAACGGTAAGGCTTCATCCCACTGAGTCTTGAAATCTAACACACAAGCTCGAAGCATATCCTCAAGTGTCTGAATTGTCCTTTCTGACTGACCATCGGTTTGTGGGTGATAGGCTGTGCTGAACTGTAACTTCGTACCCATAGACTCATGCAATGTCTTCCAAAATCTTGAGACAAATCTGCTGTCTCTATCGGATGTGATGGAAACTGGCTGTCCATGACGACTGACAATCTCTGTGACAAACAACTGTGCCAAAGGTAACATATGCATCTTCTTCCCAGTCTTCATCGGTAGGAAATGAGCTGACTTGGTGAGACGGTCCACTATGACCCAAATAGCATCATTGCCCTTACTAGTCTTCGGTAAACCCGATATGAAATCCATGGTAATGTGCTCCCATTTCCATTCCGGAATCTCTAATGGTCGTAGTAACCCTGGAGGCTTCTGGTGTTCCGCCTTGATCAACTGGCATGTCATACATCGAGAGACGAAAGCTGCTATCTCTCTCTTCATGTTATTCCACCAAAATCTGCCCTTCAAATTCTGGTACATCTTCGTACTGCCCGGATGTATGGAATACTTGGTATTGTGAGCCTCAGACATGATATCATTTCTCAAGTCCTCCAAGTTAGGCACACATAGACGGTCTCGGTAATACAAAACTCCATCTACAACACGAAAGTCCGGACGATCTGCTAAGTGCTCAGAAATCTTAGCCAACTCTGGGTCTTGTAACTGATTCTCTTTGATCTTCTGAATGAACGAAGGCTCTGACACTGACATGTTTGCTAACATGACACCCTCTCTTAGTGGCTGAAAATCCACTCTCATCTCCTCTAACTGCTGTACCACATAAGTCCCCCGAAGACTTGCCATGCTCACTGACTTTCTACTCAAAGCATCAGCAACTACATTCGCTTTCCCCAGGTGATACTTGATTGGAAAATCATAGTCTTTAATATATTCCATCCATCTCCTTTGCCTCATGTTCAACTCCTTCTGAGAAAACAAGTACTGTAGGCTACGGTGATCGGAGTGAACCTCAAACTTCTCTCCATAGAGGTAGTGTCTCCACATCTTCAAAGCTAAAACAACTGCGGCCAACTCGAGATCATGTGTTGCATAGTTCTTCTCATGATCTTTCAACTGCCGTGACCCATATGCAACTACCTTCCCATCTTGCATTTACACGCATCCAAGTCCAACATTGGAAGCATCGGTAAAAATGGTAAAACCGCCGCTCCCAGATGGCAAAGTAAGGACTGGAGCTGTAGTCAACCTCTTCTTCAGCTCTTGGAAACTAGCTTCACACTTGTCCGTCCAAACATATGGTGCATTCTTCCTTGTCAACTTCGTCAAAGGTGACGCAATTGACGAAAATCCTTGTACAAACCTCCGATAATATCCTGCCAATCCAAGAAAACTCCTGATTTCTGATGCATTCTTCGGTCTATCCCAATTCATGACTGCCTCAATCTTGGACGGGTCCACTGATAATCCTTCCTTAGAGATGATATGACCCAAAAATGTGACTTGGTCCAACCAAAATTCACACTTACTAAGTTTTGCGAACAACTGATTCTCCCTCAAAAGCTGGAGTGCTATCTTCAAATGTTCTTCGTGCTCTTCTTTGGTCTTGGAATACACTAAAATATCATCAATAAACACCACTGTAAACTGATCCAAGTACTCCGCAAATATTTTGTTCATCAATGCCATGAAAACTGCCGGTGCATTAGTCAAACCAAATGGCATCACTAGAAACTCATAGTGTCCATATCTTGTACGAAAGGCTGTTTTTGGTACATCTGAGTCTCTAACTCTCAACTGATGGTAGCCTGACCTCAAATCAATCTTCGAAAAGTAAGCAGCTCCTTGCAACTGATCAAACAATTCATCTATCCTTGGCAATGGATATTTGTTTTTGATGGTCACTTGGTTCAATCTTCTATAGTCAATACACATTCTCATGGAACCATCCTTCTTCTTTACAAACAAAACTGGTGCTCCCCACGGTGACACACTAGGTCTCACAAAACCTTTGTCCAAAAGTTCTTGCAATTGCATCTTCAACTCTCCCAATTCTGCCGGGGCCATTCTGTAAGGCGCGATAGATATCGGAGCAGTCCCCGGTAACAACTCAATAGTGAAGTCTATCTCTCTAATGGGTGGCAATCCTGGTATCTCCTCCGGGAAAACATCCGGAAACTCACAAACAATTGGGATCTCCTCCACCCCTTGGGACCGTTTATCCTCCGCGATAAACGCCAAATAACCCTCACAACCACTTTTTAGAAGTCTATCAGCCTTCAATGCTGAAATAAATCCTGCATCTCCAACAAAATGAGATCTGCCGGTAATACTACTTCTCCTATCATGACTGGACAACTAGGGTAAAAAGTTCTACAAACAACTTCCTTACCTAAAGGGGTAGTCACAGTCAAAATGAAACTCAACTCTCTAGCATGCATATCAATCAACTTAGCAAATTTTGGAGATAGGAATGAGTGAGTAGAGCCAGGGTCAAATAAAACCTTAGCTTCAAAACCACAGACGAGAAGTGTACCTTCCACTACATTGCCTTCAGCCTCTGCATCAGCTCTATTGACAGCATAGAGTTGTGCCCTTTGTTGTGGCCTGTTCTGTCCTTGCTGTTGCCTGCCTTGTGGTGCATTCCTGTTCTGATTCTGAGGACGCTGATTTTGATTTTGATTCTGCCCTTGCTGACGGGCCGGTTGTTGCTGTTGTTGTTGTGGCCTAAACTGTTGCTGAGGTGCCTGTTGTTGTAGTGGCCTTGCTTGATTCTGAACTACTAACGCATTCTGAGGTGGTGCCTGACGCTGTACTCCCTGCTGCTGTCTATTCTGTCTATCTGGCCTTGGGCAATCCCTCATCTGGTGGTCCAATGAACCACATCTAAAACATGCCCCTGTGATAGAACGACATTGGGCATTCCCATGAAATTTTCCACAATGGATACAAACTCCTTGATTTTGTGCATTCTGCTCTTGTCTTGGCCTCTTGTTCTGATTGTTCCTTTGTTGATAGTTCTGCTGTTGGCCTTGACCCTTTCCTTGGTTCTTGATGATCTTGTTGTGGAAGTTCTCAAATTTGTATGCTCTCTTGACAGCTTCTTCAAAGGTGACGGGTGGTACAACCCCGGTAGCATCCCTCTCAATAATCGGGTGAAGTCCCTCAAGGAACTTGGTTATCTTCTTCTCCTCTGTGTCTACTAACTCCGGTGCATACCTTGACAGTCTCTCAAATTTGGTGAGGTATTCGAGGACTGTCATGTTTCCTTGCACAAGTTGCTGAAATTCTACTGCTTTTTGCCTCTTGACATGTGTAGGTACATATTTCTCTCCAAACTGTCTCTTGAAGCTAGCCCAAGCTTCTGCATCAGCCATTGTCCTGTATTCTGCCCTGACGGTCTTCCACCAAATATCTGCTAAACCCACAAACATAGAGGCTGCAAGCTGCACACGTTCTAGA
Organism: Litsea cubeba; assembly: GCA_012931725.1. NCBI lineage: Eukaryota > Viridiplantae > Streptophyta > Magnoliopsida > Laurales > Lauraceae > Litsea > Litsea cubeba. The sequence goes on from CM022955.1 coordinate 3,903,451, forward strand.
CCGGTACATATGAATATCTCAAATATGTTTTCGGTGTGTTCAAGCCAATCATCTGCTGCCATTGGATCCTCAGTCCCCAAAAATTCTTTCGGTCCTCTCTTCCTGAACCGCTCATACAACACATTAGGATCATTCCCTCTAATGTTTACCGGACCAGGTGGTGCAACTGGGATTGGTTCCGGTCTCCTCTCCAATATCCCCAACAACTGTGCCTGCATTTGAGCTATCTCCCTAGCATGATCTTCGTCTTTCTTAAGCATCTGTTCTTGCAATCTGGTCTGTGTCTCATATGCTTGTGCTTGGAGCCTAGCCTGGTTCTCATTTGCCTGGCGTTGTTGGTCAATCATAGCCTGCATCATCTGTTGGAATTGGTTCTGCATGTTGTCGTCTTGTGGTCCCTCTACAATAGGCTCTGTATTCTCACTGTTACTGGCAACGTGATTACTGTTTGCAGTTCTTTTGCGAGGTGGCATAACGCTGCAAAACAAATTGTTAGCACACATAAATCAAGTACAGGGTGGTCACACATTGCTCACACGATTCTATCTAACGAATCCTCGCCACGTACTTAAGATTTCTAGTTTCTTTTAATTGCCTGAAACATGTCCCGCTCTGATACCAGTCCTGTCGCGACCCCGGACCGGGAAACTAGGGGAAAAGAGAGGATCCAAGTCCGGGAGTCGGGACAGTGGTGGGGTGATGCCGCGCCACGTGCATCTCTTTGGCTAAAACGCACACGGAATTAAAAGAATGTTTATCCGTGCACGTGATTTCCCACAGGGTTCCGCGGTGAGGATTATCTGTACACATCATCTCACATATAACCATATCAAATATATTTTCAAGATTGCGAAAGCGTGTAGCAAACCATACTAATACCATTCAAATCCATAAACAAGACTGATTTATGGTTAACATAACAAAATATCAGGATGAGCAATGATCAAGCATATTTTCCCCAAAAGTAAAGTTAAGTATATTTACAAAATATCAGCTAATTAAAGCCCCCAAAATAACGGTCAACAAAGACCGTACAACCAAATGAAACCTAAAATGAAAATATCATAAGTTCCCAAAGTGCATCGTTCTCAAGGCAAGGCCAAATGTCTACATGACATCATCAGCTTGCCACTCAATCACTCGTTGCGGTTCACCGACCGCCTCCTCCGGCTCCTCCTCAATGGCAATAAGCTCGGGACCTGAGTACCAAAATAAATGGATCAGACACGACGGTCTGGCAGGTGGGTGAAAAGATATAACAGTAATAAAACAATGATACTATGCAAGGGTTAAGAAAACCTGCGTATAAATAATGGATTTCATAAGAGATAATGCATCATTTGTTAAATAACAACATGAACGATATAAAACAGTAGAGGTACCAAGGATAAGGAACTGTCAAGATGGCAACCCACACAAAGCTATATCCTCTCTCACCGAAGTGAAGAGAGCGCATACCCTAACAGGATCATTGACCTCAGTCACACGAGGTGAGGAGGGACAATGATAAATACTATAATATACATATATATATACTCTGCGGGACCACGGTAGCGAACCGGGTAAAAACTCTGCACATTCCAGACTGCAGCTGACTATCAGGAGGGGAAGGAACCCCAAGTCGGTAGATCAAACCGACGAGGTCGTCCAAGCTCAGTGGTGCCGACTCATAGGTCAAATACGATAAATCAAATCACATGCACAGTAAGAAACGGGGTGCCAAGATGCACAAAATACACATTCCCCTCAAGTTGACATATACCGGTTAGCAAAAGCTAAGCACATCTCTTCTAGTACTCTTGGAACAGTCTAGTCATATCATATGGGTTGAAATCCCAAAAATAGAAGTTTGGTTGAAAATCAAATACAAATAGTTTTCCATACCTTTACAGGCTAACAATGGGGTTTCTAGAATTGAATCAGTGCGAATAGGGTCCCGTATGCCAATCATGATGTAATTTTGGTACTCTTTAAGAGATAAAGACATTCCGGGTCCTTATACACATTGGTCAATCTAGAAAATCTCATAGGATCTTCATGATGAGTTTCCCCTTCTTCCGGACTTCACGCAATGCCTTACAAGTCCCTAAATAACAATGGGGCTCCGAATAATACCTCTCCACTACAACCCTTTGCAATTTACCCAATTCATCCATGGGATCTAATGCATCATTATAGGTTCAATGCCTTCAAATAAGAAGATAAGGGATAGAGCTGAATTGGACTTGAGTATGGCTTGGAATGAATCTGGAAATTAGTCCCACACTTCTCTTATTTTACCGTTCATCTCATTTCAGTCCGATCGATCGGGCTCCTTGGCCGATCGATCGGTCCCGAATTTGCTTCCAGTTATTTACAGTCCGATCGATCGGACCTGATGGGCGATCGATCGGTCCTGAGAACCCTCTCAGTTATTTACAGTCCGATCGATCGGACCTGATGGGCGATCGATCGGTCCTGAGAACCTTCTCAGTTATTTACAGTCCGATCGATCGGACTTGAGGGGCGATCGATCGGTCCTGTAGCGAGTCTCAACCTATTTGGTTGAATTCTTCTCTTGTCCAACTCCAATCCATTTCCTTTCTTTCCCCTTCTTCCATACATATCTTCACAATTAATTGGGCTATTCCTTGACCTCATTATCTCATTAATTCATCATTCAAAATCAATAAGACTAAACCACCAAACATGATAAATCAATAAAACCATCAATGAAGACAAATCAAGATCTTTGCAGAAAACATGATAAAACACATGAAAATCATTTCATCCACTTGCCTTGGGTCCAATTGCAAATCAATTTGAGCTCTAATCACCTCTTAGGCCCCCAATCGAACACCTATGCACAAAACCCCCAAATCCAAACCCTAGATCAACAAAACTAATTAAAACAAAACGGAATCTTCCAATAATTGAAATAGAGTTACCCTAGGGCTAAACAAACAAGATTATAAAACTTTTAGGAAGATCACTTACAAGGAAGTTCTTCAAAAAGCAAGGTGTTGTCCAAAGTAAGTTTTGGAGTGGGCGGTTTTCTTCAAAAATGGTGTCAAGATGAAGCCCTTGAGATGAGGAAGAAGATTATAGCCTCTAATTTTCCATTAGCACTAGTTTAGTGGGGGATTGAAGATGAAGAGGCAAGAAAAGGTAAGGGAAAACCCTTAGGGCTGGGATTTCTCTTCTCCTCTAGGGTTTTTGCCAGAAATGGGAAAAAGAAGAAGAAGCTTTCTATATATAGTAAGTGAGGATGGGGCCCACAACTTAAAAGACTTCTCGAGTTCAAAACATGGTCCTCGGGGCTTCAAATGAATTCGACGAAGAAGACAAAGTTGATCGGCAAAATTTCTAGTTTCCAAAAAGTATATATTTTGTACATTTTGGTGACATTGAAATCGGTGTCCAGATTTTGGGTAAAAAGACCATTTTGCCCTCAATTAGTGAAAAATCGGGTTTAAGGTCCTCGAATGAAAACGATGTCAACATGAAAATTGTAGGGATTAACAAGATAAGTCCAAGGGGTTAAAACACGATTCCTGAAAATCATCGATAGACCCCCAATCTCGCACCATTCCTAACAAGAACCCCCAAAGGGTCCCACAAATAAAAAGGCTCTCCAAATTTCCCAAAGCTAACATAAAAGCTATTATAGTCCCCAACTAATCCAAAAACCACTAAACACTCTAAAACTAAAACACAACTTAAACAACTCTAAACGAGGTCTCTCGGGTCGGGGTCTTACATCCTCCACCCCTTAGGACATTTGGTCCTCCAAATGGAAATTAAAACTCACTTCCGGCAGGAGATGTGGGTACTTCTTCGAACTTGATCCCGTAATTCCCAAGTTGCTTCTTCCGGTCCATGATTCTCCCAAAGTACCTTGACCCACTGAATAGTTCGAGTTCTCAGTTCTTGTTCTTTGGTGTCAATGATCTGCTTGGGCTTCTCAACATATGTAGCATCTTCTCGGATTTCTAATGGCTCATAATGGAGTATGTGTAGCCTGTCGGGAACGTACTTCTTCAACATAGACACATGGAAAACATTGTGTACGCCGGAGAGCTCAAGTGGTAAGGCTAACCTGTAAGCCACATCACCAATCCTACTCACAATGTCATACGGTCCAATGTATCTCCTAGACAATTTGCCCTTCTGTCCAAACCTCAAAGTTCCACGAGTAGGTGACACTTTCAAGAAAACCTTATCTCCTTCTTTAAATTGTAAATCCCTTCTGTGAGAGTCTGCATAACTCTTCTGTCTACTCTGAGCCAATTTCAGACGTTCTTGGATCAACCTGACCTTATCGCTTGTCTCACTAACAATGGTCGGTCCATGAAAGCTGCGAGTACCAACTTCTTCCCAACAAACAGGTGTTCTACACCTTCTGCCATACAAAGCCTCAAAAGGTGCCATACCTATACTCGAGTGGAAACTGTTGTTGTAAGCGAACTCACACAACGGTAAGGCTTCATCCCACTGAGTCTTGAAATCTAACACACAAGCTCGAAGCATATCCTCAAGTGTCTGAATTGTCCTTTCTGACTGACCATCGGTTTGTGGGTGATAGGCTGTGCTGAACTGTAACTTCGTACCCATAGACTCATGCAATGTCTTCCAAAATCTTGAGACAAATCTGCTGTCTCTATCGGATGTGATGGAAACTGGCTGTCCATGACGACTGACAATCTCTGTGACAAACAACTGTGCCAAAGGTAACATATGCATCTTCTTCCCAGTCTTCATCGGTAGGAAATGAGCTGACTTGGTGAGACGGTCCACTATGACCCAAATAGCATCATTGCCCTTACTAGTCTTCGGTAAACCCGATATGAAATCCATGGTAATGTGCTCCCATTTCCATTCCGGAATCTCTAATGGTCGTAGTAACCCTGGAGGCTTCTGGTGTTCCGCCTTGATCAACTGGCATGTCATACATCGAGAGACGAAAGCTGCTATCTCTCTCTTCATGTTATTCCACCAAAATCTGCCCTTCAAATTCTGGTACATCTTCGTACTGCCCGGATGTATGGAATACTTGGTATTGTGAGCCTCAGACATGATATCATTTCTCAAGTCCTCCAAGTTAGGCACACATAGACGGTCTCGGTAATACAAAACTCCATCTACAACACGAAAGTCCGGACGATCTGCTAAGTGCTCAGAAATCTTAGCCAACTCTGGGTCTTGTAACTGATTCTCTTTGATCTTCTGAATGAACGAAGGCTCTGACACTGACATGTTTGCTAACATGACACCCTCTCTTAGTGGCTGAAAATCCACTCTCATCTCCTCTAACTGCTGTACCACATAAGTCCCCCGAAGACTTGCCATGCTCACTGACTTTCTACTCAAAGCATCAGCAACTACATTCGCTTTCCCCAGGTGATACTTGATTGGAAAATCATAGTCTTTAATATATTCCATCCATCTCCTTTGCCTCATGTTCAACTCCTTCTGAGAAAACAAGTACTGTAGGCTACGGTGATCGGAGTGAACCTCAAACTTCTCTCCATAGAGGTAGTGTCTCCACATCTTCAAAGCTAAAACAACTGCGGCCAACTCGAGATCATGTGTTGCATAGTTCTTCTCATGATCTTTCAACTGCCGTGACCCATATGCAACTACCTTCCCATCTTGCATTAACACGCATCCAAGTCCAACATTGGAAGCATCGGTAAAAATGGTAAAACCGCCGCTCCCAGATGGCAAAGTAAGGACTGGAGCTGTAGTCAACCTCTTCTTCAGCTCTTGGAAACTAGCTTCACACTTGTCCAGTCCAAACATATGGTGCATTCTTCCTTGTCAACTTCGTCAAAGGTGACGCAATTGACGAAAATCCTTGTACAAACCTCCGATAATATCCTGCCAATCCAAGAAAACTCCTGATTTCTGATGCATTCTTCGGTTTATCCCAATTCATGACTGCCTCAATCTTGGACGGGTCCACTGATAATCCTTCCTTAGAGATGATATGACCCAAAAATGTGACTTGGTCCAACCAAAATTCACACTTACTAAGTTTTGCGAACAACTGATTCTCCCTCAAAAGCTGGAGTGCTATCCTCAAATGTTCTCCGTGCTCTTCTTTGGTCTTGGAATACACTAAAATATCATCAATAAACACCACTGTAAACTGATCCAAGTACTCCGCAAATATTTTGTTCATCAATGCCATGAAAACTGCCGGTGCATTAGTCAAACCAAATGGCATCACTAGAAACTCATAGTGTCCATATCTTGTACGAAAGGCTGTTTTTGGTACATCTGAGTCTCTAACTCTCAACTGATGGTAGCCTGACCTCAAATCAATCTTCGAAAAGTAAGCAGCTCCTTGCAACTGATCAAACAATTCATCTATCCTTGGCAATGGATATTTGTTTTTAATGGTCACTTGGTTCAATCTTCTATAGTCAATACACATTCTCATGGAACCATCCTTCTTCTTTACAAGCAAAACTGGTGCTCCCCACGGTAACACACTAGGTCTCACAAAACCTTTGTCCAAAAGTTCTTGCAATTGCATCTTCAACTCTCCCAATTCTGCCGGGGCCATTCTGTAAGGCGCGATAGATATCGGAGCAGTCCCCGGTAACAACTCAATAGTGAAGTCTATCTCTCTAATGGGTGGCAATCCTGGTATCTCCTCCGGGAAAACATCCGGAAACTCACAAACAATTGGGATCTCCTCCACCCCTTGGGACCGTTTATCCTCCGCGATAAACGCCAAATAACCCTCACAACCACTTTTTAGAAGTCTATCAGCCTTCAATGCTGAAATAAATCCTGCATCTCCAACAAAATGAGATCTGCCGGTAATACTACTTCTCCTATCATGACTGGACAACTAGGGTAAAAAGTTCTACAAACAACTTCCTTACCTAAAGGGGTAGTCACAGTCAAAATGAAATTCAACTCCCTAGCATGCATATCAATCAACTTAGCGAATTTTGGAGATAGGAATGAGTGAGTAGAGCCAGGGTAAAATAAAACCTTAGCATCAAAACCACAGACGAGAAGTGTACCTTCCACTACATTGCCTTCAGCCTCTGCATCAGCTCTATTGACAGCATAGAGTTGTGCCCTTTGTTGTGGCCTGTTCTGTCCTTGCTGTTGCCTGCCTTGTGGTGCATTCCTGTTCTGATTCTGAGGACGCTGATTTTGATTTTGATTCTGCCCTTGCTGACGGGCCGGTTGTTGCTGTTGTTGTTGTGGCCTAAACTGTTGCTGAGGTGCCTGTTGTTGTAGTGGCCTTGCTTGATTCTGAACTACTAACGCATTCTGAGGTGGTGCCTGACGCTGTACTCCCTGCTGCTGTCTATTCTGTCTATCTGGCCTTGGGCAATCCCTCATCTGGTGGTCCAATGAACCACATCTAAAACATGCCCCTGTGATAGAACGACATTGGGCATTCCCATGAAATTTTCCACAATGGATACAAACTCCTTGATTTTGTGCATTCTGCTCTTGTCTTGGCCTCTTGTTCTGATTGTTCCTTTGTTGATAGTTCTGCTGTTGGCCTTGACCCTTTCCTTGGTTCTTGATGATCTTGTTGTGGAAGTTCTCAAATTTGTATGCTCTCTTGACAGCTTCTTCAAAGGTAACGGGTGGTACAACCCCGGTAGCATCCCTCTCAATAATCGGGTGAAGTCCCTCAAGGAACTTGGTTATCTTCTTCTCCTCTGTGTCTACTAACTCCGGTGCATACCTTGACAGTCTCTCAAATTTGGTGAGGTATTCGAGGACTGTCATGTTTCCTTGCACAAGTTGCTGAAATTCTACTGCTTTTTGCCTCTTGACATGTGTAGGTACATATTTCTCTCCAAACTGTCTCTTGAAGCTAGCCCAAGCTTCTGCATCAGCCATTGTCCTGTATTCTGCCCTGACGGTCTTCCACCAAATATCTGCTAAACCCACAAACATAGAGGCTGCAAGCTGCACACGTTCTAGACCGGTACATATGAATATCTCAAATATGTTTTCGGTGTGTTCAAGCCAATCATCTGCTGCCATTGGATCCTCAGTCCCCAAAAATTCTTTCGGTCCTCTCTTCCTGAACCGCTCATACAACACATTAGGATCATTCCCTCTAATGTTTACCGGACCAGGTGGTGCAACTGGGATTGGTTCCGGTCTCCTCTCCAATATCCCCAACAACTGTGCCTGCATTTGAGCTATCTCCCTAGCATGATCTTCGTCTTTCTTAAGCATCTGTTCTTGCAATCTGGTCTGTGTCTCATATGCTTGTGCTTGGAGCCTAGCCTGGTTCTCATTTGCCTGGCGTTGTTGGTCAATCATAGCCTGCATCATCTGTTGGAATTGGTTCTGCATGTTGTCGTCTTGTGGTCCCTCTACAATAGGCTCTGTATTCTCACTGTTACTGGCAACGTGATTACTGTTTGCAGTTCTTTTGCGAGGTGGCATAACGCTGCAAAACAAATTGTTAGCACACATAAATCAAGTACAGGGTGGTCACACATTGCTCACACGATTCTATCTAACGAATCCTCGCCACGTACTTAAGATTTCTAGTTTCTTTTAATTGCCTGAAACATGTCCCGCTCTGATACCAGTCCTGTCGCGACCCCGGACCGGGAAACTAGGGGAAAAGAGAGGATCCAAGTCCGGGAGTCGGGACAGTGGTGGGGTGATGCCGCGCCACGTGCATCTCTTTGGCTAAAACGCACACGGAATTAAAAGAATGTTTATCCGTGCACGTGATTTCCCACAGGGTTCCGCGGTGAGGATTATCTGTACACATCATCTCACATATAACCATATCAAATATATTTTCAAGATTGCGGAAGCGTGTAGCAAACCATACTAATACCATTCAAATCCATAAACAAGACTGATTTATGGTTAACATAACAAAATATCAGGATGAGCAATGATCAAGCATATTTTCCCCAAAAGTAAAGTTAAGTATATTTACAAAATATCAGTTAATTAAAGCCCCCAAAATAACGGTCAACAAAGACCGTACAACCAAATGAAACCTAAAATGAAAATATCATAAGTTCCCAAAGTGCATCGTTCTCAAGGCAAGGCCAAATGTCTACATGACATCATCAGCTTGCCACTCAATCACTCGTTGCGGTTCACCGACCGCCTCCTCCGGCTCCTCCTCAATGGCAATAAGCTCGGGACCTGAGTACGAAAATAAATGGATCAGACACGACGGTCTGGCAGGTGGGTGAAAAGATATAACAGTAATAAAACAATGATACTATGCAAGGGTTAAGAAAACCTGCGTATAAATAATGGATTTCATAAGAGATAATGCATCATTTGTTAAATAACAACATGAACGATATAAAACAGTAGAGGTACCAAGGATAAGGAACTGTCAAGATGGCAACCCACACAAAGCTATATCCTCTCTCACCGAAGTGAAGAGAGCGCATACCCTAACAGGATCATTGACCTCAGTCACACGAGGTGAGGAGGGACAATGATAAATACTATAATATACATATATATATATACTCTGCGGGACCACGGTAGCGAACCGGGTAAAAACTCTGCACATTCCAGACTGCAGCTGACTATCAGGAGGGGAAGGAACCCCAAGTCGGTAGATCAAACCGACGAGGTCGTCCAAGCTCAGTGGTGCCGACTCATAGGTCAAATACGATAAATCAAATCACATGCACAGTAAGAAACGGGGTGCCAAGATGCACAAAATACACATTCCCCTCAAGTTGACATATACCGGTTAGCAAAAGCTAAGCACATCTCTTCTAGTACTCTTGGAACAGTCTAGTCATATCATATGGGTTGAAATCCCAAAAATAGAAGTTTGGTTGAAAATCAAATACAAATAGTTTTCCATACCTTTACAGGCTAACAATGGGGTTTCTAGAATTGAATCAGTGCGAATAGGGTCCCGTATGCCAATCATGATGTAATTTTGGTACTCTTTAAGAGATAAAGACATTCCGGGTCCTTATACACATTGGTCAATCTAGAAAATCTCATAGGATCTTCATGATGAGTTTCCCCTTCTTCCGGACTTCACGCAATGCCTTACAAGTCCCTAAATAACAATGGGGCTCCGAATAATACCTCTCCACTACAACCCTTTGCAATTTACCCAATTCATCCATGGGATCTAATGCATCATTATAGGTTCAATGCCTTCAAATAAGAAGATAAGGGATAGAGCTGAATTGGACTTGAGTATGGGCTTGGAATGAATCTGGAAATTAGTCCCACACTTCTCTTATTTTACCGTTCATCTCATTTCAGTCCGATCGATCGGGCTCCTTGGCCGATCGATCGGTCCCGAATTTGCTTCCAGTTATTTACAGTCCGATCGATCGGACCTGATGGGCGATCGATCGGTCCTGAGAACCCTCTCAGTTATTTACAGTCCGATCGATCGGACCTGATGGGCGATCGATCGGTCCTGAGAACCTTCTCAGTTATTTACAGTCCGATCGATCGGACCTGAGGGGCGATCGATCGGTCCTGTAGCGAGTCTCAACCTATTTGGTTGAATTCTTCTCTTGTCCAACTTCAATCCATTTCCTTTCTTTCCCCTTCTTCCATACATATCTTCACAATTAATTGGGCTATTCCTTGACCTCATTATCTCATTAATTCATCATTCAAAATCAATAAGACTAAACCACCAAACATGATAAATCAATAAAACCATCAATGAAGACAAATCAAGATCTTTGCAGAAAACATGATAAAACACATGAAAATCATTTCATCCACTTGCCTTGGGTCCAATTGCAAATCAATTTGAGCTCTAATCACCTCTTAGGCCCCCAATCGAACACCTATGCACAAAACCCCCAAATCCAAACCCTAGATCAACAAAACTAATTAAAACAAAACGGAATCTTCCAATAATTGAAATAGAGTTACCCTAGGGCTAAACAAACAAGATTATAAAACTTTTAGGAAGATCACTTACAAGGAAGTTCTTCAAAAAGCAAGGTGTTGTCCAAAGTAAGTTTTGGAGTGGGCGGTTTTCTTCAAAAATGGTGTCAAGATGAAGCCCTTGAGATGAGGAAGAAGATTATAGCCTCTAATTTTCCATTAGCACTAGTTTAGTGGGGGATTGAAGATGAAGAGGCAAGAAAAGGTAAGGGAAAACCCTTAGGGCTGGGATTTCTCTTCTCCTCTAGGGTTTTTGCCAGAAATGGGAAAAAGAAGAAGAAGCTTTCTATATATAGTAAGTGAGGATGGGGCCCACAACTTAAAAGACTTCTCGAGTTCAAAACATGGTCCTCGGGGCTTCAAATGAATTCGACGAAGAAGACAAAGTTGATCGGCAAAATTTCTAGTTTCCAAAAAGTATATATTTTGTACATTTTGGTGACATTGAAATCGGTGTCCAGATTTTGGGTAAAAAGACCATTTTGCCCTCAATTAGTGAAAAATCGGGTTTAAGGTCCTCGAATGAAAACGATGTCAACATGAAAATTGTAGGGATTAACAAGATAAGTCCAAGGGGTTAAAACACGATTCCTGAAAATCATCGATAGACCCCCAATCTCGCACCATTCCTAACAAGAACCCCCAAAGGGTCCCACAAATAAAAAGGCTCTCCAAATTTCCCAAAGCTAACATAAAAGCTATTATAGTCCCCAACTAATCCAAAAACCACTAAACACTCTAAAACTAAAACACAACTCAAACAACTCTAAACGAGGTCTCTCGGGTCGGGGTCTTACAGTAACATGTTGATGTTCATGCTGAATTAGTAACAGGTTGATGTTTATGCTGAATTAGTAACACTTGGGTGCCCAATACCCGCAATGGCCATGCTGATGTTCAGTTTGTTATTTCCATTCATCTATTACTGAATCACACAATACATGACTGTCATCAAGGCTACCTTCAAGTGAACTGCACAATCATCATATGAGACCTACCTGAAGCTCATCATGGCTAAAAACTAATAACAAGTAAACATTCATTCCTCATTTCAAATGATAACTATTTCAAGACAGTTGATTGACAATACCCATTCCACAACATAGACAATCCACATCAGTTCACCCTCAAAGGAAAACAACCCAATTCCACACCTTCATTATACAATAAAGACAGTTATCCCCTACACCTTCATTATACAATAAAGACAGTTATCCCCTACACCTTCATTATACAACCAAGACAGTTATCCCCAACATTCATTCCACAGCTTCAACATCATCACCTGCAAGTTTATGACCATCCACAAGGAGAAAAACACATTATAAAAAGAAAGATATGAACTTGTGCATGCTGATTATTAAAAAAAAATTACCATTGACAATATGCAACATATAACCAGTCCTGTCCACACAACATTTTGAGGGTCCTGTCCCCACAACATTTTGAGGCAAAACACGTACAAGTGTGATCATAACATATGCTACTTAATTCTGCTACAATTTGAGGAAAAACAGTTTTGGTAATGGAATAGATTGATTCCTCAAGGAACTTGGACTACATCTAAATACATGAAACAAAACCAAAAAAAAAAACAAGACAAACAGGTCATCCACCCAATCCTGCCACTGCCTCAAAAGTGGGTCGAAAATGACGAGAACACTAGTGATGAGAACACTCTGAAAGAAAATGACAACTGGGCTGGGCTGGGTTCAGCCCAGCGCGATGGCGGGACGTGGCTGGCTTGATGCAGATCGCTGGGTTGTGCGATGGTGGGACGTGGCTGGTGCAGATCGCTCTGGAGAGAGGGAGAGAGATGAAGGAAGAGGAAAGAATCTCTGTCGGAGGGAGAGATGGGGCTGCGAGGGGATCGCAGTGTCTTCCCCGGCGGACGGTCATCTAGCCTGGTGCAGATCGCTGTGGAGACGAAGGCGAGCGGTTGGGGCGCACAACTTGGTAGTGGCGAGATTCGCACCTCCATCTCTCAGCGGGAGGGAGAGATGGGGCTGGGAGGGGATCACTCATCGCAGCGTCTTCCCCGTAGTGGTCTGGCCTGGCCTGGCTGTGGAGAGGGAGAGACGAAGGAAGAGGACTGGAGTGCTCTGTTTTGATTTAGCCATTTAGGGCATCTCTCGTTGAAAGGAGGAAAATGAAATAGTTGGGCGGGCCATTGAAATTTTGTAGGCTGGGCGGGACGTCCGAAATTTTTTGGGTTTTCATTCACTCAAACGCACACACGCCTAATTGGCACGATTCAGCTGAAAGCCTCCCCTAAGCTTCAGCTTAGGGGAGCCGGTCCCATATTATATATATATAGGAATAAAGGTTTTTACTAGAAAATTCCCAATATTCATCCGTTGCACCTGGTAGTGACTCGGAAAATTTTCACTACGGGAGCATTCCTCCTGCCACTTTTCCTTTTTTTTTTAGTATTTTGGAGAGTAACGATAGCATCGTTTGAAGAAGAAATTAAGTGACGCTATCGTCACTCATCATTACTTGCAGGTTTTCGCATAACAGAAGGAAGAGGAGAGAAAGGAAGATGATGCTGAGCTTGATTGATGTGAGAGCTTCAATCTCTGCTTGGGTTCTGGGGTACGCTGGGATGCGCAAAAAAAGAGTGGGAGGAGGAGGAAGAAGATGAAAAAGAATGGAGACATGGCCATTGAGGGGTTAGCTTGAAGTATGCTCTCTAATCTCTCTCTCTCTCTCTCTCTCTCTCTCTCTCTCTCTCTCTCTCTTTCTCTTGTATGAGGAAGCTGTTGGAGATGGAGATGTAGATGGATATGGGGTTTTCTGATGTTGTTGTTCTTCTTCTACCCTCTCTCAAGAGGCCTTTGAAAAAAGAAGTGTACTTTTGTTGTTGGAAGGTTGATTTTTCGAAGTAAAAAGTGATGCCTATTCTATGGGAAAGATGATGATAGTCCATTGGGTGGGTCATTGTGTGGACTTACATATCAGTTTTGTTTACCTGCCCACACAACTCCATCACCGTCTTCTTCCCATCATCATCTCCACCAAACCAAACAACCCCTTTTCTCTCCCATCTATCCATCATCGGTTTTGATTCACTGTTCTCCATCATCGGATCCATCTCTCTTTGGGCAACCCATCTTCTAACACACCTCATCATCTTCAATCCAACATCTTCCCATCTTACCCGAGCCTCAATAGCCCTCTTGTACTTCTCCTTTTTTTATTAATGAAAAGTTATCATTCAAGAAAATAAACAAATAAATATTATCTTATTAAGAGGTTTTTACTGAAAAATTCCTGGGTAGAGGAAGGAAGAGGAGAGGAAGGAAGAGGAAGGAAGAGGAGAGAAAGGAAGGGGAAATGAAGAATGGGAAAAGGAAAGAGATTGGGGGCATAAAAAAAGACAAAGAGTGACGCTAGCGTCACTAATTTTTACACTGAGCGACGCTAGCGTCACTCGTTTCATATTGAAAAAAAAAAAAAAACAATCGAGGTCTAACAGACCCCGTTTGTGTAGTGCTATTTCCGAGGCACTATTAAGTGCAACGTCCGTATACCGGGAATTTTTCGGTAAAATCCTCTTATATATATTAAAAAAATCCTAGTTAAAAGACTGAAGCCACTCTACCAAATTATTTCTCCAAACCAAGAGAGCTTTCACTCGAAGGGAAAAAAACAAAAAAACACATCATCCTTTCCTCGCTTGAGCGACCCTGGTGAATTGCCTGCGTAAATCATCCTTTGCTCGCTTGAGCGACCCTGGTGAATTGCCTGTGTAAATTAGAAACCCCTCATCCAAGTTTCACTCAAAATTTTCTATTCTTATTTCATGCGAAAAGAGAAACCCTTGTAGTGCGACTCTTTGGCCTATATAAAGACACTCTTGCAAGCCTAAATTGTATTTCTCTCCCGTTCAAATAATTGAAAATTCCTTTGAGAGATCTCTGAGTGTTGTTATGTAAAAGTATTGTGCTGAATATTGATCTTTTTTTCTTTCTCTTTGAATCACCTTGAATTCTGCATTTAAGGTGGTTGATTCAAGTACTTGAAGGTGAACGGCGAGTCGTTGGTAAGACCATCGCAGTGCTTAGGTTGAGTTGCAACATGGAAAAATTTTGTGAGTTCTTATAACTTTCTTTATATAGTGGTTGATTGTCTGTGGTCTAGATGGTAAGACCCGTAGTTTTTCCGAGTAGGGTTTTCTACGTAAAATCGTGTCTCCTGCTTTTCTTTTGTGGTTGATTGATTTGTTGCTAGATTACTTTAATCACTTTTAGTATTAATTTATTGGTATTGGAATTCATAACGAGATCTGATTTGAGACCTTAATCTTTGTTTAGGCTTTAAATGCAAATTTCTAGCTTTGAATTCAAGTGCATTCGGTGCAAACAAACATGTCCTAATCTTTTTGTCAGACCCACTCATGAAGCTCCAAAGTGGTGCCTCCTTGAATTTAAAATAGCTCAAAATAAATGCTTCTCTCATGTGTGATTTGGCATATATGAGAAGCACAAACACGACTTATACGTGTGAAGTAAGAACTAACATACGCAAAGAGGAAAGAGGCCGGATTCGAACCCAAAACCTCCCAACGAGAACTAAGAAGCCTTACCACTAAAATAAGGAGCCGTTCTCAATCTAATCCAATAGTTGTAGT
Source organism: Litsea cubeba (assembly GCA_012931725.1). Lineage (NCBI taxonomy): Eukaryota > Viridiplantae > Streptophyta > Magnoliopsida > Laurales > Lauraceae > Litsea > Litsea cubeba. The sequence continues at coordinate 3,918,974 of CM022955.1, forward strand.
TTGGATTGACAACAGGTTAGCCATGACATGGCACCTGCAATGCATCATTTTCCATACGAGCTCTGCCTGCCCATTGCCCATTCTATTTAATTGGATGTCCGACCCAGTCAATTGCACCATCAGTTCTATTAAGTCACCATCTCCTGGCAGAGTATAATCAAGTAAATGGTAGCAGATGTACAGGGACAGAGGGTTAGTATTAGTAATGTCACTAATGTCCCAGTCGGTGGGGAATTATATCTTCCAAGCACAGGCAACTGGGACGCCCATCCTTATTTATCCACATCTCATTTATAACATGATGTAATGTTTACAACTGTTGACTATGAAATGTACACTTGCATTTTGGCCAATGAGGCAAATCCACTAATCTTGACCCTTTGGTTGTGTACTTTGCATAAGTTATCCAAATAAATGAGAGTTCTTAGCAAAACAAAAAAAAAACAAAAAAGCCCTCCACATTTTCTCCAAACCTTGAGAAGGCCTTTATATTTTGTTTTTACCTAAAACCTCTCTTAACTAATAGTCTAATTAAAAAGTTAAAAGCTCAGTTGATGAGGTACCTCCCTTCCACGCATACAAAGGGGTTAATCCCCAGCTAAAGCCCTAACGGTGATGAGTTGTGTGAGTGTGCCGATGGATGTATGAGTACTTACCTAACCAATAAAAATTGCTTAATAGATTGAACTCTCTACTCCATTTGTATACCTAGCCCATCTTTGACATCTCTATTTCATGCCTTTATTTCTCTGAATGTCTAAATTAGATAGAAATTTGGAAAATTAAAGAGTTTTGCACAAGATTCTGGCCTCTGTTCGCTTTAGACATTTAGAGGCAAATTCTCAAAAATACAAATGCTCCAAAAGTGGGCATATGAAAAATAGAGCTTTTGTCTCTAAAAAATATAGAGGCGGATGCTTTTTTTTATTATTATTGTGCCAATATCCAAAAAATGTGCTTAGGTTAGATTTTTTTAAGGATTCTGCTAATAAAGAAACATAAAAGACAAGGAGGCTAGTTTTCAAATTGATAATTTTACTAGAATTAAACCACTTGGTGGATTATCTTGTCCGCTTTAGACATTTAGAGGCAAATTCTCCCAAATCTAAATGTTCCCAAAGTGGGCAGATGAAAAATAAAGGTTTTGGCTCTTAAAAATATAGAGGCGGATGTTTTTTTTTTATTATGCCAGTATCCAAAAATGTGCTTAGATTAGAAGTTTTTTTTAAGGATTCTGCTAATAAAGAAACATAAAAGACAAGGACGCTAGTTTTCAAATTGATAATTTTACTAAAATTAAACCACTTTGTGGATTCGCTTGTTTGATCCCCGTAGATCTTGGGTGGCATAAATCCCTTTTAGTTATTTTCTCTTTCCTCTCTCTTTGTGCAAGTATTCCAAACAACGTTACATATTATAATTTTTCGGATGCCTACTTAATGCAATGTCTAATTTTTCTGTTCTTTCCTTAATCTGTAGATTGTAATTCTTAAAAAATGGCAAACTTGAAAATCAAGGCAAGAACTTGAGAATCAACGACTTGAGCATAAACATCAATCCCACGAACAAAACCAGCATCAGTACTCTTGACTCCATACAGATCTTCAGCAACCCAAACTCCAAAGACCCGAACTTTGGAGTTATCAACAGAGAATCACAAGACCACCCTCAAGAGAAGGCGAAGGGAAGAGAGAGAGAGAGAGAGAGAGAGAGAGAGAGAGAGAGTTTGAGCTCTCATTTCTGCTCGTTGAGCGTTCATCAAGAGAAGGAGAAGGTTCGAGCTTGTTGATCAGTTGTTGGAGTTGTCAGTAGAGGGAGATAATGGCTAACTTGGGGAAGGATTCTCAGAGATATGATCACGAGGGAGGTGATATTGATGGCTAACCCAACTAAACAAGAGAAATTAATGCTCCTGAACGTTGGAAGGCAGGAGGACCTGACTCCTGACTCTTGATTACTCCAAAAGTGATGCGCCCAATAATCTTTGAATGTTGTGAAATGTCGGGCAAGCATGCATGCATGCATGCATGTGATTATGGCCCCACCTGGGATTTTAAAATAGTTTCATCTTTCAAGGACCTACTTTTGGGCTTGAATCTTATTGACTCAAATCTATCAAACCAACCCCATTTCACCCCTGCAACTAGTGCTGGGAAAGCAATATGAGGAAAAGGCCAGAACATGTCATTCCAAACATGATTGATTACAAGGGACTTTTTTTTTTCCATCTTCTTAGTTTTCTTTCTGTTAAACCACCACAATTCCAGCCCTAATCAAAAGAAAAAAAAAGACTCCCAATTAGTTTTTTTCTTTTAAATTACTAAGAACTTAAGTTTCTAGAAATAACACTTTAGTAGTAAATTTGAGTAAGGGGTCATGTAATTATTCTTCTATTTTTTCTTTTTCATATATAATCTCTTTGAAGTTTGATTTCTATTTAACTTTTTTTTCTTATCAGCTTCTATTAATATAATACAATTTTATATCAAATTTAGATATCTCAGTCTCCAGATCGAGCAAAAAACCTATAAAAATTGGATATTAAATGTGAGGTAAAATCCTATGTACTAAAATAATGGATCAGGCTCTGGTCATTTATTCAATTGGAGCCCAATATATCGAATTGCAAGTATAAGGTGACTCACCCAATGATCACTGGGTCTAAAGATGGGACATGGGAACCAAGGGTCGCTCATAAATGTGAGGAATGTTGCAGGTTGTGTCAATGAACCGTCACGTACTTGTCCCGCAAAGTTCGAGAATTTAAATTACTCAGTGGCTGCCACTTGTGTTTTGAATTATTCAGTATCAGATCAGTTGAACACTTGTAGAGAGAGAGAGTCTTTTCATGTTCAGCCTTTAACAATGTGAAAGCTTCACTCACTAAAAAATACTAGGTGCCATTTACATAATTGCTACCTTATATTAGGGCTACACAAAAAATTCAATATTACCGCAAAACCAAATCGAACCGGACAGTTCGGATCGGTTTTATGTATATCGGTTAGGTCAACGGTTTGAAAATAAATTTAAACCACCTTATATCGGTCGGTTATCAGTTTGAACACACGGTTAACCACCTAAACCGACCATATGTACACTACTAGAGATTTATCTTTTGGCAGAGGAAATTCGAGAGCGGCCGCCTGTAGCGGTCGCAAAAGGTACCATTAGCGACCACATGTGGCGGCCGCAATAGCGGTCGCTAAAGATCCAAATAACCCAGCACCTTGAACCCACTTTTTTTACACTTTTTTCTCTCCGCTTTCCTCCTTCCCCCTCCCCATCCTGCGCTCTTCAACTAGGGCATCGAAAATTATCTTTTCGTCATGTTTACTCCTCCCGCCCTCTCTCCCGTGCATCTAATATCTCTCCCTCCCTCCCCCCCCCCTCTCTCTCTCCACTACAATCTCCATCGTCCTCTGCAATCCCTAAGCGATGTTCATCCCTAATCGCCACCAGTACCGCCATCTCTACAATCTCCAGCGCCATCCTCATCAAGTGAAGCACCTAATCGCCACCGCCAACCCCACCAAGTAGTGAACTGTCTCATTCTCACCCTCTCTATCGTTTTCTCTGACTTGCCTCATCACACTTTTGTTTTATTGGTTATTAGCAAAAATGGTGCCCAATCTCTCCTCTGCTTTTGGGAAAAATAACGCCCAATCTCCATCTGGCAACGAATCGCTAAGATTCTCCATCACCGATCCCTCTCTCCAAATGGATATGCTCTTCTTTTTTTGTTTTTCTCTCTCTTTTCTTTATTTTCATTATCCTTCTTGCTTCTTTAGGTTTGCAGTCTTCTATTTGCCCAGTGCTCACGGTTTCAACGGACATCTCATGTACTAGGTTTTTCTTTTCTTTTCTGTAAATGTAGTTGTAAATGTGTTTCTAGCTGGTGAAAGCCTTTTTTTTTAATAGGTTGTGTACGCTGTGATGGTGGCAAGGGCCAGATGGAAGGGGGTTGTTTGGGTTGGAGATTGGGTTTGGTTTGAGTGAGTTTTGAAGGTTGGATTGGAGGTTGGGTGTAGATGGGTGTTGAAGTGAGTTTGCTAACGTGGAGGTTTCAAAGAACATAGTTGAGATGATGCTGCAGAATATAGGCTCGGGACTTGGTTTTTTTTTTCTCTTTCAGTTCTATTAGTTGTGAAAGAGAGTTTCAAACGCTTGTTACAATGTGTTTGAGGTGTTTGAGAAAGTGCCCACATGAGAGTTGAATTTCATATATGGGGTATTGTTGAATCCACCTATTACACTAATTGAGACCAACAAAACCAAGAAAAGAAAACAGGGATGTGTGTCTTTCTAGCCCTTTTTCCCATTAATTTTCATTTGTGTCTTCTTTTCTTTTAATCTGGGTTCATGGATCTAAGGAAACCCATTCTAGGTTAGGAAGTAAGAACCCGATGGCAATGGCTTGTTTTTCTTTTATTTCTATTTCACAATTAGCAAACACATTCTATCAATCTGGAGTATTGCAAACACATGGTGCTACCAGCAGTGTACAAGGGAGAGGCCATGTTTCATGAGTCCTTAATCCATTGAGATGGTGCGGTGGACTTTGTGGGGCCTCAATGGGGTGGCTGAGGTGTGTAGGGGACCACATCAAGTTCCAATCTATTACAGGTATTGTTACAACTCACAATAGGGAAGCAATAACTGATTGTAAATAATATATAGAAAAAAAAGGGAAGGTCTACAATCATATGATAGTATGGCATTAATGATATCTGATAGTATGGCATTTCATTGTTCCAATTTTCAAAGAGATGTTCAGCACACTAGAATTGATTGGTGATATGGGAACATCTGTTTTATTATGTAAATGTGCTAAGTTTATGTTTTATTATTTGAATAGTATATTCTTCACAATTGTCATTTAGCTTTAAGGCTGTGTGAATGTGCTAAGTTTTGGGTCCCCATATCCCGGACAGTGTGTATGGCACTAGTAGATTTTTTTTTGTCGAAGTTACATTATTTATCAAAATATCTCTTATATGCACCTTGTTTATGACTTTATTATTATCCTCTGTGTGTTTGTGTTTGCAGGACAAAAATTTTCTTGAGACATTAATATTTAATGCATTAGATCAAGCATCTACTCTTCAATTCATTGGAAGCACAAATATTGAAGGAATTGTGTTTCAAAGGTACAAGCTTGCCAAAGATGTAGTTAAAAAAAATGCATTTGCCAATGTTTATCTTGCATTTTGTTTGAATAATTGTGTTGTTTTTTTCCCAAAAAGCAAGGACTATCATCATGCTAACGATCTAAAACATCTATCCAAAGAGTGTTAAATGAGTCTTCTTTAAAACTTTCACAAATTGAAATTAGGCACTGCTTCTAATCTTGATGGAAGGTGACAACTGTCAGTCCATTACTCCCCTCCCCACCGAAAGTAAGGACTACCATAGTGCTTATGATCTGAAACATCTTTTTTTTTTTTTTTAACTTGTGAATGGTGCAGGGTGAGTGCAGGCTTTAGAGTTGTGTTTGGATTTACTACTAGAACTGGAATTGATTTGGGTCTTTTGGGGTTATAATGGATAAATGATTATATCTCTCTCTATCACTATTTTTAACGTGTTCTTTTAGGATTTGGTTATTTAAACAGAATGAGTGTGCTTATGTTGCTAATGCTCATATTGTTTCATGTTGTGAAGGTATGATAGTCCAGCTGCCATAGTTGTTGCTCTTGTCATCATATAGTCATTTATTCATGAGAATAGGACCACTAAGACCCTGACAAGCTTCTGGTTATTAAGTTTTTTTTATAGGAATGAAGGGGACTCTGTGAGTATTGGATGATTTGTTGGTTTCCTCGTCTGATGTTTTGGTTATATGTTTTGGATGAAAAACTTCAAGTACCTTATATTTGATTTTGGTTGTTTACTTTCTGTGGGTTTTTTAAATGAGTAGCTTGTTTGGATGTTTTTATGTATTGTTTGGGTTTTTTTGTTTGGTGTGCCTGCCTGATAAATTAGGATGTTTTTGTGTATTTTTTTCTACATTGACAGCTTGATTTGCACATGTCAGTCTTTTACATCTCCATTCTCTCTCTCTCTCTCTAATTTTAATTAGTTGTTGTGGACAGTTAGGGGCTCCGATGCAAGCTTCGTCCAAATCAGGGCCATGGAGAAAGGTGATCCTTGAATTCTAGGTTTCTATTATAAATTATTCTCAATATTGGCACAAACCAACCCATTAAATGCTTGTGGCGACTAAAGGCCTGTTTGTTTGTTGGGTTTTCAATTCCTTTCATTTGCTAGAGATATCTTCATTTTTCTCTGTTTAGATTTCAAAATCTGATTTTACAAACTGGAGGATATAGAAATTGTGATGACACAAGATGTGATTTTGTTTCACCATGTGGTATAACCAATTTGATTGTCTTGTGAAAATTGAACTTGTGACCCAGCTCAAATGGAAACATTTCAATGGCCAGGAAGCACTTGGAACTTAGGTCTCTTATACGATGAATAAAGTTGTGTTTGACTCCCCCTCTTAAGCAGAGTTCTTTTCTCGGTTTATTCCTCATGATTTGCGTAACCAAAAGCGGATACTGTATGGCAGCCCTCTGCTAGTGCTCATAGAAGTGGTGCCAAGGAGAAAGTTTACTTAAATATATATATATATATATTTTTATGCTGGATCAGGCTTCACTCAATTGCTATTTGATGTGCTTAATTAAACCAAGGTAATTAAGACTTGCATAGTTGGTCTTGTATTCTGATCATATTTGTACTCAAGCTTGAAGCTCGGTTTAGTACTATGAAGCCCAACTCTACTTAATCCAATTCAAGCTCAAGCTGGGAAAAACTTGTGTAATAGGCACACATTTTCTCATGTAAACTTGTGTTTGTACTTAGGGGTCGTTTGTCTACGCATATTTACATATGTAAATCGAGAATATGTGTAACACTTACGCATCAGTTATGTTTGTGTACAATTATTTACGCATCCCGTGTGTGAATGAGATGTGTAAATGGTGTGAAAATTGACTCATTTTCACACCAAAATTTGAACACCTATTGAGATGGGAAAATAAAGAATACCACAATGGGTGAGATTTGAAAGAACACCCGTTGGAAGCGGACGGTCTTTCTGTCAAACAAGATTTGGTTTCGACACCCCCCAAATGCATGAAAAAAAAAACAAGAGAAGTTCAAGAGTCCAAAAATCTCATAAAACCAGTTTGTCCCTCTCCCTATGCCTTTCTCATCCTACATCAAAAACCATTACAACATCTTTCTCTCCTCCCTGCGTCTCTCTCCCTACGTGGCTGCATCTCTCTCCCTGCGTGGTCTCCTCCCTGCGTCTCTCTCCCCTACGTGGCTGCATCTCTCTCCTTGCGTGGTCGCCCAAGCTTCTTGTCTTCTTCGTGTGAAGGTAATACAACTGTCTACTAATGAACAAATGGGTTTATAAGCATTTCTTCTAGTAAGAGAACCATCATGCTCTTGAGCACAAATGCTGTTTCTTTACCAGTATTTTTGACAGGGCATCATGATCTTGAGCACAAATGGGTTCTTGACTTCATAAAGATTTGAGATCTGGTGTGGGTGGGATGTTTGGAATGGTGATTTTTGGAAGTTGATTGATTATATCTAATTTAATCATGGTTTTGTTTTAGAATACCATGATTCGTTGGTCTTCTGTTGTTGAAAGATGTTCTTTTAGTTTAAGTAATAGCTTCGGGCACGATATAATTTTAAGCATCCGTATTTGGAGGAGTGGGCATCAGGTTGTTTTCTATATTTCATATTAGAAAGGGGAGTCCTGTGACTCCGGTCATGAATTTTATTGCTGATAAGAAAAAAATAGGTTTGCGGGTTCGGAAGTAAAAGAACTCTGTAGATGACCATGTTAATGAATTCCTGTCATGTGTTCTTTTTAAGGTGCACTGTTTTGCTGAATTCAGTTTGTTATAATGTTCACTACCCATCACAAATTGAGGAACGCATGCTAAGTGTTTGATGAAATTCCTGTTAGAAGAAATTAAAGAGTAGTTATATTTAGAAGAACTGGATGTGAGCTGGCTGAAAGTTTAATTACTCACCACAGTAACAAGTTACGGAAAAAAAAAGGAAAATAGCATAGAAACCAAGCACAGCAAAGCAACATTAAGATAAAATAAGAAAGTTGGAGCATTTAATATATTCAAGTTTGCCTAAACTTTTTTTCTGTAGTGTTTTCCTGCATAAGTAATTTCTTGCTTTTCCCATATGAGATGTTAATCATATTAGATTTGTCATTTCCATAGTACCAATCCATCGTAACTTCCTGCAACTCCACTTATAGTTTAGCCATATTAGAGTTGCCTTTGAGTCTGCCACTTAAATGAAAGCTGGTGGCTGAATCAGAGCCACTGATAACTTGACAACATCTATCCTTCATATGGTTGGTAGGAAAATAGATGGAAAGATTATGACCATTTTTTTGGATTTCCTTTATACACCCATCTTCCAACCTGCTTCTGGACAAATTTTCTGGGCCGATGGTAGCTTATAGTTTAGTGCAATCTTAAATGCACAGCCCATTTTAGTGATGATGTAACTGGCAACCCTTTACTAGGTAATTTTCTATTATCAGTTGGATGGTCTCAACTCAATGCTTGGCCCATTAAGTGTCAAATTTGCATCTGGTGTGAACTTTCATGGTTGTTTAAAACCTATGACCTCCCCATCAACTCAGCGGAAATGGGTTTATATCATGGAGGTTATTACTCTCATTTTATATATAGATCTGCAGCAAATAAGTTTGTGAATATGAAGAACTTTACTCGTCGAATCTCTACACCTTCATACTAACTTTTAGCCTCCTCGATGATAATGGTGGACATGCTTGTGCTTTTGATTTGAATGAATGTTCCATAAGCTCATCCTAGTTGATGTCCATATGTTGTTATTTCATATAAGATTCATCATGTTATACTTGTAGTGGTGGTTGTTTTTGAATTTCACAATAGGAGGGGTGTTTGTGTCCATGAGCATGTCTTAAGATATATTTTAATATGATATGAACTAATTACTTTGTGTCCATTGGCAATTGAGCTTCAACATTCCACTTCTTTCATAATTGGAGTGATGATTTCATATGTAAACAAGTGTAGACCCAGTTGATTTCTTAAGTTGGGCCACCTAATGAAAGGCTTGGATGGGTATGTACATACCAATGAGCATGTGTAAGTGGTTGCCCATGGTTGATGGATGCACTAATCATTTTAGAGATGTATGTGGGAACAGGGAGAAAGGTTGCTTGTCCTTTTATGTCTCTTCTTTGTCTCTTTCAAGATGTCCAAGTCTTCTTACCTTTGGTTTCCATTCACAGCTGGGTCAGATGAAATTCACAACTGAATCAACGAAATGTATAGGTAAATTGGTGATATGGGTGTGAATTGACCCAATATTAGGGACCAGCAAAAGGGAAAATTGGCTTGTACCAGCTGATATTTTTGAAGCAGAGAAAAGGATGCACAATATCTTGCTAGTTGGTTTGAAAGTAAGGATATGCATACCACTGTTTCTTGGACGTTAGTTCATAAGTTAGAATATAAGATGATTTGACATTCATGATTGATCTTAAATTAACTAGATAAAGCCAAGATATCTATTGCAATTGTGATGATGAAACTCTGTGCTTCAATCTTATTTGAATCTAACATGGTTCACCCCTTTTTTAAATTGAATCGGTTAAATTGGGATGTCAAAGGGTTGGATAAGCGTTAGTTATAGGATGGTATATACCTAATTTTCTATTTCAAGATTTGTGGTAATGGACTAAATTGGCAATAGCAAATTTATGAATGTCAATCTATCTAAAGTTATATCTTTTTCTTAACAATTCTGTTACTTTTTTAGAAATGGATACTGAACAAGTTGAAGACCATGTTCAATCCATCCAAGTTGAGGCACCAACTGGAGCCAAGCGTGGTAGAAGAGAAAAGAAGAATATTTCATGGACGGACTACTCTAATGATTACTTGATGGAGTTATTTATAGAACAAGTAAAGCTTGGGAGAAAAGATGAAGGTGTTGGATATCGCGATCACTGAGAGGGGGGGGGGGGGTGAATCAGTGATTTCTTAAAAACAGGTCCAAACTAACAACAAAAGCAAATCAAATCACACAATGACACCAAATTTAACGTGGTTCACCGAAAGGCTACGTCCACGGTTCAAAGACTGTCCGAACACCAATCCGGGACAGATCTGAATCTTATTTAGTCGCAACAACGACAAAGAGCACCAACCCTTAGTTTCAGATAGCACCAACTATCTAGGAAGCACCTACTCCCTTGAGTTTCAGATAGCACCAACTATCTAGGAAGCACCGACTCCCTTTACAATTTATCTGCACCAACAGATAGGATCACCAAACCCCAGACACCAAGCACCAACTTGATGTTCTACAGAACAAGAATAGAAATCTTTTTCTATAGACCTTCCCCTCTACAATCTCTCTCTCAATCCCTTACAAATTGAAATTTAAAGCATAAACAGAGAGACACTTATCTTATGGACGAAATACCATCTTCAAGAGCACATCCTCGTCCACACTTGCTGTAGAAAGATGCAGCACAACAGCACACAGCAACAGCTTCTTCTTTCTCTCAAGAACTCTCTCAATTTTCTCTCTAAAACTCTTCTCTGTTCTTGTGTGTTTATGAACGACCCGTACATGCCTTTTTATAGGTTATGTTAACCCTTAATTGTATTCGAAACAGGCTACAATTCGTTTAGAAAGAGTCCCAAACGAAATAGAAAAGAATGCTGAATTTTCGTGCACAACTTCTAATTCTGCGAAACTCTGATTCCCGTGCTCGGTCGACATCCTGCCTTGCTCGGTCGACATCATACACATTCTGGAAGTAGACAACTATCGAGCTCGGTCGACATCCTGGGGTCTCGGTCGACCGAAGACACACTGTATCACGAAAATAACTGGGAGCTACCTGAATCTGTTTCTGCAGGTTTCTCTTTGCTCGGTCGACCGCATGGGGTGCTCGGTCGACCGAAGACTCTGCTTCAGGAATTCTGAATTCCTGACTGTTTGAACTCTGATTCTTCTTTTCAGCTCTATCAACACCAGCCTTTTAACATCACGTTTGTGACAATGTGTTGACAAGAATTCCAACTCAAAACAATACTTTGAGATATTAATTCCTTCAATTCTTCAAAGACTACTCAAGTCATCTCAAATTCCAACAGAAGGTGGGTATACCACTGAAGGGTGGAAAGAGATAGAACGAAAAATATTATAAAAGTTTGGAGATGACTATGATAAAGGTGAAATTAGAAATCGCCTTAGAACATTAAAAACCCGTTACAAACAGATTAAGACTTTGATTGGACTAAGTGGGTTTGGATGGGATGACAAGGAGAAAAAGGTTACTGTAGAAGACCAAGTCTGAGATGACTATGTCAAGGTGAGTGATCGTTAATTTTCAGTTAAAATAATATTTCATCAATTGTTTAAGTTATAAAATATTTACTTTGTTTTGTCCAATTTGTATACTTCAGGTACATCCTGATTATGCAAAGTATCGAGGAAAAAGTTGTGCCGACTATGAAAAGTTGGTCATTATATATGGAGACACAATCGCAGATGGAAGAGATGTGGTACTGATAAACCAACGCCCACCACATCCGATCTCAGGCCCCCAAGTACCAATTGATGAAGTGGCAGTACAGTCATCTAGTTCAGATGAGATGGCAGATTGCTCCAAAGCCTCGCGTACTAGAAAAGACACAAATGCAAGTTCTAGACGCAATGTACGAGGTGAAACTAAATCTGATAGTGAAATTGTGCGTGCAGTAAAGGAGATGACTGCCACACACTTGTCTATGTTGCTGAAAAGTTGAACCAATCAGGGCCAAGTCAAACAGATGTTGTCGCTGCTGTTCAGGAGCTAGAATTAGGAAAATCTCTACGTGGAAAGGCGCTTAGGATGCTAAGGGATCCACAAGCATCGAGTCAATTCCTTGCATTTTGTACCAAGGAAGATCGACGTGATTGGATTTTGGAGGAATTAATTGATGATATCTAGTTGTGTTATGTTGGACCAAGTGTGATGTTTTTGGACTATAGTAGTTTTATTGCAATTTGGACGTTATTCAATATTGTAGTGTTATGTTGAACCAAGTGTGACTTCTCTATTCAATTTTATTAAAATTTGGCACTCTTTTATATTTTATTGTTATGTTTGTATTATTTGACTTTTATTTCTTATCCAATTGTTGTGTGTGCTATTCTTTTAGATGAACAATGTTGATTTATAATGTGACAATAATGTTTCTAGGAATTGGCTAAAATAGTTACTCACTTTTTTATGTGTGGATTGATTATGAAGCAGTATAAAGTAATGGACGTAAAGAAGAAGATCGTTTTTTGGTGGTTGGTAGCACTATCAACGGTCGTCCTTATGCTTGTAGAGCATCATTATAAACAGAAGAGGGTCAAAAGGAGGAGAGTTCATAATTCATCTTTAACTGGCCATGACTTCACACAGTACCTATTCATGGTCATGAGCGTTTAACATATGATTTACTTCGTATGAGGAATGATGTGTTCTTGGAGTTATGTGATTTACTGAAAAGAGAAGGATTATTGCGTGCAACTAAGAATGTCACTGTAGAAGAACAAGTTGCGATCTTCCTAAATACGGTAGGCCACAGTGAGCGTAATCAGGTCATGCAAATTCAGTTTCAACATTCAGGCCAAACAATTAGCAAGTACTTTAATGCTGTTTTGGAAGCTCTTTTATATATATGTCCCGATTATGTTAAAGTACCTGAACCTGAAACGCCAACACCGACACATATTACTTCAAATCGAATATTCTACCCATTTTTCAAGGTAATTAAGTAATCAGGTCATCAACTTTTTTCTTGATATTCTACCCATCCTTTATGATAGATTGTTTAAATTGTTAACGATTGCGCAGGATTGTATTGGTGTTATTGACGGCACCTATGTTCCAGCATGGGTACCAGTTAAGGATCATCAACGTTATCGTTGTAGAAAGGGATTCATTGCCCAAAATGTGATGGCAGCTGTAGGTTTTGACATGCTCTTTCAGTTTGTATGTGCTGGTTTTGAAGGCTCAGCCAATGATCAAAAAGTCCTTTCTGATGTTCTACAAAACAGAGGAATATATAATATGTAAGTTCCAGAAGGTAAATTGTATTTATGTTTTAATTATATATATTTAAATTATATATACTAAACTTGTCATTTTAATTCTTAATAGGAAAGTACTTTCTTGTTGATGCTGGTTATGCTCATAAACGAGGTTTTATTGGACGATATCGTGGAACTCGGTATCACTTAAAGGAATATGGACCTCAATCATTGGCTCCTAGGACGTCTACTGAGCTTTTTAACCTTCGCCATTCAAAACTTCGAAATGTTGTGGAAAGAACATTTGGCTTGTGGAAGGAACGATTTCCTATTTTGACTCATATACCACGGAATTATCCTGTAAAAACACAAGCAAAAATTGTAAATGCTTGTGCTGTAATACACAATTTCATCATGATGCGAAATCCCAACAATGATGAATTGTGCCAACATCATCGTCATGAAGTGATAAATATTGACCAAGAAGACAATGAAGATGATGTAGTTGAGGACGAGTCTGGCAGCCAATATGCTTATCGCCTCAGAGACACAATAGCGACGGATATGTGGAATGCATCAGCAAATAGAAAAGCAAGTGCAGCGCAAATGATGCAGTGAATTCAGTTAAATGAGTACTGGATGCAATGAATCTTCTTTTTCATGAGTGAACATACTATCATTTTTTGAAATGAAATCCGAAATATATATTTTGTGAAGATGAGGTTCTTCTATTTTGAAATATTTATTTTGTAAAGTAGAGTACCAAACATGGTGGAATGCATTTTGTGAAGTTGATCATTCATAGAAATTTATATTTTTGAAAAGTATATTTCATGTTAAAAGACATATTCCTTTTGAAGGATCTAAAATGCAGATATAAAATGAGCCTTTTTGTCTCTTGTTCATATTAATGATCAATAACTATCATGTACAAGATCATCTAATAAATTTACACATGTCATTGAAACAAACATGGTAAAATGAATCACATGTTTAAATGGTGTGAAAATCATGTTATTAGACAAACGTTGTCAAAATAAATGCATGTGTAAACTTTACATACTTAAAATTTGAATATTCATCATTTACATGTGTAAATTATATTTACATATCCCACGCGTAAAAGGCAAATGACCCCTTAGGAGAAAATAATAACAGTTCTTTATTGGTGGCTGCAGATTGATCACTTTTGGTGTTGTGCGATTCTTTCTAAGTAAACCAAGTTAGGGAGCTTTCTCATGCGGTATTTGTAAATAATCTTGTGCATCATTAGCTTTCATGTCTTGATCTTTTGTTTCTGTAAGCTATTGATTGTGATGAGAAGCATGAATTCCAGCGAATAAATTAATAAGTCCAAGGTATTTACAAAAAGACTGGCATCGTTGGTTCTTTTCATTTGTTATTATTTATTTTTGTTGATGCTCAGCATCCATAAAGTGATGTCAATATGTAACTAGTCCAAGGTATTTTTTAAACTTTAGTATGGTGTTAATGCTTTCTATGATGGAAACTAATAATTAGTCTGTGATTCCTTTTCTTTTCCCTGCCAAATGTTTTATGATTCATTGAGATATCTTTGTGAGTGTTTTACTTTTTTGCAATAAATGAAATTACATGTTTGGAACCCGGTAAAAAAATATAGTCTCCATTCTTTGATCTATGCCTCAGCTTATTTTCCCCTTTGTGGAGTTGGATATAAAGTACTTTGACCTTGGTCTCCCTCACCGCGATGCTACTGATGATAGAGTTACAATTGAAAGTGCAGAAGCTACTCGTAAGTAAGCTACACATAGAGATGTTCAATTTATTATTCTACAAATCACAGGGATGGTTGTTTAATTTGTTGTTCACTCACAGTTTCAATAATTTTGTGTTCTATTTGACTGCTGGACATCTTTGAGATTTTCTATTTTCTATGGAGTTCAAGTGAATATGGTTTCATTGCAGGTATAATGTGGCAATCAAATGTGCAAATATAACTCCAAGTATCCATCTAGAGTCATCTTTGAGAAAAAGAAGAAGAAGAAAAAGAAGAAGATAGAACAGAAAAAGAAAAATTCAACTGCAATGTCATTGTTACAATTGATCTCTACTGCTAATAATAAAATATGACTAATACGTTTTCATTACTTTTTGCCTTTGCTTTTCACGTTTTCAGTTTGATTATCTTGTATGTGTCAGCAAAGATGTTGTTTTTAATTGATCAAGAATTTCTGCCTTTTGATGTTTAAATTTTATGTCATTTAAGGGCCTTGACGCTGCAACAGGTTCTGGGTAGCTCCTGTTCTTGCCAATATGGAAAATCCAATTACAAGTTATTGACAAAAAATAGAATGTGTTTTCTAAATGCAGGATGCAATATTCAGGGTGGTTGCAACAATTATTCATCTTGGAAACATCTACTTTATTTATGGGAAGGAAATTAATTCCAATACCTCCTTTCCAAATTCTGCTGAAATAATATATGAATTTCAGCTTATGCTCTCTTCGTATGTTTCTTCTTCTTTGAATGATGATTTGATTGAATTTTTGGAACTAAAGTTGTGATACATGTTTATACCTTTTGAATCTGGATTAAGACCCATTGCAGGTTTTGCCACCCCCAAATATGAGCAACATGTAGAATAGTTATTCATCTTATTTTTTACGAAATATTGGTGGACATGAATGTCGATATTGGATTTGTTTTTGCATGAGTTCATAGTTGTAGGCAGGGCCGGCCCTGGGGACAGCCCACACAGGCGGCTGGCTGGGGCCCCAAAATTTGGCCTAAAATGGTGGCCCCCAACAGGGGCGGCGCTACCTGTTTCTCAGTGGGGAAAATTAGTATCAGAGTCCTTATCTGTGCATTTGACGTTTCAGATCACGCAATAAGGTTGTGGATCCTCGGATCTAGGACCTTTTCATCATTGTAAGTTTTTCTCCCATTCCATTTTGTTTTCTGCAACATAAATAAGGAGGAAGACGATTGATTTGCATCATCTCGTGACTCGTGCATCAAAAGGCTTCCAGAACACTTTCTGGGAAGTGGAGTGGAGCCACAACACTTTTCTTTTTACCTCGAGATACGCGCCAGCAAACAACGCCCAAGAGAGAATTTTCCAGCCTCAAGACGCGTGCATGTGCAAAGAGAGAGCTTTCGTATTCTCTGTGCAAGTCAGAACAGGTCAGGTCAGGCCAAAGATCCAACCCGACCCACTTTCGGCCTGGCCCACATCGTTACAGAGATCTGTTGCAGCAGCTTCTACGGATGTTGACGTCAGCGCAACGCAGAGACTGACGCAAACACAGGTCCCAGCCCCCTCGGTCAAACAAGCACCTTTGACCGTCCGTAACTTCTTCATCCGACCTTCGATCGACGAGCAGTTTGGATCTGCGGATTTGTGGCGACGAACACTATTTGGTAGACGCGACAGATCGGCATTCCATCATTCAGAAAAAAAAATTTGGACTCCGATAATTTATTGGTGGATATACGGGTAGGGCCACACTTTAGGAACTCGCCTAGGGCCCCCGAAAACTCAGGGCCGCCCCTGGTTGTAGGTGCATATATATGTTAGACATGTAAATCCAGTTGGATGTGCCAGGATGTATATATTCAATTGGAAGTGTTCATGTCACGTGTTTTCATATTAGGTCACCAACCATCTCAGTTATTTCATATTATATGCAATTATCTAAATTAATTTAATTAATATATTTTTTTATGCCTGCTATCGTTTGCAGTTGAGTTTGTTGAATGTGTTCTTCATGGTTATTTGAGCACCTTTTTGAGCATGCTTATGCAATCAAATTTTGGAATGATGAAATGATGTTATTGAAGCAGGTTTTTCAATATCCACTTTTTTCTTTATATATTTATTCGGACATTGCACGTGCCTTGCACGTGCAGGGCTTCACTAGTCAAACTTATGTTCTTAGCCTTTTGCATATTGTGTCTTTGTGATTACTTTGTCAAATTTTTATGGGCCTTCTCTGTAGGTTGATAGATGTTTAGTACATATTGGAATTAAATCAATTTTTAGGTATATGAAATTTATATGAAATTTAGGTAATCAATATGATAATCTATATGAAATTTAGGTAATCATTTTTTTTTGTGGGTGTGTTTTACTTTTACACGCTTTAATGTGATATAGGTTTTGTTAGCTTTTGTTCAATCTATAGTTGTGTCTGTTTCCTGTTGCACATTCCTGGTGGTGTGCCAGCCACATCAGAGCAAAGCAAGGGAAATGGCTGGATAGGAACCTAAAAGGTACTTCTTTCTTTCTTTATTTATGGATTATTGATTTTGGTTAGCAAATGGATGGTTAAGATTAATTTAAATGCTTGAAAGAGTTCTGATGGTGTTAAAACATGCATTTTATGAAGGGGGTCCGGGGGTATCCCTCGGCGGTGGTTGAGCTAATACTTTTGTAAAAATTAAAAGTATTAGCGACCGCCAATACCTCCATTGGCGGTCGCTAATACTTTTTTAAAAAATTTTGTTGAGTAGCGGTCGCTAATAGTTTTAAATTTTTTTTTTGCTGAGTATTAGCGACCGCCAATTGCGGTAGCTAAAAAGTTTTTGCGACGAAGTTTTCGTGGCCGCTACTTGGCGGTCGCTAAAGCGTATTAGCGACCGCCAGGTGACTTTTAGCGACGGCTAATGGCGGCCGCTAAAAGTGTTTTTTTCTAGTAGTGGTATTAACTTGAGTAATATTCTACTTGCATGTTACATGTTTGATGAAAGTTCTACAAGAAGTGTGCATTATTGAATTTTTAGCGCTACCGAGGGATTTGGTATGACCTAAGAGAAAGTGAATTATAAAGAGGCCCATATCAATTAGTTCAAAATTGGGGCTACATTCCACTCGAACCCATGTTTCTGGCAAAAAAAAAAAAAAACTAGTTTATTTTATGTTGAATTCATTAGTTTGGATGAAGCAATGTAGTCTATTTCATGTTTTATGCAGATAAATAGGTACGTGCTTGACCATTTTGTTGGTGTATTTTATACAGAAGATTCTAACTGCTTTAGCTCATTGGCCTGAAAAGTTGGCCATACCTGCCTTGAGCCATTCAATCACATGACCGGATGATGGATGGAAAGAGTTCATCCATTGTTTGATGTATGCTTCTTCCTTGGTTAAAAGGAATTATGAAATATATTTTAGTATTCATTACAACTTCTCATCATTCCATTTGATGGACCAAGTTTGAACTGCATGTAATTTTTTTTGTGAAAAAAAAAAAAAAAACGTAACCGAACTGAACCGAACCGGTTTGTTTTGGTTTGAGCACATGGGCAGTTCAATTTAGTTTGAGAAAATAGAAAACCGATGGGTTCAATTTGATTGATAGTTTCCCCTCTAAACAGATCCAAACCACCCATGTGCACTCCTACCTTACATTGTTTGCCCATTATCTTTCACCCTTCTTTGACCATGAATTGCTATATATTCCAATTTCCAAGACAATCTCACTATCAAGAAAAATGCTTTATTTATCGTTGGACAAGTACATCAATGACTTGCATAGAGATGAGTTTGGCAACTCTACTATTAGAGTCAAGTAAGGTAAAGCCCAATTTCTCAAAAAAAAAAAAAGTCCCACCAAAAACACTTTAATTCAAATTTTCCACCATATTTTAAAAAAAAAAAAAAAGTAACCTCATTTCTACACTAAAAGACCAAAAAACTCGACAATCTATAAAAAAAGGTCAAAAAGATTCCATAATAAACAACTAAAAATAAAATACCATCATAATCTACTTATATTTTATTCTTTCTTTAAAATAAGTGAAATGGTAAAATGACAAATGATTTTTCAGATGGCAAAAATCGGCTTCTCAGAAGTTGAAGTTCATTAAGCACAATTAGGCCCACCAGGTCCACCGTAATAGAATCCAACACCAGAGGTACCTTGGAGCTCTGATACATCTGATACGTCATAGCAACCTTTTCTAGAGACCTTAGTTTCAGTATTGGATGGGGCGACTCCAATAAATTTATTAGTGTCGAAATAGACACATTGATCAACGAAGGCAGCTTTTCCAAATCCTTCACTGGGGAAATGACCGCTACCCATTTGAGTACTGGTATGACTTCCCCCAGGTGCCTTGTTCAGGACTTGTCCTCCCCACTGAACGTAATCAGCATGGTCAGCCATGCTCTTAAACAAAGAACTGGGCCAGTACCCCACCGATTCATTCAGAACCACTAACCACCAATTGGAAGTTGCTCTATCCTGCGGCAATAAACCAGAAAACATATAAATACACAAGATTTAAGGAGAGATTTGTGTTGTAATAAGGCCCCCCCTTACCGAGGGGCCTGGCTAAAATATGTCAGGCCCAAGCCAATCCATTTAACCAATTGGGCTGGGTAGGTCTGGATTTTTACACTTATTTAGGCTTTCCAGCATTTGTTTCAAGAAATCATCAGTAAACTACAACCACTACTTAGTCAGGCCTGGCTGAGCAGGACTTTTGGACGTTTTTTCACTTAATACAAGCTCAGCATCGCCAAAATATCATGGGATTTACAGATTATTTATTGTGGAAATAGAGTTTTAAAAGGTCAAGTGGAGCAAGAAATGTTTGATTTGTTTCTAGTGGATTACAATTACCTTGATTATCTTCAGATCAAAGACTTTTTGAAGCCCCCCATAGACTGAAGTAGGAGCAAAAACCGTGCCTAAGGCAATCTTTTGGCTTACTTGAACAAAACCAGGGCATTTCAAGTTGTAGCAACCCAAGTGATCCGGCTGGGTATAGATGATACATGCACAATTCAGAGAAACTACTACATCAAATCACAAGAAACAATGCAATATAAAAAATAAGGCTAATTACAATGGACCGATCATAATTTGAGGAGAGTCCGAATCCTCTCCAGCTTTTGCTAGAGATAATGGAACAGATCAACCCAAGGAATAGAAAACATATGTTTCTTATTAGAGTCCCAACAAAGAAATGAATGAGTTATTTTATTTTGTTAAGAACTACAACCTCTGGTTCTCGCCTACAAGAAATACTAAAGCACACAACTCTACCAAGACGAAAGGGGAATTTGAAAGGAGATCACTTTAGTTCAGGTAAATTTAATGTTTGGGATTCAAGCACCTAATTTGAGTTATGGAATCAAATGTATGCATGTCTATACATGGGCAGTGCTCACCCCTTATGGGCTCACCTAGAGCCATGGCAGTGATAGAGGTGGTGGATTGAAAGATCTAAATAAAATCAATATGCATGCAAAATCTCAATTGGAGTAGGTCATCAAGCCTTTTGATCCATCACCATTAACTTTAGTGGTTTTAATATCTTGTGTTTAACTAGTACAACTACAGGACACCATTTATATATAGCAAACAAAAGTGTAAAAAAAGTTACTTACAGTTGTACCCCAAAACCCGAAAAGTCGTGTTGCATTGTCTCCAAACATACTACTTGAAACCTGAAAAATCCAAATGCTTAGGCGAAATAGATTAAACAAAAGAAACAAACTTCAATAATATATTGAAATGTCTTAGGATCGATGGATGCCATATATCTGAACTTTCAGAATCGATAGTTTAGACTACTCATCTTGAAATCCTTTTTTTTTTTTTTTTGTTGCAAGTATGTTGCCCCACCATTCACCAAAGTTTGGTTCATATTAAGGTGGACCTGCTCTTATGACAAAGCAATAAGCCCAAGACATTACCATCAATTTATTTTTACTACAAGGAAAAAAAATTGGAGAGAGAGAGATATATATTACTATCCACCCCGCGTCGATCAAATCAAAATTATCTCTTCTACCAACGGCTATGGAAGCTTTGCTAAATTCACTTGGCTCCACATGTATGTTCCATACATTGAAATTTCCTGCACCTCCTCTATTCTCTTCCTCTTTACTTACTTTACAGCTCTGACAAAGAACAACAAATAATCATACACGATCTATAGCTTTGGTAACTCGAGAAATTGAGTCCGCTTTCATTATTAACAAACTTGTTACTATCTTCACACTTGATAATAATTCAAGGAAGCAACCATCATTGTCTCATAAATGATTAAATGGTGAATCAATTGAAATGTAACTAATATTATAACAACTCACTTCTAATTGGGATGCATCCAAGGAGATGGCTCTAAGTAAGTGTCTCTTCTGAGCCCTTAGAATAGGAATTGTTCCTTGTGGACAACTTCCACTCTTTTGCCACAACTGTTCTAATGGTTTTGAAGATGACATGCTTTCCCCATTATAAATGCTTGGTCTCATCTGTAATACATTAAAAAAAAAGTTCAATTCAAGCAATAAGGGAAACAATATCCTAGATCTTGAAGTACCAAAAGGCCAAGGCATGATATTGTAAGGAAAGGTTAAGTGAAAATCATTCTAACCATTCAGCTGCACCGCAACAGTTGTACATGAATCAAAATTGTCCCCAATGCCTACTTTTAATCTAGTGTCTCTGTTTTAAAGTTTCAACACTGTCATCACTATTTACTTAAGACATTGGTGTCTACACATTTATGCCCCTTACGTACATATGGGAATAGGAACATGGGAATTAAGATTTTAGCATAATAAAGAGTAGATACAACATCTGAGGAAATGGAAAAAAACCTGTATGGTGTGATTTTTGAGCGACGGGTGATCAAATGCAGGTTGCTTATAGATATCAACACAGTCAATGATATCACCATCTTCACTCTGTACCCACAATCATAAAAAGAGCATACATCATCACCTATAGACTAAACAATCAATATTTATCATTAATGTTAGTCTACTATAGTAGTATATCATCATAGTCTTGCCCAACTATATTGGGGTTGGCTAATTCTGATTATCCACGAAATGTTGTTTTCTCCCTTTTTAGGTCCACTATGATAGTTCCTTCTCACCAAAATGATGATTGAAAGCCAGGAATAATCCTCTCCTGGTATTCTATAAATTTATAATTTATGTTTGATGTGATTTTCCCTTTTTAAGAAATTCATAACTATCAAAAATATGACGCTGCCTTAACATCAATATCATATTAATATTATGTTACAAAAATATCTTGTTTTTAAAATATACAATGATATCAATATTAGTATCTCATTAAAATTACAGTAACATATATTTATGTTTATTCGAAAAGCCCATAATGATTGATACAAGTTTTAGTATTTCATGAATATTTCATCAATGAATTATTTCTATTTCTACATCATTTTTACAATAGTGCAATTTATACATGGAAAGCTATAACCTTTCAATAAAAAAATATATGTATAAGGAAAGCCATATATTCCTGGTGTTTTTAGAGATTCGACCAAAATATGAGAAATACTTGAAGATTGATGAAATTGCTATCTCTCTCTATCTCTACGTACGTCGTGAATTCGAGAAATCTAAACATCATCTTTCACATTTCCTTCAATTCAGCAATCAATGTCAAATTTAAGGAGATTCTCAAAGAATGGTGAATGTGATAGGCAAGGTAAAAGGCCATTGATGATAGCAAATCCTATCCCGACAGTGGGCCACATTGGTATGACCCACAGGAGGTGGACCCAGGTATAAGGGTCTCTGGGCTGAAGGCCCCGCCCAAACATAAAAAAAGCTTAGAATTTTTAAAAACACCCTGAAAATTTTAAAAGTTTATATATATATATATATATTTACATTTGCTCCTTCCCCAATATTTTTTTTTTACATCTAGCCCCAAGTTTAATTTCCTGGGTCGATACAAGCAAATGAGATGCAAACCCACCCCCGAGACAACTCAATATTAAAGTAAAAAAACTCACACTTGCCCCAAACCTGAGAAACCCATGGTCACCCAAGAGATAGTAGATGCTTATTGGAAATAGTAAAAAAAAAAAAGAAAAAGAAGTCCCTATAATAGAATCAAAGGAACCACCTTAATGATTTTGATTGCAGGCTTATTGAGACGTCTAAGCTCTTTCCTTATTTCAAAATCGGTAAGGTTTTTCCTTCCTGCTACAGTGGCAGCCCCATGAACAGAGAGCAGAATGAGGGCTACTAAAGCCAACACTAAGTTCTCGCAAATTTCGTTAGCCATAGAAAACCACCTGCAAAATTTCAAACATTAAGATATATATATACCAGAAGAGATTGAACATTTAACACTATTCTCTCTATAATGGAGAAATCAACAAACCTTATAAAGACAACAATGTCATCCAAAATGTGGTTGAGAAACCATGAATGATGTTAGGGGTGTACACCGGGTTTCAAAACCCGGCCCGACCCGGTGACCCGGTCCGACCCGGACCTAATCGGGCGGGTGACATAGGGTCTTTTACCGGGTTGGGTCTAACCCGGCCCAATAAGTCCTTATCCGGACCGGGTTCCATGTTAAGAAAGTGTGGTTAATCGACCCGATAACCCGGTTATACATTTATATATATACAAATATATACAAATAAATATTAAAAATATATATATTTATATTTACTGTATGTTTAGTGTATATATATATTTATAGTATTTTTTTTATCTCAATTATTGAAACTTTTAGTTGTTCTAAAAATAATAGTTTAAACTTTATAATTACCCGGTTGACCCGGTAACCCGAACACGGATAACCCGGATATAGTTTACCGGGCATTCGGGCGGGTTTCTTGTATTTATAAAATTACCGGGTCGGGTCAAACCCGGCCCGATAACTCAGGACCCAACACGATGTACACCCCTAAATGATGTGTATATATAGGGCTGCACATGGGCGGTTCGGATCGGTTTAACACTAAAACCTTCGGTTTTTTAATTAACCGATCCGATCCGACCGATGGAGAGGGCTTTAACCGAACCGAACCAATCCGTTCGGATCCGTTCAGATCGGTTGGTTAAACCGTTGTTTTTTATTTTTATTTTTTTGAAAATCAGACATTGAAAATTTCAAAATGATGATACCCCATCCTTTTCATTTATTCCAATGTTTCGTGTAAACATAAAAATCCAACATTCAAGACTAGACTAAGCGCATATAAAAAATAATTCTTCTCCAAAAAGAGAGTTTGGACTAAACGCAAACGCACAAAAAACCCTCCGGAGGATCAAATTTAGCACCCAGATTGCTGAGTTTGGCATGAGCTTCAGCATAGTCTGCAAAAAATGCATCTTGATCTTCTGCATATTTCTCAGCATAAACCTGCAAAAATGTTAATGTAGGTCGCCAAAGCAAAAGAAGTGCCCCTCAGGTTTCCCATCTATATTACTAAAGGGATGTATACACTTCCTGGAGGAGGACACTTGGCATGTCTTGGAGATGGACACGTGGCAGCAGCCAGCTTAAAATGGTATTCTGCTAATCTCTCATTCTCCATCTAAAATTTCTCCGTCTCTCCTCCCTAAAAATCTCTCCTTCTCATGCTAATGCAATCCCTAAAATCTCTCATTCTCCATCTAATTTTACTTCCAAGACAACCACACAAAATGGGAAGAGGAAAATCCCAAATTGTAAAGGATTGAAATATAATCCTTAATTTCATAGAAGAAATCTGTGCTCTCTGTGGGGCCCACTTGGGGCCTACATCACTGTCAAGGTTGGGACCCACTGATCATCCTAACCAATTCAACAGGAACCCACAAATTTTAATGGCTTAAAAAAAAAGAACAAATAGAGTGGTCGATTGTGGGCTCAATTGGTCAGAATCTATATACTAAAGGGATGTATACACTTCCTGGAGGAGGACACTTGGCATGTCTTGGAGATGGACACGTGGCACCAGCACCAACCTAAAATGGTATTCTGCTAATCTCTCATTCTCCATCTAAAATTTCTCCATCTCTCCCTCCCTAAAATCTCTCATTCTCCATGCTAATGCAATCCCTAAAATCTCTCATTCTCCATCTAAAATTTCACTTCCAAGACAACCACACAAAATGGAGAAGAGGAAAATCCCAAATTGTAAAGGATTGAAATATAATCCTTAATTCCATATTAGAAATCTGTGCTCTCTGTGGGGCCCACTTGGGGCCTACATCACTGTCAAGGTTGGGACCCACTGATCATCCTAACCAATTCAACAGGAACCCACAAATTTTAATGGCTTAAAAAAAAAGAAACAAATAGAGTGGTCGATTGTGGGCTCAATTGGTCAGAATCTATATTACTAAAGGGATGTATACACTTCCTGGAGGAGGACACTTGGCATGTCTTGGAGATGGACACGTGGCACCAGCCAACCTAAAATGGTATTCTGCTAATCTCTCATTCTCCATCTAAAATTTCTCCATCTCTCCCTCCCTAAAATCTCTCATTCTCCATGCTAATGCAATCCCTAAAATCTCTCATTCTCCATCTAAAATTTCACTTCCAAGACAACCACACAAAATGGAGAAGAGGAAAATCCCAAATTGTAAAGGATTGAAATATAATCCTTAATTCCATATTAGAAATCTGTGCTCTCTGTGGGGCCCACTTGGGGCCTACATCACTGTCAAGGTTGGGACCCACTGATCATCCTAACCAATTCAACAGGAACCAACAAATTTTAATGGCTTAAAAAAAAAGAAACAAATAGAGTGGTCGATTGTGGGCTCAATTGGTCAGAATGGGTGCAAACCTACATGGATCCATTGTGATTCAGGGGAGATCTCCGTTTTTTATCCATTTGGATATCATCTACACATCTAGCAAGACATTTCTGTCACACCCTCGTGATTTGATTAAAATTATTTTATCAATCAATTCATGGGTCCTGGCCCGCATCATTTGATTTTATGGACGGTTAGAATAAAGATGGTGGACCCCATTCATCTGGGTCCCACTTAAAAATATTTGGTCAATTTTTTAGATCTACGATCATTTGATCCTTTGAACTTTTTAAATCAATTCATGGGTCCCATCCCGCATAATATGATTTTATGGACGGTTAGAATAAAGATGGTGGACCCCATTCATCTGGGTCCCACTTAAAAATATATGGTCAATTTATTAGGTCTACGATCATTTGATCATTTGATCTTTCTTAATCAATTCATGGGTCCCATCCCGCATATTATGATTTTATGGATGGTTAGAATAGAGATGGTGGACTCCATTCATCTGGAGGGTTCCACTTAAATAGGTTATGTTTGGTCAATTTGTGAGGTCTATGATCATTTGATCATTCGATCTTTCTTAATCAATTCATGGGTCCCATCCCACATAATATGGTTTTATGGATGGTTAGAATAGAGATGGTGGACCTCATTCATCTGGGGGGTTCCACTTAAATAGGTTAGGTTCGGTCAATTTGAGTTATGGATGGTTAGAATAGAGATGGTGGACCCCATTTATCTGAGGAGTTCCACTTAAATAGGTTAGGTTTGGTCAATTTGAGAGGTCTATGATCATTTGATTTTTATCAATCAATTCATGGGTCCCGACCCGCATCATTTGATTTTATGGACGGCTACGATAAAGATGATGGACCCCATTCATCTGGGTTCCACTTAAAAATATTTAGTCAATTTGGTAGGTCTACGATCATTTGATCCTTTGATCTTTTTAAATCAATTCATGGGTCACATCTCGCATAATATGGTTTTTTGGACGGTTAGAATAGAGATGGTGGACCCCATTCATCTGGGGGGTTTCACTTAAATATATTATGTTTGGTCAATTTGTGAGGTCTATGATTATTTGATCCTTTGATCTTTATCAAGCAATTCATGGGTCCATCCCGCATCATATTGTTTCATGGATGGTTAGAATATAGATGGTGGACCCCATTCATCTTGGGGTTCCCACTTAAATAGGTTAGGTTTGGTCAATTTGAGAGGTCTATGATCATTTGATCATTTGATCTTTATCAATCAATTCATGGGTCCCGGCCCGCATCATTTGATTTTATGGACGGTTAGAATAAAGATGGCGGACCCCATTCATCTGGGTCCCACTTAAAAATATTTGGTCAATTTGTTAGGTCTACGATCATTTGATCATTTGATCTTTTTAAATCAATTCATGGGTCCCATCCCGCATAATATGATTTTATGGACGGTTAGAATATAGATGGTGGACCCCATTCATCTGGGGGTCTCACTTAAATAGGTCAGGTTTGGTCAATTTGAGAGGTCTATGATCATTTGATCTTTATCAATAAATTCATGGGTCCCGGCCCACATCATTTGATTTTATGGACGGTTAGAATAAAGATGGTGGACCCTATTCATCTGGGTCCCACTTAAAAATATATGTTCAATTTGTTAGGTCTACGATCATTTGATCATTTGATCTTTCTTAATCAATTCATGGGTCTCATCCCGCATATTATGGTTTTATGGACGTTAGAATAGAGATGGTGGACTCCATTCATCTGGGGGGTTCTACTTAAATAGGTTAGGTTTGGTCAATTTGTGAGGTTTATGATCATTTGATCTTTATCAAGCAATTCGTGGGTCACAGCCCGCATCATATGTTTTTATGGACGGTTAGAATATAGATGGCGGACCCATTCATCTTGGGGGTCCCACTTAAATAGGCTAGGTTTGGTCAATTTGAGAGGTCTATGATCATTTGATCTTTATCAATCAATTAATGGGTCCGGCCCGCTTCATTTGATTCTATGGACGATTAGAATAAAGATGGTGGACCTCATTCATCTGGGTCCCACTTAAATATATTAGGTCAATTTGTTAGGTCTACGATCATTTGATTATTTGATCTTTTTAAATCAATTCATGGGTCTCATCCCGCATAATATGGTTTTATGGATGGTTAGAATATATATGGTGGACCCATTCATCTTGGGGGTCCCACTTAAATAGGTTAGGTTTGGTCAATTTGAGAGGTCTATGATCATTTGATCTTTATTAATCAATTAATGGGTCCAAGCCCGCATCATATGATTTTATGAACGGTTAGAATAGAGATGATGGACCCCATTCATCTTGGTCCCACTTAAATATATTAGGTCAATTTGTTAGGTCTATGATCATTTGATCTTTCTTAATCAATTCATGCCTCACCTAAAGAATAAAACATTTGGAAAAAAAACATAAAGATCAAATTAGCAACAAAAAAAAAAGGACTCACAAGTTTACTAATTAATAAATTTATTAAAAATAATTCATATCAGTCTGTGCATTTGGTGGTTTCGTGGTTATCCACGGGATTTTGCTAGTTAACTAAATAAGAATGTCTTCATTCTGCACCCTGAAAGACGGATTTGTCTGGAAATGCAGTAGAACATAAAAGAGACAATTGACCTTTATCTTCTAGTTTGTGAACAACAAAAAAAGCTTCTTTCCCCTTATCTGCACCTTCCTCTTTTAGTGTCATTTATTAATACCGACCCCCCCCCCCCCCTCTTTTAGTGTCATTTATTAATACCGACCCCCCCCCCCCCAAAAAAAAAAAAAAAAACTCTCTGTTCCTTTCTCATCTTTGCTCAATTTGTTTGATTCTCATGTGCTTAACATGAAACTAAAGAAATGGAATCCTATCTAGAATTAGAGAGATGCAAACCAGCCACCATGAATCATTCTACAAATCGAGACAGAAATTGAGGTCTGAAATTCCATACATAAAGGGCCAAACAAAAGACCATGAAAACAAAATATAAAATTCCATACAAGGCATTTTGTAAACAATGAGAGAAGCCAAAGCATCATCCATTGAAATCTCTCACTCTAAAAAAAAAAACCACACAACTCAATGCCATAAAAATCAAAGACCAAGAAAAAAGATCATCTTTTTCCTTCCAATTTCTCTTTCTCGAGAACAACAGGTCAGTCACTTGAGTTTCATAATCAACCAAAATACGATTCCATTCGCTTTCTCCACCTATTCAAATTCCATATATAATAATATAATAATCCGTCCATACACAAAACAGAAACCAACCCTAACAGTAATTAGGAGTGACCAAATCAGATGCTGCATATTAGGTTCCATTTCAGATGCTGCATATTTCACACATCTAATGAGAGACCAAATCAACTATTAACACTATGGATTCACAAGTAGAATTGCATGTCTACTCACCTTGAGTAATGGGTTCTACAAACCACCAAACTGCTGTCTTTTCTTCCTTCTTCTAGGGTTTGCCAATCTCTTGTTTAGGACTGGGGTTTGGACCGGGTAATTATAAACCTTAGGAGTTTGTTGTGCAAAGCTGGTGGTCTGAAGACGTATAAGTAGTGTAAAGAGTCAATGAGAAATCGTATATAGATATGTCCTACTTTATGACTGTAGTAATGTGATTATCTGTCTGTCTAAAAGATGGAAATGCACAAACACATGTATCATGTTCTTTCTATCTTGGGGTGTATGGACACATAACGAAATCTCAACAGGTTAATTTGGATATCTTCAAATCTCATCTTTGGTAATCTTTTGCTTATTATGGTAATTCATAATCTTTGCAAATCTCAATAGAATATAAACTATACTATTTGGTAATTTAAAGACTCACCGGATATTATGCGTAAAAAAGAAAAGATTTACCCATGGTAGGATCTATCAATGAGTAATCGTTTTGGAGCC
Organism: Litsea cubeba; assembly: GCA_012931725.1. NCBI lineage: Eukaryota > Viridiplantae > Streptophyta > Magnoliopsida > Laurales > Lauraceae > Litsea > Litsea cubeba. Next base: position 3,948,560 of record CM022955.1, read on the forward strand.
CTCTAATGGTGGTTATTAGAATGGGAGTTCTCTATTGGTAAAAAGTAATGTGCTCTATCTAATCAGAATTCCGATGAAATCATCAATGTGGTAATAACAGTGGACCCTTTAACTTTTTGTCATTGTTGTATTATTCGTTTCATGTTTGAAATTTCAATGCGCATACACCAAATTTCAACTGTGGCCACGATGAAACCCACCAAACATTTGCAATAAAGTGGGACCTATCTAACGTTGGGATCAAAGATTGGGACCATGGTTTTAAAAACCGGCCGATACCGGTTCGTATCGGTATTAAAATAAAAATGCAGGGGCCTATTTGCTAATACTAAAATCTTAGGGGCCTATTTACAAATCCTAAGAATCTTAGGGGGGTATATACAAAAAGCTCTTATAATAACATTCTAGGCAAATCCGTCTCACTAAAACAAGAAAGATGATAATAATCTAGGCATGTTGGGTCGTTTAAGGTAGGGGTTTTTCTTACAAAAAAAAAAAAAAAAACAGTAGGGTGTTAACGGGTTAGCCTGGCAAAAGTTCAATTATTTGTCTCAACATGGGAACCGCATGAGGCCCCAGCTTAGACCGGCAACAGGAGGATCGAAAGATTTGCCCTAACGCTTCATTTTTGCAAAAAATCAACCCCATGCATGCCCCACCTCTATCATGTCCATCTGGGCCCCTCAAGTTTAACGGTGGATAGTCCATTCGAATGAGTGTGCAGTCAATCCAACGGTGCACATTACATCGGATTGGTGGAAAGGTGGGCCCCATGTGAAATTCAAGGTGTGTGTGGTCCATTTGGATCGGCCACTAGGTGGACCCCACCCCCGATGCGTAAGATGCGCAGTGGGCACACCTGATAACTCCTATCTCTCTCTATATATAAGCAATGAAGATGCTCTTATGAGAGATATCTCTCACCTTATATGAGAGATAGGGGTAGGGGCCCTCACATTTAAGTTATTGGTATTGAATATGGATGTGAGGGCCCCACCTTATCTCTCATGATAAGGTGAGAGCATCTATCATAGGAACATCTCCCTATAATCAACTAGCAAAACCCCGTGGATAACCACGAAACCACCAAATACAAAAACTGATATGAATTATTTTTAATAAATTTGTTAATTAGTAAACTTGTGAGTCCTTTTTTTTTTGCTAATTTGATCTTTATGTTTTTTTCCAAATGTTTTACTCTTTAGGTGAGGCATGAATTGATTAAGAAAGATCAAATGATCATAGACCTAACAAATTGACCTACTATATTTAAGTGGGACCAAGATAAATGGGGTCCATCATCTCTATTCTAACCGTTCATAAAATCATATGATGCGGGCCGGGACCCATTAATTGATTGATAAAGATCAAATGATCAAATGATCATAGACATCTCAAATTGACCAAGCCTAACCTATTTAAGTGGGACCCCCAAGATGAATGGGGACCACCATCTATATTCTAACCGTCCATAAAATCATATTATGCGGGATGGGACCCATGAATTGATTAAGAAAGACCAAATGATCAAATGATCGTAGACCTAACAAATTGACCTAATGTATTTAAGTGGGACCCAGATGAATGGGGTCCACCATCTTTATTCTAACAGTCCATAAAATCAAATGATGCGGGCCGGGACCCATTAATTGATTGATAAAGATCAAATGATCATAGACCTCTCAAATTGACCAAACCTAACCTATTTAAGTGGGACCCCCAAGATGAATGGGGTCCACCATCTATATTCTAACCGTCCATAAAACCATATGATGGGGGCTGGGACCCATGAATTGCTTGATAAAGATCAAATGATTAAATTATCATAGACCTCACAAATTGACCAAACCTAACCTATTTAAGTGGAACTCCCCAGATGAATGGGGTCAACCATCTCTATTCTAACCGTCCATAAAATCATATTATGCGGGATGGAACCCATGAATTGATTAAGAAAGATCAAAGGATCAAATGATCGTAGACCTAACAAATTGACCAAATATTTTTAAGTGGGACCCAGATAAATGGGGTCCACCATCTTTATTCTAACCGTCCATAAAATTAAATGATGCGGGCCGGGACCCATGAATTGATTGATAAAGATCAAATGATCAAATGATCATAGACCTCTCAAATTGACCAAACCTAACATATTTAAGTGGGACCCCAAGATGAATGGGGTCCTCCATCTATATTCTAACCATCAATGAAACAATATGATGCGGGATGGACCCATGAATTGCTTGATAAAGATCAAATGATCAAATAATCATAGACCTCACAAATTGACCAAACCTAACCTATTTAAGTGGAGCCCCCAGATGAATGGGGTCAACCATCTCTATTCTAACCGTCCAAAAAACCATATTATGCGGGATGAGACCCATGAATTGATTTAAAAAGATCAAAGGATCAAATGATCGTAGACCTAACAAATTGACCAAATATTTTTAAGTGGGACCCAGATGAATGGGGTCCACCATCTTTATTCTAACTGTCCATAAAATCAAATGATGCGGGTCGGGACCCATGAATTGATTGATAAAGATCAAATGATCAAATGATCATAGACCTCTCAAATTGACCAAACCTAACATATTTAAGTGGGACCCCCAAGATGAATGGGGTCCTCCATCTATATTCTAACCATCCATTAAACAATATGATGCGGGATGGACCCATGAATTGCTTGATAAAGATCAAATGATCAAATGATCATAGACCTCACAAATTGATCAAACATAACCTATTTAAGTGGAGCCCCCCAGATGAATGGGGTCCACCATCTCTATTCTAACCGTCCAAAAAACCATATTATGCGGGAAGGGACCCATGAATTGATTTAAAAAGATCAAAGGATCAAATGATCGTCGACCTAAAAAATTGACCAAATATTTTTAAGTGGGACCCAGATGAATGGGGTCCACCATATTTATTCTAACCGTCCATAAAATCAAATGATGTGGGCCGGGACCCATGAATTGATTGATAAAGATCAAATGATCATAAACCTCTCAAATTGACCAAACCTAACCTATTTAAGTGGGACCTCTAAGATGAATGGGGTCCACCATCTATATTCTAACCGTCCATGAAATAATCTGATGCGGGCTGGGACCCATGAATTGCTTGATAATGATCAAAGTATTAAATGATCATAGACCTCACAAATTGACCAAACATAACCTATTTAAGTGAAACCCCCAGATGAATGGGGTCCACCATCTTTATTCTAACCGTCCATAAAACCATATTATGCGGGATGGGACCCATGAATTGATTTAAAAAGATCAAAGGATCAAATGATCGTAGACCTAACAAATTGATCAAATATGTTTAAGTGAGACCCAAATGAATCGGGTCCACCATCTCTATTCTAACCGTCTATAAAATCATATAATGCTGGCTGGGACCCATGAATTGATTGATAAAGTTCAAATAATCATAGACCTCATAAAATGAACAAACCTAATTTATTTAAGTGGGACCCCAAAGATGAATGGGGTCTACCATCTATATTCTAACCGTTCATAAAACCATATGATGCGGGCTGGGACCCATGAATTGCTTGATAAAGGTCAAAGGATCAAATGATCATAGACCTCACAAATTGAAACCCCCCCTCCCCCCAAATGAATGGGGTTCACCATTTCTATTCTAACCGTCCATAAAATCATATTATGCGGGATGAGACCCATGAATTGATTATAAAAGATCAAATGATCAAATGATCATAGACCTAACAAATTGACCAAATATTTTTAAGTGGGACCCAGATGAAGGGGTCCACCATCTTTATTCTAACCGTCCATAAAATCAAATGCTGCGGGCCGGGACCCATGAATTGATTGATATAAATTTAGCACATCTGGTGTGTTGGCTTATTTAGGGATCTCTTGGAGAGATTTTAGGCTTTTGAGTGGAAGATGATTCTAGATAGAGAGATTTTAGGGATAAGGGCAACTCCAGAAATGGTATTTGTAATAAGGGCAACTCCGGAAATGGCATTGCAAAAAGTTTGAGGTTGCGTCAGGTGTCTTTATGTGAGGATGAATACATCCCTTTAGTAATATAGATAGATAGGCGACCATGTTCATTAACGTTCTCAACCCTCACGGTCCCATTCACAAACGCCATGTGGCATCATAGCTGATGTAAGATAGGGTTTTTGAAATAAGATTCTTATTGTGACTAAGTTTAAGGGTGTTTTTAAAGCAAGACATCAATTTTTAGGTCATATTAGGAATGTAAGCAAGTTGGTCAAATCACAATTAATCTCCCCTTTTTTTCTTCGTTTTAACTCCCCTAAAAGCTCTCCGATTAAATATAACATTTTGTCCTTTTTATCTTTTCTAATTTAAATATTCACTCAATTTAATCTAAAATTTCACTTTATGGCCTTAGATCCAAAATCTTTTTTCATAGTGTAATAGGTCCTTTTTCCAAATTTGAAGACCTAAAAATGTCCATCTTTAAATCATATCCCATGATTAGTGGGATATGCCATTAATAATGGTCAACTACCATTTAATTAGCCACATTTAAAGAAATCCAATTAATGAGATTTGAAAAATAAATCATAAAAAAACAAAAATAAATTTAAAAAAATGAAAATAAATTTTAAAAAATACAATAATTTCAAAAAACGCAATAAATTTCAAAAGAGCGCAGAGAAATTTAAAAAGATGCAAATAAGTTTCAAAATACCCATATAAATTTAAAAACATTTAAATAAATTTCAAAATATCCAAATAAATTTTAAAAAATATAAATAAATTTCAAAAGATCCAAATAAAATTTTTAAAAAATGTAATTAAATTTCAAAAAACGCAAATAAAGTTCAAAATATGTACATAAATTTCAAAAGAAATAAATAAAATTCAAAAAATGTCATAATTTCAAAAGAATGCAAAGAAATTTAAAAAGATCTAAATAAATTTAAAAAATTTCAAAAGATGCAAATAAATTTTAAAAAATCCAAATAAAATTCAAAAAATATAAATAAATTTCAAAAGAAGCAAATAAGTTTCAAAAGACGTAAATAAATTTCAAAAGACTTTAGCATTTCGACAATCCAAAGGGTGACTCTTTAATCTGGAAAAAAATGAGATCTTCGGCTTCCTTCCTTCAGCAAGGCAACAAATATGGACTATGGGCAATGGGCTCTCCATCAACTTATGGTTCAATCGTTGGATCGATCACGATCCAATTGCTTCGAGATTTCCTAATATCCAATTCTCTCCATTGTGTTGTAAACATTTTCCAAGATAGCTCTTGGTGCATTCCTCACCATCTTCCGGTAGATCTTAAAGAGTTCTTGCATCAGGCTACGAGTGTCCTCCGGCTAGGGGACTGTTCAGCCCCAGACACTCTACACTGGCCCCACATTTCTTCAGGCCACGGGCTCATTTGGTAGTTTTACCATAAAATAAAGATAAAGTAAATCATCAAATCAAAAGAGGCTAAAATATAAGTGGGTTATGATTGTATTTTATCTTTAGTTGTTTGGTATGGAATCTTTTTGACTTTTTATATAAAAAAGTGGAGTTTTTTTTAATTTTAGTGGAGAAAGGAGATTACTTTTTGAACTTTTTTTTTTAAAAGAAGGAATTTTAAAAAAGTGTACTTTTGATGTGACCATTTATCGAAAAAATAGAGGCTTTACTTGACTTTTATTAAACTAGTATAGTGCCAAATGGGCCCAAAGCTTGGATTATGCTAAGATCTCGTCCTTCTGATCTCTCATGGACTGGTCTCGTTTGGAACAAGTAAATGAACCCTTGCTGGCCTGCTTCAGTTGGCGTCTTCTTCACCGGAAAACTCCGACATAACCCTAGGCAAAGAATAGAGGCTGATCCATGGCCTCTAGATGCTATAATTGTATGTAAAGTGAAGACTTTGGTCACCAACTCTTCTTCTCGTTCAATCTGGCCTTATCGGTGTGGATCTGGTTTCTCAGTCCTTGTGGCTCTCTCCCTTCTGTTCCTCTCTCAACCCCATCTATATGGGGAGGAGCCATTTTCAGTGATGCAGATGTCTCTGAAAGAAAATGTGCAGTAACTATCTTTTCCCATGCCATCTTTGTTTTATGGTTCCTTGGAAATGACTCAAAGCAAAACAACCGAAAGCCCTTTGTCGAGAGAACTAAGTCGATAATCATCGCGGACCGGATAAAAGGTATGACCTTATCTCTCTCTCTTGCTATGGGTTTTCCTCCACCTCATCCTATTTTGGCTTTTTTGGGAATGACATAACTGTTCTCTTATGCTCTGAATGTTCCCTCTGTGTAGTCCCTCTTTCTTGTAGCCTTCTTGGCTTTGGAGTAATTTCCCTTTTAAAAAAAAAAAAAAATTACCTTGCGGCAAAAAAAAAAAAGAAGTTATGTTAATGCATCTCGGTTTCTAGGAAACACTTGTTATTATTATTTTGAGGAATTTACCTGAAAAAGGACCTTAGATGGTCACTAGACGAAAAAGGGGACACTAGTTTAGATGCTACGAAACCGGTATTCCCGCCAAAAAATATTTTTTTTTTGCTTATTTTCTACAAGCGACGACGTCGTCACAGATTAACACAGTAATTCTCGCATTACCTTCTGTGAAGCAACGACGTCGTCAGATATTAAAGCACACTTTCTTCCACTAGCTTCTGTGAAGCAACGACGTCGTCAGATATTAAAGTAATCTTTCTTCCACTAGCTTCTGTGAAGCAACGACGTCGTCAGATATTAAAACACACTTTCTTCCACTAGCTTCTGTGAAGCAACGACGTCGTCAGATATTAAAGCAATCTTTCTTTCACTAGCTTCTGTGAAGCAACGACGTCGTCAGATATTAAAGCATTTTTTCTTCCACTAGCTTCTGTGAAGCAACGACGTCGTCAGATATTAAAGCACACTTTCTTCCACTAGCTTCTGTGAAGCAACGACGTCGTCGGATATTAGAGCACACTTCCTTTCAAATTTTATTTTCTGTGTTGCAACGACGTCGTCACTGACCATTGAAATCGAAAAAAATGATGTGCGTATTGGTTTTATGTGCGAGCGCAATACAAGACATGGACACACAAGCTTCGTTTCTTGCCATAAAAAAGCACATAACTTGGCATTCAAATATTCATATTAATCAATCCTCATCAATATAAAATGTTAATCTTTCAAAATCATCAATCTACATAAAAAGTCATAATCATCAATAGCCTTACAGAATAAGTTGGTTGGTACAAAATAAACCCCAACTCTTTCTCCATTACAAAATATTAAACATCACTCCACAGCTGAAGCATCTCGAATTGTATCATCTCCACTAGTATCTGTTTGGCCTTCTAGGGTACCAAGTTGTTTGTTGTGAAACAGAAACACACAGAAGTAAATCTCACAGAATAGAAAATGTTTCCCTTCTAAATCTATACTACACATGTTGACTGCACAATAGTGGATCGATCAGATCCACTTTTTCTAGGCTGGCCACCTTCTTTCACCTCTTTTGTATTGGTGTCCCTCTTCAGATTCATATTTAGCTTATCCTCCCTTTCCGTAGCTTCTCGAGTTTTCCTCTCAGAATCCAAAGCTCCCTTATGTGCTTCATCCACTCTTCTTGAGGCCACGAGTCTTGCCTGTATCAAAATAATAGCAATATTATACCATTTACCAGAACTAGCTCATTGAATTCCAACAAAAAATGAAGGGAAACAGAAGATTCATTTGCAAACAGGTTATGATTTTAAAACACCAGATCACCAATTCACCTAATGAACACGAAAATAGCAAAGAATAACATCAAGCACTGCTTGTCAATAACATCAGGCACTTGCAAGCAAACTGTAATTAGGGAAAATGTTAATAGGTTTGAGAGAGAGATATCTCTGATGCCCATTCCCACATGAAAGAACTGAAGAAAACAGAGGGAGAGACTTATCCATTTTCAGTCCTGCAAGTTCAGTCCTCATTCTAATCATGCAGAATTTGATAGTCAGGTCAAATAAGACCATGTTGGACGGGTTCTATCTAACTTTTCAAAATACAGCGGTATCATTTTAATCTTCAACACCACAAAAAACAAACACAATCTAAGGAAAAAAAAAAAACAACAACAACAGGGTCTAATATAATCACAACAATATCTCTCAATCCATAACCATATCACTCAATCCATAACTATATCAAATCTCCTTCAATCATCTATCCAATCAAATCAAATCCAGCTGAAACCTAAATCTCCAAGACAAACTGAATTTCTCATTTCTCCAAGCAAATAAATCATCAATTGAAATAAGAAATCTAAGAACAAGAGGAGCAGCAGATGCTTGAAGATCAAAAAGGTGAAAGGAATCTATCTACTCACTTCATCTCTGCTGGATATCTAAAAATCAAACCACTAGATCTTCGACCGTGGCGATGTACGGAGTTGGTAAGTTCCATAAAATAGAAACTGAATCATGCGGAGAGGAGAACAGATAGGAAGCATCCCGCCAAACAAACAAGTCTACGAGATGGATGGATGAAGCCGGAAGTTTCAACGAAGAAGAATAAGGAAGGAGGGAGGAGCGTGCACGACACGGAGTCCGGCCACCTCTGGTCGTGTCGGAGCAGGTGCGCTCGCATCCCATCACAGAAGGTCGGGTCGCCATCCCTAGTAGCAGTTGCAGCAAAGAAAATTGGAGACGAAAGATAGGGTTTCGAAATCGGGAGACTTGGGGGATTTCATTATGTCCATGTTGCACACAAACATGGGTTTTCCGTGATAGCACAGATACACGCTATGGATTCCTATCACATGGTTTTTACCAAACGTTCTGAAAGAGATGGGTTTGGGGGGGGGGGGGGGGGTTTCGTCGGAGATGATGGTGGCCGGCGGTGATGGTGCCAGTGGTGGTCGCGGACTACGACAGGGAGCTCCGGGAGCATGGTTGGGTGAGGGAGAGATAAGTGAGAAAAATGAGAGATGGTAGAAGAGAGGAGCTCAGTCATAGTGATGGCAGCGGCGTTGTCCGACGGCGGCGAGGGAGCGAGGAGAGGGAGTGGAGAATGAGAGAGAGAGTGATGAGCGGAAGAGAATGAGAGGGATGAGGGCTGCTGTGTTGTGGAGAGGGGTAAAGGGGAGTGGTCTAAAAGAGGGAATGGGGGAAAACGATGGGAGGAAGATGGAAAAATAGGGAAAATAATGTTTCAGAAGCGACGACGTCGTCACTTGTTTCGATCATTAATAAAAAAAACGGAAGTGGTCCCAGAGGACCACTTCCGTGCCATATTTACTAGTAGCCCATTTTTTGTTTAGTGACCATCTTGGGTCCTTTCTTAGGTAAAATCCTCTATTATTTTTGTGTCTTTACTTCTTAATTGAAAATATTTATTTTACATGTAAAAGTCTACACAGTCCAGGATTTGTGCCCGGGCTGTGGCACAGAGCGCTGGGATCCCGTGCCACAGCCCGGGCACAAATCCTGGGCTGTGTAGCAGGGCTCATTTTGCATCCCCAAACCCTATTCTTCAATGGCCTGTCAATCGGCGCAATTAGTCAGTCCATGCCTTCATTGTCAAGGTTAGTATTATTTATTATTATTAATTTTGAAGATCTTCTACTGTGTTGAGGTTTCTATGCTTTGTTTGTCTTTTACCCTTACTAGGCTTTGCTTGGTTGGATTATTGCTCTACTTTTTTTTTTTTTTAAATGTTTGTGTTCCTTTTGGGTTCTGACTTCTGGGCATAGAGTGGTTTGGGATTTTGATGGGTTTTGCTCGTAAGCTTTTGTTTGATTGAAATAGTCTTAACAGATTCTCGATGTTAGTGTGTTTCTCGATTTCATTTTCTAATTTTATTTTTGGTTTAGGGTTTTGGCTATGGTTTTTTTTTATCATTTTTTTTAATGGGTTAGTTCTTGTAATGTTGATGATGATTGGATAGGAATTGAAGGCATTTTCCGCAATAGGACGAATATTACATTTTTCCCCTTTTGTTGTAAGTTGGGAGTTTTTAAATGGGGGCGATGTCAGGCTTCCTAATATGATTTTTTTATTGAGTATTTTTAGGAACTCATTGATTTCTTCATGGAGGTGGATTGGTGAAATATTTTTTGTTTTCTGATAAAATTAAGGTTGTTTGGAATGGGGTTTTTATTTAGATTTTTTTTCCGAAAATAGAAATGATCATCTAATATAGCTTAATGTGAATTTGTGATGACCTAAAGAAGAAAAGATTTATGTTTAAAGATCACTAAAGAGAGGCATCCTGTTGATTTTCTATCTTCAATAAACATACATCGAAATCGAAAGTGGTCATGAATATTATGTTAGAATGGATTATAATCCTTTCGAATATCACATTTGTGCTGTATGAATGTCAGATCTCGAATGACACCGAAAATCATTTGGAATCATGAATCATGAGTACAATCTCTCATTGGGAAATTCATTAAATGAGTTTTCGTGTTGGTCTATGGCTTTTATGTTTAAATGGCACTTCTGCTTTATATCTTTCCTCGTAAATATTTTTATTTCAACAAATGAAGATTACTACTTGCCTACATTGATTTGGGGCTGTAAAGGCAGGAGACACTAATGTATCTATGTTTTATCTTCGGTTTTGTTGTTGCTATTTGCTCATCATATTTTCTTATAAAGTTACATTAATTTGTTTTGCCTTTTGTACTGGTTTTCCATTTACGACAAGTCATTTACTTTTATATTTATTCATTTTGAGAGGCATCTAAGATAAGTTTGCTTATGAATTTTCCCCATTCATACTTGCAAATGTACTTGAAATTGATATGATAGTATTAAAGCTATAAGGTAGCATTTGGTTTGCTATAATGAACATTGGAATGGAATGGTCATTCCAGCGGAATGATCATTACCTCGTTTGCTTCGTCAAAAAGTGGCGGAATGAATATTACCTCCGGAATCACCATTCCTTTATGTAGAGGAATGATCATTCATTTAGAGAGGTAGAGGAATGACCATTCCATTGATTCACAAATTTTTCATAGGACCAAAATATCCTCCACACTGGATTGATTATTTAATTAGTCTAACCAAACGTTGGAATGAAAATGACCATTCCTGCCTCATTTCATTTCAGACTCATTCCACTTTTCATTCCATTCCTGCCTAAAATCATTCCAAAGAATCAAACGCTACCTAAGAGTTCTATATACAAATTCACATTAAAAACAAGACACAATGTCGTCATTATTACATAGTGATAGATAAACAGATAAATAATATACTAAATCATCTCGACCTCTAGTGCTAGAGCAACCCGAGGACTAGCACACCTACAACGCCTCTTAATACAGAAAAACTGCTGGAACTGTCTTTTCTCTTCCTTTCGCGGGCAACAAACTGGGATAATCCCATGGAGTTATTGGAGGTGACTCCATGAGCCTAGTAGAAGCTGGAAGGAAAAAAAAAAGAACTGTCTAAAATTAACAAAGAAATATTATTTATTAATTTTATAAGTTAGATGTAAATTGAATTTTATCAAAAGGAAGCTCAAACACAAGGGAGAGTTTGGCAACTCTACTACTAGAGTCAAGTGAAATAAAGTAAATTTTGAAGAAAGAATAAAATATAAGTGGGTTATGATGGTATTATTTTTAGTTATTTGTGATGGAATTTCTTTGACTTTTTGTATGAGAAAGTGGAGTTTTTTTTTATATTTTTTGTATTTTAGTGGATAAATGTGATTGTTTTTTGACTTTTTTTTTTAAAAAGATGTAGGGGATTTTAAATTAAAGTGCTTTTGATGAGACATCTTGTCTCAAAAATGAAGACTTATCTAAAAAATGAAGACTTTACTTAACTTTTACTGTGCTAATAAAGTGCCAAACTAGCCCTAATAAACTAAAGATGAACAAAAAACAACAAACTGCATAAATATAAATAATTGAACATCAATTAATTGAGATTGATTATATATGGATTGAAGATTACATTCTCGATATTAATTAGAAAGTCATTTTGGAGCATAAAATAAGGGCATTCATTTGTGAAGGTTTGGATTTTCACTAGGTGGGACCCACTATGGATTTCTACTCTCCTCAGTGGATTGAGGGAGACACTCAATGGACCCGGACTCTAACTTGACTCTCCTTGTCCAAAGGGAAGGAAAACCCTGGAAGGGCTCCTAACCATGATATATTTTGGTGTTTGGATCTTATTTTGATTTACATCCGTTTTCTTCATCTAATGGGCATACTTCAATACCCCAAAGACCCAGGCTCCACAACTAGAATGGAATTAGAGAGGGAGAGAGAAGACCGATCCATCAAAATAATTAAGTAAAAATTATATACAGAGCCTCATTTATCAAGTAATATTTTATAGGGACAAATAACACTAATGAATATGATATACAAATCTTACTCCAAGACATTAAGCAATAAGCATCTCAATAATCAACTTTCATGATTCCTAGACCTGCCTAACACAAGTGATGCCTAGTTATGAGAACCTAAATGCACTATTTAGGCCCCTCAATGAGGACTTTGTTATACATTCAGATGATATTAATTGGCATTAATTGTGGTAATTTCGTGTTTACAGGTGCCTTAGGTGAAAAGAGTGAATTCAGAGCTAAATTGAAGAAAAATGGCAAAAAACAAGACGAGACGGAGACTCAGCCTCCGGGATGCCGAACGCCAGAACCATCCAAATGAATAGGGCATACTGCCACCGGGCTTCTGGACGCCTGACCTAGCGACGCCAGACCCAGCGAAAGTTGTCTAGGCTACTGCCTGCTGGCGTCCGAACGCCAAACATGGGTGGAGTCCATCTCCTTGCGCGATTTGAAGAGATTTTTGGAGAAAAAGCTATAAAAAAAAAAGGATGCCAAACTCACTTTTAGGGCATTCAAGTCTAGGGAGAAGAGCTGGAGGCTGGTTTTGTACGATTGGGAAGAGCGCCAATGGAGATTTCATCAAGGATTCTTCGTTCATATCTCTTCATGAGTAACTAACTCTCCATAGTATTTTGGTGATGTATAAGTTCTAGGTTTTTATTTTTTAACACTTTGGTTATATGACATGAATATTATCCATTGATTGGATTTTCTTTATTAATGCAATATCTAGTTTTGGTATTTTATTCTTGTATATTTAAATACCAATCACATATGGTGTTTGAATGAATGTGTTGTTAATTAGATATAAGATAACCTATGCCATTGAGATAGGTTATGCCCGGATCTAAACCTACATCCCTTATTTGTTTACTCTGTGAAGGTTTGTAACCAAAACGAGTCTTTAAAGCATTGATAGTGAATCCGTAGCCATTGTACGAGGGTAGAGTGGCTTCATACCCTAAGATCTTTTCTTCGATTGAATCAAACCTTTTTGTC